>CM068715.1:20751650-21493584 GCA_035079005.1 Fraxinus americana | reverse complement strand
CAAATGGCTTTTTACTTCATCATTGGTCAGACCATCAACCTTCATGAATTCTCTGATTTGTTTCGGCGTGGCCACTGCAATTATTATTATCCAAAATGATTAGACTCCTATGATGAAGCTGACCAATCACTTTACCACTAAGGAAGATATAACTCCTCTGAGTAAAACATGCAATGATAGTCTTCTTTTTCGTCTCCGAACGAAGTTAAAGTATGGTTTGGTCCTGGTGCATAGAAGAATAAGTTATTCTCTCTTGCACCTTTAACCGCAGATCAGGTCAATTACCTTGAGAACCGCCTAGCATCTGAAGAGCACTAACGAAACGCCTGTGCAAATCCGGTGACCAGCATCTCCTTGCTTTCCGGTGAGTTTGCGCGGAGGTCGAGTGGTTGTTTCCGGCGGTTTGTGTATCTTTAGCTTGCCCTTTCTCCGCCGATGAATCAGAATACTTCGCAGGATTTTCTCTCCTAGCTTCTGAGTTCTTTTTATTTTCTTCCATCTCCTTGTGGGATGAAGCAAGAGCCAAATCTGGGAAACTTGGGCTTGGACATGAATTTCTATCTTTCGAAAATGGATGAAAAGCTCCTCCATTTCTCTGCCTGTCATCTAAACCTAGCTTGGGTCTGACTCCAAAACCCATATCGCTTTCTTTTGGAGATGACTGTTGCTTCGTAATTTCATCATCTGCTTGACTCCATAGTTGTACAGAAGTCATCCAGTTAGTTTTATCTGACATGTTTATAGCATTTTCATTTCCTTCAGAACTTGCGTTTTTAAGTGGAATAAATTCTTCGAGAACTGGTCTTTGCCCTGCACCTGCCCTATGGGATTGAAGCTGTTGCCTTGATACCTCCATAGCTGGTAAAAGAGTTTCTCGTCATTAACTCAAAAACTACATGTGGGTATCTTTTGTTGAAAACAAAAAATTTCCTGGGCTTTTTTTTTGAAGTATAAGATTATCATATTTGCTCATCTACAATAAAAGTTGTGCCAATAAAAGGATATTTCTCACATGATTAAGAACATAACCCTATTTCAAAAGCCATGAATATCCATTTCAAGAAACTACTGGTAGAATATATAGAGAATATACATGTTCAGATGTAAGAAATTATTTTCAAGCAAGAAAAATATGAATAGTGTCGAAATGGGCTGAAACCTTTTAGATGAGATGGTTAACAGAAATAAACGCACCGTTGGTGAGCAGTTGGATGCAAAGAGGAAGTTCACGTTTGAAAGCATCAATCTTGAGTCTTTCTTCTTCAAGACAAGCTAGAAATTCTTCAAGTTTTTTGGTATCAGAATCAGCAATCCGTTCTCCAAATGATTTAAGAAGCATGGAATGGCTGTAGGGTTTGCAGTCAAGGCTTAGTTCAGACGATGAAGTCATCATTTTTCCCTGTAAATATGAATTCAATAATCTGTGTGAATACAAATTTTGATCAATAGATAGTTATGATGATGATAAAACAAGAGGAACCCAAAAAAGATGAGCTATAAAGAGTGGTATTGGCTGATTCTTTCTGTGTTTGAAACCTAAATGGTGGGAGAGAAAGGGAAGGGATGTTGTTTGTGAACATAAGAAGGATTGAGAGGGCCTGGGGGTGCCTTCTTTTTTAGGGTTGGGTTCGAGGAGAATAAAGTGGAGTTTTAGAGAGAGAAAGTAAGAAAAGAAAAAGGGTTAAAGAAGTAAAGAGAAGGGATGGTAACTTCTTGCAAAGAAAGAGCATAGGCAACAGGCTATAATATATTTAGGATTAACCGTACATAGATTGATCCATAAGGAATGACATAATGTGAGTAAGGTGGGGCCCATGCTACAGTAGCGCAGGTCC
This sequence comes from Fraxinus americana, assembly GCA_035079005.1. Taxonomy (NCBI): domain Eukaryota; kingdom Viridiplantae; phylum Streptophyta; class Magnoliopsida; order Lamiales; family Oleaceae; genus Fraxinus; species Fraxinus americana. The sequence continues at coordinate 21,491,749 of CM068715.1, read as the reverse complement.
CACCCCACTCACATTATGTCACCCCTATGTGTACACCTATGTACACATAGCATGTCAGAATCAATTGGTCTCTACACTCGAGGGATAGAGACAGCCTGGTTTCAGAACCTTTTTATGTGTCTATATGGGCCTGGTTGGGAGTTCAAGCATACTAGTTACGAGAGTTTTTTAAAGTATCGATTTTGTACGTTTATGAGCGAATCAATTATGAGTAGTTTTAGCAGTGATTTTTAAAACAGTCCAACCTATGATTGACCGTTTATTATCCATCGGACTTGAAAGTTTTTCAAAAAAATAAAGTTACATATATGTCATTTACTAAAATTTTCAGTTTATAATTTTTTGTATAAATTTTTTTACTTATAAGTGATATTTTACTTATATGTAATTTTTTTTTACATACAAGTTAATATTTAACTTAAAAAGTCAAATAAAGTTAAATATTTACTTAAAATTTTATGTTTGTATTTTTAGTTATAAATAAACTCAATAATTATAAGTTAATTTTGTATTTTAAATAATTTTTTCACAAAAGTGAATTTTTTACTTATAAGTAAATTTTCATATTTTATAAGTGATTTTTTGTCTTATTAGTAATATTTATACACAAAAAAAATATTTTTTTATCTTATAAGATAATCGGGAACAACATAATGTTGAGTGATTTGATCGTTTTTCCATTCTGTTTTAATTCGCAATTTTCAATAAGTATCGACTCAAATTTATAAATTCATATAAGTTGGTAAGTTGCATACCATAACCTCACATTTGAAGGATTAGGATCCATAACCACAATACGTGGAAGATTGAGAGAATTACCACAACTTTTCCTCAATTTTTTTATTCAATAAAATTGAAAATAAATTAATTATTATAGTATTTGTTACTTTAGTATTAAATAAATATTTTAATTAATTATAAGTAGAATGTAACACATTATTTGGAAACAAAATTTACTTAAATAGTAAGTTAAAACTTAATTTTAAGCCAAAGCAAACATGGATATATAGATTATTCTCTCTCCCTAGTCTACTTTTTCTTTTCTTTTTTAATCTTTACATTTGTTCCTACTTCCATTCATAAACTCATAAAATTAGAGCTAAATTAAGCTTTTAACAAAACTCATTTTTGCATTAAATTTGCATTCTCTTGAAAAATAGACCCTCAACGAAACCTCAAACACTCGCGGTGAGCGAATGAGTATACGATCTAGACGGAATTAATTACCTTTAAGCAGTAATAATGATTGAATAATGGCAGAGAATTTAGCATAATTATACTTCTTGTGGTACTTTAACTAGTCCTTGAGGGTTCTTAAAATGTGTGAATGATGGTTTTAAAGAGCATATTCATCGACTTTATTGAAAAGTTTAAACTATCAAGAACTAATATGTGTAGAGAGTGTCGAGACTGAAACCGAGACGTATTTTTTACTATCTATAAAGGAAATTAAAGGAGGGGTGAAAGGGGGTATGATATATTGAAATGGAGTAGGGTATCAAATGCAATTAAGCCACTTTCTTTTAGGTTCCAAAAGTTGCATAATTAAAGTGAATTAAGAGAGGAAAAGCGAATATTTGAGACATTCATTAGAAAGAATAAAATATTTGGTTTGTAAGGAAGGAATATCTGTCTGTGTTCCAATTCTAAGATTCTAAATTAAGAGCACAAAAACCCACGAAGATTAAAAGGAGGAAACAAACCCTACCCTCGAATAATAAAGAGATAGAATCTTCTTCTACTACTACCAACTTTAATGAAGTGGATGGTAAGGTAACAAGATTCTCATCACTATGATTTTAGTTTGGTAGGTTTCTCCAATCCCACACCCTATGGATTCACAATTAGCTAAAATGTACATAATGGGCAAAAGCGTACAATATTAAGTCCATGTTTGGTACAAATTAAAATTTGATTTTAATTTTAATTTTAAATCAAAGTCAACAATTAATTATAACCACACATTTTATGAGACCCACAACTTTTCAACCACACATTCCATCGATTTTTATCAAAATTTACTAAAAATCTGATTTTAATTTACAACAAACATGGGCTAAATAACAATGGAAGGTATCATTGATGTCGAAATCCATCAACAGTCAAAATGTACAAGAATCTTCAAATTTCGTAATTCTAAGAATTACGGTAAACATTCATAATTAGCTAAAATGCGCATAATGAGCAAGTATACTATATTAGATAATATTGGACAATATTGTGGATAGGGGCAGAGCAAGGGAGTAGTGTCCCAAGCCTAGAGGTGTCAATCCGGGTGGTCCGGGCCGGGTCGGCCCGCCAACATGTGAGCCCGGTAACGGCCCGCGTGAAAAAAAGCCCGCCCGCTGCGGGTTCCGGGCCGGTTACGGGTCGGCCCACAATTTTGGACTACAACCCAGGCCCGCCCGCTAACCCATCCGGGTCGAGCCCATGCGGGTCACGGGTCGCGCGGGTCGCGGTTCGTTCCAATTTTAGCCCGTATGATTGTATAAATAAAATTATAAAAATATAAAATTTTTCATATTTATAGCAAAAAATATATTTTTTTATTAAATGTAAACTAAGAATTGAATAAAATGATAAATTCATAATTATATCAAGAAATTTTTACATAGAATTCAAATTTAATGTTACATGAATTATTTATAACTTTGCAAACTTCTACAACATTATTATCTTCTAAATTTATTGGAGAGCAACTATTATTGAAAATAGGATTTTGAGAAAAAGAATCGCGAGAATCCATAATATAGTAGGATTAAAAAAATTAATAGTGACTAGTGAGAATCGAGAAGAAAGAAATATAATCAAGATGATGATGATATTTGCAATTGAATAATTGTAATTGTAGTAAGGTAGTAACAAGTATAAATATATAATAACTAATGAGAGAGTATTGTAAAAATAATCTCCCCCCCTTTTTTTAATTTTTGGTTTATTTTTTTTATTTTTCAATTTTTTTCATCGCGCGGGTTAACCGCGCGCTGATGGGGTGCAACCCGCGAAGCCCGCGGGTTACACCTCCTTGGCCCGTGAACCGCCCGCGCGGGTCACGGGTCGGCCCGCGGTCCCGATTTTCACGGGCCGATTTTTACGGGTCATGGCCGGCCCGTCCGTCTTGACACCTCTACCCAAGCCTAGTTAACTTTTAACAAGTAAAAAAAAGAAAGTTATAGATTTTTTTTTTTTTTAAAAGTATCCCCTGACTTCGCCACTGATTGTTGACAAACACAACCCTCAACATTCAAAATGTACACGAGTCTTCAAATTCTGTATTTTCAAGGATTGAGGTATGAGTTCAGATTTTTGTGAGTGGATATTTGAAGGTGCCCTATGATTTTTTTACATTTATTTAGAACTCAAAAAGGAGAAGAATTGAGAAAAAAATCGATTTGATTCTCGAATCGCCATTACACTAGTGAAATAGACTGAAGAAATCTAGTTCTCGATTGTATAACTTGGTACCATTTTTAACCATCTAGTTTCGCTGAATTTTGTTCGTCCTCACAACTAAGACTTTAAAACTCGATATAAACAAATAGCATTTTAAATGCGAGTAACTATTTGAGTACAATCTTGAAATTCAGTACAATCTATCAATCATACTCTACATATTTTTTTAAAGAAAATACGTGTGTATGACAAACTAGACTAGAGAAATGTTGTAAGTACAGAAAAGTTTCACAAATTTTGCCTACAGATAACACATGGCAGAAATTCATTGGGTAATGGTAAAGAAAAAAAAATAACAGATGGCCAATCAAGTGCCACCAGCTATGCTACCTGTAGGAATCCTGTGAACCTTCCCGATACTTGCAGATTTTTCCGCTAGAATCAAAGAATAATATGTTCAAAATTACTTTGAACTTTAAAGATTAAACTCATATCTTTTTCCATTAAGTATCTTATGTTACAAGTATGTATGTATAAATATATATATATATATATATATCTTCTATATATTAAAAATGGCTATGTAACGGAATTTCTTATTTTTAACGGAAAAACTAACGGAATTTGTTGTTTTAACGGACTATGTAACGGAATTTCTTATTTTAAACAGACAGCTGCATCTTTTTTCAGTGTTTTTATCATAACTTTGTATTCTGATGTCCGATTGAGGCGATTCAAAATGCGTTGGAAAGCTAACTTATCTGGCTACAATTTTGATTCAGACATCATTCTCCAATTCGATCACTTTCTATGCCAAAAATAGGTCTCAATATGAGACTAAAATATCGGAGCATAACTTTTCGGTTGAAAATTTATTTGTGATCATCTTTTGACTAAATCTGATTCCATTGACGTCTTCCTTTATCCAATTGACTCCGAGAACTCTCAAATCTTTATCGTGAGATTCGGCACAACTTTTAAGTATTTATATTTTAGTCCCCGAACTTTGGATCTCTTACAATTTAGTCCTTTCTCCAAATTTGTCAACTTTTGCTTATTTTCTTCGATCTCACCAACTTACATCACAACATCAAAATCACACATCTAATTATTTATCAATTACATAAACATTACATCATTAATTATTTAATTAACCAAAAAAATTACATCTTTATTAATAACAAATTAATTCTTAAACAAAACTATTAAATATAAACTAGGCAAACGTGCATTACACGTTGCTTGCACCTAGTGTGTGTGTATATATATATATAAGTAGTTTTGGAAGAATGTGTGGTTGAAAGTGAATTTTGAAAAAATGAGTTTTGAAAAAAAATAAGTCTCAAATAGGGGCAAAATTTGTGTACATCCTTTCATGTTTATTTTAACAAGTGCGAGATTCTCTTAGATACTGATAAGTGTGATTTGTATACTTATCTGTGCCATCAAAAGTACACATTTGGGAGTTCTTTTAATATTTAAATATATTTTTTTGCATTTTTTATGATTTAGGAGATAATTCGATTTTGGATGACAAAGGATGAAAAGGAACAAGTTTTGATCGAAAAGGATTGAAGTTAGATGAATTCTTGAGTTGGGGGAACACTGCATTGAGTTTGAAAGTAGAAGTGCCTATAATGCAATATTAAAGAACTTGAGTTGAATAAGAAATGGAATCGAAGAGTAAATTGTAAACCTGCAAAGAGTCGACCCTTGCAATCACTAGGATCTATTGAGTTGTGGTCGCAAAGACTTCTGCAGAATGGCTTGCGATCACATATGCTTAGCTAGGGTAGGAATCTAGTTTTCTAATTCGACTCAAACTTCGATTTTTTTTTTTTTGACATTATGGACATGAACGTGACTTTCAACCTAACTAGAGGACTATAAATAGGATTTACTCATTCTTTTTCATGGGGAGACGCATTCTTGAGGTAAATAACATATTTGCAGTCATAGATTAATATCAAGATTTGTGACTAGAATTTGGGATTTGAACGTCGAATACCATAGATTTTTCGGGAGATCTTCAATTATCAAAGAAAGAGATGATGAAATGTTGTTGAAATTCGTTAGGCAAAGAGCAATAACAACTCCAATTTCTTTAATCTTTATTCATTGTAATTGAACTCGATAATGTTCTCAATCTTTCATTTGTATTTTCATGCAATTATAAGCAGCCAACTATTTAATGCTAAATTAATTCAAAGACTTCGTGTCAATTTTATGATGTGCTAATTGCTTATTCTTTTAATTTAATTCAATTGTTTAACCATCAATTGATAAATTTAGGGACGATATGGATACAAGAGGTTGTATATTTGTCTAGCGCTTGCAACAAGTGACATAGATTTTGATAAGAGATTGAGAGATACTGTTATAGGTTATGTAATCTTCATTGCTAATTAATGCGTTTATGTGTATAAATTTACATAGAAATATAGAAATTTGGGGATGTAAATTGGCTAGTTTTATTCAAGAGAAATACTAATTAAAATTGGATAATTCATTTGTTAACACGCATGAAAAGAAGTTAAATGAAAAGTGAAAGTTAATTTCAATCCTATCAATTCTTTCAAAATGTCTTCACGCGTCAATTATGCTAGTTCAATTTAGAATAATCTAATGTTAATTTCAATCTTTAAGTACCATTTGATTATTATATTAATGTAATTTGAAGTTAAATTTAGAATAAAGATTGGTTGTGAATAGTTAGTCAACGATGGAATGATACTTGAACTTCAATCTAGTTTAGACGAACATACGTAGAGGGCACTTCTTCCATATCATATAAAAACAAGGAAAATGTTTTTTGTACATAACTTACATAATGTTTTACTTGATGATGAGATGTCAAAATATAAATAAGAAAGTTATTTGATTGATGAAATTTTGATTTAATTAAAATTCCGTCACATCATCTGTTGGTAAATTATTATGTAAGTTGTTATGTACATATACCACAACCGTATAAACAATATCTGGGATAATCAATTGAATATTGAACGGCATTGATATTTATAAGGCTGACCATGGAGAAAAAATGGCAAATGTAGTGTTGAAGACGGTCGTTTATTCTCTACAAACTCAAAGTTGAGTCGGTATACATTCGAAAATAGTTGTCCAACTCACAAATATGAAAGAGATATCCACAACTCTTCAATTTATTCCAAACACGATCGGAATGGATTTTCTTCGCACTTTGGAGTTCAAATTAATTCTTTTTAACTTTATGAATTCTCGAGAATAAAATTCAAAGCCAATATATATCTATTAAAACATTTCAATATAACCAAAAAATCAAACAAAGCTTCACCTTGAGGACTGACTATAGTTTGTGAGATACTATTCGCACATTATACATCGAATATGCAACAAGTAAAATAAGAAAATTCTACCAGAATCCATTAATCTTGTAATCATTTTTTTCCAAATTAATATTTTATAATATTTTGAAAGAGAGAGAGAGAGAGAGAGAGAGAGAGAGAGAGAGAGAGAGAGAGAATCTCATTCCCCTGCAATGCACTGTAGAAGAGGAGAATGGGAGTGCAATAATGATGGTTAGTCGCTTTCTATAACCAGTCTTCTCCTATAAGACTCCAACCCGTAACTTTTCTGCAAGCAGATTCTTTCTTTTCCTTTGTCTTTCTTCACTCTACTTTTTCTCATTCTATTCTTTTCTTTTCTTTCTACAAATTATGTCTTCTCGACCTTACTCTTGGCCCATATTTGGTGGCCATTTTTATTTTTTTGAAAAATATTGTTTTGAATAGTGAATTTTGGATATTGTGTAATTAAAAAAATAAGAAAAATTTTGATTTTACGTGTAGAATATTTTATTATGTGAATGTGTGGTTTAAAATAAGTATGTAGAAAAAAAGAGTTTTGGAAGAATGAGAGACAAACGAGGCTTAATATTAAGCACCTGTTCGGTTTGGATAAACTAAATTTTAAGAGGTTTTGATCAATTTTGATGAAATATAAAGTTGAAAAATTAATAAAAGTTATGGGTCGCATAAAATAGAATAATACTATTTTGCACTAATAATGTTGAATATTAGGGCTTGTGTGGGAGGGATTAAAATCAGATTAAAATTGAAAATATGGCCGTTATTGTTGACTTTTATTAGACGAGTGGGGTCCAATAACGGCCATATTTTCAATTTTAATTGGCTTTTAATCCCTCCCAAACGAGGCCTTAGTCTAGATATCGGCATATCATAAGTCTAGAATAATACTATTTGCACTAATAATGTTGAATATTAGTCTAGATATCGGCATATCATAAGTCCTAATACGTGAGCCACAATTCCTAATATGTAATTGAACTTATAGTTTAATGTCAATACTGCTTGTTGGGAAAAAATCAACTTTCCCATCCAAATCAACCAAACGCAGCGGAAACACAAAACACGAAATAATTGGACAAAAGAGAAGACAAAGAATTTAACGTGGCTCAGCTGACTGCTGACAACCACAGGAGAAGAACACTTTTATTGATAAGAAAAATAAATCACTCGTTACAATATTTTTCTCACCCTCACAACTTCTCCCTACACAAAGAAAGAACAACAAACGTGTTTTCTTCCTTTGTATACTCTCTCTCTCACATGCACACAATAATTCTCTCTATTTCTCCTCACTTTTTCACGTCTCAGAATTCTTCTCTCTCTCTCTCTCTTTCTCTGTTTCTTTTTTTCTCTTCTTTTCACGTCAACTTCAATTGTATATATAGCCATAAATTATGCCAAAAAAGTTACCTAATTACAATTGAACTCTCTTAATTATTTTCCTTATATAATAATACCAAAAATATCATTTTCCTTTTCTACTTGGTAATATTTTCATAAAGAAAAATACTCCTAATTTAATTTGACCACTTTTTTTCCTTTTCTTGTCAAACAAGAATTCTTTATTCCATAATTATTTTGGTCAATCCCAACAATCTCCACCTTGACCAAAAATTTAATAAACATGAACGGTATTCAAAGATTCATCAAACGTCACCTTTCGTTTTGATATCTTTGAACTGCTTTCTTCAACCTTCACGCCATTGGCCATCCCATCTTGGCTACCTCACAAACTTTAGTAATAGTAGAAGACTCCCCTCGGTGCGACTCCAATCTGGCAGCTCCACCTAAAATTGTCTTCCCTATTAACTTGTACAAATTACCAATCTTTTCACCTCTAATTATTGGCACAGAATTTTTCTTCACAATCATCACACCACATTTGGCACAATATTCATAACCCAATGTGTCTAATGCTCCCAACGATATTAAATTTCGCTTCAATCTTGGGACATGCAAAACACATGTTATTCTTCTCACCACTCCATCAAACATTTTCACATTCACAGTACCCGAACCCTTGACTTCAAGTTTTTGATTATCAGCAACAAAAATATAACGCTCATCACATGGCTTATAGTTCTCAAACCAATCTCTGTTTGGACTCATGTGATAAAAGCATCCAGAATCTAGAAACCAGTTACTAACTAGACTCTCATCATTAGCAACACATAAAGCATCTTCAAGATCATAATTCTCCTCCACCAAATTTGTAGAGTCTGAATTCTCTGTGATTTCTTTACTTTTCCTCTTCGAGTCAAGATGTTTTGTCAATTCTTCACAATCTCTTCTAACGTGACCCTTCTTGTGACAGTAATAGCATTCCACATCTCTCCTTGGACGAGATTGAGAATGATCCCTTTGACCATAATTTCTTCCTCGCGATTCACCTCTACCATATCTATTACCAGAAGTAGTCAACAGAACCTGATCACCATTCACATTACCACTTGGCTTCTTCATGTTGGCTGTCTCTAACAAAGCAGTCGAAACCTCGTTCACTGTCAAAGTAGATTTACCAACTAACAGCGTGGTCACCAACGTCTCATATGATTTAGGCAAGGAAGACAATAACATAATAGCCTTATCTTCGTCCTCAATTTTCACATCCACATTCAACAACCTACCACACACTTATTAAACTTATTCAAGTGGTCCCTAACATCAATATCATCATCCATCTTCAACTCATATAATTGTTTTTTCAAATAAAGCCTATTAGTTAAGGACTTAGACATATATAAATCTTCTAACGTTTTCCATAACTTAGAAGCGGATTTCTCGTTCAAAACACTATACTTTACCTCAGGTGCAAGAGCCAATCTGATTGTACTGACTGTCTTCGCTTCTAATTCTTCCCAATCTGCATCTTTCATCCCTTCTGGTCTCTTACCCTGCAAAGCTTTGTAAAGTCCTTGTTGCACAAGAATATCTTCAACAGTACTTTTCCAAATATTGAAATTATTCTTCCCATCAAATCGCTCCACCTCAAACTTGGAACCTGTCATCATCTTCGCAATAATCCCAGAGTTTGAACCTTTAGCTCTGATACCACTTGTTGGGAAAAAATCAACTTTCCCACCCAAATCAACCAAACGCAGCGGAAACACAAAACACGAAATAATTGGACAAAAGAGAAAACAAAGAATTTAACGTGGCTCAACTGACTGCTGACAACCACAGGAGAAGAACACTTTTATTGATAAGAAAAATAAATCACTCGTTACAATATTTTTCTCACCCTCACAACTTCTCCCTACACAAAGAAAGAACAACAAACGTGTTTTCTTACTTTGTATACTCTCTCTCACATGTACACAATATTTCTCTCTATTTCTCCTCACTTTTTCACGTCTCAGAATTCTTCTCTCTCTCTCTGTTTCTTTTTTTCTCTTCTTTTCACGTCAACTTCAATTGTATATATAGCCATAAATTATGCCAAAAAAGTTACCTAATTACAATTGAACTCTCTTAATTATTTTCCTTATATAATAATACCAAAAATATCATTTTCCTTTTCTACTTGGTAATATTTCCATAAAGAAAAATACTCATAATTTAACTTGACCATTTTTTTTTCCTTTTCTTGTCAAACAAGAATTCTTTATTCCATAATTATTTTGGTCAATCCCAACACTGCTTTCATCTATATTGTTGTTAAACATGGTGCTAAATAGCGTTACTCCATAAAATATGTGGTTGAAAATGTTTTTTAAATAATTGAGCCAAGCACAGGCTATATTCAATTTCCAAAAATTTTAACCATGGTTGGTTTTTTTTTTTTTTAAATGTGTTTTGGAATGGTGATTTTTTAAAGGATGTATTATTAAAAAATAGAAAAAAATGAGTTTACATATAAAATTATTTTACGGAAGAATGTGTGGTTAAAAATGAAATTTGAAAAAATAAGTTTTGACAAAAAAATGGGATGAATCATTGAAAATTACCGTTCTGATTCCAATCTATTGGAAAGGTAACTAATAGGTACTCCTCCTATTATTATAGTGACTTATCTCTCACTTAAATTTTAACACATCACTATAATTTCATATGTACAAAAACCTACCAAACTTCATTACACTTGTTAAACTATTTGTACATCATGATTTATAAATTGATGTACATAATGATGATGTAGAAGAGAGAGAAAGAGAAGAAATAGAGAAGTAAAAGAAAAATCGATTAAAAGTCCGTTAATATAATTCACATTATTATTCAGTAAATTAATTTGTAAATAATGATGTACAAATTGCATTATGAAAATAGTAAAATCAAATAATTTATGGCATGAATTATGTTTAGGGAAAATTGTAGTAGCGGTCTTAACATTTTCAATGTTTACAAATTTTACCCTAACATTTAATTTGTTTCAGCAGTGGTCCCTAACATTAGAAAATTTAGCAACTAGGGTCCAAAGTAAAAATGGTAAGATAGTAACTTTGTATTTATCCACATTTATTCCTTAAAGAAAAAAAAAACAAAAAGCTATCCCTTCATCTTCTTCACCGCACTCCACCGACCCACACAAAACTAAAAATTGAAAAATCCATCCACACTGTGAGTCTGTGACGGTGATTGCCATCCACTAGTCACACGTCATATCGTAACCGTCAGCTTCGCCAACACCACTGCAAACTGTCCACACTGTCACTTGATTAAGCCCCTATTTGATCCATATTATTTTTTTCATTCTCATTCTTCTACTCATTTTCAACCACACATTTTTCAATAAAATAATATTTTACATCACATCAATAACTTTTCCTTCTTTTTTAACTACATATTCCCCATCACATCACTTCAAAAAAAAAATGCATTCTCTCATTTTAATGTGAATCAAACGGGCTCTAAAAAAAATCGCCAAATATCTCATCAATGGCGGCCTCTACAATTCTTCATTCTTATTCACCATTTTTTTTCCATATTTTTCAAACCCCACAAATCCATTATTACTAAAATCCTCCCACTTTCAAAACCCTAAGTTTCAAAATCAAAGTCACAACATCGATTTAAAGCAAATTGTAGAAATTAAAAAGCCACCACAACGATTTAAAGCCAAAAAATAAGGACAGTTGTATGATTTTTCAAATAAATTCTGTTTGAAGTTATGTAACGAAATATTAAACGAATATGTATAATATATATATATTGTCGGCATTGAACACAAATAATTTATTTATGTTTTTTCTACCTTTGGCAGAAAACATGGGCATTGTTCAGAGACGTATTGATGCTATTGGTTCCAAAGTTACATCTTCAGATTCGTCATTGTTTGGATGGCAAGTGAATTGTGAAAACCATAGAAATTGGGAAAGAAAAGTGAGCGGAGAATATACTTGTTTGCACATGGAAATGCAAGGGTGGCAATGGTGCAAGTGGTGGCGGGTGACGGAGGTGGGTAGTTGTGGTGGAGGTGGGTGGGGGTGGTTGATTTTTTTGATTTTTCGTTTTGGGTGGGTGTTGTGGGGTGTGGGTGAAGAGGATGAATGAATCACCTTTTTTCTTAATTATTTTAAGGGATAAATGAAGATAAATACAAAGTTACCATTTCACCCATCTTAATTTTGTTAAATTCTACTATTTTTAGTCAACTAACTATCAAATGAATGAGTTTGGGCACCAGTTGCTAATTTTTCAAAGATTAAGAACCTCTGTTGACACAACTTGAAAGTTAAGATAAAATCTGTAAAACATAAAAAGGTTAAAAACCGCTCCCCGTAAGTTTATGATATTTTTATCAATCTTTTTGTGTGTCTATTGTGGAAGAGATTCTCTTGCTCACAACTGTCAAAATATTCCATCATGCAGTTCTTTTGAATATACCTTTTGTTTGGACTAATTTCTAATGACTATCTCTGACTTTAGTTTGTACAGAATATTTTTGGGACTTTAGTTTGTGCCTTTAAAAAAAGAATAATTTTTATAAAGGGAATGTTTGGGCTTTGTCTTAGCTTAAAAGTTAGTTAACATAGACATAAGAGATTATTAACAAAAATCGGCTTTATTAACCCTATTTTCTTTGAACCGAAGACTCGATCACAGAGAGGAGCTTTTTTGTCATACAAAAGATCATTAGGACAATTTTTTGCAAAATGCCTTGCCCCCAAAGGAGCCATGGCGAGAAGCGTAGTACGAGGTTCCACCACAGTACGGTGATCAACCTCCATCCTAGGCGGCAACTTCTTTGGTAAGCTGACGTTCTTTTTGAGACTTTAGTTTGTGCATTTATGAAAAAAAGAAATTTTTGGGAATGTTTGGGCTTTGGCTTAGCTTAAGAGTTAGTTAACATTAGATTATTAACTAAAAAAATTAATTGTTTTATTTATTTGTATTCAGTATAGTTAGCTTAATCTTATTTAGGTAGTTTTACTAAGTAAAAACAAGTACTGTAAAAAATGTTAGTAACATAATTAAGGAATGCAACATTTATGTAAACAAATGGATTTTTTATTTTTTATTTTTCACTTTGGGATATATGTTGAATAAAGCGACTAAATTCTAGTTGGGTAGCAAAAGGCACTAAAGATTCTTAAGCTGGAAAATATGGTGAACGGCTTTCTTTTTACTCTAATTGAGAACAAGTACTAGAATTAAGTGAGAATGGATTATTAGCACAAAACGTCTCAATGTTTGAAGTTTATTGTGCAAAACGTCCGAACCTTTCAAATTTTTACATTTTCACCTCTATTTACACTGTTTATTGTGAAAATCATCATTTACATCCATTTCCATACAATTTCTCAATTAAAAAAATGTGAAATGACAAATACAACCTCCAATTTAAATAAAACAAAAGGAAAAGAAAAGAATTAATTGCAACCACACTCTCAAATTTTTTTAAAAAGTGAAAACGAGTCCCAAATAAATTATTAAAATATTTTTAAAAAAAATCTTTATTTTGCATTTTTCTTCTTCCTTCCCCTCGTCCTCCTAAGGATGACAAACAAAATCGATATCCGCAGAGTCCCGTTTAATAGGGTATTCAGGTCAGGTCTGAAGCGGGTATGGGTAATGGGTGCCCCACCCGTTTAATTATTATTTTTTTTAAGAATTCAATATTTTAAGTGGAAAATTTTACGAAATTTCATTAGTTCTTAAAGAAAATGGCAATTAAGATTATCTAAAAAATATGACAAACAATCAAAACCTTAATTTACCAAATATATTTGATTAATTTAACTGTTAAAATAAATAAAAATTTAAAAAATATATTATTGCCTCACTCTAATGAATGTGGGTAATAAAATGAATTATCAAAAAAAATTTTAAAAAAAATTAAATGAGGTAGTAAACGGGGCAAGGACATCGCCCTGCCCTTAAATGGGTAACGGGACGGGAAATTGTTTGATGGGGCAGGAAGAGGTTGCCCGCCCCGTTGCCATTCTTATGTCCTCCCTCACCACCACCACCTTTTTACCATCCAATCCTACCTTTTTTCCCCTCAATTTCACAATCAACTATAAAGGGCCCTTTGTTCAAAATTATTGTCAAACAAGCAAGAAGTCTTGGAATGGATTTTCACATGGATTTTTCATTCCTTCAATCCTAGAATCAGATTCCCATTTCACACAACTCATCCGAATATTCCTTAGAATCATAGGACAATTTTCTTTTCGATCAAAATTTGCTTATGTTTAACGTAACCAATTACAAAGAAATTGATGCAGAATCAAAGTGAGAAAAGCAATAAGAAGAAGGGGAAGGGAAGCAACCAAGAAGAAAGAGAGGAAGAGAAAATGTGGCTACGGCCAATCTCAATTTTAATTAATCATCCAACTGACATCAACTACAATGAAAACCTAATAAATAGTAGAAAATAACCTAATTTTAAGGGCTTGGGCCAACCCGCTAAAACAAGCCCAACAATACGAAATACAAATAAAGTCTAATAACAATAAAATAAATCTCAATGATATCCGCATCAACTCTCTCGGGGTAGAAGAAAATTCGACCCCGTCGAGTGGATATGTAGAAAAAGGCTGCAATCAATTGCCCAACCATAAGTTCAGGGGTTGGATGAGCTTCCTTTGATGTCGATAAAAGCGTGTCAGCGGTGGTTGGAATCTGGTGTCCCCACCAACGTCCCCTGGATGCGTAGAAGGACAACTGGGCAAATGAAAATCCTGCTGACTTCGATAGAGCTCCATTAAGTCTGGATCAAGCTGCTGTAGTGTCTCTCTAGTAATCCACGTGCAATCAAACTCAGACCGATCAACCCAACGAACAAGGAAGCGCTGAACATCCCCACCTTTAGTCAACACAATCTGTTCATCTAAAATAAAATCAATTTTATCTTTGTGTGCTGGGACGTGTGGCAATGGGTTAGAAGTAGCAAGAGATTCCGGGTCAAGGTCCACAGATAGAGGTAGGAAAGGATCATCAAAGGGATTGAAATGACCTTTATAAGCAACTAAATCCTCAACATTGAAAGTATGGTGGTAGCCAAGATGTGGTGGAAGGTCAACAACATAAGCATTTGGGCCAACTTGCTTTAAAATTTTAAAAGGACCAGCACTACGAGCTTGCAATTTAGAGGCAGGTCCATGTAGGCGCCGCTCTGGTCTAATTCGGATCATGACATAATCCCTAATATTAAAATCAACATGTCTCTTATGTAAATCAACTCGAAGCTTATAATATGCATTACTAGCTGCAAGTTGTTTGTTGATCTCAATATGCAAGTCATGAAGATGTTGTGCAAATGCTTCAGCTGACATAGACACTCTATCATGTGGGGACATCGGGATGAGATCTAAAGACTTCCTAGGCTTAAAACTATGAACAACTTTAAATGGACTCATACTTAACGACCGATTCATGGAACTGTTGTATACAATTTGAGCTATAGGAAGAATTAAATCCCAATTTCTAAGATTTTCTTGGACCAGACACCTTAGTAAATTACCAAGACTACGATTAACCACTTCCGTTTGACCGTCAGTCTGAGAATGATAGGCAGTAGAGAATTTTAACTTTGTACCCATTTTGTGCCATAACGTTCTCCAAAAGTGACTAGTGAACCTAACATCTCTATCGACACGATGGTTTTAGGGAGGCCATACAATTTAACAATCGCATTAAAGTACAATATGGCAACCCTAGACGCATATGAAGTTTTGCTACAAGGGATAAAATGAGCCATCTTGGAAAAGCGATCCACTACCACAAAAATGGAGTCATGTTTCTTCGGGGTACGTGGAAGCCCTAACACAAAGTCCATGCTCACATCTTGCCAAGGGCAATCAGGAACGGGAAGACGTGTGTAGAGGCCAGTGTTTTACCTCTTTTGTTTGGCCAACTGACAGGTGTTACAAGTGCTAACTATCTTGGCCACATCTTTCTTCAAACTAGGCCAATAGAATTGACGTTCAATCTCCTCTATGGTCTTTTCTCGCCCAAAGTGACCGGCTAAACCTCCTGCATGAATTTCCCAAACTATGAAATCTCGCACCGAAGTGCGAGGGATGCACAATTTATTAGCTCGAAAAAGATAACCTTCTTCAAGGCGAAAATCGTCCACAGTATCCGATTGTCCATTTTGCAAATCAAGAAAGATATCCTTAAAGTCAGGACAAGTTTCGTACTCTTCCTTAAGCCGTTCAAAACCTATGACTTTAACGTTCATGATCGACAGAAGGGAGATACGACGACTTAATGCATCAGCCGCCTGGTTTTCAACACCTTTCTTATGTTTCAAAACAAAAGAATAGGTCTGTAAATTCTCAACCCAGCGACCGTGTCTAGAATTCAATCTCTTCTGGGAGGTGAGATAACGAAGCGCATCATGGTCTGAATAAAGAACAAATTCTTGAGGTAGCAAATAATGACGCCAATATCGCAAAGCCTGCACAACTGCATACAATTTTTTATCATAAGTCGAGTACCTTGTTTGGCGTCGTTCAACTTCTCACTGAAATAAGCGACAGGGTGGCGTTCCTGACTAAGGACTCCCCCGATGCCGACCCCGGAGGCATCACACTCAATTTCAAAAACCTTAGTGAAGTCAGGAAGACACATGACAGGAGCTTCCGTCATTCCTGCCTTAACTAGTTTAAAAGCCTTAGTTGCTTCATGGGTTCAATGAAACTCTCCCTTTTTCATACACTCCGTAATGGGAGCTATGATTGTGCTAAACCCCTTGATGAAACGACGGCCATGAAAACTCCTGATATCATGCAAAGTCTTAGGCTCAGGCCAATCAACAATCGCTTGAATTTTGGTTGGATCGGCAGATACCCCCATAGATGGTACAATGAAACCTAAGAAGACGACGCTATCGGTGAAGAGCAAACATTTCTTGACATTAGCATACAATTTTGTTGCCCGAAGGGCAGAACAAACTTGCTGGAGATGATCTCGATGTTGTTCCTTCGTTGTACTATAAACGAGAATGTCGTCAAAGTAGACAACAAGGAAATTACCCATGAAAGGATGAAGAGTTTGTGTCATTGCTCGCATAAAAGTGCTCGGAGCGTTAGTTAGGCCGAAAGGCATAACTAACCACTCATAAAGACCATCTTTTGTTTTAAAAGCGATCTTCCACTCATCACCTGGGCGGATCCTAATCTGGTGATACCCACTCTTCAAATCAATTTTGGAAAATATCGTAGCATGAACCATCATATCCAACATATCGCTAAGCCTAGGAATAGGAAAGCGATATTTTACTGTGATCCTTTTGATGGCATGACTATCTACGGACATCCTCCAAGAGCCATCTTTCTTAGGGGTCAGCAGCGCCGGCACGGCACAAGGACTTAAACTTAAACTCTTACGGATGAATCCTTTGTGAAGGAGTTCATCCACTTGCCTCTTTAGTTCAGCGTGTGCAGTAGGATTCATCCTATAATGAGGCAAATTTGGAAAGGACACTCCCGGGACCAAGTCTATGGCATGTTGGATGTCCCGTAAAAGAGGTAGTTCGTCAGGTAAGTCCTCGGAGAACACATCCTGGAACTCTTGAATGATCGCCTGGGCTTCAGAAGGGGCTAAAAATGGGGAACTCGATGAGACTTCCAAGACCACCAAGGCAAACACAACCGAATCGCCCACAAGTGTGCGTTCGAACTCCGTAGGATTAATAATGTGTAATCCCTTTCGTTCCGTACTCTTCTTTATTTCATGTGAGCCAACAGGTCTTGGTGGAAGAGGGATAAGGTGGATCTTTTTACCATTAAATATGAACGAGTATGAATTGGATCGAGCATAAATGGTTACATCTAAATCGAACAACCAAGGCCGACCAAGAATGACGTGACCGACATCCATGGGAATGACGTCACACCATATATGATCCTTATACTCGAGAAACTGAATAGGCACCAGACAACATTCCTTTATAGCTATCGAGGAAGTATCAACCCAAGAGACGCTATATGGCTGAGGGTGAGGTACAGATTGCAACCCCAAGCGGGCTACAGTAGTCATCGACACCGCATTAACGCAACTACTACTATCCACTATGACTTTACATCTTTTATTATTGATCTTGATGTAAGTGTGGAAAATGGCATGACATCGCCAATTGTTAGCATTTTTGGGCTGAGTCAGGGTACAACGTACAACACCCAATCTCGACGTGTCTGGGATAAGTGGCCTTGACTCTAACTCCACCGGAAGGGTTCGAATACAACCTAAGAAGGTATCTTCATTATCATCCAAGTCCTCAAACTCTTCAAACTTAGGTTCGTAAACTTGATCCTCTAATACACCATCTTCTCTACTCTCACGTTCTTCCAGAACTAGGGCTCGACTCGGACAGTTAGAAGAAATGTGACCGAAACCCTTACAATTAAAACATTGCAAGCGGGATGACGTCCTTGGAATTTCTGGACCCCTACATTTATTTTCTCCTACAAGAGGACCCTTAGATGGAGAAGGCCCTAAGACAGACTTTTGGGGCGCAGTGGGAGTTACAAAACTGGGTGCTGAAGAAATAGGGGTACGGTTGTCACCACGACTTCTAAACGGAGTCCTAGTAACTAACTCATAATCTCGGACGAAAGCATAGGCATGATCAAGAGTAGCAACGCCCCGAAGGACAAGCTCACGTTTAAGATCATCTATGAGGCCTTGCCGAAACCTGCTTAAGGTTATGGCTTCATCCTCAACGACCTGACATCTCATTCTAAATTCATCAAACTGAGTGACGTACTCAGTCACTGGTCGAGTGCCTTGAATGAGGGCATTCCATTGATCCAACAAATGACCCTTATACGAATGAGGTAGATACTTCTCTTGAAGGCGACGCTTCAGTTCATCCCAACTCCCAACGGAGAAGCACGACGACGCTCCAGGAGTTCCTTAACACTTTCCCAAAAGAGTTGAGCGGTGCTAGTTAGCTTCAGACTAGCAAACTGAACTACCGGTCTTCTGGGACTCCATACCAAGTGAAGAAACGGTCCATATCTCTAACCCATTGAGTAAATACCCGAGGGTCTAAACATCCATCAAAGGTTGGGGCATCCAGTTTAATGTTTCTAAAGAAACGTTCATCGTGACGAGGAGGAGATTGAGTATCATGACGGTGATGGTCTCGCTCCCGTTTATGGACGTGATGTCCATCCCTACGGTTATGCCTAACATGTTGTCGGGCACCTTGGGGACGATGATGATGCCTATTACTAGACGCGTCAAAGTTTTCAGCTTCAGTCAAGTGTGGGGTTTGTTCGAAGGTGGACATCCTAGCAGCTAAGTCTCTAGTTTCCTCTCGAGCAGCGGCAATCTCAGTTTGGATAGTTGTGACTTGCGTTTGTAACTGTTGTTGACTAGCAGTGACTTCTGTTTGTAACTGTTATTGACTAGCGACAAGTTGTGCTAATTCACGAGTAAGGGCATCAATTTGAGGTGGGTCTATGGTCAGGTTGTGAGAACTAGATGTAACAAGACGATCACTACGCAATTGCATACAATGCACTACTAATTAAATGAAATGTACAGAGAGATCAATAAACAAATCGATTTTTTTAAATTTATTTATTTATTTTTGTATGGGATTATGTAGATCCAAATATGGCAAACTACTACCACCGATCTATGTAAAATAATAAAGCAAATGTCAAATACTAACAGTAATTCAATCGTGTAAAATAACTAGGGGTATAATACGGTTAGGGCTTAAATAAGTAGGATAAAAATGGGTGAATAGCACAATTATGGGTTTAGTGACGTAAATTTGTAGGTAAATGAGGAACAATAGCAACACAAAAACTTAATTGACGCAATTTTATAATGAAACAGTATTGTAAAACTAAAAAGAAGAATAGTAGCGTCCCTGTTATTCGGCGAAGGGAATGAGCACCAAAGAAATGAGCACCAAGTAAAAGATCTCCAAGCACAAAGAAGCAGTAACTCCCGTTTTGTTTGCTGAAGTAGCTGCGCCAATCAACAGATGAAAAAGAGATGCACCTACAAAATGTGAGAAAATATTTTTTTTTTTTTTGCGCTTTCTTTTCTTTTCTTTTTTTTTTCTTTTTTTTTTCAACTAAAATAAATTACACAGTATAATAAAATAGGAGCCCAAATCAAGGCCCAGTGACAAGACTAGCAAGACACAAACCGAGGCCCAATTGACAAAAATACTTTTTTTTTTACTTAACAACTTAACAGACCCAAATTTAAACTAAAAACAAATTAACAAACGAGGCTCAAATTGAAACAAGAACAAATAAAAGGAGGTCCCAAATCAAAGCCCAATTGATAAATGGCACCGAACAAAACCAAACCGAAGCCAACTTCACGTCCAGGGCTTGATTTTGTGATTCTCCAGCGGCGGTGATGACTGTGTCTGCACTTCTCTGATCCTCCCTCTTTTTTTTTTTCCCGGATGAGGGTGTGGCAAGTGGACGGCTTAGGGCGACGGGCGTGGGCGATTCAACTGGTGGCGGTGGCTTAGGGTGACGGTGGAGGGATGGTGGTTGGGCGAGGGTAATTTCTGGGTTTATGGGTGGGTTTGTGAGATGGGTTTGGAGTGGTGTTCGATGGGTTTATGGGCGGTGTGGGATTTCTGGCGAGGCTTGGGTTTATGGGTGGGTTTGTGACGGTGGGATGGTGGTTAATTGTTGAGGCGCCGTGATGGACAGGGAATATGGGCTGCGTGAGGTGGTTGTGTTGCTGCAGCGGTTTGTGGCTGTTGGTGGCTGAAGTTTTAGGAGAAATACGGATTGTTGGGAGCAGTATTTGTGATGCAAACTGACTATGGAAACCAGGTTTGGCTCTGATACCAATTTGATGCAGTGTCAAAGAGAGAAATGCAATAAGAAGAAGGGAAAGGGAAGGAACCAAGAAGAAAGAGAGGAAGAGAAAACGTGGCTACGACCAATCTCAAGGGACAATTGAGCATTTGATTATTTGAAAGAGTATTAATGATTGCTTCATGGGGATATATTGACCAACATCCAATCGCAGATCAACACATTTTTAGTTCTCATAAACACAACCCAAAGTAGTAAATACAAAAAAATGCAATTACGACATGGGGATATATTGACCAGCATCCAATAATGTCAATAAGCAAATTTAAATAGATAATATGGTCCTGTACCAAATAAATGCATATTTTAGTTGAGGAAATACAAAGGTGTGAAACGGCGCTCGTAAAGGATATACGCTGCGTAGATTAGGGATTTAACTGGGAATGGAGTAAGGGTTTGAATCGAGCAGCTTTTTCGACGAGATGTGTGGCGGCGACACTCAATTTTCCAGGGGAGAGTGAAGAAATCACTTCAAGAAATGAAGTGTAGATTTGAAGAAAGGCATTCTCCGGTGATTGCATTGAAGAAAAGGCATTCAATGAGGAAAAATTCAGGGGAATGAGTTTGAATGGCCATTCATCAATAAGTTTTTGTTTAAATGGCCTTTGACCAAAATTCTTTAAAAGAACAAAGAATTAATTATTTAAAAATCTCAAATGTCTACTTTACCCTCCCTTTTATAATCAAATAAATGAAGAATTTTTTGAAGGTTCAAGGTTTTGAACCTTTAACCTCATGGAAAAAAAATGCTTCCCACACCACTAGGATATTGAACAATATTGTTTGTTTTATTATAATAACATATATATGGCAAATTATATTCAAATTTACAAAATCCAAGGATTCAAACCTTCAACCTTGAGGAAAAAATTTATTGGAATGTTTTCCTCACTATTAGGACATTGAACAATATTGTTTATTTTATTACAATAACATATATATATCTTGAAAAATTATAATCAAATTTTCAATGTCCAGGTATTTGAAACTTCAACCTTTAAGAAAAATGATGGTTCCCTCACCAATAAGATATTGAACAATATTGTTTATTTTAATGCAATAACATATATATAACCATATAGTTCTGAATATCTTGAAAAATTATAGTCAAATATTTCACTTTATTTTATATACGTATTATGTATTGAAAGATTAATTTTAATAAAGATGAATTGAATGTCTACAAAATTTATGATTTCGAAATATATAAATAATTAGTAACAATTAACTTAAAATCTTTAATTTTATTTCAAATAATTGTTTTTATATTTTTAAGTAATCATCCACCGGTCCAACTATTAAATTTTTTACTTTTTTTTACCTTCATCCCCCACGTAAACTTTTTACGGCGTGCAAGATATACTTTTTATATACTTTAAAAAATATGATTATCGTTTTATATACCCTAAAATGATATATATGTCATTTTAATTAAGATCAAAATTGAAACGATATCAATGTCATCAAAATTGTACTGAACGATAATGACATCGTTATGTGTCAAATTCACAAAATAACATAACAATTTTCATATCGTTTTAGTACAAATTGACGAGTTCGAAATTGTTCCAATTCAAATCATAACTACAATGACATAGATATCGTTTCTTTTCATAAAAAACGATAATTATATCGTACTGACTAAAACAACGATTCGACCGTTGATTTTACGCACAACGACATACATGTCGTTTTATGTGAACTGAAACGACGTAGATGTCATTTTAGCGTAGGTTTCAACCGAAACGAGTTCGACCTCGTTAAATTTGTACTGAAACGACATGTATGTCGTTATGTTATTTAGTGGGTTTGGTATATAACAATATCATTATCATTTTGTTACAAATTCGACGATATTGATATCGTTTCAGGACAATTATAACTAAATCGACATATATCTCGTTTCAATTTGTATATAACGATATTTATATCGTTTCTGCCAAAAATGACGATTCGACCGGCCACGACCCCCCGACATGCATCCGACATATACAGGACGATCGAAATAGGTCATCAAGTGGGCTCATGCCACTCGAATGATTTAGAAAGAACGAACGAAGATAATTTCTTTCTATCGGAATAATTCGAAGGTTGTATATAGTCATCAGAATACAAATATTCTCATAGTTTCTTTTGAGTGAGACCGAACCCACTTGATGACCTATTTCAGTCGTCCTACGTATGTCGGATGCTTGTCAAGTGATCGTGGACGGTCGAATCATCATTTTTAACAGAAACGATATAATTATCTTTTTATATAAACTAAAACGATATATATGTCGTTTTAGTTATGATTTAAAATGAAACGATATCAATATCGTCAAAATTGTACTGAAACGATGTGAAGATCGTTATGTATCAAATCCACAAAATAACATAACGACGTTCATATCGTTTTAGTACAAATTTGGAGAGTTTGAAACCGTTCCAATTCAAATAATAACTACAACGATATAGATATCGTTTCGTTTCGTTTCATGCAAAAAGATAATTATATCGTTTTGGCTAAAAATAATGATTTGATCGTCCACAACCACCCAACATGCCTTCAACATACGTAGGACAATCGAAAAAAGTTATCAAGTGGGTTGTGTCACTCGAATGATTTAGAAAGAACGAATGAAAATACTTTCTTTCTATTGGAATAGTTCGAAAGTTGTATATAGTTATGGGAACACAAATACTCTCATAGGTTCTTTTGAGTGAGATCGAACCCATTTGATGACCTATTTCGATCGTCCTACATATGTCGGATGCTTGTCGAGTGATCGTGGACGGTCGAATCATCATTTTTAACAGAAAAAATATAATTATCGTTTTATATAAACTAAAACGATATATGGCCCTGTTTGTTTCTGATTCTCAAATCAATTCTCAAATCAATTCTCATTTTCAACCACACATTCTTCAATAAAATAATATTTTCCATCACATCAATACTTTTTTCTTCTTTTTCAACCACACATTTCCCATCATATCACTATTCAAAATCAATTCTTCCCCCAAAAATCCCTACCAAACAGGCTCTATATGTCGTTTTAGTTATGATTAAATTGAAACGATATCAATGTCCTCAAAATTGTACTGAAACGATATGGAGATCTTTATGTATCAAATCTACAGAATAACATTACGACGTCCATATCGTTTCAGTACAAATTTGACGAATTTGAAACCGTTCCAGTTCAAATAATAACACAACGACATAGATATCGTTTCTTTTCATGCAAAACAATAATTATAATGTTTTGGCTAAAAATAATGATTCGATCGTCCACGACCTCCCGACATGCATCCGACATATATAGAACAATCGAAATAGGTCATCAAGTGGGCTCATGCCACTCGAATGATTTAGAAAGAACGAACGAACATAATTTCTTTCTATCGAAATAATTCAAAGGTTGTATATAGTCATCAGAATACAAATATTCTCATAGTTTCTTTTGAGTGAGATCGAACCCACTTAATGACCTATTTCGGTCGTCCTACGTATGTCGAATGCTTGTCGAATGATCGTGGACGGTCCAATCATCATTTTTAACATAAACGATATAATTATCGTTTTATATAAACTAAAACGATATATATGTCGTTTTAGTTATGATTTAAACTGAAACGATATTAATGTTGCCAAAATTATACTGAAACGATATGGACGTCGTTGTATATCAAACCCACAAAATAACATAAAGACGTCCATATCGTTTCAGTACAATTTTGACGATATTGATATCGTTTCAATTCAAATAATAACTACAACGACATAGATACTGTTTCATTTCATATAAAACGATAATTATATCGTTCTGGCTAAAAATAACGATCCGACCATCCACAACCACCCGACATGCATTTAACATACGTAAGACGATCGAAAGAGGTCATGAGTGGGATGATGCCACTACAACGACATCAAAGTCGTTTCATAAGAGAAGAAACGGCATATATGTCGTTCTAGTTACAGTGTTGACCGAAACGAGTTCCAACTCAACAAATTTATATTGGAACGATATGGACGTCGCTACTTTGTTACGGGAACGATTTCAACAGCATTATGAAACTCAATGAAGCAGTGTGTATTTCATTCGGAAACAATATTGAAGTCATTTTTTATTACAGGAACGATGTCCATATCGTTACGAAAATCAGAGTGTATTTCATACTGAAACGATATGCAAATCCTGTCTAGATCAAATTTCCTACACGTACATGTCTTTTCATCTAAATCCACAAAGTGATATTCTAAACTATCACCAACCTGATAAATGTCTGAAGATATTTCGTGCACATCTTTTTCTCTAAAGGAGGCTTGAAGTGGGTCACACATTTGAGAGATGTGTTAATTTCAATTATATTCAATATCCAAAATCATTACAATTATCAAAATGCACTAACTAATGGTTATGCAACATCCCCTAACAATTTCAACATTTATAGGAATAGCAACTGCTCTAGCAAAAAGAATATGGTTGAGCCACAAAATGTTTTCAAAATATCTATATATATATATCAAAACACAATATAAGGATCGAAGTTCCAAACTTAGGTTTCAATATTAGCTACTTGGCCCGTGCAAGTGGATCGGACATGACCAGTTTTCTTGCACCTACTGCACTTACGAGGCATACGCGTCTCTCCGACTGATCTTTTCCTCTTTTTGGCTAGTTTTGACTAATTATATTTCATGCGCATCTTTTTCTCTAAAGCTGGAGTGAGGTGGGTCACACATTTTCAACTTCAACACGTCTTTCATAAAACCACATTTGCAGTGTCTCTCGGATATATTCAATCAAACCAACAATGGGAAATTCTCGAGCACTCTTCAACAAATAATTTAGAAATTATTTGTGTATCTGTGGTGTCCATAACTGTAATTCAACATAAAAATTTCATCAAATTTAAAACATCTTACAGTATTGATAACGATATGTATATCGTTATGGATTGTAGAAAACGATATTGAAGTCGTTATGTACAGACAAAAATCAAATGTGTATTTTACAGTAAAATAATGAAAAAAAATAGCCAAACATGTCTGTAATTCAAAATGATTGTTGGCAAATAAGCACCATAAACATATATACAACAACATGAAGAAATTATTCAAACAAATGGAGAAAGAAAACAACCCAAATATTGAAAATTTATAATACCCTCTCTTCTTCTTCAAATGTCCAACAAGAATGTCTCAAGCTTTTATTACTCACTTCAACCAAATGAGAGTTCATAGAAATGAGAATGTAGAGCTTCTTGTTTCATTATACGAAGAAAATAATGCAGAGAAAATGAAGAGTGGCGGCATACCTGTAGACCCGAACTCACGTGATGAAGAAGAAATGGAAGCCAAAATTGAATTAGGGCTAAATGGAAATTGAAAGAGGATTTAAGGTAATAATGTATTTTTGTATACAATGATATTTTAGTCATTTACAAATTCTATTTTCCATTTTATGTATATTTAGGCCTTCTAACTAAAAAACAAACTTGTTGGCCTCTTTGAACTAATACTTGGTTTGACTAGGCTAATTAAATTAAGTCCCCAAAAATTCAGGGATTAAAAAGAAGAAAATTAAAGAAACAAAGGCAGGAATTTGTTGGTTTTAGAGGATTTGGGAGTTGAATATTTGGAGGCACTTTTGAGTTCATCATCATTACCACAGTGCGCTCGAATTTGGTGATTCATCTGTAAATTCTAAATTTCTTCTTTCGTTCGAGTGTTAAATTGAGGGAAAAGAAGGTGGGATTGAATGGGGAAAAGGGTCATGGTGGAGGAGGAAAGAGGAAGAGAATTTTTAAAATTTTTTAAAATAATTTATTTGGGATTCGTTTGCATTTTTTGAAAAAAAATTGGGAGTGTAATTGCAATTAGTTCTTTACTTTTCTATTCTTTTCCTTTTGTTGTATTTAAATATGATGGTATATTTGTCATTTCACAATTTTTTTTTATTGAAAAAATGGATGAAAATGATGATTTCCGCAATAAGATATGTAAATAGGGGAAAAATGCAAAAAATTACAAGGTTGTGACGTTTTGCATAATGAACTTAAAACGTAAAGACATTCTGTGCTAATAACCCAACGAGAACAAGTGAATAGAAAAATATATATTTACTTCTAGACTTCTAGTTATGTAAATGTAGAGTTTATCGATTTGTCTTGTTTACATATGAAATTAGGCTAAATAAATCGAACCCATTTTTAGTTGTCTAATCGTGTGAGCGACTAGTATTGCAGCAGGTTAGTTCTCGTTGTGATGTAGCAACTGAATAACGCACGTATCAAAGGTTTATTGATTCACTAAGAATGTCGAGAATTTTAGGGAGTACCAACAAAACCCTAGTAGTCGGACATTTTAAGAAACGCAAATCAACCTATAATTAAGAAAAATAGACATTTCATATGATGCTTTTATTTCCGTTGCTAGCTGCCTTTACTCAAGGAATTCATCCGTTGATAAATTTTTTTTCAGTATCATTTTGTATGAAAATGTTAAATTTGATTTCTTGAATTTCATAGTTTATTGTGTTGTCTTTGTAGCGGTGAGGTGTAGTTTTTGGTAGTAGAACAGTTGAAGGATGCAAAATTGATTACGTAAGTGTAGTCATCATATGAAAGCACAAAATTGAGGTAGTGCATCAAAACAATTAGAGAAAATTTGAAATGGAATCTATTGAGGTACATGATTCAACGTATTAGTTCATTTATCGTGTTCGACGTTGATCTTTTATATAATCTTCGTGACCCGTTAACGCGAGTTCTATATTATATTCTTGCTGATTCATATACAAAAATGCTACTTGTACATCAAGAATTGTAAATAATGATGTACATCACACCAGGGCCGGCCCTGAGAATTAAGAGGCCCTAGGCGACTAATTATTATGAGGCCCTTCAATATAATCATTTTTTCACAAGTGTAGCAAAATTTAAATATTTAAATAATTAACACTTTTATATTAAAAAGAAGACTTTATATAATTCAAAAGATAGAGTAGCAAACTAAAACTTTTCTTACAACCCGAGATATTAGGATAGCATAAGATTTAATCTTCTCACATTTTGAGATGTAAAATCAGTAATCAAACTACTAAAATCAAGTTTTTCCAACATATTTTTTTCAATAGAAATCATAGCCAATCCATTCAATCGTTCTTGTGACATGGTTGACCGAAGATAAGATTTAATCAACTTCAACTTTGAAAAACTTCTTTCGGCAGAGGCAACTGTAACGGGAATAGTCAATAATACTCTATAAGCAATCCAAGCATTTGCAAAACAACAATTCATTCTCTTAATGTAATCCAACACATCAATTGCTCCAACAATTTCTACAGGTATCGCTTCCCTTAGAACTTTCAACTCTGAAAATAATTCTACCCCATCAATATCAGAAATCATATTATGCTTCAAATAATTTTCAATGTTAATGCAAGAACATTTCAAACTATCATCATCAATGGATTTCAGTCTTTTCAAATCAAATAAAAATCCAAAAATATCATCATATTTTTGAAATTGCTCAAATCTATTCTGAAGTGATGATAGAGCTTGATCTACTATATATATGAAATAATTGATCTGAAAAGATTCTTCAGCTGTTTGTGTCATCTCTTCGTAAGAAGTCTCATCAAACTGTTTCTTTCTATGTATTACCCGTTTCTCACGAAATATTGGTTCAATTTCTAATTTACTCGCAATCTCTTTAGCATCAACCATGGTCGATTCAAACCCAGTTTCTCTATAGCTTTTGAAAAATGAAATAAGCCCTTTTAAATGGTCTATAGCAACATCAATATGCATGTCTTCTTCTTGCAAATGTTTGCTTACTCTATTAACATTATTCAACACTTCAAACCAAATAATCATTCCAAGTAAGAATTCAAAATTCTCAATTTCATATGTTGCCAAACACTCCGCTTCACTTTTTGTCTTAGGATCATCAACATTTGCCAATTGAAGTAAAGCTTCTTTAATCTGTGGAATTTGAAATCTTATCGCTCTAACACTTTCAATATGGCTTTCCCAACGAGTTTGTGACAAAGGTTTAAGGGTAAGACCATTTACATTCTCTTTGAAAACTTTCCACCGTTTAGTAGATGACGAAAATAGAGTGTATATACGTTGCACCACCCCAAAGAAAGATTTAGCTTTTGAACAGCAGTTAGCCATATCACAAAGTGCAAGATTAAGACTATGACACCCACAAGGACTATAGAATGCTCTAGGATTTAGTTGTAATAGTCTATTTTGGACTCCTTTATGTTTTCCTCTCATGTTAGCACCATTATCATAGCCTTGACCCCTTATATCATCAATATCAAGTTCTAAATTATTCAAAGCACCAACAAGTTCATCAAAAAGTCCCTTACCAGATGTATCATCCACTAATAAAAACCCTAAAAAGAATTCTTCAACCTTCACTGGACTTGCTGAAATATCTACACACCTCAATATTATCGACATTTGTTCATCGTGACTCGTATCTGGAGTGCAATCAAGTATAACAGAAAAGTATTTAGAATTTTTGAGTGTCTTAATGATTATTTTTTTTATCTCACCTGCTAGCATAAGTATCATCTCATTCTGAATTTTGTGTCCTAAATAATGATAATGGATCTCTTTATTTTGGATTCGACGAATATGCTCTTGCATTACGGGATCAAACTGAGCAATCATTTGAATTATGCTTAAAAAGATACCATTATTTTCTTGGTATATCTTCTCATTATCTCCACGAAATGCTAGATTATTTTCAGCAAGAGTTTTCACCACAGATATTATTCGTAGTAATACTTGTCTCCAATGTTCTCGATCTCTATTAATTTGTTCTTGTACACTTTTATCAATGGTTTCTCTCTTTTCAAATCTTAGTTCCATTTCAATCCATCTACTCATGTTATTGATGTGGTCACAACTTACTTCATGCATTCTAATTTTTTCACCAATATTTTTCCAATCATTTACTCCATCATGTGCCAGTTGAGTTCTGATCCCTTCATTCTTGAATAGCTTACAACAAAAGCAAAATACTTTATCCAAACTTTTTGAATATATCAACCATTTTCTATCTTGCTTCTCTCCATTAGGTAATCGTCGAACATAATGTATAGAGGAAAAGTGTCGATTTGTTACATCTTTTGGAAAAACCACATCATTTTCTCTTACAGGACCTTTCATCACAATTAAATCTCTTAAATTCGTATTCATATTTCCCCAATTCGCTGGATCATTAAGGTCAAGGGAAAAAGGTACATTATCTCTATCAGTAGATATCTCTTCATTCATCAAACAATGTTTTTCTTCAAGTGTATTATTCATGTTATCATTCTCGTTAAACTCCACTTCAATGACTACGTCTTCATTATGTGTTCGTTTATTATTACTAAAAAATTTATCAAGTGCTCCCTCTTGAAATTTAATCAACTTTTCAACCTTTTCCTTCCTTTTTCTTTTGGCACATCCAGATTCAAATTTTCTTGTAGACATAGTTATAAGCAAAGAGCAATAGAACCTGATTGATGTCTGAATTAAAAATCCCCAAGCTTCTGATTCAGCAATGATAAATGACCTGCAAATACGTAGTTATAGAAGATAAGAAATTAACCAATAAAGCTGTTAATTTACAGGATTCAGCTATTCAATTGACATGATCCAAATTAACCAATAAAGCTGTTAATTTACAGGATTCAATTGTTTAATTTAAGGATCCAAATCATCAAATAAATCAATCAATTTACAGGATCCTAATTTACAGTATCCAAATCATAAAATCATCCAAATTCCAAAACACCGAGGGCTGATGCAATTGAGTAGTTCATTACAGATTCCAAATCATCCAATAATCAATCAATTTACAGGATCAATTATGTAATGTAATTTACAGTATGTAGTATCCAATAATCCAAATCATGAAATCATCCAAAACACTGAGGGTTGATGCAATTGATTGAGTAGTTCATTACAGAATCCAAACCAAATCATCCAATAAATCAATCAATTTACAATTTTACAGAATTACAGGATCCAATTATTTAATTTAGATGAAGCCAATAGAGATAATTAGTAATCCATTAGACCATTACCTCACGTCCAGGTCCAGCAGAAGCCGCAGAGTGCAAAACACAGGTCTGAGGTCCCTCTCCAGCTCTCCTCTGTGCGACTGCGGTCACTGCGCCTTTAACTTTCTCCGGTGGGAAATGCCGATAACCCACTTGGCCACTTTTAAAGCTTGACAAATTGAATTCGATTCACCAAAAGAGAAAGAGATTGACGAAGAGAAACAAGAGAATGATGGGTAATTCGAATTTAGATTTCCGGCTAGTGCGAGGTATTAATGGAAAATAGGGAATAGAGACAGGGTGTTCCTGATTTTGGAGTTGGATGACCGTTGAAAATTGAAGAACGAAGAATTGAAGGTGATTCATTGATTCAATTGCCAATTGGAGTCTCGAGGAGGAGGAGTGGACTGTGGAGGCGATTCGTCTGCCTCTGCTCGTGAGCTCCTCTTCCAGAAATTTCTGGTTCAAATTTTTTTTTTTTTTATGGGTTATGGTCTGGGCCTCTTTTTTGAGGCCCCTTAAAACATGTGGCCCAAGGCAATGGCCTTGTTTGCCTTGGGCCAGGGCCGGCCCTGCATCACACTCACGTGGGGGTGGGACCCACGTGTATAAAATATTTTTTTATTTGAGCGAGTCCCACTCTTCATGTGAGTGTGATGTACATGCCTATGTACACCTTGATGTACCGGCAGCAAAACCGATTCATATATTACCTACCAGAATTCTTGTCATATCCATGAAAAAATTTATAGATCTCAAATAAATTTAGAAATACTTTAGTAAATTATGCTTATTAGAGCATCTCCAAGATGTACTTTAAACATGAGATATTTTCTATTTTAAAGTGTCAATATTAAAATCATGCTTCAAGAGACTTTTTAAATTAATATTTTAATTTAGAGAGTAGGTTTGACTCTCCAAATTTGGAGATCCAAACCCACTCTCTATAATTAAATGTATTCAAAATATTTCAATTTTCAATATAGGAAAACAATAAAATAATCTAAAAAAAAAGCTAGTTAAAATAAAATATAAAGAAAAATAATAAATATTTTTTGGGAGTAGTAAAATTAAATGTTAAATATAAGAATAATGCTAAGTGTACACAATTTTTTACACAATCTTTTACACCTCTC
Organism: Fraxinus americana; assembly: GCA_035079005.1. Lineage (NCBI taxonomy): Eukaryota > Viridiplantae > Streptophyta > Magnoliopsida > Lamiales > Oleaceae > Fraxinus > Fraxinus americana. The sequence continues at coordinate 21,459,557 of CM068715.1, read as the reverse complement.
ACATGGAAGGGGGCCCACACATAATAAAATAATCGTGGACCCCCCTCCATGTGAGAGATGTGTAAAAGATTGTATAAAAGTGTGTGTACATGTAGCATTACCCTAAATATAAAGAGTTTGTTGGAGTGTTTTAAAATTTTAACTCTCTAAATTTATAGATACTCTCCAAATGATAAAATATGCTCTTTAAAAATAGATAATCTCTTGGAGATGCTCTTACGATCGTTCATTAGTTTCATTTCCAGTAACTCTCGGAAAAGCTTATTAAACAATAAATTGAGCGACTTAAATAATCACCTTTTGTTATTGTGTTTTCAAAAATTATTTAATTGTTCTAATGGCAAATAAATTATATCAATGAAATTTCACTTTTGTTCAAGTCTCTTGACTGTAAATCTCTTTCATCACTTGAAATTTTTTATTTTTTATTTTATTTTTGTTCAAAATGAATAAATAAAAAGGTGTGATCCCCATTTAAAATTAAAAATTGGGTTAAAGTCTAACCTAGAATTTGCCACTGAGTGTATGAAATATTGTAAACAGAACAGCATAGTAAAACTTTTTCTAACCAATTCAACATAACTGACTACTTAGTATCAACAAAACACATTAAGCCGAGTTTGGTACAAATTAAAATATCGACAGAACACATTAAGCCCAATTTGGTACAAATTAAAATCTGATTTTAATCTCAAGTCAAAATCAACAATTAATTTCAACCACACATTTCATGAGACCCACAACTTTTCAACCACATATTCCATCAATTTTTATCAAAATACATTAAAAATCTGATTTTAACCTACAACAAATAGCAGTATTGCCATAAAACCACGTGTTTCGAACTAGTAAATTTAAAAATGTCAATTGCCTGAGTAATTTAGGAGGTAAAAAACCATTAGAACATTCACATGTTATTACCAAATAACAACTGCTATGATTTTCCACAGCCATTCCACAATTATTGTTGTTCTAACTCAAATTGTAAGTAGTGAGTTCTCATAGAAAGTTTCCACTTCAACCGTTTCACTGCCTTAATTCTCCTCCGTCAAAATCATAGACTCGAATAAAGCTACTCGATGTTAACAAAAGGAAATCCACCACAAGTGAAAGGAATTATAAGCCGGCGTTTCTAAGTAGCAAATAATTTGTTCATCGAAGTGTATACATTTAAGCCATACTTCCACGATGCTTCTTCAGCCAATTCACTTGCTTTCAATATCATATATATCTGTTCTAAACATGTCTGTAAGGAAAATGTACAAAAGAACCAACAAGCAATTAGAAGGAAAAAGCCTGCACGATGAACAGTTTCGAAGTGTTGTATCTAACATGCAGCATAATGCTCTATGATGGAACACAAGCAAATGAGGTTAACAAATTGACTATTAAAGATTTCTTCAGGCATAAAATTGAAAAGGTGAAAACGCATTGGTATATGTTGAACTCAATTCGACGTAAACTTGAAGTAAGAAAATTTCTGAACGGAATTTTCAAGTGCAGAGCACTTGGACATGTTTCAAAGGATTAGAAGAATAGATGCAACCACACAAACACACAAAAACCCACAAACTCGATATTTATAGTAGATAATGAAGATTCCTTCATTTATCAGAAGTACGTGGATATAAAACATTCTGCAGACCCTCATAATTTGCAAAATATCGCATACAAGTGCAACATTTTCCAACAGAAAAAACTATTTAGCAGAAGGGGAAGGAAGAAATTTGCCAAATAAACATGCAGTTAGCAGAAAGTCATCTACCTCTCCATGTAGACAATGATTTTGCTATCAGAAGAAATATAAAACTATTTATACATTGATGATTAAGCCATTGTTTAATCCCCATTATTTCTAAAACACATTTTTCCACTCTTCTTTTCAATTACAAATTCTTCAATAAAATAATATTACACACAAACCCAAAATCTTTCCTTATTTTTTAAACACACATTATCCATCAATTACTATTCCAAAATGCATTTTTAGCCAAAAATGGGGCTCAAACAGGAGCTAAATTTCATGTTCCTTTCCATCTACGCCTCCATGGAGACATTGATTTTGCTATCAGAAGAAATGCCACCACTTAAACATTGACAATTTCTTTAATTTTTTACAATGCTTCTTCCTCGTATGGTTAATGCTGACAACGGTACCACTTTCAGAATACTCCAAAACACCACAATTTCATCAAAATTTTGAAATTACTTGCGGACGTCATCCAGTTAGATATCATATAATAGATAATATCATGAAAACCATTGTGGTAAATTGTGTACCAAATGCACGTACACATATCCTTGAATTTCAGAAGCATACTTCCAAGTATACAATAACCAATTCGGGTAATTAGCAAGAACAGCAAAATTCCAGACAGACTTCGGATGATATCAAAATTCGTTGTGAAATCTGTACAGAGACCTAGGGTGTTTGGGACAAGAAAATCAATGAACACTCCTAAAACATTTAATTAATAATCATTTGATCCATACCTAAGTCCATGTCAAGAATTCATTTAAATAATCAAAACACAAAGAATGTGATAACAGTTGCACTTAAGTGATGAAAGCCCTAGAGCCCACAGCTTAAATAAAACATACCAGTCAGCAGTTATGAGCTAGTTACATAACATATACTTCCCCCTTCCAACATATGCAGTAAGCAAATAGGTCCACACATTACAAAATGTCCATAACAAGCAACTCATCCAAGTACTTAAAAAGCTAGAGGTAAAACAAGCCATATTCCACTTATAAAGCCATATTCCACTCAAAGGTCAGCTTTGCGACACAACAGCAATTGACTGGCCAGATAACCTATAGGCTATGAAAGCCCAAGAAACAATGTCACATTTCATCGAATAAAGCATCTGTGAATGAAGCTAACGTGTCCAAGGTGAACGATAATGATGGAGATAGAGTTACAGTTTAGATAGAAGTTTAAAACAGAGTCTAATTCTAATTCTAATTCTGAATCTTTAGATCAGGTTTAGTTATTTTGATGAAGTATTAGTTTATTAGAAGTTCTATTAGTTTTAGTCTATAATACACCGACACGGACACGGACACGTAAAAAGTACAGACACGACACTTTATCGACACGTTGATTAAATTCTTAAAAATTCTTCATTTATATAGTATTAATTTAGTTTTATATTTGTTATTAATTTTTCTTGTAGAAATATTTTAAATATGAGTACTTATTTGTTACTTGCTAATAATTTTGAATTAATAACATATAATATTTCTAATATAAAAAGAAAAATAATTACGGCAGAGTGTTTGAGAAGTGTAGGTATCGACTCGTGTTCAACGCGTGTTGGACACAAACACGCTACTCTAATTGAAGTGTTTGTGCTACAAAGGTTTTAGTTTATTTTACTCCATAAATAAAAGGCTTATACATTGTAATTCACAACCTGAACATATGAATAAAAATCGATTTCTTTTGCCCTCAATTCTTCTCTTCTTTGCACCCATGGACGGATTTAGGGAGGCCCGGCCCAGTCCCCAGTACGTTAATTTTTTTTTAGTGTAATTTTTTTCTTTTTTTAGTAAATTTTTTTTTTTGAGTAAATTTAATTTTTCTACATATTAGTCCGGCTTGTAGTCCGATTCTGAATCCCTCTCTGTTTGCATCCCTTTCTTTGCTAAATTTTCAATTGTTTGTTGTCAAATTTACACTACTGCATCAGGTAAACCCTTTGTAAAAATTAGTTAAGATTTTGAAAGTAGCAAAACAAATTTATTTGCTGTTATTAAGGTTTACAAGTGAACAATACTTTAGTCTTTTCAACTATGGCGGCTATAAGGGTTGTATTAATAGTCCACGGGTCCTGTTTTTACCTTTACTTAATGTTTAATGGTCAAAGATTCTTCAGCATGGGTCTTTTACAGTGATTGAAGTTTCTTAGGTTCAATAAATAACAAGGAATGAGAACTTGAGGAAAATCTAATACATATAATTACTGCAGGTTGGATGAAAGTTTATGTAATACGGAGATATCTATGAGCTTAACAAGGCAAGTTCTAACAATGGTTATAGATCATCTATGCTTTATAAGAAAAATATTGGAACCTGAAAGGACAAAATTTTCATTAGATTAATGTAGTAGAAATGAAGATGTTCTAATGAATGTGTAATTGTGATGGAATAGATAACAAAAGAAATAAGAACATAAACCAATAAGTGGAGGTGACGCGAAGTCAAAGTAAATTAGGGATGAGCGGCACAAGTGGTTGGAGAATGTACTGCATCAGGCTCAATAACCTCTCATTCATAAATGTACACCGTTTCAGTAGAATAGGTCAAGAGAACAACAAAAGGCAGAGCAAAATTTACATGGTGGTACAGTTGCATCATGCTTTTATCCTTGCTAAGGTTCTGATTTTCTTTCTCAAAACATGTTGCACGGCAATTGTCCTCCCAATATTAATAAATGAAATACACAGAAAAAGCCCTTTCCTTCCTAATTTCCATAACCAATCAGAATAATCCAATTTCCTATATATCAATACTCTTACCATCCATTTAACAGTTTCTTCTCTTTCCTTTCTATACATTCTAACCGATACCTTTATCAGCCGTTCTACCATATTTAGACCTTTCTAGCCTGATACATACTCTCCATTTTTTACCACATCGAATCCCCAACATAGATATCACATCTCAGCTACATATGCACAGATTTCTTACGCATACAAGTCCTAACTCCTGTATCAGATATGTGTCAGAGCCAAAACAACCCTTCTTTTACCTCTACTTATTCTATAATCTTCAATCATTATTGATACAGAAATTCATTTGAGCTTCAGGCTTTTAGGAAAAACCAATATGATGGCACAAAAGGAAAAAAGTTGCATTTGTACATAGAGAATGGAGAGAAGTTACTAAATAGAGGAATTCCGTGTTTGATAATTACAATGGTTCAAGATGGTATCCTAGCATCTAGTTGTAACTAAGAAGGTAGATTAGAAAATAAGCAACCTTCCCTGCAACCAAAAAGTCTACTTTGCAAAAGACTTTATCAGAAAAGCTGTTGATCTAGAATCTATCCACATTCCCCATCTAGTTTTGCTCCATCAAATCAAATTCAAGTCACACCAATTAAGACCAAAAATTTTATCTCTACATCTTGTTACAGGCATTCAAATATAGCTGATTTTGACCCTACAATTGTTGAAAAATCCTAAACACTGTTCGGAGAATCCAGATGAAAAAACAAGGGGCACACATGATGCACAATGATCTTGATAAGTGAGAAATTGTTAAAATATCCTAAACACTTTGAGGAGAATCCAGTTGAAAAAACAAGGGCACGCATGATGCAAGACGAAATGAGATGCATTTGCAACTGAGTAATACATATTTGCAGTAAAACAAAGGAAATAAACCAGGCAGAAACATAAAAGCATTAAATATTAAAACCACAAACGAATTGAAGCGAAAAAGGATACACCAAGTATAAACCATGAGCGAAGGCACCAGCCAAAACCCCAGTAAATAATCGATCCCTCAAAACCGGCCTGTGCCGGAGCGTAAGCCGAACTGTTAGGAAAATACAGTATAAATTCAAAACGAATGTATAGCATAGTAACAATTAAAATTACAATAAAAATATATAAAAGAGAGAAAAAAAATCTTACTAAGAGGAAGAACAGGGGCATAGATTAGAGGAACCAAGAATTTGATTGGGGCCCCTTTGTTTTGCTTCCTTACAACGTTCCTTCGATAACAATCTCAGCCATTCAATATAATTCAATTCAATAATGAAACAAAGATTTAGAGAGACCTTTTGAAAGCACTTACTGTTTTGATGGATCAGACGGGGACGCCATAGCAATCTTCGGCGAAGGCGAAGCAGCAAAATCGAGAAGAGAAAGTTTGTTAAAAGAGCCGGTCAAACAAAGGAGTTGAATAAATAGAAAAATGCGACTTCACCACAGTGGATGAAATAAATACTCCCTCCGTCCCATATATATAGGCTGGGTTTCCTTTTTTTCTTGTCCCAAATATATAGGCTTGTTTCTTCATTGGGAATGTTATGTTTTGTTCTTTTACTAATTTACCCTTATTTAATTTGCCTAATTACTAATTCCAACAATAATTTACTTCTAGTTGTTGAAAATTAAATAGGGATAAATTTGGAAAGTTCTTGATAAAAATTGCTTTTCCAATAACATTAAATAAGATTTCTTAATCCGTGTGAAAAACGAAACAAACCTATATATATGGGACGGAGGGAGTAAAAAATTAAAAATGAGGAGCGGGTTATAAATTGAAACCGGGTCAAGCCCATTTAAAATCAACATTTGGATGAAGAAGCGGGCAAGCCCATTTCAGTAAACAATTTTCGCGCGTCTTCATCGTTGAATTCATCTGGAGAACACCACCTGAAATCCATATTCTTCTACGAAATACTCCGGTCTCCAACAAAGAACGGGGAGAGAACGCTACTTCGGACATCTTAAATCAAAGAAGTGCACACAATTTCAAGCGGGAAAGAATCATCTTTGAAGATGGCAGAAAATGGTATTCTTATGCATTTTTTAATTTTTTTCTTATGATTTGTTTAAGTTTTTGGCTATGGATACGGGCTAAGCTTCGCCTCTGTAGTTGAAGTCGTATCATTCGAGTTGGCTTCCTGTTCGTCTATACATTTTTGTAAAACTTGAAAGTTTGAGGAATATGAGTGCCCATACCTACGAAACAAAGAAAACTCAAGCCATTAGATATGACAAATTACTTCAATTTAGCAAATGCATATTATAATTAAAAGTTCAAGTTCTATATCCTCTGTACCTCTTCCTCTTCCACACCCTACTCCAAGTGGCCTCCTATATGGAAAATATCCTTGTTGGAAGAGAATGAAAAGGCAGTGAGTTTTGGAGAAATACTTGTCTATTGCACAGAAGAATTCAGCAGCACTTTGTCAAACTTCTATTTCTGCTTTTAAACAAGTCTTCGGGATATTCAGAACTTGGTTTGTCAATATGGAAGAAATAATAATTCATTTCGAGCAATATTGAATGCTCGTAACAAAGGGAATATGCAAAAATTATTCCAACATTGCATGTAAATTAATGATGAAGACTCAATCCTCATAACTAATCCATGCTAAAGTCAAGAAAAACATACAAATGCAACTGATATTGCTGAATTTAGAGAAATTGGGTTCCCTATAACAAAAACTTTGAGGAATGACGACGGTGACAAGGGTCTTCAAGTCGTGATCGATGATAAGGTAGTAACTTTTCTGACATGGCACGTGCAATTGGAATTCCTTTTTCTAAAGGTGATGAACCAGACAATGCATCTTCTAGTAATTTGGTGACGCATTCATTATCTGACTAGCACATAAAGAGAAAACTGTTAGCATCAACCATCAAAGAAAAGAAGACGAGGTTGAGATAACAATAGCTGAAGTGAATGATGGTGTAATGCAACCATGTGTTGAATAATCTTTGCCTCAAGCCATCACATGTGGCAAAAATGGAACAGATGTAGGGATAAAGAAAAGTGGGAAAGAATCAAGTTGCACACAAGCATTTTAATGAACATGGTAGAGATAAACTACTAATATACTATATCAACAATGTGGATTCAACTACTCCATCTATCATAACCATTACACAGAGCACTGTTACTTGCACTTCACACACAAAATTTCCAAAAGAAATTAAGGTTAAAGGCACCATTAAACATGAAGATGGTGGATACACAAATTGTTTGTGATTGAAACTTGAAAGAGTAGATGAACCCAATTATGGTAAATTTAGAAAGTTGACAGCAGAGCTTTACCAGGGGAAGTATAACTTGTGAAAGCAGAGTTTCACAAGGGGAATATAATAATCAAGAGATAAAAAGAAGTTTAGCACAAAATCCCTTTGCCAGTAAATTAATTTCTTTATTTTCAAACTGAAAAATCAAGAAACTAATCCATAAAATCAAATTAGAAACACGTGAAATAGTCCCTTTTCCATGACAATTAACTTACAAGATTATAGCTCAAAAGTAAATTATAAACGACATTAAGACTTTCTCACCAAAATGCCACTGATAAATGTATAGAAGGCTCTTATTTTTGCACTATTCACTCATATTCATTTGCCAGATTGCATCTAAATTCAATAACACATTCAGTCAGCTTCATTGCCAAGGAAAGAAGAAGGACAAAAAATAATAATACCCCCATTTTCACACTAAAAAATGCAAGGGATGGGAAATACCTTTGTTTGTCATCTCTACAAAGGTATGTGATCTTTAAGCTTGATTTTTATTTTACCGGCGAGAAGCTTCTTCGATCTCTGGTGACCTGCCGAAGTGGAGGAGGCGGCTTCGGGTTTGTCGACGGTTTGGGCGCTATACAGTGGGAGAGAGGTTTGGGAGAGAGAGAGAGAGAGAGAGAGAGAGAGAGAGAGAGAGAGAGAGAGAGAGGTTTCAATTGATTTTGGTTTCCCGATTATTTGGTGTATTTGGTGGGTGCAAGTTGGGTTTCCCTCTTTTTGGTTTCTTTTTTGGTTTTTTAATTTTTTTTCCCTTCATTTTCCACGTCAGCGTGTATTCTAACAACTAAGTGGATGGGTACACATAGCATTTTCCAAAAAATTTAGTGGGAAGTTGTAGGGAAGTTGTTTATCAACAAATTTTTTACATTGGAAAATATTTTATTCTTTTTTTTTCCCTTTCCAAAGGAAATATCCGTTGGTAAAGTCATTGATAAATTATTTAATTTATCATTTAATTATTTTTTATTTTTTACCAACGGATTAGCAACAAAATTATACTAACAGAAGACTTTCGTTGGTAAGTCTGTTGGTAATTTAATATATAATTTTTAAGAATAATAAAATAATAATCTGTTGCTAATTTGTTGGTAATCAGTTGGTAATTTCAACAGAAAATGTCCATTGCTAAAATTTCGTTTCTATTACCTCCTTTTCTAGTAGTGTAATGTACACAATTTCAAAATTTAGGGAGGTTCAAGAGGAGTTCGCGGGCAAGGTATATTGTGATCTCATATCTGCTTTGCAGGGATTTTTGGGAACGACATATGAGGTACGCGAAGATGTCATACATGACGAGTGTTGTAGTAAAAAAAAATAGTTTTTGTCTCATTTCAAAGAGACAAATGCGAATTCACTTGCAGCTGCCATCTTTTTGAATTCCATGGAATTATTTGCAAACATACTATTGCAGTTTTCAGCTGTAATGACGTGAAAAAGTTCCTAAGAGATATATACTACGGCGATGGCGAAGAGATGTGAGTAGTGCACACTTAAAGGCTGCAGTAAACTGCAACGATTTGGTTAGTACTCTAGGACAATTGATGTATGATAAAATGTGACAGCATTTTGCTACGTTGGTGGACATGACTGCAGATGATGCAGTAAGAGCTGTCGGTGTAATTGATTGGATCGACATGTAGTGTAAACAGATGATGGCGTCAAAGTCAAGTTGTAGTAGTGACATTGTGCTCCCGCATATTACGCAGACAGCCTTAGGGCATGGTGCATCACATGATTTTGGAAGTGGTTGCGTGTGAGATCCAAAATGTGCGAAAAGAAAGGGTGCACGTTGGAAACTTCATAAAAAGAGTCCAATGGAATGAAATTCAAACAAAGTTAAGGTCATTCCCAAATTTTTGATAACCACATTACGTAAAGTTATTATGCTATATAATAAATTCCGATGTTTTGCAATCAATTTCAAGTTCAAATAAAGTTAAGAAATTGAAGGTTCGACCAAGTAATATGGGAAATGCTACACCCGTCATTCAGACCCATCAACAGCCACAAGTAGCCATACACATACCGCTGTCATATATACAACTCCTAGTGGTTAGTTAGGGTATACAATTTTCATCCATTCCATACATGTAATTTACTTATAATTTTATTTCTATAGGGTGGAAACCAAAGTCTTGAATTCACACAACATTACATACCTCCAGTTCGATCCATCCAACTTCAACCAGTCCTATATTGAATCTGCAAGGTAAAGTAACGCACAACCTTGTACTTTAGATGCTACTGTTGTAAATTTAAGTTATGTGGCTATGGATTCTTGACTTATTCTATCATCTTAGATTATAGTGGATTGTCTACAGGTTGGGGTATACAACCAGTGCATGATGGTGTTGGAAGTGGAAGACTAACTTCAGATTTGCATGAGGCCAGAGTTAGTGATGCACCTGTAGACGTTAGACTTTCTTTATCATTAGGTGGTAGGTCTAAGGTCTAGGCATTTGCAGTTGAAACTTTTTTTGTTACGTGAAAGATGTCGAAGTCTGAGGTTTGGGTATAAGGTAGTTTGAGAATACAAACTCTCAGTTAGTAAAAGTTGAACATTTAACTTCTGTTAGTAAGCAAAGTATGGCTTGAATATGAAATCTGTAAGATGACATTTTACGAGTATTATCGCTTTGTTCCTGAGGTTTTGTTTGTCATTTGAGAGCAGCAACTATCTTTATAACAAATCAGGGTAATTGTTTCCTAGACAAGGCTCATGGCTGCATTATCAAATTATGCTTTAGACTGATGTATTGCTTACAACTTGTGAATTAACATACTGTTGTGTTCAACAATAAAAATAGAGATGGTTTCCCAGTTGTTAGACTAATCAATTTTTGAAAAATTTTTCTCTTCATACAAGCAATAAGCACAGATTAATAGCAGCTTCAATTTCCTGCTGGGCTGAGCAATTAGCACTATTAATGACAGCTTCAATTTCCTGTTGTAAGCCAAATAAAAAACAAGCTGATGCAGACCATATTCAAGATTCTAGAACAGATTACAGGGTCATCCCAGTCGACAATAACAGATAGGAAATTAGGCAAATTCAATTACCAGACCACCAAATTCCTGAGTGATAAAAACAAGCAAATTGGAACTTAGCAAATAAGGAAATCATAACAAACCTTAACACTAAGTGCATAGTGGAATTCCAAATTCATATATTTATAGAATTTAAGCGCCTGATTTATACTACATTCTTAACTACAACTCCATATATTTACATTAATGACATTACACTTTATTAAACAGAAACATCTTAAGCACTTTCTATTCCGTTGCGTGTTTTCACGATCACAGAAATCTCAACTTCTTGTTCATTAGTTAGGCAGCATCATGTTTCGAACAAGCTAGATAAATCTTTAGCTATTGCCTTAGCCAACCTTGATACACCACTCGTTTTACCCGCTTCAACCCACTCCCAAAAATCCACAGTTCACGCTGAAAGTATAGAATAGTCTACCTTGATTCTTCGTTTTTTCTCCACCTAAAAACACTTCAGGATGGCATGTTTGCACCATGGACATGGGCGTTTGTTCGGGCATTTTGCAAAAAATGTCCCTTACTTCTACAGCTATTGCAAACTCCATAATTATTTTCTCTCATTGTAATCTGGGATTGAGGTATGTAAATCAACTGGTGAAGTTACAGGGATGGAGAAGATAGGTGAAGTTGCACCAATGGAGAAGTTGGGTGAAGTGAGTGATGAGTGTTCTACACTCATGATATTTATGTTACTTAATTCGTTATTTTGTCATTCTTGAGAGAGTTTTAGAGTGTTTTTATGTGTGTTTTGATGTTGTGATGTAGGTTGATGCGATTGAAGAAAATAAACAAAAGTTGAAAGGAAAGGGCTAAATTGTAAGAGATCTAAAGTTCGGGGACTAAAGTACAAATATTGAAAAGTTATACCGAGCCTCACGATGAAGATTTGTGAGTGATCGGAGCCAATTGGATGAAGAAAGATGTCAAAGGGATCAAATTTAGTCAAAATATGATCACAAATCAATTTACAACCGAAAAGTTTTGCTCCAGATTTTTAGTCTCATATTGAGACTCATTTTTGACATAGTGAACGATTGAATTAGAGAATGATGTCTGAAGAACAGTTGTAGGCCTTTGAGTTATCTTTCCAACGCAACTTGAATCATCTCAATCGGATATCAGGAGAAAGAGTTATGTTAAAATTACTGAAAGAAGCGTAAACTGAATTTCAGCGAACCGGGCGCCTTGGCGCTCAAGATGGGCGCCTTGGCGCCCACAATGCTGAAAATCAGCAGACTACGCGGCGCCCAGGCGCCCAATCTGGGCGCCCGGGCGCCCGATACCGAGAAAGAGAAAAAATGGAAATTTTAAAAGATTTTCGGCCCGGTCCAACCCTATTTCGTCTTGCAACTTGTGGACACTATAAATACCATCATAAAGACCTAATTTTAGAGGTTGGAAAAGGAGGAAAAAGATACAAAACGGCTAAATCTCCAAGGACAATAAGAAGAAGGATTTGAAGAAATCAAAGGAAGAAAGGGTGGAAACATCAAAGGGGACTTCGATCAACACTCCAAAAAGAGTTTTTCTTACCTCCTCCTTTATGTTTTTCATTGTAGATTGTTTAGATTTTATGAATTTTTTCATGAACTAAATAATTTAGCTAGGGTTTGATGTAGCCACTTGAGATTATGATTTGATGAATTTATAATTGCTTCCTTTGGATTTCCTACGTGTATTTAATTGTGTCATGAATTTAATGCTTTCAATTACCTGATCAATAATTGAATGAATAGATGCTAGTCAATTCCGGCACTCGAGAGAGGGGAATTTAGGCGTGATCATAGGATTGACGCAACGTAGGTTTTATGGGTTTCGAGAGAAAGTGTAAAATCTATGAAGCTTACTTCACAAAAGAATCGGGACTTTCATAAATTCTAGACTTTAATTCGGAATAGAGATATTGGGATTGAATTGTAGGATTAATTTCTAGCCGGCACTCGAGAGAGGGGAGAGAAATACAATTGGATTCTTGCTTTTAAATATTGGAAAATTAATTGGATAATTTGATATCGTTGAATCATAATTGAAAGTAGGTGAAATCATTCCCTAGGCTTCTTCATTTTGATAATTTATATTCCTCAATTTTGTCTCAACCAATTTCATTACTTTAGTTTAAAACAATCAACCAATCATTTATCAATTGTCTAGATAAAATAGAAGTTGCATAATTATAGTACTTAGTGGAATTAAATTACAATCCCTGTGGGTTCGACATCCTAATTTTCATACTATATTACAAAACTTGACACCGTACACTTGCGGCATAAATTCACGTTATAGAAAACGCGTGACAAGTTTTTGGCGCCGTTGCCGGGGATTGTTTAATTTAATTTTCACTAATATTTTTACCAAGTAGCTTTTATTTTAATTTAGACTATTTTTATTTTTTTTTATTTTGTTAATTTTAGTCACCCACCTTGATCTCTTTGATATTTTTTCAGGTACGATTCAATAATATGTGCATGATTCTAACGTTGGCAAGAGAGCATAACAACTTCAATAAGTACTCTCGACATGGATAAAAATGACGTGCTTGTAGAAGACATCTTTTGTCAACTTTGCTATGGGATGCATTACACTGAGCAATGTTTGCAGAGACGCACCGACTCCCATGCGATAAAGCTTCTAGGATTCATAGAATATTTAAGATGTCGAAAAGAAGCAATTGACAAATCTGATGAATGCTACATGCCTTTGGGAGATTATGTACCTGACGATTGGGATGAGGACATCACACTTGAGGGAAATGGTCCTCCTTTGTTTAACAAGAGGGTAATTGCAAAGTACTATAAGAAACTTGCTAAGTTGGAAGAGTGCAACATATGTATTGGAGACTGGAGTTACTGGAATGAATTGAGAAGGTGGAAATACAATCCACTCGAAGGGGTTGAAAATAGAGACTTCTCGTTGCCCGTGGACTTACACTGTGAACTGACTATTCAACCTGAAGAAATATCAATTATTGAAGAAGAACAGAAAGATGAAGACAAAATAATCACAAAGGAACCAAGCGAAGAAGTGACAATTAATGAAGATGAATTGAACACACATTCATTCGATCTCATTGATTGTCCAACAATTGAATTTGTGATTAAGCTTGAGGAGGAGCATGAAGTCTACATAGTTGAATTCGAATCAGATAGAATAGACAATTCGTATCACATGGAAAGGGGTAATGTTGAGTTTTGGAGATCCAATGAAAAGTGGAACAATACCAAAAGAAGAAAAATGGACAAGGCATCCAAAGCCTTCTTTAGATGTCCATGAGTCAATTGCCAAAGTCGAGCTAAAGACGTTAAAGAAGCGCTTCTTGGGAGGCAACCCAAGCTTTCTTCCCCTTTTGATTTATTTTGCTTTTGAATCTATGATAGTTTAGTTTATTTTATAGTTTAGTTAGAATTCTTCTTCCATACCCCATTCCCCTTAGGTCATTGAGTATTTAAGTTTGTTGTTAGATATTTGAATTAAGTAACACTTGTTCCATGCAATTAATCTCTAAAATTTGATTTTTCAGGAACATGACGTAGCGAAACATCCAAGCCAACATTGACAAGGAGAAAACGGGATGCATCTCAAGTTTGGGGGGAAAGATAAAAGAAACATCCACCAACACCAGTATCATCAACACCACAACGTCACGGGCAATACAGACAATTCAGGGAAGTCTCCTCCTTTTTCTTTAATTTTACATTGAGGACAATGTTTAATTTAAGTTTGGGGGTGTAGTCTAATTGCCTTAGTTTTATTTTTTTTGTTTTGTGTGATTTGTGTGCATGAAAAAAAAAATAAATAAATTTTTTTTACACATTTTAACAGGTTTGTATGAGTTAGATAGCCTTGCCGGCATTGGTTTATGTAATTGAGAACATGCTTTTGTTTATGAATTGTGGATAAATTTTTGCTTATTCATGAGAAACGGAAAATATTTATGCACGTGAGTTAATTGTGATGTTGTACATGAGTAGGTTGATTCATGTTTATAGGTTGAAATAGAGAACTTAGATGCTATACCCACGTAACCAATAAATAAGATTCACATCCCTAAACCAAATATAGGATGTTTGGATGGTCGAACTTTTGTAGGGAGACATGGATGTAGATGTGGATTCCATGTGTGCTAAATGTTGTGTGGACTGTCTGAGACCTATGGGATGAAAATTGGGTGAAAAACCTAAGTTAGAGGTCAATTTTCGAGAATAAGTGTTTAATAAAGGGCATTGCACTAATCACTGCATAAAAAGGAAGCCACTTTAAAAAAGATCCTAATGAGGACAATCATAACAATCTTATTGTAAGGTGTCTCTTCGTAGCCTTTATGACTCGAGTGAATAAGTTTGCAAGGGTTTAAAACCTGGTGCCCTAAAGTCATTTGATTTGGGAGTCATCGGCCTAAAGCTCGCTATAGGGGTCATTTAGAAAGCTCAATGGAGAACGTCCCCACATAAGATATATATATAAAAAAAACAAGTGCATAAAACAGAAGCGCACCATATACCTTAATTAAGCCCTGAACACTTATTTTAGAGGATTAGACTTCTGATAAGGGGTTAGTAACTTGGTTGAGTCTTGAAGGTTGAAGCAATCATAATGAGGAGAATCCATATTTGTTGATATGTTGAACTGCAATTAGTGAAATCCGACCAAACTTGAGTGGTGTAAGAAGTAGTATTGAATATCAACTGTAGAATACACATTGGGGAATGAAAAGAAAACAAGTTTGGGGGTGTATGAATCCCACGAGCGAAGTAAGGAAATATTTGACTTTTTAGGTCGGGAATTGGATCTATTTATTAATGTACAGCGTTGCACTTAACTCTTCACACACACACCCGTTTTGCATTGAATAGGTTGGAAGTGAGCTTTTACATTATAATTTTGAAGCAATTCATGAAATTGATGTTATATTTTCAATTCTGAGCTATGAAGGCAAGATATCTAGCACAATTTATTTTAAGTGGTTTTGTTCGTATTTATCTGTTTGTGTGTTTGTTAGTAATTTCCTTTAGTTCGGTGTTTGCTCGAGGACAAGCAAAATATTAAGTTTGGGGGTATTTGATGAGTGTTCTACACTCATGATATTTATGTTACTTAATTCGTTATTTTGTCATTTTTGAGAGAGTTTTAGAGTGTTTTTATGTGTGTTTTGATGTTGTAATGTAGGTTGATGCGATTGAAGAAAATAAACAAAAGTTGAAAGGAAAGGGCTAAATTGTAAGAGATCTAAAGTTTGGGGACTAAAGTACAAATATTGAAAAGTTATACCGAGCCTCACGATGAAGATTTGAGAGTGATCGGAGCCAATTGGATGAAGAAAGATGTCAAAGGGATCAAATTTAGTCAAAATATGATCACAAATCAATTTACAACCGAAAAGTTTTGCTCCAGATTTTTAGTCTCATATTGAGACTCATTTTTTACATAGTGAACGATTGAATTAGAGAATGATGTCTGAAGAAAAGTTGTAGGCCTTTGAGTTATCTTTCCAACGCAACTTGAATCATCTCAATCGGATATCAGGAGAAAGAGTTATGTTAAAATTACTGAAAGAAGCGTAAACTGAATTTCAGCGAACCGGGCGCCTTGGCGCTCAAGATGGGCGCCTTGGCGCCCACAATGCTGAAAATCAGCAGACTACGCGGTGCCCAGGCGCCCAATCTGGGCGCCCGGGCGCCCGATACCGAGAAAGAGAAAAAATGGAAATTTTAAAAGATTTTCGGCCCGGTCCAACCCTATTTCGTCTTGCAACTTGTGGACACTATAAATACCATCATAAAGACCTAATTTTAGAGGTTGGAAAAGGAGGAAAAAGATACAAAACGGCTAAATCTCCAAGGACAATAAGAAGAAGGATTTGAAGAAATCAAAGGAAGAAAGGGTGGAAACATCAAAGGGGACTTCGATCAACACTCCAAAAAGAGTTTTTCTTACCTCCTCCTTTATGTTTTTCATTGTAGATTGTTTAGATTTTATGAATTTTTTCATGAACTAAATAATTTAGCTAGGGTTTGATGTAGCCACTTGAGATTATGATTTGATGAATTTATAATTGCTTCCTTTGGATTTCCTACGTGTATTTAATTGTGTCATGAATTTAATGCTTTCAATTACCTGATCAATAATTGAATGAATAGATGCTAGTCAATTCCGGCACTCGAGAGAGGGGAATTTAGGCGTGATCATAGGATTGACGCAACGTAGGTTTTATGGGTTTCGAGAGAAAGTGTAAAATCTATGAAGCTTACTTCACAAAAGAATCGGGACTTTCATAAATTCTAGACTTTAATTCGGAATAGAGATATTGGGATTGAATTGTAGGATTAATTTCTAGCCGGCACTCGAGAGATGGGAGAGAAATACAATTGGATTCTTGCTTTTAAATATTGGAAAATTAATTGGATAATTTGATATCGTTGAATCATAATTGAAAATAGGTGAAATCATTCCCTAGGCTTCTTCATTTTGATAATTTATATTCCTCAATTTTGTCTCAACCAATTTCATTACTTTAGTTTAAAACAATCAACCAATCATTTATCAATTGTCTAGATAAAATAGAAGTTGCATAATTATAGTACTTAGTGGAATTAAATTACAATCCCTGTGGGTTCGACATCCTAATTTTCATACTATATTACAAAACTTGACACCGTACAATTGCGGCATAAATTCACGTTATAGAAAACGCGTGACAGTGAGGTTGCGCAGAAGATGAGATTTCAAGGATTTCAAAAGGGGAAATTTATTTGGTTGAATTAGGTTCAAATGGTGGGGTGAAACAGGTTTAAGCCTTGGGTCGATTCTGATGATTTGAAAATGAATTTGAAATTCAAAATAGTTAACATGTCGTCCACTTCATCTTGCCACATCATCCTATCAAAACTAGTGTCAAAGTCTTTTGGTAACATAGCGGGATTGGAATAAATAACATTTTCTCATGTTTACGGTGAAATAGCCTCAATTACAAAATACAGTAAATAAACATTATCAATTATCTAAAATATCCCTATTATGGAAAAAAACTCAAACACCCTTTCAATCCAATCAGATTCCCCAACTCATCTCCAATCGTATCAACGTGCTCTCCAACTCTCTGTATGCTTGCTACCCTAAAATCTTGTTATTCATTATATTTTTCACCTATCTTCTCTAACATTTTGAGCATTTAAACAAAAAATTTGGTTTCTATATTATTTGTATTGAAATCTCTTTTATATTTGAAAAAAAAAGAAATGTATTTTTAGAAATCTCATATACATTGGTCCTTTTATTGTTGAATATAATATGAAATGATATTTTAGTAGATTTCTTTTCACATTTTCTGTATTTCTGTACTGTCTACATCTATTGGACAATCTATAGGACAGAACAGCACTCCAGTCGTTTTATGTAGTGTAGAACGACACTACATCCATTATCTTCCATGTAAAATGACAATACAAACATTATCTGTTATGGTCCGTTCGTTCTTGATAATACAATATGATTACTTTAATAATTTAAATATAATAGCTATTTTCATATTACTTTGATATATACTTGAGTAAATTATTTAACCTTTTTATTTTATTTGCATCTATGGATTCTATAGAAATGATATGGGTACATGTATACTATTTTGTTGAGTTTAAAAAGACTAAAGAAGGCAAATGGACATGCAGTTACGTAGGGAATACTGAAAAAAATGTGGATATTATTTATGTTCCAACTAGCATTTCGTATATAGAGAGTTGTACAACAAAGTACAATAACTTGTTAACGTGGATTCAAAGTTATATGAAATTAAGATTATGTCTCTTAACCCTGATATGTCTAAGTTTTCAATTCCACCACAAAGGATTAATTGTGACATGAAAGTGAAGTGGTTTCTTTATATTTGTAAAAAACATCCTCTTTACGTGACTATTTCGACCAAAGTTACATATGAGTGTGATAGTGTAAGGGCGTTTGAAAGAGATGGTGGAGTAGAAACTAATGGTGAAGTAGAAAAGGGAGAAGTGAGTAATCGAAATGAAGTATGATGGAGATTATGGGAATGATAACGTAGAAGGAAACTCTGTCGATTGAGATAACTTGAACATAATTCAAGGTAATTCCAAAGAACAAGATTTCGAAGATAAATCTCCTCATAGAGATGAAAACAATGTTGATTTTTCAACGCAAGAGTACATTATTGATACTTCAACAAAAGTTGTGAGTTCAATTCCATATAGATCATCAGTTAGGATTCTGGAAAATGAAGATGTACATGAAGAAGAATTATTTTCAACTAAAAGTGCTTTGATATCAAAAATCCAACTACTTGTTGTGAAGTATCAATTTGAATTCAAAGTAAAGAAATCAAGTAAGAGTGTGTATATAGTCGTTTGTGTTGGAAAAGTTGCAACTGGTGTTTACGGGCAATGAGGATAGCGAAATCAAAGATTTTTCAAATAAGAAAATATTTTGGCCATCACACTTGCTCCATGAGTGTTCGTTGAAGGGATACTAGACATGCTACATATTCGGTAATTGAAAAGCATATAGCTCCAAAGTATCAGGATGCCAACATAATGTACAAACTAAGAAACATCATTAATGGCGTTCGTCGAGAATTTGGCATAACTATAAAATATCACAAGGCGTACATGGCCAAAGAATTTTCTTACAAAGTGGTTTGAGGTAGCCCTAATGATAGCTATGCAAAGTTACTATTGTATTGTCACGTTGACTTTTATTGAAACAGATAATGATGGACATTTCATATATTTTTTTATGGCATTAGGACCAAGCATACGTGGATTCCTCACTTCAATCCGACCGTTAATTTGTGTGGATGGAACATTTTTGAAATCTAAGTATCGAGGTACGTTACTTGTTGCCACATGCCAAGATGCAAATCGTCAAATTTATCCACTTGCGTGGGGGCATAGTAGATTCAGAAAGTAATAACTCATGGACTATGTTCTTTCAGAAGTTGAAGAAAATAACTGGCGACACAGACGAGCTAGTCTTTATATCTGATCGTGCACCAAGCATATCAAATGGTTTTAGCAACGTCTAACTTAACCCACATCATGGGCATTGTATATGGCATCTGCAAACTAACTTGAAGAGCAAATTTTCTCTTATTGATATTATGCCATTGTTTAGAACTACTGCAGAGGCATATAGTTTAACAAAATTTGAGATCAATATGCAAGCATTATGCAGTCTACACGAGAAAATTCGAGGGTACTTAGAGGATGATTTTGGTGTGGAGTATTGGTCAATAGCACATTTGAATGGAATGAGATACAACAGTATACCATAAACAATGTAGAATCGTTGAACTCATTGTTGAGAAGTGCTCGAGAATTTCCTATACTTGCTTTGATTAAGCATATTAGAGAGAAGATGCAAAGATGGTTTCATGATAGACGTGTTGGTGCCGAAAAATGTATGAGATACCTCACCCTGCCTTTGGATGAGAAGATGTACGATAGGTATAACGAGTCAAACGATTTCGAAGTGAAAGCTCTTAGCCCATATGTGATGTCAGTGAGTGACGAAATGGAAAGTTTCATTGTTCATTTGGAGAGGGGGGCATGCACATGTAAGGAATTGGATCTGGACCAATTTTCATGTGCATATGCAATTGTTGTAGTAAAGGATGCTGGAGATAACTGTTACAGGTTTTGCTCTCCATTTTATAGCACTTCTTACTAGAAACAAGTTTATTCTAAATATATATATCCACTGCTAAATGAGGCAGACTGGAAAATTCCAATAATGTTCGATCAAGAAAGGTGATACGACCGTTGACACGAAGAGGAAGTTGACGTCCACCAAAAAAGGGAAAACAATCATCCGGAGAGGTACGCAAGTCTCGCAAGTGTAGTATGTATTTAAACATTGGGTATAATCGTATCACTTGTACAAATTATGTACCACTCAGCGAGAGACATGAACGGTGAAGACATGACGACACATATGCGACTTTTTGTAGTGTTACGATGTACTACTTTTGTAATATTGAAAAAGGATGGTGGTGATATGTTATGATGTACAATTTTTGTTATTTTGAAAAGTAAACTATTTATAATGTTTGGAACGATTGATTTTGTCTTTGTCTTAGACTCGATGAAGCCATAATGGAAGTTATATTTTTTTTTGTTACTATAAAACATCGCTGGTGTTTTAACGATTCTTGTGCCATTTTCAAAATAGTAACGGCACTCTTGCTATTCTATTTTTTCATGTTGATTAAGTAATGAGCATATTTCCTAAATATTGAAAACGATATGTCCATCCTGCAACTTAAATGAGTTCATCTTATCAATTATCATAGCTTGAATGGGACATGGCGGTTTATACTCGTGTTTACAGACATAACAACACAAGTGTTGTTAAACGGAACTTGCGTCATTCTCTTGATTTCTCCAATATTTTGCTATTTTTCTAGCGAAACGACCTCAAGCATTGACCTCCCTAATTTAAGAAGGTCGAAAATGTTGATTATGTGACAACTAACGGTAGAATTGATATAGAATATATGGTATCAAAAAGTGAAATATTGAGTCTTGATCTAAAATTGTTTGAAAATATAAATAATGAGCATATCTCTCGAATGTTGTAAATGGCATGTCCATTCTACAACTTAAATGAGTTCAGCTTATTGATTATCGGATCTCGGACGGGTCGTGGCTGCTTATACTCATGTTTACAGATATAAAGACACAAGTGTCTTTAAATGACACTTGTGTCGTTCTGTTAATTTCTCCAATATTTTTATACTTTTTCAGCGGAATGACCTCAAGTATTGGACCCCTAACTTAAAAAGCTCAACATTAAGTGACAACAAACAATAGAATTGATATAGAATATATCGTATTAAACGGTGAAATCACAAGTTTTGATCTAAATTCATTTGAAAGTATAAGTAATGATCGTATCTCTCGAATGTTGTAAACGACATGTCCATCCTACAACTTAAATGAGTTCAGCTTATCGATTATCGAGTCTCGGATGGGTCGTAGCTGCTTATACTCGTGTTTACAGATACGACACAAGTGTCGTTAAACGGCACTTGTGCCGTTATGTTAATTTCTCCAATATTTTTCTACTTTTCTAGTAGAAGGACCTCAAGCATTGGACCCCCTAACTTAAGATGGTCGAAAATGTTGATTATGTGACAACTAACGGTAGAATTGATATAAAATATATGGTATCAAATGGTGAAATCACAAGTCTTGATCTAAATTCATTTGAAAGTATAAGTAATGAACATATCTCTTGAATGTTGTTGATAGCATGTCCATCATGCAACTTAAATGAGTTAAGCTTATTGATCATCGGGTCTCGGATGGGTCGTGGCTGCTTATACTCGTGTTTACAGACATAATGACACAAGTGTCATTAAACGGTACTTGTGCCATTCTGTTGATTTCTCCAATATTTGTTTACTTTTCCAGCAAAACGACCTCAAGCATTGGACCCCCTAACTTAAGAAGGTCGAAAGTGTTGATTATATGACAACTAATGGTAGAATTGATATAGAATATATGGTATCGAATAGTGAAATCACAAGTCTTGATCTAAATTCATTTGAAAGTATAAGTAATGTGCATATATCTCGAATGTTGTAAACGACAAGTCCATCTTGCAACTTAAATAAGTTCAGTTTATCGATTATCGGGTTTCGGACGGGTCATGGCTGCTTATACACATGTTTATCGACATAACGACATGAGTATCATTAAACGGCACTTATGTCGTTTTGTTGAGTTCTCCAATATTTTTCTACTTTTTCGGTGGACCGACCTCAAGCATTGGATCTCCTAACTTAAGAAGGTCGAAAATGTTGATTATGTAACAACTAACGGTAGAATTGATATATTATATATGGTATTAAATAGTGAAATCACAAGTCTTGATCTAAATTTGTTTGAAAGTATAAGTAATGATCATATCTTTCAACTGTTGTTAACGGCATGTCCATTCTGTAACTTAAATAAGTTCAACTTATCGATTACGAGATCTCGGACGGGTCGTAGCTGCTTATAAGTTATCTCGGACGGTGTAGCTTTACTCTTTCGTACCTCAAGTACCTTAAAATTTAATAATCATCCCAAGTCCTAGCTGAAGTTCATATGTGGGAATCATCAAGGAGCTTGGGCTCTGGCCTTCAAACTTATAAGGTATGGGTACTACTAGCCTACCATTAAGAAAGATGTAGCAAACTACATTAAGAAATGTGACAAGTGCCAGAGGTTTGGAAACATTATCAATTCCTTTGCAGAGGACCTTACACCTATCCACTGTTCAGCACCATTTGAACAGTGGAATGTAGATATCCTTGACCCATTTCCAGTGACCAGAGGTCGATTGAAGTTTGTCGCTATAGCAGTTGAACATTTTACTGAGTGGGCGAAGGCAAAACCCTTAGCAATAATTTCATAACCCAAGCTGAGGACATTTCTTCGAAAGTCCATTATTTACAGGTTCGAGTTACCCAAGGTCCTCATAACCGACAGTGGCGGATAATTTGACAATATATACTTCAAGAAATTTTGCGCCTACCTCGGGATTGACCACCATTTGACATCAATTTCACATCCTCAGAGCAATGGCATGGCTAAGGTTACAACCCCATCTATATTGCAGGACCTCCAAATACATGGTCTAACTAGCTAACCTCTATACTAGAACATACAGAACTTCTCAGAAGATTACGAGAGGTGAGACCCCTTTCATGTTTGCATTTGGTGTCGAAGCTACACTTCCAGTTGAAATTAGTCTGCTCGCCTCAGGAGACTTGAGCCTGAGGTCGAGGAACGCACAACGGAGCACCTTGATCTCCTTGAAGAAGTGCGAGACCAAGCTTCCATAAGGGTTGCATCTTATCAAAATAGAGCAACGATATACTTCAACAAGATCCAGAAGATTCAGAGTTAGGGACCGGGTACTAAGAAAAGTCGAAGCAACAGATCATACCTCGGCAAGCTTAGGTCTATTTGGGAAGGGCCTTTTAAAGTCATACAAAAAGTTCATAAAGGAGTATATAGCCTAAGAGACATCTTGGAAGACCACTCCCCAAACTATGGAATGCTAAGAATTTGAAGATTTATTACAAGTAGTCTGTCCTACCTTAGCTTAGTAGTTTGTTCTATTCTTTTTATCATATCTATTTTAGTTAGGCTTACATGTCTCGCATATTTTTACTTTTCAGTTGGTATAGCTTTCGTGCTCTTTTTTTTTTTAATTGAAGTAGGAAAAGTTTATTTTGATAGGTAGTTGTCGGGATCTTATTCCAATAAAGTATATTTTCTCTGTTATAAATGATGTTTAAAGCTTTGCTTGATCCAAGCACTAAGCCTTGTTCTCAACAAGCACCTAAGCCTTGCCCCATGCAAGCACCTAAGTCTTGCCTCATACAAGAAGCTCAAATTATCGCCTCATGCAAAATCCTTAAAACTAAACACCGAGGATTTTTCCTAACCTCAAATGCCCGAGCATTTGAATTATTCTTTCATGAAAATGAACAATCAAGGATCAGTGATCAGGTTTATTCATTTTGCAACAGTTGTGCCTAAATACTTTGATTAAATCAATTCGGTATGATCACGAATGTTCGATTTAGTAGTTCCAAGTTGCTTGGAATTTAGTTTTCAAGTTTCTCAAATGGAAAAGCTCAGGCTTCGTCATTAACATCGACCCTCCTAAAGGTCGAGTTTATACTGACGGCTAAAAAATATTATTGAAGCTCGGGTTTCATCATTAACATCGACTCTATTAGAGGTCGAGATTACACTTTGATGACTAAAAAATATTTTACATTGACCTTCCTCATCCACAGTGTTAGGGAATCATATATTAACGTTCATTCAAAAACAAGCATATTGTTTAGGAATCGGACGTCTACAAAAAATTAGTATTATATGTTCGAGGAAAAGAGATGTTAGGGGTACAAAAAAGAAAAAGTCGAGCTCCAATCTAGGCAATACGTCTTGGGGGCTTGTCAACTGCTTCCTCGTCCTCGACATCGACCTCATTGATATCATCTATGATCTCCTCGGATCTAGACAGTTTGAGGTCGTCAACAACTTTAGGAATGGGTTGCAAATCCTTTGGGTAGATGTTAGAGAGCTTGGCTCTAAGGTATGCACGAGCTTCCTTGAAGGCATACATATATGAGCCCAGAGCATACTTACCCTTCGACATTCCAATCTCCTCAAACTTCTTAAAGTCTTCAATTGCATTCACTCGAGCATCTACAAGTTGGGCTTTAAATTCTTTTGCCATCTTCTTAATCTTGGCATTTTTAGCCTCGTCATTGGCAACCCCGACCTCGTCTCTGGCCTACGTCAGAGCTACCTTCAGCTCATCAATCTTCTTCTTTTAAGCATCACGCTCAGCCTCAAGGGTATCTATCATATTGCTATGACGTTCAACTTTTTCTTTCAGCTCGGCCACCTTTTGAACCTCACTTTCCTCCCTTTGAGACAAAGCTCAGACTATGGTCGAAGCCTACAAACACAAAGGGCAATATATGATTGAAGGTCAAGATTGAAGGTTGGGATGTAAAAATGGACAATGCTGCCAGGAAATCATCGTCATACCTTCAGCGTCAAATTCTCGAATGCTTTGATGCCATCAGTAAAACTGATGTTCTCTCTCTGGTGAAAATCCACAAGCGCACGGGATCGTGATCAAGTAATATAATGATGAATAAAGTGTCGAATCCACGTGGACTATGTGTTTGGCCGAGTTAAAATTAATTACAACTTTAATTGAATAGCAAATAAATTGTTGTGATTTTTCTATATTAATTCATAAATTATCAATTAAATTAGTGAAAGCAAGTAAATGTGTTTTTCAAATATATGAGATACATTGATAAGTATCAAATCCCCTTGTTATTTTATTTTTAGTGCAACAATTAAAGTGATAATTTGAAATCATTCATGTTGGTCAATGTTTCTAGTTTAATTGAAAGTCTCTCGCAATAGTGATCAAATTTATTCTCCTAATATGACATTTCTATATCTCGATAAAAGATGCAAACATGATAAATGTATTTACAAGTGCTAGAACACATATTGAATTCATATAAAGCATAGATGTATGTCTCTATCCTATATCAAACCTTATAATGTTTATTATATTGTGTTTAAATCCTATTATCTTTCTCGATAATAATAAAATCTACTAACAATTTAATTGGTAATTAATGTATTGAAAAGAACAATAAAAATGATAATAAGCATCCACAATCTAATCAAGTTAAAGTCAAATTAATTAATTAAAAATTAAAACTATAATGACAATATTCAATCTCATCTTAGCAATATGTATTTTACTATTAGGTATTTGTAGAGTAGAAACTTGTTTGAAAATCACATCCAAATTTCTTTTCAAAAGAGTTCTAATCGAATAAGAAAATTTGCCTTCATGCGCATGTTTTTTTGTTTCTGCACAATTGTCAGTATGTTAACCATAACTTCCTCTTCCTATATCTAGTTGAGGCAATTCAAAGTGTATTGGAAAGTTAATTCAAAGGG
Organism: Fraxinus americana; assembly: GCA_035079005.1. Taxonomy (NCBI): domain Eukaryota; kingdom Viridiplantae; phylum Streptophyta; class Magnoliopsida; order Lamiales; family Oleaceae; genus Fraxinus; species Fraxinus americana. The sequence continues at coordinate 21,433,197 of CM068715.1, read as the reverse complement.
ATACAACTTTGGTAGAAATAGAATTTTTCCAATTCAAATATTTATTATGCCAAAAATGGATCTCAATCTTTGACTAAAAATCTGGAATATAACTCGTGCGATTGAAAATTGATTTGTTATAATATTTTGATTATATCTCATTTATTTTTGACTTCTAATTGCATCCAAGTGTCTCCTAGAAATCTTTAAAGTATCGTCTTGTGGTTCTAATCAACTATTAGATATTTGCATTTTGGTCTTCAATCTTTGGACTTCGTTATTTTTCACCTATTTTCTATTCCTCCTTTTGATTCCTCGTTTAGCAATTGAGTTTTACTTATATAACATAAAATGCAACAATTTAGGATATGTTTTATCAAAAAAACTACCAAATATCTTTATTTAAGCCCCCGAATAAGTGTATAAAATACACTTATCGCCTGGTATTTCTCGAGCAATGTAGGAATGAACGCGTACTTTGCATGCTTCCCGTTCACCAAAGATGATGGTAGAAGAACTTCATCCTCGAGATCAACGTCCTTTGTAAGAACTTGGGGTTCAGAAATCCGATGTTAAGTTCCCGCCGATGTTCATATTACAATTGTCAGCTTATCAGTTCCATGACCTGAGGTCTTCTCGGGACCTCTCACTTCCACTTTAGGGTTCCTTCCTTGAGGCCTCTTCTTACCCCCTTTTTTGCCTGGAAGCCTTTGAGGCTCCTTTGATTTCTAAATGATGACCTAAAGAAGATTAGTGAGTTCAAACGTCATCTCTATTTCTGAAAGAAAAGTACAAATCATTAGCTCGAACATTTGGTTGGGAAAAATAAAAGAACATCAATAACCAATTTTATTCCTACCCTCGATGCCTATCACAATTGCTAGGTCGAGGACATTGTCCTTGAGAAAGTCATCCAAATCATAAGCCAAAGGTACGAGGCCTTCTAGCTTCTGCCTATAACTCTCTAGCACTTCAAAATAAACTTGCCCCTCATTAAAACTAACAGTGTCTAGGATAGTCCACCGAGGATAGAAGAAGTGATCGGGATCTTAAGGAATGATGAAAAAGTGGTTTTCTTTCCGTCCCTTAAGGGAGCTCGACATCTTTGGAACCTTAAACCTACATCGAGTAGACAAATAAACAAAGCAGTTATAGCTAGGCAGAACCTTCAGCTCAAAAACCATCCTCAGAAGGTCTAACCTCGGGACTATAGATCAAACCCGATAAGCCATTAAAAATAAATTACCATTTTTTTCCATTAGGGAAGAGTTTCCCGAGGCACATATATTGTGCGGCCAGGAAGTCGATAAAGAAAAGGTGGATGGGCCACCTCAGCCCTCCCTTCAAAGCTTCCTTGAAAACTACCATATCTCCTTCTTTGGCACTCACAATGTACACTCACGCCTCGGGCACATCACACCCAGGCATTATCCCGAAACTCTCTGGCTATAGCTATGACTTCGTGTTCCTTGTACCTACAAGGAAGCTCAAGATCGGTAAGAACTTCCCTCCTATCTAAAGGAATAACGACGGGAATAATTGAGTGATGGGTGTCCTTGGGCATTGAACCATATCCCTAAGAGTTGTCACTAGACATTTTCCTAAAGGAATAAAAACTTAAATTACCTTTAATGACTTAAAGCTGAAATTGTCCGAGGAGTATTGGAATGGTGGAAAATGACAAATAAAGTGATTTTGAGGGTATTTATAAACCCTTGAAGAACCCCAACGATCATCCAATCCTGGCCCAAAAGGTTATACAATAATGGCCCTTGATCTCAAGCCATGTGTCGCTCATCTAATCAGAGAACAACGTTGACTTATCATTCCTCATATTCAAGCAGGGCTCGCGCGTAATGCTAATCTTTCATTCATCACACCTAATATAGCTGATCAATAATCATGATATTTTATTGTTTTAGCCTAACCAGTTGATCTTTTCCTTTAACAAGCCTGGTCTTACCACCTTTGAACTTGATCATGCTTCCTTCATAGCCTTATCAGGTCTCTCAAGAAGACCGATCTTGTTTGAAGTAGTCCATTCTCATTTTCTACTCCACCTTTGAATGCACATCATTTCATAAAGTCGTTCATCATGCACGAGCTTCTGACATGGGTGCACAGAGCTAGTGATATTGCCAAAAACTATCCAACCTGATAAGGTCCATTCCCAAGCACATCCCGAACTTTTCTTTTGTACGGAACCCAAGATGGTGTCCTAAGGTTTGTTCCTCGAGCATACATGAAGTTGGACAAAACTACACCTCCTCGAGTAAAGGCCTTGACCAACAACATTTAACCTATTTAGGACTCTACTTATAAGGTCTCAAAATTTATATTTTTAAGTTGGCTGATGTAACTCATTTAAGAAACGAGCGACAGAGACTCGGCCCATTCAAGGTTATAAAAGCCCAAGCCATCAGTTATTTAAAAACCCAAAAATTTTAGACATTAAATTTTAAAGTTTTGATTACAAAGATTCAATTAATAATTGGGTTGCCATAATGGTTATCTATAGGGTATTTCACATAAGCAATCCATGTTTAAATCACCATGCAGATATTTTTATAAAATTATTTTGAGTTAAAAACTCTTCATTTTGCACATTAAGAACAATTATACCAAGTTAATTGGATGGAATAATAGTTTTATTAGTTTCATTCATAGAGACAGGTTACAAATCATATGAATAGTTCATTTTTCTCTATTTTACTTCATGTAAATGTTTTATAAAACTTTTATTAGAATTATTTTTTATTGGTTTAAAACTCTTTAAATTCCTAATTAAAGACTCAATTTAACAAGTTAATGATAATATAACTTTCACATTTAGTTTTCACTAAAAAAAGGAGTTTATAAGAAAAGGAAAGTCACATTTCACTACACCTCTCCTCAAATCTGAATTTGCTTTTGTTTTCACTCAAAAATTCTTTTACATAAAGTTAAGTTTAAAGGAGTAGCAAAGTTGTGAAAGAGAAAGTCTTATACACATTTTGTTCCTCTATATTTTAAGAAAAACAAGGTAGGTTGCACTAAATATTCACCATTTTTGTTCATTATGTATATATATGCATGCTTGTGATGTGTGTTAGAATTTTTGAAGTTATGAATAAAGAAATTTAAGTATGGCCATAACCGGCTCCTACGACCTTAAGCGATTTTTCGAAATCATGAATTTTTTGGTATTCATCTACATAAAATGTTCAATTCTTTCATATCACTATGTTATATGTTTACTGTTCGCGTGAAACCCGCAAGCGTACGAGATCGTTGTACAAATAATAAGATTTGTGAGTTAAGAGTATCGTTTCCACAAGGAATTAGGTCTAATTGTAGTTCAATAGCTACTATTAAGTTCGAAGTGTGGTAATATAAAAAAGAGATGATTTGTATGCAATTTATAATAATCCTAAACTAACAAAACAAATGAAATATTTATTTATTATGTAAATATTTGTATTGGAATCGTGAATCCCCCTATTGCCATTTATTTCAATTCTTAATTCGTAATCTAGTAAATTCATGCATTCAAGACAATCGATAATCCACTTTTATTCAATATTCTTTTCCAAGATATATTAAACTATATTTAACACGACCCGATCCTATTCCTAGTCCGAATTCATATGAAAAACATGCATTGAATCACATGATTTATCACACATGATTGCACATGCCATAGATATTATTCCTAATACCTATTGTCCATATGTTGATTTTACCGCGTTCTAGACTTATTGTAAGTATTCCTACACTACAACAAGTAACTTACCATCCAATTGGCGATCAAGCAATCAAATAGTTTAACGAGAATGCAAAACCAATCAAGAAAAATCAAGAAATACTAAATTAATTGTCTCGAAATAAAACAAATAAGCAATATGGTTCATCATTCATCCAATACAATGAAAAACTAGCATAACATTCTTATAATTAAATTACACAAGAATAATTGGAAAAATATCACCCGAAAATAAGAAAGTTGGAAAAAGTAGAAAAAATCCACGTTCTTGATGTGAATCTTGAATTCGGATCAAGAATCTTCAATATCCTATGCAATTCGCCTTGATTCCACGTTGTTAGTCATGTTCTTCGCCTCCAAAATATGTATAATATAGAGATTTTTAGGTCTAGGGAGGTTCTCCATATGTATTCTGCTGTTCTCTCTTTATAGGAGCCGAAAATTGGTTGAAAATCACGTCCAAATTGATTTCCAAAAGAGTTCTAATCGAATAAGGAAAGTTGCCTTCGCGCGCGGATTTTTTGTCTCTGCACAGCAGTCTGTATTTTTATCATAACTTTCTCTTCTGATATCTGATTGATGCGATTCAAAATGCGTTGAAAAGATAAATTAAAGGGCTACAACTTTGATTGAAATAGAGGTTTTCCAATTAGAACGTTTACTATGCCAAAAATGGGTCTTAATATTTGACTAAAAATCTAAAATATATCTTGAGCGATTGGAAATTGATTTTGATAATACTTTGATCATGTTCCATTCATTTTTGAATTCTAATTTCAATCCAATTGTCTTCTAACAATTTTCAAAGTATCTTCTTGAGTATTTGTAATTTGGTCCTCGAACTTTGGATTTTACCATTTTTCACCATATGTTGCTTCTTTTCTCCAATTCTTCATCAAACATAAAGTTTTACCTACACAACGCAATATAACATAAATTATGTAAAATTTTGTCAAAAAATCAATAAAATTCTATAGTTCTAAGCCCCGAATAAGTGTAGAAAATACACTTATCAAACCCCCAAACTTGAATCTTTGTTTGTCCTCAAACAAAACTAAAACCTAACAAATACACAAACATGCAATGCTAATTATCTAATTGGTTTTCACACAATCAAGCAATGCAAAACGATATAGCTAGTTACCCTGGCTTTTTATCTCAAAATTGAAATCATAATATCCAATCTATGCACAGCTTCAAAATCATAATACAAAAATTTAAATCTACTTTTTCAATGTAAAATCGGCGTATGTGTATGAAGAATTGAGCATAATATCATGAATTCATGAGTTGTTTCAATTTTCGACCCTCAATGGTCAAATATGTTCTTTCATCTCTCGTAAGATTCACACATCCCCAAACTTATTCTTTTCGCTCTTTTTCAAGTGTGTGACATAAGGTTGATTTTTCTACTATCCTCACCTCTCCAGTTTAGGTAAATCTCACTAACTACAAGTCGATATGTCAATAAACAAGGATTCTTCTAGTTTGATTACTTCAATCTCTAGGATTTAATTAGGCTAATAATCCCTTATCAAAAAATCGAATTTCCTTAAACAAGTGTTTGGGACATAACCGGGCATTTGGTGCGTCTTCTGTTTCATGCACCTGCTTTTTTCTATTTTTTTTCTCAATCAAAAATTTTTTTCAACGCTTTTTTTATTTATTTATTTGAATCATTCTCTCCCTTAAGCTTTCTAAGTGACTCATGTAACAAGCTTTCGGCCGATGACTCCCAAGTCAGATGACCATAGGGCACCAAGTTTTAAAGACCCTTGCAAGCTTAATTGCTCAAATCATAAAGGCCACGAAGAGAAATTTTCAGATAAAATAATAATAATTTTTTTTTTTACCTTGATTAGTGCAATGTCCCTTATTAAACACCAATTCAAGTAAAACGACTTCTAACTTGAGATTTTCACCCAATTGCATCCTAGTGACCTTAGACAATCCACACAAATTTTTTTTTTTTTCACACATGAAATCCCCATTTATCTCAACATCTTCCTACAGTAGTGAAATCCCCCAAACTATTCTAAATTTGGTCTAAGGATGAAAAATTTAGTGATTTTGGGTTTTAACATATATGGTCCACTATTTCAACCTATCCATTATGAAATCAACTCATTCTTACACAATACTTAACTTAATTTACGTGCTTAATATATATCAAATTTCACATGGAAAAGTAAAAATTAATCTAAGCATGCAACTATTCACCATTCATAAATCAATTTATAATTCAATACATTCTCATTGCCAACCAAGCCAACTAACTCATACAAGCACACAAAAAGAATTTTTTTTTAATTTTTTTATTTTATTTTATCTGAAACAATAAAAGCACACAAAAACACATAAAAGAAAAATGAAAACTCATGTTTTTCACCCCCAAACTTAAACTAGAGATTGTTCTCAATGTCTTACATTCTAAATCTGCATATAAAGGGATGGGGAAGAAAATGAAGAAAAGACTCCCCTGATTTGGCTTGTAATCCAATCGCTAACTTTCGTATTGCTCCCTTAAGCTCCTTGGTCCTAGTTGGTTTAAGTGTTCCGCGACGTCATGTTCCTGTGGTCAAATAAAATATTCAAGATCAAATACCTGGAACCAGTGTTACTTAGCTCGAACATATAATAAATCAACTAATATAACGAAGACCTAAAGGGAAACGAGATATGGATGATGAGTCCCTAAAATTGAATAAAAAAATAATAATAATAAATAAAATAAAATAATAATCTATATTATCCTATGACTAGGAAGCAAAATAAAATAAAATAAAAAGAAGAAAAATTGGGTTGCCTCCCAATAAGCACTTTGTTTAAAGTCCTTAGCTTGACTTTGTTGTTTCGGTATCATGGAATCCTGAAGAACGCTTTGATGCCTTGCTCAATTTGTCTCTTCTGACTTTACTCCACTCTTCATTGCTTTCACAAATTTTAACACTGTCCTCTCCAATGTGATATGACTTGCCTATCTCCTCCGATATGAATTCAACTAGATAGACTTCTTCCTTCTCTTCGGGCTTAATTACAAATTCAATGATAGGGAAATCAATGAAGTCTACAGAATGTGGGTTAACGTTGTTTTCATTAATTGGCTCGTCTTCACTTTGTTCCTTTGTAATTGATCTCTCATTATCTTTGTTCTCGTCTTCCAAAATTGATATCTTCTCAGGTTGAATAGAAGATTCACAATTTAATTCCACGAGCAATGTAAACTCTTTTTCAAATTTTTCGAGTGGATTGTATCTCCACCTTTTAAATTCAATCCAGAATATGTCATCTCCCATGCACATTTTGTTTTCATCTAATTTGGCAAGATCAGTGTAATATTTTGCAATTGCCTCCTCGTTCAACATGAAAGGACCAAATTCCACAAACATGTTGGAAGGGGTACACTCGCCCACAGGCATGTAGGCTTCAAAAGATGTGTCAATTGCTAGTTTTCGACATCTTAAATATTCTTTAACCTGCAGGAGCTTGAGTTGAAAGGGTTCAGTGCATGGATTCACGCAGTAGCCAGCATAATGCACCCCATAACATAATTCACAATAGATATCTTCTTCCTCGTCGTCCATGTCAAGATTATTTATTGCAAAAATATTTTTACCATGCCGCGTCAGAATCTTAGATGTATTGCTAAACGGTACTTGGATAGAATATCAAATAAGAGAGATCGGAGTTGGTAGCCAAAATCAATAAAATAAAATACAAATCGAATTTAATATAAATTACTAAACTAAAATTAAATCCGTTATTCTCCGGCAACGGAGCCAAAAACTTGTTCGCGTGAAACCCGCAAGCGTACGGGATCGTTGTACAAGTAATAAGATTTGTGAGTTAAGAGTATCGTTCCCACGAAGAATAAGGTCTAATTGTAGTTCAATAGCTACTATTAAGTTCGAAGTGTGGTAATATAAAAAAGAGATGATTTGTATGCAATCTATAATAATCCTAAACTAACAAAACAAATGAAATATTTATTTATTATATAAATATTTGTATTGGAATCGTGAATCCCCCTATTGCCATTTATTTCAATTCTTAATTCGTAATCTAGTAAATTCATGCATTCAAGACAATCGATAATCCACTTTTATTCAATATTCTTTTCCAAGATATATTAAACCTATATTTAACACGACCCGGTCCTATTCCTAATCCGAATTCATATGAAAAACATGCATTGAATCATATGATTTATCACACATGATTGCACATGCCATAGATATTATTCCTAATACCTATTGTCCATGTGTTGATTTTACCACGTTCTAGACTTATTGTAAGTATTCCTACACTACAACAAGCAACTTACCATCCAATTGGTGATCAAACAATCAAATAGTTCAATGGGAATGCAAAACCAATCAAGAAAAATCAAGAGTACTAAATTAATTGTCTCGAAGTAAAACAAATAAGCAATATGGTTCATCATTCATCCAATACAATGGAAAACTAGCCTAACATTCTTATAATTAAATTACACAAGAATAATTGGAAAAACATCACCCGGAAATAAGAGAGATGGAAGAAGTAAGAAAAATCCACGTTCTTGACGTGAATCTTGAGTCCGGATCAAGAATCTTCAATATCCTATGCAATTCGCCTTGATTCCACGTTGTTAGTCATGTTCTTCGCCTCCAAAATATGTATAATATAGAGATTTTTAAGTCTAGGAAGGTTCTCCATATGTATTCTGCTGTTCTCTCTTTATAGGAGCCGAAATTTGGTTGAAAATCACGTCCAAATTGATTTCCAAAAGAGTTCTAATCGAATAAGAAAAGTTTCCTTCGCGCGCGGATTTTTTGTCTCTGCACAGCAGTCCGTATTTTTATCATAAATTTCTCTTCTGATATCCGATTGATACGATTCACAGTGCATTGGAAAGATATCTTAAAGGGCTACAACTTTGATTGAAATAGAGTTTTTCCAATTCGGACATTTACTATACCAAAAATGGGTCTCAATATTTGACTAAAAATCTAGAATATATCTTGAGCGATTGGAAATTGATTTTGATAATACTTTGATCATGTTCCATTCCTTTTTGAATTCTAATTTCAATCCAATTGTCTTCTAGCAATCTTCAAAGTATCTTCTTGAGTATTTGTAATTTGATTCTCGAACTTTGGATTTTACCATTTTTCACCATATTTTGCTTCTTTTCTCCAATTCTTCATCAAACATAAAGTTTTACCTACACAATGCAATATAACATAAATTACGTAAAATTTTGTCAAAAAATCGATAAAATTTTATAGTTTTAAGCCCCGAATAAGTGTAGAAAATACACTTATCATTTATGACCAAAATGGTGTACCATGTGATATTAGTACTAATAAGCTTAAGACTCGCACCTTCTATGTTGAAAATTTTTTTAGATTAAAGGATGATCGAGGAAGTGGGATTTACGTGAATTGTGGAGGATCCGAATGGAGAAAAGTGCTTCATTTGTGTACACATTTGAAGAGTTTCTGGTTCTTACTAGTTATGCAACTTAAGTTTAATTTCTAAAAGATGTTAGTTTTTATTTCTTTAAGATTTCCTAGTTCTTTCTTTTAATGTGAACATTTAAATTGTTATTTGGTTTAAGTATGCATATAACTAAAGTTGCTAAAGAAGTTAAAATTAAACATTAGACTTGTAAACAAAAATTTTCAGCCTACTGTCTAAATTTTGTCACGTCATCCCAGATAGAATTCTTGGACTTTTTTTTAACAAACCTAGTGGATTTCAAAGCTCTATGAGTCCTCTATCCAATGGCTTTGGAGTCGAGTCAATTGAAGGTTGGTAGGATAAGTTATGCCCTTTTAAGTTTGTTGTGTTCAGTGTACCCAAGAATAGTTTGTTCACATATTTGACTGTCTATTGGAGTGCCTAAATGATCTTAGAAAATTCTGAAATTTTATTATGTTGTACTTGAATGAGTTTAGAAAATAAAAAATTTATAAAATTATGAATTCGATAAATGGTCCAACTAAGCTTGATCATTGGGTAGTGCGTTGCTGAATTTAACTCCATTAATACATGCTAACATTCGTTTTAACCCTTCGTTTTAATTTCGTTATTTAACAAATCGAAGTTATCTACTTTAAATCATTTGGTTTAGATAAATTTTAAAACTTGTAATAGAACAAAATGGTAACTACAAAGTTAATAGAAATTTTTAATTTAACCCAAAATTTTGAAAGAAAAAAAGCATTTTTTTTTGTACTAATTTCAAATTCGAAGATTTAGGTCGTTATAGCTTGGTATTGCAGCCCAAGTTTTAAAAAAAAATTATCATGTAGACATTATTGATGTATAAACGAAATCTTATTTATGTACTTATATGTATAGATGTAATTTAAATAAGAATATGTAGTACTAGTATGTTATATGTTAAAAGCTTTAAATAAATATGTTCAACACAAATTTTCTTATGTGTTTAAGAAAAAAGTATTAGAAGTTTGAAAAAAAAAATAGAATGGATAAGGATTTGAATTATCCTCGATACTTCGCGTCCATCTAGACATGTCAAAGTGGCTCGTCGACTCAGTAGACCTGTGGCTCGGCCTGGGAAAAGTTCGAGCCGAGTCGGCTCGTGGCTCGGGACCATCGAGCTGAGGCTCTGGTCAAGCCCCATTTTGGGGCATCACCTCGAACTCGAACTAGTCCGTGTGGCTCGGCCGGTGTCACATGCTATTTTCGACCCGAACTAGCCGAGCAGAGTTTCATTAAAAATATATTTAAAAAAATTAAAACAAAAATATAGAGCATTAAAAAAAATATAGAGCAACGCAGGCAGCAGTCAACTGCTATACAATATATATAAAAAAGAACGAGTTGGCTCGATTCGGGCCCGACGAAAGCTCTAGTCGAGCCTCAATTTGTTTGCCGTGCTTTTGCTCGGCTTGGCTCAAGCCAAAAAGCTCGAACCATTTTTGCTTGAGCTGAGCCCAATCTTCGAGTTTCGGCTCATAGCTAGGTTCCACTCGACTCGTTGACACCCCTATTCACCCACATCATTAACTCATATATGAACATTTTCAATGAATTCCAAAGTTATGTTTTCACGAATTTTATTGCTAGTTGTGAAAAAAAAAAATATGTATTGGGCAGTGATAACTATGGGTGATAAATGGCTAGAAGAAGAAGAAGCAATCTAATCGGCACCTTAGAAATGGCGTTTAGGGCGTATTTGGATTTTCATGTTGATGATTTTCTAAATTTAGAGGGTCATGTGTAAAGTGTTCATGAGCATTAGGTGGCAACTAAGAATGCAGGCTATCAAATTAGCGATCGACAAGTCATTCGACATCTCTTGGATACATTAGCACCTCACGATGAGTGTATCGACAACCTTTTATTAAAAGAAATGGGATCAGTAATTCTATTGGGGAATCCTCATGAAATAGAATATGTAGATTTTTGCAATGCACTTATAGAGTACTGGGAAACCTACCTCATGGAAGTAATCTTTCATTCCAGTTCAGGAGTGACGACAGACGATGAGGTAACTTAACCATTGGGGATTGATGAGGTAAATCAACCAATGGGAATCACAGACGAAGTGAAAGAGTTTGACCTCGAAGAGGACCCGAAAGAAGATTGAGAAGGGATGTAGAAGGCCTATAGATAGGCAAATAAAATAAATAATTAAGAATAATATCAATTGTTTTTCTATGTAGTTTCAATTAAGTTCAAGTGACCAGTAAACTTTCTTAGGTTAAGTTAACTTTCGAGTTTTAGGTTATAAATGGAGTTATGCACTTTTCTTTTAAAACTGCGTTCTTGAATTGGTGGCATGTATGTCTAATAGATGACTAATTATTTCTTTTGTAAAGGAAATGGAGCAGCCAAACCAGAACGATTTGATAAGAGATTTGTTGCAAACGGTGCAAGAGCTTGGAAGGCAAGCCCCGTAAACAACCATGTAGCTCCCCGACTCAAGCTTCAACAGTGAAAATTTCAGAAGGTATAAACCACCTTCTTTCAGCGATGAGGTGATCCATTAGTTGCAGAGGAATTGTTTTTCTATGTAGTTTCAATTAAGTTCAAGTGACCAGTAAACTTTCTTAGGTTAAGTTAAGTTTGGAGTTTTAGGTTATAAATGGAGTTATGCACTTTTCTTTTAAAACTGCGTTCTTGAATTGGTGGCATGTATGTCTAATAGATGACTAATTATTTCTTTTGTAAAGGAAATGGAGCAGCCAAACCAGAACGATTTGATAAGAGATTTGTTGCAAACGGTGCAAGAGCTTGGAAGGCAAGCCCCGTAAACAACCATGTAGCTCCCCGACTCAAGCTTCAACAGTGAAAATTTCAGAAGGTATAAACCACCTTCTTTCAACGATGAGGTGATCCATTAGTTGCAGAGGAATGACTGGGAAAGTTGGGACTAATTTTTTGACTTATAGATGCCAATGATGTACAAAAAGTACAGTGTGCGAAGTATATTTTCACGGGAACAGCAAGTCATTGGTGGGAGTCAATATCCTAAACTAGGACGGAGGCTCAACAATAGGCTTTGACTTGGAATCAGTTCAAAGAAGAAGTTACTGAGAAGTTCTTTCCCAAGAAAACATAATTCTTATAGCTAAAACAAGGAAGCTTGACTTTGATTGATTATGATAGGAAGTTCGACCAGCTAACTAGGTATGCTCCACATTTGGTGGCTACTAAAACTAGGAAAATAAAGAGATTTCAGTAAGAGCTCCATCAAGACATTAGCATGATCCTTAAGTCTCACCATTTTACTACCTATAGCAAAATGTTGGAATGAGCTCATGCTATCTAGTATCAAAGGCTAGTACTGAAAAGTACGGAATAAAGATAAGTACAGACCAGCATGGTCAAGGCAGCCAACAAAATAAGTTTGTGGTTGGTAAAAGGAAGTGGAACAACCAGGATAACGGAAAGTAAAAATGGCAAAATAAGAAAGTAAACAGTGGAGTTGATGCCAGCAAGGATGGGGACAATCTCATTCCACCCTGTCATAAGTGTGGCAAACAACACAAAAGCTTGTCTAATGGGAAAAAATATTTGTTTTCAGTGTGGTAAGTCAGGCTCCATGGCTCGAAATTGCATAGTTTGTTCATAAGAAGAAGGAGGAGCAGGATAAGAATAACAAAGGGAAAGCTCGAGTCTTTGCTATGACTGAGCAAGAGACAAAGAAGAACCCCAACGTTATAACATGAATTCTTTTGATAGCCGATTTTCCTACTATACATTATTTGACTCCGAGACAACGTATTCTTTTGTTTTATCATCTTTCATAGCTAAATTTAGTATTGCATGTGATAAGTCTGATAGCATACTTGAAGTTAGCATTCCTTCAAGTAGGGTGCTAAACATTGATAAGATAGCTAAGTCAGTTCAAATGGAACTTGAAGGAATAGCATTTAAGGTAAATCTATTCATTAGACATAAAAGACTTTGACATAATTTTAGGTATGGATTAGTTGGGTTGTAATAATGCTACCATTCGATGTCGAGAGAATGAAGTGTCTTTTACAACTCTAGGAAAAGAAGAATTCTTCTTCTTCAGAATAAAGACCAAACTTAAACCACAAGCAATCTCAATATTAAAGGTTAAATAAATATTAGAGAAAGAAACGTGTTAGGCGTTTCTAGTAAATATTTTTGGAACTTCGCATCAAGAATATAAGATGGGTGAAGTACCAATAGTGTAAGAATTTGAAGATGTATTTCCAGAAAATCTTCCAATATACCACCAGATAGGAAAATCGAGTTTGTGATAGACTTGGTTCCTCAAGAATCACCAGTATCTAAAGCACCATATTGAATGACACCAAAAGAGTTAGAAGAATTGAAAGTCCAGATTCAAGAATTGTTAGATAATACGTTTATTCTACCCAGTGTTTCTCCATGGGGAATATTGGTGTTGTTTGTTAAGAAAAAGGACAGTATCATGAGAATGTGCATAGACTATCGTGAACTAAATAAACTCACTATTAAGAACAAGTATCCTCTACCGAGAATAGAATAATTGTTTAACCAGTTGAAAGGAGCAAAAGTGTTCTCCAAAGTTGGTTTACGATCAGGGTATCATCAATTAAAGATTAAGTCAAGTAATATACCAAAGTCAGCTTTACGGCTCGATATGGGCACTACAAATTTATTATGATGCCTTTTGGTCTAACCTACACTCCAGCACGAAATCAAGAGGTCATTGGCATTTTTGCTATCAAATGAAGATTAGTTGGTTTAAGAGTTCGACAAGATGAAAATTGAGGTTGTTATTTCTGCAAATCAAATTACAACTTAGATAGGGAATTTGATGATTCGACCAAATCTTAAAGATCGAATTATTAAAGCGCAAGATTGTGATCAATTTCTCTAGAAAATTAGAAGTGGGGTTGGATTAAATAAAAGAAAAAAATTGGGGTATCATCAGATAAGGCATTAAAGTTCAAAGAAATGTTTTGTGTGACTAAGGATGAGAAATTGAGAAAAGAAATTCTAGAAGAAGCTCACTCCACCCTGTACGCCACTTATTCCAGTGGTACAAAGATGTATTGAGACCTTTGAAATATATTTTTGTGGAAGAACATGAAAAGAAGTATTTGTGGTTTTTTTTGAGTAAATGCATGGTTTGTCAATAATTGAAAGCGCAACATCAAAGACCTTCATGATTATTAAATCCTTTGGAAATATTAGAATGACAATTGGAACATATTTCTATGGATTTTATAGTTGGTTTTCCAAAGTCGGTGAAGGAAAATAGTACCATTTGGGTAATTGTTGATCGATTGACGAAGACACCTCACTTTCTACCAGTGAACGACATTTAGTATGGATCAATTGGCACATCAATACATTAGAGAGATAGTCAAATTGCATGGAGTCCTAGATAGAGACCAGAGATTTACCTCTAAATTCTGGAAAAACTTACATAAAGCATTGGGAATGAAATTAAATTTTAACACAGCTTACCATTCCTAATTAGATGGTCAATCCGAAGGAACTATTCAGATATTGGAAGATATGTTGCATGCTTGTATTAGACCTAGAAGGAAGTTGGGAGTCATTCTTGCCTTTGGTAGAATTCGCTTATAACAAGAGTTTCCAGTCTACCATTGGTATAGCACCAAACAAGACTTTCTATGGCAGAAAATGCAGATCACCGATTCATTGGGATAAAGTTGGTGAAAAGAGAATTTTAGGTCCAGAAATCATCGAGCGAATAGTTCTGACAGTCTATAAGATTAGAAATCGCATAAAAGCAGCTCAAGATCGACAAAAGAGTTAATACAGAAATCGAAAAAAAGACTTGAATTTTGAAGTTGGTGAAAATGTCTTCTTGAAAATGACACTTATGAAGGGTATACCAAGGTTTGGTAAGAAAGGCAATCTAAGACCGCGTTATATAGGGCCTTTCGAAATTCTTGATAAGGTTGGTAACGTAGCACATCGATTAGCTCTACCACCCGAACTTTCTATCGTGCATGATGTGTTTCACATGCCTATGATAAGAAAATATGTGCACGATCCAAGTAATATGGCGAATTACCAAATATTAGATGTTCAGAAAGACCTATCTTATGAAGAAGTTCCAATTGCTATTTTGGAAGAAACGTATAGAAATTAAGGACTAAGAAAATTTCATTGGTCAAGGTTCAGTGGCAACATCAAGGGATATAAGAAGTTAATCGGGAAACAGAAGCAAGAATTAAAGCCAAGTATCCGACATTATTTGTTTAATTTAAGGTAATTTCGAGGACGATTTTTTTTTTAAAGTATAGATATGTAAGGTCCTAAAATTTATATTTTTAAATTGATTGATGTAGCCCATTCAAGAAACGAGCTAGGAGGCTCTGCCCATTCAAGTAGAGATGTCAATCCGGGTGATCCGGGTCGAGTCGGCCCGCCAACATATGAGCCCGGTAACGGCCCGCATGAAAAAAAGCCCGCCCACTACGAATTCAGGACCGGTTCCGGGTCGACCCACAAATTTTAGATTACAACCCAAGCCCGCCCGCTGACTCATTCGGATCGAGCCCATGCGGGTCACGGGTCGCGATTTGTTCTGATTTGACCCGTATTATTGTATAAATAAAATTATAAAATTATAGAATTTTTCATATTTATAGTAAAAAATATTTTATTTGTTAAATGTAAACTAAAAATTGAATAAAATGATAAATTCATATTTATACCAAGAAATGTTTACATATAATTTAAATTTAATGTTACGTGAATTATTTATAACTTTGCAAAGTTAAATTTAACTTAAACAAATAACAACTAAATGCATTTTTAATTACTATTATCAAATATTTATAGTATAAGTACATCCCAATTAGGTTGGCACCTACTTAAGTCTTAACTATAATTTAGTTGTTCAAAAATTATATATTTTAATATTTATTTTCCAATCAATTTTCAAGAATTGTAAGATTTTTGAAATCTTCAAAAACATCAGCAATAATTTTATCTTGCTCTTTCCTCCCTTTTTTTCAAATTTTTAAAAAAAATTTCACGAGCCAACGGGTTAACCACGGCCCGTGAAGGTGCAATCCGCGAAGCCCGCGGGTTACACCTCATTGACCCATGAACCATCCGCTTAGGTCACGGGTTGGCCCGCGGTCCCGGGTCAATCCGGGCATATTTTTACGGGTCTGGCCGACCCGTCTATCGACACCTCTACATTCAAGGTTATGAAAACCCAAGCCATAAATTATTTAAAAGCCGAAAAATTTAAGACATTAAATTTGAATAAATTTGAGTACAAAGATTTGATGAATAATTGGATTGCCGTAATGATCATCTGCATGGTATTTCACATAGGCAGCCCATGTTCGAATCACTATGCAGATGTTTTTATAAAATATTTTTATAACATTATTTTGAGTTAAAAACTCGTCATTTTGCACATTAAGAACATTTAGGCTCCGTTTGATTGGCGAAGTTTTCCAGGGAAGTAGGAAAATATTTTTCTACTTTTACTTTTTTGACTGTTTGATATGCGAAATTTTCCACGAAAAATGTAATTTCCTCCCTTTTTCTAGGTACAACCCTTTGATGCACAAATGGTGGAAAATGTTTTTTCACCTAATAGGTGGGAAAACATTTTCCACCTTTTTTTTTTTTTGTTTTTTTTGTCTTTTTTTTACAATGAGAATAAATTCTAGACACAATGGTAAAAAAAAATTCACTTTTATGGACAATTTTCATGCAAAATAAAGTCAAACGAATGATAATCGGTATGGTAAATTTTTTTTTTTCAAAATTTTTTTTTTTCAAATTTTTTTTTTTAACAATGTGAACAAATTTAGACTCAATAGTAGAAAAAATTATCATTTTAATGGACAAATTTCATAAAAAACGAAGTCAAATGGACACCAAATTTTCAACATTTTCCATGGAAAATTATACAAATCAAACACAATTAATTACAATTCCCAGTAAAACATTTTCTAAGAAAATCAATTCCCTGTAAAAAACTTTCTTTCCACCCATTTTCCACCCTTGCAATCAAACGGACCCTTATATCAAGCTAATTGGTGGAAATAATTATTTTATTAATGGCATTCATAGAGATGGGTTACAAATCATATGAATAGTTAATTTTCCTCTATTTTCATTATGTAAATATTTTATAAAACTTTTACTAGAATTATTTTTTTATGAGCTTAAAACTCTTTAAATTCCTATTTAAAGACTTAATTAATGATAATATAACTTTCCCATTTAGTTTTTCACTAAAAAAAGGAGGTTATAAGAAGAGGGAAGTCACTTTTTCAATACTCATCTCCTCAAATCCGAATTTGCTTTTATTTTCTCTCAAAAATATACTTTATGTAAAGTCAAGCTTAAAGGGATAGTAAGGGTGTAAAGGAGAAAGGCTTTTACACATTTTGCTCTTTTATATGTCAAGAAATGAAGGTAGGTAGTGCTAAGTATTTATCATTTTTGTTCATTATGTGTGTGTGTGTGTGTGTGATGAAATATCTGAAGCTATGAACAAAGAAATTTATGTATGGCTATAATCGGTTTCTACGACCCCAAGGGATTCTTCATAATCATGAATTTGTCGGTATTCATCTATGTGAAATGTTAAATTATTTCCTATCACTTTGTATATAAGTATATATGTCTATGAGTTTAAAGCTCACACCTTCTATGTTGACAAATTTTTTAGAATAAAGGATGGTCGAGGAAGTGGGATTTACGTGGATTGCGGAGGATCCAAAGGAAGATATGTGCTTCATTTGTGTAATTAGTCACATTTGAAGAGTTTCTAATTCTTACTAGTTATGCAACTTACGTTTGATTTCTGAAAGATGTTAGTTTATCTTTCTTTAAAATTTCTTAGTTATTTCTTTGATGTGAGTATACATATAATTAAAGTTGCTCAAGAAGTTAAGATTAAATGTTAGACTTGTAAACAAAAATTTTCAGCTTACTGCCTGAACTTTGTCGCATCATCCCAGAATTCTTTGAATTTTTTGACAAGACTATTAGGGTTTGAAAACCTTATGAGTCCTCTGTTCGATGGCTTTGGAATTAGAATGAAGCTAATTGAAGGTCGATAGGATGAGTTATACTATTTTTCGTATACTATGTTCAGTGTACTCGAGAACAGTTTTTTCACATGTTTGAGTGTATATTGGAAAATGCCTAAATGATATTAGAAAATTCTGAAATTTTACTAAGTTTTATTTGAATACATTTAGAAAATACTGTAAAAATTTCATAAAATTATGAATCCGATAAATGGTCCAATTAAGCTTGATCGTTGGGTAGCATATAGCTGAATTTAACTCCGTTAATGCACGCTAACATTTATTTTAACCCTTCGTTTTAGTTTCGTTATTTAAAAAATCAAAGTTATCTACTTTAAATCATTTGTTTCCAATAAATTTTAGAACTTATAATATAACGCAAAGGTAACTCCAAATTTAAAAGAAAATTAAGAAAATTTTAATTTAACCCAAATTTTTGAAAGAAAAAAATGTTGTTGTTTTTGTATGAATTTCAAATTCCAAGATTTAGGTCGTTACACTACTTCCATAAGATAAAGCTTATCCAACTCAAATGAAGTTGAGTCCTACTAGATATTTTTCCTCTTACTATGATAGGGCTTTAACACTTTCTTCAACTCCAAAAACAACAAGTAATTGAATAACTTGATTCTATCTGAATTGTGCTACCTGGCTCTATAAATATAGGATTTCAATTCATTATTCAAGTACGTTTTACATAATTTTTAGTTTATAATCTCATGTATAAATTCTCTCTCTAATTTAAGCATCGAATGGGCGAAGGGACAAATCTTGACGCTTTTGTTTCAGATACTAGCATATTCTGTTCATGCTCGTTCTCAATCCTCAAGAAGTGGAAAATCGATAGTTACGATTTTTGGTAGCATCATCTGCCAAATCTGTTAAAGAAGTGGTTGATAAGCATTTGGTTGAAGAAAAGCTGCCTTCAATGGTAACTTCCAACAAATTCTTCCCAATTTTTGAAAAAAAAAAATTGATGGGGTTTTCCCTAAATTGATGAGAAAGGGAGGAGATGATGACGGACGAGAGGATGAGGATGAGGAAGAGACGAGGAATGGTGGTGGATGTAGAGCAGCTGAGCAACATCGACGGTAAATGGTGGTGGTAGGAAAGAAAGGAGGAAGAGAAGTGAGTTTTGGTTTTTCAGTTTTGATTTTTAATTATTTGTTTGGATATTATTTATACTTTTTAAAAATATTTTGGAACCATGATCGTAATTAGTTTTTTTATTTTTCTCTTCTTTCCTTTTTGTTTTATTTAATTGGGAGGGTAGATTTGTCATTTCATAAATTTTTATTGAGAAAATAGACAATATGGAGGTATTTCACACTAAACGTTTCAAATATGGACGTTTTGCAATATTTTCAAAAGGTAAGGGATTTTCGACAATTTGCTCAATAGGTATGGGGTCTTGTGTTGTTTAGCCTTCTCAATATAAGGACAATTTGCATTCCTCTTTTCTTTTTCTTCCAAGAAGAATTGTACAAGGCGAAGCATAATGCATGACGTACATAAAATCTAAGGTCCAATGTCAAACATGTCAAAAGTCTCCTACTAACTTTCGAAAAGATACTTAATCAGGAACAAACAATTTTAGCCAAATTTTAATATAAGTAAAAATCAGCAATTAATTTTGTCCACGTTTTCTATGAAATTCACAATTTTGCAATCACATATTTTATCAAATTTTATCATAATATGCTAAAATTTTGATTTTAATCTCTACCAAATAAAGGCATTATATAAAGGAAATTATAAATTATTGTAAATTTGTAAAATACGATATTGAAAGTGTAATTACACCCTTGGGTAGTCAGCCCCTGTTTGGTAGTAATTTTAATTTAAGTCAAAGTCAACAATAAATTTTAATCATATATTTTATTGAATTCAAAATTTTTCAATCATACATTTCATTATTTTTTATCAAAATCTGGTAAAAATTTAATTTTATTCTTTACCATTTTTTTTCATATTTTACCAATACTAGTGTGGTTAACGTGCATTACATGTTAGTTAGTTGTTTAATGTTGAAAATAAATACATGTAAATTTTAGAGGAATTCATTCGTAAACATGAAAGATATTCATAAGTTATTTCGAATGAACTCACTTGTCGTCTACATTATTTGTATCTTTTCTATTCTCCATATGAACATTTGTATTAAATGTATTGAACATTTCGTCACAAATGTATTCTTAACTAAATATAATCAACGATTTAATGATTTTCTGTTATATTAGGTTGTAAATATTTTAGGAGCTTAAATGAAGAGTTAATTACTCATACTTGGCATATTGCAGCTAATTATTTGTTTAAATTCAAGTTATTTGTGTTAGGAACCTAATTACATTAGTTTAAACTTATAATGATGAGAACTTTGATTGTTATTTTTGTGTCATTTTAATCATATAATCTAACTACCAACTCTTAAAAATAACATACCCAATCGTCAAGAAGTTAGAAATTGAAAATACTGGAATTCCTATGCAGCTTTGCTGAAAAGATATTGTTAAGTCACAAAAAAATATTCATATAATATCAACTATAATAATTTATACAAAATGCATTCAGATATTTTTTACTAAATGTGACACATAAAATTAACACTTAACTGTTTCTAGAGCCTTTTCTTCAAGATGAGCACACGAATAGAAAGCAGTAATTGGTATGTCCGAAATTCTTATAGTTGAATCATTGGCTGCAGAGTCTCCAAACTTGCTTTTGTTCTTAGCAACTGCATAAATCTGAGAGGCAAATCATTATATACTTTAGAAAAATTGAACTCTTAGTTTTCTAATTCTAAAATTTGGAAATAAGATTTTTATTATACATGTTTTATAATAAAATCGGGTACGAATCTAATTTTCAAGTTTTTGAAGATCACTCACTTTGGTTGCTCCATCAGCTTCAAGCATTAAAAGCAGTTCAGCATGAGAGTGAAGCATTCTCTGCTTCAAACCTCAATCACCAACCAACTAAAAAAAAAAAACTAAGTAAGACATAAGGGAAGGAAGACAGCTAGCTTGTCATATACAAAAGGAAAGTTTCACTATTGCAAATGAAACCATTATTTAACTTGTACTTACAGTTACATTTCAACTGAATAGTACCTACGTTCTACATTATAAATAGATAATTTGTATCTAAACACTTTCAACAAGAAACTAATAATATTAGTATACTGCAGATGTGTAATCAGATTCATACGGGAACTTCTAAATACCACTTCACTATAGATAAAGCTAGGTAAGTTTGAAAAGATAGACAAGATTGAAAGTATAGAATCAAATTCTCTAAGAAAAAATCATACATATTTAACTAATGGTGAAAGTGAACGAGGAAAATGCTATGAATCTTGTTCGCATATTAACTATCTCTTTCCAACTCTAAGTAAAAGGGTGAGAAACTATGACAAACTTTTACATCTAGATGAAAGAAAAAATAAATTTCCACATGAAGGCACACTGTGTGCATTGAAGGAACATTGTTTCCACAAGATATTAGATGCATGTTTGGGTAACATTTAATTGAAATCATAACTTGGAAAATTGGGTGTCAAAATAAATATAGAAGACACATTAAAATTGTAAAAATCATTACCCGATCCAAAAATAGGTTCTCATCATAAGAAGCTTTGCATAGTGCAAGCTGAAGTTCTTCCTACAAAAGAACAAAATACTAAAATTAAAGATAAATTATGAGAGATTAAATAAACTAGCAAGCCATTGTTACTGCAAGGTTGGATTCAAATAAGAAGCAAGACAGCTAAGTCAAATAAAATTTAGTTGTTAACTGATGCAAGTATCTTAAATATGTAACATAAAGGTTCTCGCATATTCAAAACATGATTGAGTTCATCATTACCACTGCATAGACTAAAAATAATGGATTAACGTTAAGGTCGAGAAAGTATCGAAATATATCTCATATTGTGCTTGGGCACTGAAAATTTTCAACATTAATGAATTATTCTAATAAAAATTTTAAAGTGGGAACATGTTTATAATTAAGAAATCAAAACACAAATAAATATTAACATGGGTGGGATTTAGATAAATTCACAGGGGAAAACTTAAGAAACTACAATCTTCTAAATTTAACGAAAATCATAAAAGAACCTTATGGGTTACGTCAGAAAATATTTTTAAAGTTTGTCTGGTGATTTATTCATAAACTGATTATTGGAATGAGTCATGTTAATTTAAGCTCATTATGATTTCATTATGCAGCTGAAAATATTATAAATAACCATTAAAATAATTTCACAAAATAAAGAGAATAAACAAAATAAAAAATGATTAAGATAGCAGAATAATTAATTTAATTCACTACACAATTAGTCACAACCTCAAAATTTACAATTTATCGGAAGGAAAAGAACCACTAATAAACACAAACATATACCAACTAAACGAATGTTCCCTAAAAAAGAACAAGGTAATGAAGGTCATTTCGAAATTTAAGTATAGTGCTTTCAATTGCTAATACGTCTAACCACGTAAGTAAAATGTGGTTCACTGAATATGGATATTAATATTGGATTCAACATTTAAAAGAATTACTAACATATGCAAATGTTGATACATTCTCTTTCAGGGGATATATCTTGGGATGCATTGTCATTTGTTGAAGACCTCTAGACTGTTGATATTACATGTATTAAACCTCCAGATAAATCTGTCTGCCTTAAGCTTCTGGTTCTAACATTTACAAGAACTGAAAATGAGCGTGTCATATGCTTTCGAACTTCATATTTCTGTTGGGAAACAAAGTTTAGTTGGAAAGGTTAAAAAAAAAAAAAATGTGCAGAAAACAGTACACTTTATGTAGTTAGTAACCAATTATAAGGAAATGGACTTACAGGTAGTTTAGAATGTGAATATGAGTGAAAAAAAAAATTTTTATTGGTAGGAATGTAAAAAAAAAAGACTTAAAAAAAACATTGTTGATTGCCTCAAAAACAATGTTATTGGTTAAAAAAAAAAAAAAAAAGTGTCCGTACGCAAACGGAGGTTTTTTTTTTTTTACAATGCTAGCAATAACATTTTTTCAACTATATAAATTTGATTAAATAAGTCAACGAAATCTTTATAATCCATATAAAAAAGTGAATTATTTTATGTTGTTGGAGAGTTACCATAAGAGCGAAATTAGACAAATCCCAAATTCTCCCAAAAAAATCATCCAATCCTCATACTCAAGTCTCTAATCTAAAGCATCCATCTCAATTTTAAAACTTAACCAACACAGTCAAACATAAAGTTCATTATATATATATATTTACATCTCATAAAATCCATTAAATTTCAACCCCCAAATCAATAAAATTCTCTCGGCCCAGTTGAAAAAGTTCGTGAAATCAAAAAAGCTTGTCAAAGTGAAGAACTCTTATAAGATCTCCCCTTCGGAGATGGTGAAAAGGCCTACAAATTCAGTCTAAAACAAAACCCAAAAGAAGAAACAAGTCTGGAATGTGACAACAAAACCTACTGATTCTAGCAAAGATGAGATGAAGTAGGACGACGAAAATGCAAAGAGGACGAAGAGGCTGAGCCAGGTTAAAACTCCAGAGGATTCGAAGAAGAATTAATATAAATAAATGGCTATATAATGACATAAAGAAATAGGGAAATATAATACAAACATGAGGTGTATTCTAACTGCACGAGTTTGCCAAATTCTTCTATGAGCAAAAAATCTATTGTTTGACAGCATTAGCCTTACAAATGCAAATGAATGAGAAGTTTGCCATGGGAGGTTGCATGAGAAAATGGAGGAGGAGTGGGTGAATGCGTGACATAATGAAAAAGCAGGAATGGCGGTGTGGAAAATTTTGACGAATTTCAGGGAATAAAAAAAAAAGGATTTTTGACGAAAATTGAAAATGGCGACGCATGTCTCTATTAATATGTAGTGACAAAATATCTATGTTAAAACTCCTTTTGTATTTATAAGTAGAGTTCTAAGCTTAGCCAAACATGGCGTTCGTAATTCCATTGTTCGGAGTCCTGTAACAAGATAAACAGTGCTTGTATGTTCGTTAGAGAAAATCTGGAGGAAATAGTGGGAAATACCCGGATGACCCGTCCAATTTTGCAAAATAGCCGTTGACCACGTAAAAAAAAAAAAAGGAAAAAATAAAAAACAAGCAAAAACGAGTTTTTCCCTAAATTACCCTTGTCATTTGAAGAGTGAGTGAGAGGAGAGAGCGAAGAAAACCCGGACGATGCCCCACCATTTCTTCACTGACGACCCGGACGTCGAAAATCACCATTTTCAGTTGAAGAAGGTGAGCTTTGGGAACAATAATATGATTTTTTGTGTTGTGGATATAGGAATTATTGAATAAAATGATGTTTTTGGAGTGATTGGGAGGCGGAGATCGTCGGAAAACGGCGATCTCTACCGCCGGCAATGTGAGGGAGAAGACGGTCCGGGCGACTCCGGGCCCAGACGGTCTGGGCCTTTTTTTGCCCAGACCATCTGGGCCCAGACGGTCTGGGCCTGTCTTGGGCTTTTTAAATAATTTATTTATTTTAATATTATAAAAAATAAACAATTTAAAATAAATTATTTCATTTAATTCTTTAGTTATAATAAAAAATGAAATAAAAAAATAAATTGTTTATTTAATATTCTAATATTTATAATTAAATATTATATAAACAATTAAAATAAGGAATTTAATTATGAATTCTTCTATTACTTTGAAATATTAAGTGAACAATTACAATAAATTATTTCATTTAATTTTTTAGTTATAAATAATAAAAAATGAAATAAATAAAATAAATTGTTTATGTAATATTCTAATATTTATAATTAAATATTATATAAACAATTAAAATAAGGAATTTAATTATAAATTCTTATATTGCTTTGAAATATTAAGTGAACAATTACAATAATTAATTTAAAATAAATTATTTTAAATTACTTATTGTAATTGTTCAAAAAACATTAAATGAACAATTACAATAAATTATTTCATTTAATTGTTTAGTTATAAATAATAAAAAATGAAATAAACAAAATAAATTGTTTATGTAATATTCTAATATTTATAATTAAATATTATATAAACAATTAAAATAAGGAATTTAATTATAAATTGTTCTATTGTTTTGAAATATTAAGTGAACAATTATAATAATTAATTTAAAATAAATTATTTTAAATTGCTTATTGTAATTGTTCAAAAAACATTAAATGAACAATTACAATAAATTATTTCATTTAATTGTTTAATTATAAATAATAAAAAATGAAATAAAGAAAATAAATTGTTTATTTAATATTCTAATATTTATAATTAAATATTATATAAACAATTAAAATAAGGAATTTAATTATAAATTCTTCTATTACTTTGAAATATTAAGTGAACAATTACAATAATTAATTTAAAATAAATTATTTTAAATTACTTATTGTAATTGTTCAAAAAATATTAAATGAATAATGTAAAATAAATTATTTCATTTAATTATTTAGTTATAAATATTAAAAAAATTAATAGTTAGTTTAATATGTTTACAAAAAAGAGTGTAGTAGTTAATGTCATTCGATTATTCCATTATTGCATTATTTGTTGTTTCATTATCTATTGATTTTTGCAGATAGTAATTAATGTCATTCAATTAGTTCAATTTTCGAATATTATGTTTTTTTTATTATATCTTACACAAGATTATAACATTGTAAATGATGCAGGATGGATTACCACTTAAATGATGCGGTCAGACAGATCTCGTGCAAAGTTACAACGTACTGTAACTTTGCCATCTTTACAGTGGTATTAGACTTGCTGGACGAGCAGCATGCAGATATATTGAGGCGATCCTGCTTATGGCCATTGTATTCATTAGCTGGCGTATAGTTTTCTATTCAGCTACTTAATGCGTTGTTATGTCGGTTACTTAGACCAGTTGACAGAGATGCCCTCCATTTTGATCTTGGGGTCAAGATAGTTAGATTTTCTATATACGAGTTTGCCCTCATCACCGGATTGATGTGTACGGGGGAAGAAGCAGCCCGGGCCTGTATTCCGAGAAACAAGATGCTGTATAAATATTTTCACGGGCACACGACGGTCACTCCGGGGCAATTGGTAGACGCATTCAAGGCATGCGAGGATATGTATGACAGGTTGAAGTTGGGTACGGTGCTTATCCTCGAGAGCGTACTCAGGTGTCATCACAAGAAGACGTCGATCGACCTTTTCCATTTGGAGGTTGTTGATGACATTTATACCTTCAACAGCTATCCGTGGGGGCAGAGATGTTTTATGGATACCTTACGACATTTCAGGAGGGGATATTCGGTGCCCAAGGAGGATAAACCCGAGCGCAAGTACGATGCTTATGGCCTGCCGTTGGCTTTGTAGGTAAATGTTCAACATAATTAATTATCTATTTTTTATATTAAATTCTATATATAATAATTGTAACTGTTGCAGATATGGATGTACGAGACTGTCCCCATATTGGCTGGCTGGTACGCAAGGAGAGTGGCGACGAGCTGCCCTCGAATTTATCAATGGCGAGCACAGGACAAGCCATCTGCAAAACACATATCAGCTCCTTGACGATCCTGAAGTACGTATTATACATTTTGCGATTTATATAGCATGTCCTTTCTAAAAATCGATACATGGTCATTAACCCATTTAACTGTCAATATTTTAGGTTGAAGTCCTCTCTGAGTTAACCCTGTCGATAAAGGAGGAGGGACAGAGTTACATGCTTTCCTTGTCTATGCAGGCCGTGTCAGATGATCAGATGCCCGAGTCCATCGTTGATCGGGATAGGGTATTTTCATTGAATATAATATGTTGATTGTTATAATGATTTTTGAATTAAATTAATAATTCGAACTATTAATTTTTCAGGTGTGCTGTACAATATCACCTCAATCGCGGAGATTACCACCTCCGCCGCCTCGGAGATCACCTCCACCGCCGCCGAGATCACCTCCGTTGTCGAGGGCCTCACCACCGCCGCCGATCAGTTCACCTTCTCCCTCGTCCACTGATCTATATACCCGCCTTACCGAGTTTATGCGTCGAGAGTTGGCATGACGGTGGACGACCAGTATGCCAGATTGTCAGAGGATATAGGCGAGATGCGGCGAGAGCTCAGGGGACAGATCGACGATGTATATAATGATGTATTCGTTCTACGTTGCCACGTGGTAGATGTGCAGCGCGATATAGGAAACCTTCAGACTGAGGTCTGTATGTTACGGGGCGACGTAGCAGCCCTACGGGGTGACATAGCAGCCCTACGAAGGACTGGCAGTCATCGGGATGGAGGGGGTGACGGTGGAGCGAGATAGATGGGGTATGATGATCTGTCGTGGCCGGGGGGAGATTATGACTCATTTTTTGATAGGGTACCGGAGGAGGGGATACCGATGGAGGTAGAGGCGGACGGGAGGGTACCGGTACCAACAAGGTCCGAGAGGGTACCCGCGGAGGTGGAGGCGATACCGACGGAGGTGAAGGAAGGGGCGACGGATGACGAGGGGTACAGGCGGAGGTGGAGGGGGGGTATCGACGGAGTCCGAGGGGGTACCGACGGAGGTAAAAAGTGTACTGGCGGAGGTGGAGAGGGTACCGAATGAGTGGAGGGGGAAATGGCCGAGGTGGATGACGTAGTTTTTGTGTCGGAGGGGACTACGAAGTTGAGGAAGGGTACTAAGCGTGCTGTTGACGTGACACCGCTGGTGGTGGTAAGAGATCGAGATTGCCGTCACAGTACATTGTTTCTCCCTTTACTGCCGAGGCAAAGAGACGGATGTTTTTGGACGGGACGTTTCCCAATCTTTTCCGCGAGGTCGACCCGGTTCGGTAGAAGGCGTTTTATGACTGGTTCAAATCCCTTCAGCATGAGTAAGTATTTTATGATTTTCCTAAAATACATACGAGATCATCTATGCTTTTTGTAATAATTCACTAATTTCATTTTTATATGGACAAATATAGTATAGGGGCGACAACCATCTCGAACGCGAAGAAGTGGTTCGACGATGTACTGACGAGAGGTGCTTTTGATGATGTAACTTGCCGATGATGTAAGTGCATTTTCATTGTTATTTGTTGTTTTATTTAATTTAATTATTTGTTATTTTATTTAATTTAATGACCATCTACTTGGCTATGGAACTATTGCGCGATAGAGTTCGGAAACACCCGAGATCTTTTGACATTCCTGGCAAAGTCATCCTTAGCTCCGGGTTCGCACGTACCCTAGATATTGAGCACAACACCCTCCTACTCCAAGGAAATAGATATGTGGTGCCCGACTACATGATAGAGTGGGTAATTGGGCTGGAGCCGAGATACGGGAAGTCGTGGACGGATTGTACACATATGTACATTCCACAGGTTGCGAACTCACACTGCTTTGCAGCGGAGATCGTATTCGTTGATTCGACTATATATGTGTACGACTCCGACCATTGTTGTTTGACCCAAGGGCAACTGGAGCAGATACTGGAGGCGATGCGTGTGATCATTCCCATGATGGCTAGACATACGAATATTGAAGTAAATGACAGATTAGCCATTATGTGGGACGCGACGACGGCGAGACAAGGAACATTGTAAGAATTTACAAGTTTTTAATTTGATAATTTAGTTTTTAGCCATATATGTTATCGAACTAATATATTTTTATTCACTTGCAGGGGCGACTGTGGGATATTTATTATAAAGTATATAGAATTTTTGAGTATTAGTCGCAATGTTGATACAATAAATCAATCTTTGATAGACATGTAGAGGTTGAAACTGGCTTGTGATTTGTATGAATATAATTGTGTAATTAATATACACTATTTTATTTAACTGTTTATTTAATATTCCATTAATTATAATTGTGATCTATTATATAAACGACAATTAAATTAATGTAAATAAATAATTTAATTAATCAATAGATATAATTGACATTTTTAAATTAATTATTGAAATAAACATTGAGCGACATAATTTACGTAAGCAAATTAATTATATTGAATATGTAACGACACTAAATAAAAACATATTATTCAGTCATAAATATTAAACTATTACATAATATTACACATCCGTTGAATTGTGTTGTAGAGGAATCTGACTTGTAAAAAATTGACGAGTATGCCCTGTTACGCCGCATCTGCCGCACTTACGAAGTCGGGGAAATTCTCCGGTGGATGGTATTCTAGAGGTACGTCTACGTCCTGGGGCACGTGGTCCGATTTGAGGTGGCAACAAATTATTAAGTGGGACAATATGGTCGGGAAATTCCCATTCGGCTTCATTTGGCAAGGGAAATATCGTTTCGATATCACCGCTCTCCAAAAATCAGTCATGTAATAATAACTGCATAAGGTGTGTGGCGGAATTTCTCTATACATAGCCACTGCATGCGCACATGGAAACATTTCCAACTGAAACTTTCTATACGTGCATGTGTTATCACTCAAGTCGACGATGTATCCGATATTACGTCCACATCTCACGGAGAAGCAAAACTGATCCAATGGTTCCACGCATACCTTCCTCGCAACCTCTAGAGTTTTGAAAAGTTTATCTTCCTGAGCCGGAGTCAGCACACTTGTGCAGTTCTGTGATTCCTCACGTCGGTCATGAAACCACTGCTACAACTTGTTACAAATTTGCTCAATCATTGCGAGAATTGGTAACTCTCGATTCTTCTTGAATAACACATTGAGCGACTTAACATTGTTCGACGTCATCATGTTGTATCGACGTCCTGGAAAATGTGATCGTGCCCAATGTTCGTTCCCCATATCTGTTAGATAAACCCATGCAGCATGTGATTTACTTTCTATTTCGACCATGAACTTTTCAAACTCTTCAAAACTGTACGCCTCTGCAGCTTTCCTAAACAATGGAATGATGTCACTGCTACGAAACTTCGTCTTTAAGTTACCCTGTATATGGTACATACAATAACCGTGATGTGCCTCAGGAAAGACTTCGGTGATAGCATTTATAATTGACTGCCCCCGGTCAGTTACAAATGCAAGGTTCTCGACGTCTTCAATTATTTCCCTCAACTTCGTAAAGAACCAACGCATTGCTAAGTCATTCTCTCCATAGACTATACCGAACGCAAGAGGGCTAATTTGGATATTGGGATCTTGACACGTAGCAATAATCAACTTGCCTTCCTATCTGGCCTTAAGGGTTGTACCGTCGACTAGAATTACGGGTCGCA
Source organism: Fraxinus americana (assembly GCA_035079005.1). Classification (NCBI taxonomy): domain Eukaryota; kingdom Viridiplantae; phylum Streptophyta; class Magnoliopsida; order Lamiales; family Oleaceae; genus Fraxinus; species Fraxinus americana. The sequence continues at coordinate 21,402,730 of CM068715.1, read as the reverse complement.
TCACTTTCCGAAATCCTTGAATGCACTGTCCAAGGGCCATGAAAAAATACTTGAAGCGATTCCCGTCCTCTGTATCAATATAAAATGCCGATCCAGGATTAGTTTTCTCCATGTTGTGGCAATATCTAGCCAATTTAGCGTAACTTTGGCCTAATACGCATTCTTTGGCCTTCCAGGCTTTCTTTGGCCTTCCAGTAAGTCCTCCAATGCGCATTCTTTGGCCTTCCAGGCTTTCTGATAGCTCATAACCACCCCGTAATCTCAACGGACGTCGTTGATGATGTCCGAAGGTCTGTAGATCGTTCGTGGGTCCCGAAACTTGTCCATTATTTGTCGACCAATGAACCATGCTCGGGCCTGCCTGTGATCATTTCAACGAATACCCACTTCGCAAGTATGTTCCCGTGCATACTTACGAATTACAAAGAACTCATTCGTGTCTATTTTCGTCGCTCGCAAACGCCAGTGGCAACCGTCGTTAATGCAAATAATTGTGTACGACGACTTGTCCGATTTTTTAACTTTAAACTCAAAATTGTGTCTCAAAGCAATCCGGTGCATAGCTTCCTACAAATCTTTCTTTGTTTCGAACAGTTGCTCGACATATAAATCTTCATCGTCGGGAACTGTACGAGAACAATTAGAGGTACGTGAACTCATCCCACCTTGTGAACTCGACCCATGTCTTCGACCGGATAAAGCAATCAAATCTTCATTCGTAAATTCATTTTCATTCTCGCTGTCATCAATTATCGAGGGAATTCTGTGCGTAACGGTAATACCATGATGATGAACAACTGTAGTAGGAATAACCACATCATCCTCACCAGTTATCTCCACTATGTTCCAAAAATCATTCACATTACGATCCCCTCCATCGAGATCTTCTTGTTCACTTTCGGGGACATTCTTTTTTATTAAAGTTAAGCAAATAGGAGTAGTCATGCGATCTTCGTTCAATGCAATTAAAGTTTTGATACAATTTCTAGAAGTAACATTTGTAGGTGGAATTAGAATGGATGTATGCTCATTGTTGAATAGAAATCTCAATTCAATGTCGTACTGAGAGGGATCGATGTTGAGCACGTCCTATATCTCACTGTACATTTCTGCATACGATGTATTCGATGTCAATACAATTGAAAATGAGTCATGTATATCACCTGTTAATTTCCAGACCCATAGACTATTTTCATTTTCTTCAAATTCACCAAAATAAAAAACCGGTATTGCAACCATATCTGCTGCATTAAAAAAAAATATTTTGTTATTAACGTGGAAAAAAATAAATGTCGACGACCCACACTACCCGATCGTTCGGGCAGTCCGGGCCCAGACTACCCGGAAGTCCGGGAACGGTCCGGGCTCGAACAGTCGGTCCGGGCCCGGTCTGTCCGGGTAGTTCCGGCCCGACGTCTGGGGACGGTCCGGTAGTCCGGGGCCGAACGTCCGGGTAGTTTTTCTTCGACCACAGATCTGAAAATCTCATGCAGATGAATTTTTTTCTCATTTTTATTAAAAAAAAATCGATTATAGGTCTATTTTACGATCATAAAATTTTCATATACATAAGATTTAAAGATTAAAAAAATGTACTTAACTGAAACGAAATTAAAAATACGTAAAAATATACTTACCGATTTCACTGATGACTGTGAATAATATTTCCTTGTCGAGCGTTTGATAAATTTATCTGTTTTCAAATTTGAAGTAGATGAAAAATGAAATTATTTTTATCTGTGTTGGAGTAAACATATAAAGAAAGTTGTTTTGAAATTTTAAGTGGAAAGTGTTGGAATTTTTTATAACTTAAAAAAGGGTAATATTGTCTTTTAAATAATACCATTTTTTATAATTTATATAATATTTTAAGGGTAATTTCGACTTTTCAACATTGAAAGGCTATCGTGATGAATGGTAAAAAGTTTTGGGCAAAATAAAAAAGGGAAAATTGCGGCCGCGGTCCCAAACCTTTCATTTTGTTGCAGATTACACCCAAACCTTTAATTTTTGCAGGTGAAGTCCCAAACCTTTATATGTAATTGCAGCGTCGGTCCCAAACCTTTACTTGTTGCGGTAGAAGTCCCAAATCTTTGTACATAATTGCAGCGTAGGTCCCAAACCTTTGTATGTAATTGCAGCATCGGTTCCAAGCCGTGAATTCCGTCCATAAAACCGTTAGTCAACGTTGAAACAGTAATTTTGACTCAGAAAAATTACAGCACCGGTCCCAAACTTTTCATTTTGTTGCAGATTACACCCAAACCTTTCATTTTTGCGGCCGAAGTCCCAAACTTTTATATGTAATTGCAGCGTTGGTCCATTTCCAGTTTTTTTTTTTTTTTTTGAAACAAATTTCATAACCAATTGTTAAAAAAAAAAAAAAAAGAGAGAAATTCACTTTAATGAACAATTTTCATGTAAAACGAAGTCAAACGAACACTAAACTTTGATGGAAAAATAGTTTTTGAGCAAAATTTTTTTTTTTTTTTAACTTTTTGGCAATGGTAACAAATTTCATAACCAATTGTAAAAAAAAAAAAAAATCACTTTAATGGACAGTTTTCATGTAAAATATGTCTATTAAAGTGATTTGAAGAAGAAAAACATTTTTTTTAATAACTTGTTTTGACAATTTTGCTCATGAATTAAGTTATCATTTGAGTCAAAATTAGATTCCGTTTGATTGCAATTGTGGAAAATGGGTGGAAAGAAAATGAATTTCAGGGAAAGTAATTGCTTAAAAATCATTTCCTAGGGAATTGTTAATTAAATTTGTTTGATTCGTATAATTTTTCTCCCGAAAAAATTTTGAAATTTTAGATTTTTTTTGTTCACGTTTGACTTTATTTTACATGAAAACTGTCCATCAAAGTGATTTTTTTTTTTTTTTTTACAATTGGTTATGAAATTTGTTACTATTGCCAAAAATTTTAAAAAATTTTTTTTGCTTAAAAACTATTTTTTCATCAAAGTTTAGTGTTCGTTTGATTTCGTTTTACATGAAAATTGTTCATTAAAGTGATTTTTTTTTTTTTACAATTGGTTATGAAATTTGTTTCCATTGTAAAAAAAAGCTGGAAATGGACCAACGCTGCAATTACATATAAAGGTTTGGGACTTCGGCCGCAAAAATGAAAGGTTTGGGTGTAATCTGCAACAAAATGAAAGGTTTGGGACCGGTGCTGTAATTTTTTCGAGTCAAAATTATTGTTTCAACGTTGACTAACGGTTTTACAGACGGAATTCAAGGCTTGGGACCGACGCTGCAATTACATACAAAGGTTTGGGACCGACTCTGCAATTATGTACAAAGATTTGAGACTTCTACCGCAACAAGTAAAGGTTTGGGACCGACCCTGCAATTACATATAAAGGTTTGGGACTTCGCCTGCAAAAATTAAAGATTTGAGTGTAATCTACAACAAAATGAAAGGTTTGGGACCGCCGCAATTTTCCCAAATAAAAAATGGCACGTTTGATAGGGCAAACTCAAAATTACCCAGCGAAAATCTGAGAGAGAGAATATCGGAGCAATCGGGTTTACATCCTCTTCGGGTATCACGCTTTCACGTCGAATAAAATTCATCAAACTACATTGTTACTAAATGGAATGATATCTGTGTTTGATTTTTTTTTTTTTTCGTTTTCGTTTGGTCATTGTACCTGAATATTCATTTATAATATCTCGGATAATTATAATTTTAATCGCTTAATCAAGTCCTTCGATTTTAGGTTTTTTGATTTGCTTGTTCCAGAGCGTTGTAGGGTAAATTTGTTTGGGGGGGGGGGGGGGGGGTTGCAAAAGTTATTTTTTATTTAGTGTTTCTAGCTGACTAGGCACAATTTTCAAGTTATGATTTTTTCTTCTTATTTTTGTCATTTAAAACGTGAGTTTGAATCTCCATTTCAAATTAGCCATCGGTTCGAAGCTGATGAATTTTAAATCAATTGGATGTATTACTCAATGTAATTACGAGAAATTTGAAATCCTTATATATAATGTATATGTGTGGTAAATTGTTTTTGCAGGTGCTGTTTTTGTTTCAGTGGTTACTTGCAGATTTATCTATTGGTACGAATATGAGTTTTACTGGCCCGTCCATCGGTTCTGGTTAGTTTGTGATTCTTTCTATCCGTTCCTTTGGTTAATTTCCTGTATTCTGATACAATTGTAATTGAGTTGAGCTGTTTCTTTGTTTTGTTTTGGTTGAGTTGCATCGCCATGATGTAACGATTCTTGTTGTGAATAAGCAAACTTGTTGCAAAAACAGTTCTTTTTTTTTTTTTTTTTTTTTCATTTAGAGCAGTCAAGTGTAATTGTGTGTTTTGGGTCTGCTGTGATCCTAACATTCAATTGCTGCCTAGCAATTTTATTCATAAAACAGCAATTTTAATAAAGCTGATAAAATAGTTCTAGTTATTGATATTGCAACATAGCAATTCAAGCGAAATTCTTTTACTTCCCAGCATCTTCTATTGACATATGATTGTTTAACGTGGCTTGGTCTTTGTTTGTAATGTTTTTGGTTTTCTCAATGGATCAAACTGTATGTAAACTAAATGCAGGAACCGTTAGAAGGGCATTTCAATTTGGACGGACATATGTGGTGAGGCCTAAAGGTAAACACCAGGCTACTATAGTCTGGCTACATGGCCTTGGAGATAATGGCAATAGGTAATTTCATTTCTAATTATTTCATATGGGAAATGAATTTATTCTTTCATATAGCCTAGCAAGTTGCTGAGTTCAACATTCGGGGGCTCCCATGCCTATTGAGGCTAAGATTCTCCCATGTAACTTGCAGTATATTGTTACATTTATTGCAAATCTATTCTTAATGTCCACTGCTTGATTAAACAAGATTAAAACGAAGTTTGTCCGATTTATGATGAAATCTTTGTGATGTTTTAACCCATATAGTAATACATGACAATCTAATAGTTAATCAATATATTGTTGGACTAAAAAAATTTCAGAGTTTTAGAACACAATTATAGAGGTATAAAGAATTCCACCTTTTTTAATACAAGTTTATAAGTGTCATCTATTTGTTAAATTTAGTCCACTAAACATCAATTCTATATTTATGACAGGAAAATGAACTTTAACAAGTGAGATAATACTTTGCTATCACCTTTTGTTGTTTTTTGTATATTCACTGATTGGGGGAAAGATGTGGTGGATGCCTCATATCAAGCTTTCAGGTTGATAAGAAGGACATGATTCTTAGCCCTTGTTTGGTTTGGATTAAAATTAGGTGGCCCATTTTTGGGCTCCATTAAAATGGGATTTTGGGAGAAAATGTGTTTTGGAATAGTATTTTTTTGCAGGATGTGTAGTTAAAAAAAAAAAAAAAATTGGGTTTACGTGTAACATTATTATATGGAAGAATATGTGGTTGAAAATGAGTTTTGAAAAAATGGAGCCCAAATAGTGGTTAGATTTTTAGTATATTTTGGTAAAAGTTTGTGAAATGCGTAGATGAAAGGTTGATAAAAGTTGTAGATCTCATGAAATGTGTGGTTGAAAATGAGTTTGAAAAAAAAGAGTTTTTAGAAATGGGATCAAACAGGAGCTTAGTAACGGAGCGAACATTAGGCTAAAATTTAGCGGTTCTTACGTTCTATCTCTTTCTTTAATGTTCCATTCTTGCTTCTTTCTTTCTTTCTTTCTTTTTCTTTTTTTTTGTAATTAGTATACATCTCTTTAGCCCAATGGTAGGGAGAAAAATCATACCGTTGAGGCTTCAAGTTCAAGCATATGATGCTGGCTTCTCTTTTGAAACCAGGAAAAATTTTACCTGCATTTGTAGCTAGCGTAAATGCACATTTTGCAGTGGTATTAACACTTGGGAAAATGTTAAATGTACTCATTCTGCTATCCTATCCTATTACTTCGCTCCTTTTGACATCCCAAAAATCTGCTTTGTTCGAAAATCAGAACAGTACTTTCCTGTTCTCCCCACCATGAAAAAGCTAAAATTTATAGCTGAACAATCATTATTGTATTAAATGGTTAGGTCTTATCCACTCGCTATCTAATGTACAGTTATGCGTCAATGTAATGTGCCATTTCTATAGGTATGTGGACAGTAGCATAAAAGTCATAATGTTGTATGCATATTTAGCTTTCAGGTAATTTTGAACCCAGGAATTTTTTTTTCAAGGCTCAATATATTCGTATGTAGTTATGTTTCCTTGGTGGAGTGATTACTACTACTCAAACTAACTTAACTTGGCCAAGTGTGAACCTTGCTTGGCCAGCAACAGCTCTGTCTCATCCAATAGATGCCACCATAAGGCTGCAGCTCCCTAAATTTTGTCTTCAACAATATAATCTATTTTGGTTTGAAAATTTTCTGGTTTGTTATTTTGGCGACTTTCCATTTTATTAGAAATAATAATTTGGACTAGTATTTCTGAATAATATAAACAATCGATTTGGTATATCAGTGACATTGAAATTTTCTCTTCCTTTTTCTCCCAATTCCCCAATTATCCCTCCATCTATTTCTCTTTCCCATGCTACGTGAACTTTCCATGAGAATTCACCTGGTACAAAAAATATTCATCTGCGTCTGGTCATCTTCATCCTCCGGAGCAATACTGAGGTTTCTCCTTCATCAATTTGTGCCGTTTCTATCTTCTGGACATCCGGTTCATCTTATTTCCCCTCTATTAACTCCTCCAACAAAGTGACGATGCAAATAGGACACTTAGATGCAATATGCCCGTATTTTCGGAATTTGAAGAAAATTCATGAATTTTTCTTGGAAGAATTCTCCTTTCTCGGACTAGATGTGTGTTTATAGCCACCTATAACGTTTCCAGTTTCTTTCACACTTGAAGAGATTGATACTGATTTAAATGGAGAGCTATTTTCCCAGGTCAGAGAAATATCCTGACTGAAATTCTTGCCTCTTTTTGCTATTTCTCTACCTGTGCAAGCTTACTCACATAATTGAATGTCCAGTAGGGCTGAAAACTAATAACAATTCTTATTCATCCTTCAGCCATCATGATAATAATTAATAAAGTATTGCTTGCACTCATGGTTCTGCAATGTCATACTTAAACATCAAGCGTTCAAACTAAATTGTCCATTCTTCAAAGTGAGTGTCTTGTTTATAATTTTTTAGTTGGAAAGCCTTCTTGAGTTACCTCTTCATTTTTTTCTCAAGTTCTGATCTTGCCTTTCCCACTGCAAGTACTTTGTCTCTTTGGATTCTCCCACCAAAAGGAAGCATATTATTTCGGTTGGACAAAACTAATTTTGCCTTTCTTTTGTGGATTCTCCTTGAATTCAAAAACTTTCTCCACTAGTATGCCTCAAAAATTCTTCCAAGCATACAAACATTTAGAAAATTGAAAGCTAAATTCATTTTTCATTGAGATGACCTCTTGGCGAAAAAGCATTTAATTCATTCTAGTTATAAGAAGAAAGTTTGGAGAACTCTGCTCATAACCAAATCAATCATATTATTAGGCACGTGCGATTAAGTAAAAGCACCTAAGATGAAAGTTGATCATACATCATGTTTGCCTAAGCTTAAAGTTAAGTAATTTTGTTACTTAACTTTAAGTTTAGCCAAGCTTAAGTAATCGATAGGTACCTGAAGTGTAATGTATTTTTGGTGTATATTTTGAATGAAAAACAGATAGAAATTGAAAGGAATTACACTAAATTGTGAGCATTTGAGAGGCTCACTATCTCCCCATTGATTCCCTGATTTTTTACCTAACTACTTTGGAACTACCCTCCCTTAATTATAGGGAGAAACCCATACAACTTTTAAATTTCCCATAATACCCCCTACATAAATGACAATTGAACTAACTTCTAATTAGGGGTTCTATCCCTTGAAATTCACCTTGTCCTCAAGGTGAAAATTTGGGCCAGTTCCAGATTTTTAAATAGCATACAACCTAACAATTTCGTTTGCAAACACGCCAGTGTGGTGCGAAATTCGAGTCTCTTGGTCTGCAGACGTTGGCAGACTTGTTTAGCGGATCCACTACCATTAATATAGTGTTCATTTACCCCATAACCTGCCGCACCCTTTGTGGGTTTTCTATAAAATGAACGGCCAATCGGAATACAATGGTGAGTAATTGAACAACCGATCAATATCACAACCTCCTCTTGTTGTGCAATTCGCCCGTTTATGGTCTTTGTCACCATTAATCTGACAACCAAATTAATTAAAAATCCCAACGAATCACCAACCTCCACCATTGTCGGCGGAAAAATCCCTGCACCTTTGCCGCCACGACACCTCTATACCCAATATCATCGATTACCCCTGACTATTTCTCCTTTCACCCGTTCTCATAACTTTTTTTCTTTTTCCCTTTTCTGCAGCACTACCCAATGGTGTCGTACCCATCATATTGGAGCCTCGAATTACTTTCCTTCTTTTGAAATTAACACCAGAAAATTATTTGAAATTAGTGGAACTTGATTTTGGAATTGACGGAGTTGAATTGAAGTTAGTACCTGATTGTAGTAGATTGGTGTAATTGGGGCTTGAAATTGGAGAGATCTGATGGGTTTTAGGGTGCAAATAGTTGTTAAGGCGCATTCTGAGTTAGGCTTGCTTAAGTGAAATTTTGTAGTCCTCCACTTGTTAGGCCATCTGTATACCATTGCCCAAACCACTAGCTTCAACAATTTCTCATTGTTCATTTTTTCCTGATTCAGCCCATTAATAGAGATCCCTTTCACTACGTGCTCCAACGTCTTCTCTCGGGATTGTGATAGAGATGCAAGCAATTGGCATTTCTGTTCTTTCACCTTAGTCATCAAGTTCACCAAATCCCATCACTTTCACGTTGGAAATTCTTCACCTATGGAGACTTCATTCGTGCAAGCCAACATCAAAACCTTCAATTCTTCCCAAGTTTGAATCAGATGACAACCAGAAATCTATTGAGCCCATGCCCATGCCCATGCCCATGCCTCTCCATCAAAGCAAGTGACGGCGGCTTGCACCTTTCCCTCTTGGACAACCGATTCATGGAGAAAATCCACTCCACCTTAGACACCCACCAATCCAGAATCATTCTCTTTGCTGAATTCTTGCATCTCCATTAAGAATTCTCATGATTCTTCATGAATATCTCCATCTTCTTCTCCAATTCTTTGTTCTAATTTGTTGCCATTACCCTAGAATCGATGCTCTTATACCAATTGATAGGTACTTGAAGGGTAATGTATTTTGGTGTATATATTGAATGTAAAAATGATAGAAATTGAAAGGAATTACACTAGATTGTGAGCATTCGAGAGGCTCACTCTCTCCCCCATTGATTCCCTGATTTTCTGCCTTACTAATCTGGAACTTTCATCCCTTATTTATAGGGAGAAGCCTATTCAACTTTTGAATCCCCATAATATCCCTACATAAATGGCAATTGAACTAACAACTAATTTTGGGTTCTACCCGTTTGGTTGTGCTTATTGGCAATTTTTTCTTATAAAGTAAGAACTTTACTTAATTTGACGGTAAGTGGGATTAATGTCAAAATAAGTAACTTTTTTCCAACTTAGACCCATAAAAAGACTTGTTATCCAACCCTTTATGTGCCTCTTTGATTCCAAGTGCGGTCTTGTCAGATTGAACCAAAACTTTTGAACAGCATAGAATGCTAATTGAGCCGTTAACTGTGAGAGACAGAGAGTATGGTAGATGTATGCTTTTGCTAGATGGATGTTATGACTATTATAAATTTTGCACTTTTCTTCCGTGTACCATATGGATGGCGATTGTAATGCATTTTGCGATCAAACTTTACTACAAGTACCAACTCCAACCCTTTTGCTTTCATGTTCTGTGGCAGCTGGTCCAGTCTATTGGAGACCCTTCCTCTCCCAAATGTAAGTCTAAAATTGTGTTTTAATTGAGCATCAACCTATGAGAGTTACTGCTCCAGAATCTGTTCACGAATATTTTTTTCATATATGGATCACTGATTTTCTGATCTGGTTTAGTTCAATATACCCGCAGATCAAATGGATCTGCCCAACTGCTCCGCAACAACCAATAACTTTATTTGGAGGCTTTCCTTCAACTGCTTGTAAGTTAAAGAAATTATATCGTGTTTGTGATGCTTGTAGAAGAGATACTATGGTAAAGGGTGAAAACAGGCCAAGAGAAGCTGAATGCTTGGAGAATTTTTGAGCCCAAACTTTAATCTATTATGTTAAGATCAAACTCAATAGTGTCCAGGGTGAAGTTCAATCTTTAGCTTGATCATAAAAAAAATATGAGTTGTGTTCAAGCTTCAGCTTGATTTGAGCCTAGTTTGAACCCAAGCAGAACCTCAAGATTTTGGGGGTGATCCTTTTGTTTTATTACTTAAAAAAAAAAAATTACATTGTAGCATAATTGCTAAACAAACACGATATACTATTTGAGCTTGGCTCATCTAGAGTGTTGCTGAGCTCAAGGCTGAGGTGGCAGGTTGCTGGTTCACAAACAGGCTAGCTGGCTTTTAATTTTTTGAGTAATTTATTTTTATTGTATGTCTATGTTGCTCGAACTCGGGTATCGGGTACGGGTATGTATCTAAGTGTCGGATCCATTATTTTCTAAAATATAGGATACGGGGATATGACTAAAGAGTCCAAATTTTGGACACAGATACATAGGTACGTCTTTCAAATTTTAATTTTTTTTATTAACCCCATATGTCATTTTAAATAGACCAAAATAATACTTCACAAAGAAGGAAATGAGTATTGAATAAGGGGTTAAAACGAATAAAATGAAATTTTGGGGTTTAGTTTTCAATTATGGAAAGTCAATTACTAAATGTTATATAAAATAGAAAATAAGAGATTGGATTATAATTTAAACTTAATGGAATACTAAGTTGCACTATATGGAACTCATTTTCATTTCATACAAAGAAAACCCTAAACCATCGATACAAAGAGGAAAGAAGGAAAAAAAGAAGGAAAGTTAAAGATAAAAGATAGAGGAAAAAGAAGGGAAAATCTTATGCCGTCGCCAAAGAAGAAAAGGGAAGGAAAAAAAAAAGAAAGATTAAAAAGAAAGAAGCAAAAATGGCGAAGTGTCCGGTTGAAATTTGGAGGATCCGACACATATTCCATACCCATGCCGATATCGTGTCGTGTCCGACACGGGTACTTCGTCCATTTCGAAGAGTCCGAGCATCAGAGGTATATGTTAGTCAATAGAAGGGAAAAACAATCATTACTAGCTTATAATTTAAGCTTTTTGAATATAGTTTGTCTAAAAACTGTCTGTATTATAACTTGTCATGGCCATGTACCTTCACCCCCTTCCCCTTCCAAATTTGTATAGGAAAATTTCACCAGCCATTAATTATCAACTTTATTTCTTGTGCTATGTATTAGGGTTTGATGTGAATGAACTTTCTGAAAATGCTATTGATGATATAGAGGGTTTGGATGCTGCAGCAGCATATGTTGCGAGCTTATTGGCCAATGAACCCCCAAACAGTGAGTTCCTTTTTGCAGCTTTGTATGTGTAATATCTCTGCATATATGTGTTTCAGTATCTAAAATGCTAGAACCTTGTCACTGCCAAAATGACAATTATGAGATCAGAATAGGTACTGGATTACATCCTGACTGCTTAAGGATGCATCGTGAACCACACAGAGTCGGTGTTATTCTGACTGCAGAATTTTAATATTATTCTTCTTTAACATGAGTATCATACTGTATCTCATCTTCAAGGATGTCATGAATCATGATAGGAGAAATCCAACGAGTTTTCATTTATTTTGCTACACAGTACATGGTATAATTCTTGGAGAGTCACATCTGCTTTATGCGCTCCTTCAGTTTTCAAATAGAGAGTTCTATTTGCATCTGAAAGTGCTACAACACTGGACAAGAGCGTCCTTCACACTGATTACTCTGTTAGGCTCTATTGGAGTGCACATACATACGTCTGCACTGTGTATGTGTTTCTATTTGATCCCTTGGTAGTGCTATTGTATTCTTTATACTAATACTGGAACTGCCTTTGATGGCACCTTGTAGGGTGTATTAGTGCTTTCATGTTTTCATTCTCTAGCATATAAGGAAGCATGAACTTTCTATTATTCCTTCTAGGAAACAATTTAAGACATTGGGATGTGCACTCTATATAACTTGTATGAACAAGTTTGAGATCCAGATATATGTTGGCAATGAAATGGGACAACAAATAACATCCGTCCTCGAGTAAATTTCATTTCAACTTTTCTTTTTCTTTCTTTTTCTAGTGGGCTTCCCATCTTTCGGAGTTTTTAGCTGGGGCAAACTTCTAAGCAGTTACTTACTTTTAAATCCGTTGACATTTGTCAGTCAAACTTGGCGTTGGAGGCTTCAGTATGGGTGCAGCAATCTCCCTCTACTCGGCAACTTGCTTTGCTCTAGGAAAGTATGAGAATGGCAGCCCATACCCTGCCAAATTGAGTGCTGTTGTTGGATTAAGTGGCTGGCTTCCATGCGCAAAGTCAGATTCCTGACAATATTATTATCAGAGATTATATCTTAATTGTGCTCTGTTCATTTTGATATATTATTGTTACTGCTATATTTCTCCAGGGAGCTAATTAGTAAAATCGAAGGGGTAAATGAGGCTGCCAGCCGTGCTGCATCCTTGCCTATTCTGCTTTGTCATGGAAAAGGTATAAATCATAAAGGATATTAGCTTTAGCAGATGGAGGAACTGGTACTGGTATTTCTTCTGGTTGAGAAGATTTTAGGGAGTAATCTATCTATTTTTACATTTTTTCTTTGTTTTAGATTCATTTCATGTAGTTTATTTTGTGAACGCTTGTTGCCATAGTTTTGGTGCTTTTATCTTTGGTAGTTGATAGAGTATGTGGTGATGATACCTGTACAATCTGATGCAGGGGATGATGTAGTTGCTCATAAATTTGGTGAGAAATCTGCCAACAAGTTGTCTTCGTGTGGATTTCAAGACACGACATTTAAATCCTATTCTTCGTATGTACTTTTTCTTGCTGTTATTAAAGCTTTTCGTCATTAAGTTTAACAGCAATTGACTAAGCACTCCACGTCTCCACCAACAGGCTTGGTCACTATACTATACCCGAAGAAATGAATGAACTTTGTGCATGGCTAACTTCAAAACTTGGCCTGGAGGGGACATCATGAGAAGACGCACAAAAGTGCAAGCTTTAACATAGCTCGGGTAGAGCAATGGTACATGGAGGAATTTATTATCTATTTGTTGCGTTGGTATAATGAATTTGATGGACTACTGTTACATGTCACTTATTTTGGCCTAAACCAATGAACTTCACCATTGTTCTAGTGTGGGTTGGTGCTATCTGATGTTCACAGCATTGCTTGATTTTACACATTGGTGCTTAAATATACTTGTCTATTATCAGTCTGGGGCTTGGTCTTGAAACATGCATTCTAGTAGTATATCATGATGTCGAATCGCCCAGTTGTTCATGCTTCTTCGATTTTTACATATCGAATCTGCCCTGTTGTTCTGCCAATGTTACTAGTTAAAGTAGCCAGCTTCATAATTTTATTTTTGAAAACCAATATGATTATTTAAATTGTTTTCGACCAATGCAAAAAAAGTACCCGTGGGCCGAGATTTCAGACAAAAGTAAAGTTGATTGGCAGGCGCAGATAATAAAAATTTGAATTAATTTAGTCCTTGTTTGGTCCCTCATTAAAATTTTAATATATTTATCCCTTCTCTTCTCTTCTCTTTTCTTTTCAATCACATTTTTCAATAAAATAATATTATGTGTAAATAAAAAATAAATTCCTTATTTTTAACTTCATATTCTTTCAAAAATTACTATTTCAAGATGCATTATTTTCAAAAATCTCATTATAATGGGGTCAAACAAGTTCTTAGATGTATATTCTTAAATGACATTGTTGTTAACGTTTGAATTGTCAAAATTTGTGTAATTAATTGTTTAAGTGTTGTTAATTCACAAGAATGTCATTCATGATGTTAAAATTAATGCACATGTAGCAAGATTGTAAAAATTAATTGAATGCTCGTTGATACTCAAAAGCTTTTCCTTTCATGACTCCTGTAACCTCAAATCAAATTATTTATGTATAATAATCGCATTTAATCAATTTTTACACTTCATGTCAAGTTATGGCAACCTTCTTCCATTGCCGGAGCTTGAAATCAGCTATGAATGTAACCCCGTTTGAGGCTAATTTTTTTGAAAATATATTTTAGAAAAAGTGAATCTTTTGAAAAAAAAAAAATGCATGGTTAAAAGTAAGAAAGTTTTTTGAATTTACGTGCAAAATTATTTTATTGAAAAAAAAGCATAATTACAAGTGGAAATTACACCCCACGTGATTTTAAGTTCCCAATTCAAAAATAAAGTTTAAAGAGTTTTTGTTCAAAAATCAAGTGATAATTCATTTCTAAATATTAATAATAATATTATAAAATTAAATTTACCACATCCACCCCAATTTAATTAAACTCTCAAATCCTAATTCCTCTCTCTCTCTCTCTCTCTCTCTCGGCATCGCTCCTCTTGCAACGATGCCACTCGATCGCCAACCTTGACCGTCATGTGGGTCGAATCAGCTTCGTTGTAGGCAACTATGCCTCGTAGTTGCCGCATCCAATACTGAATATAGATCGAGTGGTTACACATTTAATAAATATAGATTGAGTTTGTTGTTTTTTTATTTGATCTGGTATGGGTGGTTTGCTGATGAGTATATTTCATTCATTGTTTTAATACCACTTTAGCTTGTTATTTAGTTGTTCTTGAGAGTGTTTAAAACATATTTATGTGTGTTTTGATATTGTGATATAAGTTCATTGAAGTGGTAAAAAAATGTGCAAAAGAAGGGAAGAAAAAGGTGGAAAAGTGATCTCGCAGAGCCAAAGCCATGGCTCGGGAGAAAAAATGGCAGAGTTCTAGCGCCACAATGACAGAAGAGCAGAAGAAGACCAAAATTATAGCACACGCATCTCCGATCACACTGACCGTGTGGAAATAATGATTTTTTTTTTTTACTCCCTTCTCGGTTCAATCCGACCCCAACCCTTCCAAAACTTTAAAATACTATAAATACAATCTTAAATACCACTTTTAGAGGAGAATTGCAGGAGGCAAGATTCTAGAAATCAAGGAGGCAAAGAAAATTTGGCGAAGAAGATTGATTCAACCATCAAAAAATAGTTTTATCGTTCTTCTCTTCATGTTATGTTTTATGAATTGTATGGATTTCATGTCTCATATCATGAACTAAATAATTCATCTAGGGTTTGTGTTTGTGCAAAACTCGCAAACATAGAATTTATAAGTTAAGAGTTATCGTCTCATAAGAAATAAATTCAATTCAAATTTACTAGTTTCATATGAAATTCGAATTATGTAACACAAAAGAGTTTTTGATTTGATTTATTCTAAATTAATCTGATAAAGCTATAAAAGTTTGGTTTTATCAAATTATGGACGATTGTATTAAATTTTGAATCTGTCTATTACGATCTATTTCAATTCTTGATTTTTAATTTAGTTCCGTTCATACATTCTTGACAATCCATAAAGTTACGATATATAATTTTCTTTATCAAGATAAATTAAATATTCATAATCATGACCCAAATCCATTCTAGTTTGAATTCGAATGAATAGAATGCATTGATTTTAAATTATCTATATGATTGGACACATGATACATGTTATTCTTAACATCTACTGCATATATGCTAATTTGTTGCGTTTTAAACTTATTGTGAGTCTTCTAACACTACAACAAATAACTAATTATCTAATTAGTGGTCAATCAATTAAATAATGTAATGGGTAAGCAAAATTAAACAAGAAACACAAGAAATAAACTAAAGTACTTGTCTTGAATTAAAACAAATAAATAATAGAGTTCATCTTCATCCAATACAAAAACGGATCTAGCCTAGTATGCTGATATATAAATTACAAGAATAATAACATAAAAATATTATCTGGATCATGAAATAATTCAAAAGATTTCGATCTTGAAGTCCAAAATTGAATTCTTTAAAATCTTTATGTAATTGACTTTCAATTTTTTGCTAGGGTTTGATCTCATCTCTCAAAATATAGTAATTAGCCCATTATTTTTGATGAATTTGATGATATTATTGTGTATGAAGAGACAAGAGAGGATTTTTTTTTTCATTGTGTAGCCTTTGTTTTTTAGTTATGGGCACCATAAAATAGGTGAAAATATCGTCCAATTTGGGTTCCAAAAGACTTTGATTCACAAAAGAAAACTGCTAATTCATCTGCGGAAAAAGCCACCCTCCCCCCGTCCCCCTGCACGCATAGACATAATGATCCAAATGGCTCTGGGGTCATGAAAATTAGTGTATTGCACGTGCACCAAAATTGCCCCCACACGCGCGTCAATTTGCTCGGTGTTGTCCCTAATCAGTTTTCAATATATTAGTCATAACTTTCTCTCATGATATTCGATTGAGGTGATTCAAAATGTGTTGGAAAGAACTCAGAGGGATACAATTCTTCTAAACACAAATTTTCCAATTCGAATGTTTGCTAACCGAAAAATGGGTCTCAAGTTGAAACTAAAAATCCGGAGCATAACTTCTTCCATTGGAAATTGATTTGTGAAAATATTTCAACTATATTTCACTCATTTGACCTCCAATTGCATCCAATTGATCATATGTGAGCTTCCATCGCCATTTTATTGTCTGATTCAATTATTGAATGTTTACACTTTGGTATTCAAACGTTGAATTTCTTTCTTTTTTACACGTTTTTCGTTCATTTCTTTCAATTCCACTAATTTGTATAAAAAAACATAATTAACACATAATTAAATTATAATACATTCAAATCACTAACAAAATCTGTAATTTAATGAACTAGATAAGTTTACAAAATACACTTATCAAACACTCTCAAATTTGAATATTTTTTTTATCTTCAAACAAAACTATTATCTAACATAACCAAAAATTTTAAACATACATGGTCAGATAATTTGTCTTTGGTTTCAGGATTGAAATATGTGTATTAAAACTATGGACTGCTACAAAATCACAATGCTAAAATTAATTTATACTTATCCAATACAAAACCGACATATATGTGTGAAAATTCATGTCATATATCATAAATTCATAAAAATATTCAAATCATGACCCTCAATAGTCAAATTTATCTCCTCTCGTGAGATTAAGACCTCCAAACTTATTTTTTTCACTCTTTTTCTAGGATCTGATCTAAAATTGAACTTTTATATAATATTGTATCATCACTCTCTCTAGTTTGGTCATCTTACTAATTGCAGCTTAATACATCAACAAGTGAGAATTCTTCTTATTTATGACTGCTTCAACTTCCAAAAATCAACTAAGTTAATAATTCATTGTCAAACGTTTAGATTCTTTCAAATAAGTGTTTGGAGTTTAATCAAAATATGTAATAATCTTTTTTTTTTTTTTCATCTTATGTGCAAATTTCTCTCCGTTAATCTTTTTAAATGACCCTTGTAGCGAGCTTTTAATCGATAACTTCCAAGTCAAATGACTATAGAGAACCAGGTTTTAGATGCCATTACAAACTTAATTACTCGTGTCATAAAAGCTACGAATAGAAGTTTCACAATAAGACAATATTTTTTTCTCCTCTTTTTTTTTTTTTTTTATGCAATGATTAGTGCAATACCCTTTATTAAAAACTTATTTTCAAAAATCAACCTAACTAATTTTCATCTTATTAGCCTTAAACAATTCACATAAAATTTAGCGCACATAGAATCTACATTCATTTCAATGTCTCCCTACAACAGTTCAATCACCCCAACACTATATTAGAATTGGTTTAAGGGTTTATAATTCAGTGATTATCCGGATTTATAATCTATAGTCCGCTAATTTCAACAAATTCAAATTTTGAATCAAATTATTCTTTCATAATGCAAAATATAATATAAATCTTGTACTCAAAAAATATCGAGTCTCACATGAACAAGTATAAATCAACTCACATGCAATTTTTTTCACAATTTATAGCATAACACATTGTTCCAAATATATGCATCATAGTAGGAAAATTTATCTATTATCTAACACACAATCACACAAAAGCAATAATAAGCTGAAAATAAATTTTTTTTTTTTTTTGCACTCGAACAAGCACACAAATCAATAAAAACTTAAATGTTTTTTCATCCCTAAACTTATAACAGACATTGCCCTCAATGTCTAAAAATATAACAAGCAATATACAAAAATTAAAGACAAAATAAGGAAACAAAGTACTCCCATGGTATAAATCTGCAGGTGGTGAATAGACCGTCATGAAAGTATTGGCTCACTTGCTATATCATTTACCTTGTCCAATGTGTTCGGGTGTAATGTTCTTTCAAAATAGTAAAAATCAACTATAACATGAAACACATTATAGTAAGCTCCTACACACCATAAAGGAAAATATAGAAATAAAGATACCCTATATTACTAAAATCAATAAAAATTACTAATCCTATATCTGAAAAGCAAAATAAATAAAAGGGAAGAAAATTAGGTTGTCTCCCAATAAGCACTTATTTATAGTCATTAGTTTGACTTTGATGTTTTGCATCATGGAATACTGAAGAAAGCTTTTGATGTCTTGCTTAATTTGCTTCTTCTGACTTCGATTTACTTTTCGTTGATTCTTTAAATTTTAACATTGCCTCCTTCAATGCGATAGGACTTGCATATTCCATCCGATTCTAAATCATGTATGTAGACTTCTTCCACCTCGAACTTAATCACAAATTCAATTGTTGGAGAATCAATGATGTCGAAAGAATGCGTGTTAATTTAATCATCAATAGTTGTAACTTCTTCACATGGTTCCTTTATAATTAGTTTGTCCTCCTCTTTATGCTCTTCTTCAATAATTGATATCTCCTCGATTTGAATGGTCGGTTCACAGACTAAATTCATCGACAATAGTAATTCTTTCCTTTAAATCTTTTCAAGTGGATTATATCCTCAAGTTTTAAATTCGACCCAGAATACGGAATCTCAAGTGTGTATTTTGCTTTCATCCAACATAGTCAGTTTATTATAATATTTTGCAAGTGCCTCTTTATTGAACAAAGGAGGGCCAACTCTCTTAAGAATGATGTCATCGTCTGGATGTGTAGATACATATTCGCCCTTAGGCATGTAGCCTTCATCAAATTTATCAATTACTTATTTTCGACATCTTAAATATTGTTTAAACCGTAGAAGCTTGGACAAAAAGGGATTAGTGCATGTATACAAGCATTGCCCAGTATAATGCATCACATTACAAAACTCACAATTTATGTCTTCAACAAGCATGCCTTCATCATTCATGTCGAGATTACTTGTGCAAAAAAAATTTACTCATATGCCATAATCAGAATCCTGCATATATTGTTAAATAGTACTTGGAAGAATACCAATCACGAGAGATCAAGGTGGATAGCCAAAATTAACAAAAAACAAATCGAATCCTATATAAACTAATAAACTCAAATTAAATAATTTATTCTCCGACAACGGCACCAGAAACTTATTCGTACAAAACTCGAAAGTATATGGGATCGTTGACAAGTAATATAATTAATAAGTTATGAGTTATTATCCCACATGAAATAAATTCAATTCAAATTTTCTAATTTCACATGGAATTCAAATTATGTAACAAAAAAGAGTTTTTGATTTGATTTATTCCAAATTAATCTAATAAAGTTGTAAAAATTTGGTTTTTTTTTTATCAAATTATAGATGATTGTATTGAATTTTGAATCCGCCTATTACCATCTATTTTAATTCTTGATTTGTAATTTAGTTTCGTTCATACGTTCTTGACAATTAATAAAGTTATGATATATAATTTTCTTTTCCAGGAAAAATTAAATTTATCATATGACCCGAATCTATTCTAATCCGAATAAAAATGAATAGAATGCATTAAAGTTTTGATTATCTATATGATTACACAAATAATAAATGTTATTCCTAACATTTATTGCACATATGTTAATTTTTCACGTTTTAAATTTATTGTGAGTCTCCCAACACTACAACAACAAATAACTTATTATCTAATTGGTGACCAATCAATTAAATAATACAATGGATATACAAAATTAATCAAGAAACACAAGAAATAAACTAAAATACTAGTTTTGAATTAAAACAAATAAACAATAAGGTTCATATGTATCCAATAAAAAAATGGATTTAGTCTAACATGCTAATATATAAATTATAAGAAGAATAATAGAAAAAAATCAGCCGAATCTTAAAATAATTCAAAAGATTTTGATTTTCAAGTCCAAAGTTGAATTTTTCAAAATATTGATGTAATTGATTTTCAATTTCTTGCTAGTACTTGATCTCATCTCTCAAAATATGGTAATTGACCCATTGTTCTTGATGAATTTGATGATATTATTGTGTATAAAGAGGCAAGAGATGGGTTTTTTCAATGTATAGCCCTTGTTTTGTATTTATTAGCACCAGGAAATAGGTAAAAATCATGTCCAATTTAAGTTCCACAAGACTTTGAATAGCAAAAGAAAACTGTTGATTCATTTGCAGAAAAAGCCCGTGCGCACAGCCATATCCACCACTCGCGCCACTGATCCAAATGGTTCTCGGATCATGAAAATTAGTGTATTATGCGAGCGCCAAAATTACCCCATGCACGCGGCGTTTTGCGCGGTGTCGTCCCTGAGCAGCTTTCGGTGTCTTGGTCATGACTTTATCTCCAGATATCTCATTGAAGTGATTTAAAGGGAGTTGGAAAGATAACACAAATGGCTACAATTCTTCCAAAATTACAATTTTTTTAATTTGAATGTTTGATAACTGAAAAATGTGTCTTAAGTAGAGGTTAAAAATTCGGAGCATAATTTCTTCAACTAGAAATTGATTTGTGAAAATACTTCAACTATTTCAATCATTTGACCTCCAATTATGTGAGCTTCAATCGTCATTTTATGGTCCGAATCAACTATTGAATGTTTACACTTTGATCCTCAAACTCTGGATTTCTTTCGTTTTTGCCCCTTTTTCGTTTATTTCTTCCAATACCACCAATTTGCATTAAGTTCAACCTAGCAAACATAATTAACACATAATTAAGTTATAACTCATCAAATCACTAACAAACACTCTAATTTAATACCATAAATAAATGTACAAACTACACTTATCAGTTTGATTAGCTAAAACTTGAGGATATGATTTTATTTTATTTTAATTATTTCTATGAAATTTTTTTAATTCCTTTGTGTTGTTGATTTAATGATTTCAATTAATTTGCCACTAATTGAATTATTAGATGCTTATCAATTTCGGCACTCGGGAGAGAGTAACAATGACATAAACTAAATTATATAGATTTCGAGAAAAAAGTGTAGAATCTATGAAGTTTGTTCCATCTAATAACCACGATCTTGATAAATCTTGATTTTAATTCGAAATAGAGATATGAGATTTAATTTTTAAGATTAATTTTTATCTGGCACTCAAGATAGGGGGCAGAATTATATTAGGGTTCTTACTTATAAACATGAAAAATTGATTAGAGATAACTACGTTTTTGAAAATCATATTTGATAGATAGATGGAATCATAACCATAGGCTATATCCCACTGATAAATTCTTAAAACTTGCATTTATTCATTGAATTCGTCACAATGATCCCTAGTTTAGATAAAATATTGATTCAAAAATTCATTCATCTAGATAAAATAGAAGCTAAACAATTATAGTACTTAGCCCTTGTTCGAGACCTATTTTTTCCATTAAAATGTATTCTTGAACATTGATTTGACCACATTTCAATCACATTTTTCAATAAAATATTACACGCAAACTCAAAATTTTTCCTTATTTTTTTAACCACACATTCTCTATCATAACACTATTACAAGATGCATTTTTGAAAAAAAAAATGGAGCTTAAACAAGCCCCA
The DNA here is from genome assembly GCA_035079005.1 of Fraxinus americana. NCBI lineage: Eukaryota > Viridiplantae > Streptophyta > Magnoliopsida > Lamiales > Oleaceae > Fraxinus > Fraxinus americana. The sequence goes on along the minus strand of CM068715.1, from coordinate 21,380,748 downwards.
GTATAAAATTAAATTACAATCCATGTGGGTTCGACACTCTAACTCCATTCATATATTATAAAATTTGATATCGTACACTTGCAGTATATTTACATCACATAAAACGTGTAACATCTGCTCTAAGGATGGTGGATGGTGTTTTACGTGGTGCTGGCGGGGGTGCTGCAATTGGTGGTTCTGATAGTGGTTTTAGGGGTGGTGGTTGTGGTGATGGTTTTAGGTAGTGGAGCGTTCCATTGTTGTCAGCGATGGAGTGGGGTGGGGTTGGATTTTGAGTGATTATGACAATTAAATTGGTTAGTTTGTGACTAATAAGTAATATGTGACCTAAAAAAATGAGATTGTGACTGTTGACGTCCAAATTGAATGCGCCAACTTAAGATGCAAAAGATGCAAAAGATCGCTCAAAGGAAATAAAATGACATAGGATCCTATTAAGATCCAGCAAATCCTCTTGTTTTTTTTTTAACTATGGGAGGTTTTTTGGGTGTTACAATAAGTGTGTTCTCTTTTATTTTCTTTGAGATTTTTTCCTTGTCCGTTTCAACTTGCATTCTGGACCCTTTTATAAAAGGAATATTCTGACACCAAGTACTCCCGTCTTGTCAACATTGAACACCGAACTGAGCTGAATTATGCGCTGGCGCAACAAGATTGGGGCCCGAACTCAACTCTGTCCTATTGACCGTGAGGTGATGGGACAGGTGAGCCTCAATAATGAATGCAAAGCCTTAGCTAGACAAGCTAAGACATCTGATTGGAGGATTAGGGGGCGCTGACGTAGGACCTTTACACATGTTCTTTCCTGACTGGTGACCTAAAGATCTTGTCAGTGATCCATAATCATTACTCGCTGCTTCGCCTTGAAGGACTACAACAGCGTGTCGAGTAAGTTACTTAGGGCCGAGCTGACCTCACAATTCCGAACTCGCGTTATCATGCCCTTACTGAAATATGATGGTCCGAGCTGGACGACCTCCGAGGTCGGTGTCAACAGTTACCCCCCAGGTCAGCTCTTAGTTAAGTAAGGAGCTGACCTCTCTCCGAAATAATGCGGCACAAGTTCCAACTCGTGTAATAATTGCCCCCTCAGCTGTCAGGTACACCTGTCTCCTTATGATTGGTGGGGCGCCTTTTCCCTAATGACCATTGATTGACAGCCGTATAATTAATTTTGAATTTCCCAGCGGTACAAATTCTACCTTATAATATTCTTGGCTTCCCCCTCTTTATTTCTTTTGCATTGATAATCCAAAATTTTCAAAACTCTCCCCACAGATTCTCAGCCTTCTTCTAAGAAATCCTTCCAGTGGAACCATTATCCAGGTATTTCTTTTATTGCTTGGAATACCTTTTTCCTTTTTACGTATTACTTTCCCTCCATTTGCTTATATGAGTTCGGACGAATCTCGTGTACAGTCCTGGGGAAACCAACAGGAAGAATCTGCTTCTTCTTCTTCCACTCCATCATATAACCCTTCCTCCGCTAGTTCTGACTGCCAGGAAGTGTTTACACCTGTTCCTATCGCGTCATATTACCCTCCATCTCCTCCTCCGAATCCGATATCGAATTCACCTAGAAGCATGGAGCACAGGCGAAAAATGAGGGCGGAGAGGGCGCGAGAGGAAAGTAGTAGCGGGGACCGGACTTGGGGGGCGAGTGATCTTAGGTCGGTAGTGACGGAGGGTGCGTTAGCTGCAATCAGGAATAAGTATGGCATTCTACCTTCCATAGAGTTAGTTATTCCTTCCTCCTCCGACCGAGCTGACTGTCCCCCAGTAGGGTGTGTCGCCCTTAATGGTGATATTCTTCAGGCTGGCCTGAGATTACCCTTTCCTAGAATCATCAGGTCGTTCTTCGCATCCTGGGGAATAGCCCCTACTCAGTTGTGCCCAAACGGGTGGAGGACCCTAATAGCGACCTTAATTCTATGGAGACAACTAGGTCATCCAGAGATAGACGTTTCCCAGTTCAACTCCCTTTTTACTTTTAAGGAGGACGGGAAGAAAACGGGATGGTGGTATACTAGTGCTAGGCCCAGGACGGGGGGTTCACTAGTCTTAGATATACCTTCTTCAGTCAAGGGGTGGAAAGAGGAATTCTTCTTTGTGTTAGGGGATTGGCAATTCCATCCGGACGAGGTGGAGAGGGGGGACGTAGTTCCTACCCTTTACCATTCCCTTTGTAAGTGAGGATCCCTACAGTCATTTTTACGCAACCGTTCTTTGTCGTGGCTAACTCACTTTCCATGGTTTTGCAGATTACCGACCTTGCCACCTGAGCTCAGCAATTCAGGCACGGGCTGACTCCATCCGAGCTCTTTCACACAAAGAAAGGTCCTGCAAGTTCGTAATTACGAACGACAACTTATTCCAAGCCGGGTTACTCCGAGCTTTACCTCATCCGACCCCAGCAACTAGTAGATCCCAGAGCTCGGCTCCCACCCGTAAGGCAGTTCTTTCGTTTCGTGAATCCCATTTGTTTTTCATTATCACTAATTTTGACCCCTTGCATTTTGTTTAGGCCATCAACCTGACATGTTGAGTTTCCGAGCTGCCAGAGCGGCTAAAGCGGCTGAGGCTGCAAAGAGAAAAAGGGAGGAGGTCGTTCCCAAAAATGACCAACAACCTGAGGTGGCTGAGGAGGAGCAAGAGGATGATCAACCTCTACGAAGGCACCGTTCTGCCGATCTCCCGGTCTCTACCGCCCCACCGGACTCTCCTATCCCTGCGGCAACCCCGGCAGTTACTGCAGCCTCATCCTCCAAGTCCCAGGGGAAGTGTCCTGACCTCCAGAGGTCAGGTGTGGAAGAGTTAGTTGGGCGCCGTCCCGAAGTTTTATTGGACTTCCTCCGAGCTCCTTCTCCAGCGAGGGAGTTAGTGGCTGCATTTCCCTCCCCTCTCAGGGAATCCGCCGTGTTACTATCGCAGAGCTGGGATGATAAGGAGCAGAGCCACGTCAGTGACATGCCTATAGGGGAGAACGTCCTTACGGCACAACTGTACTGCCACAGGGCCATCCTCCATATGTCTTCGGTGGTGGACAAGGTAAAGTTTTACTTCCAGCACGTCGTTCTTCGAGTTAGTGATTTCTCTATGTGCCTTTTAGGTTATCTTTATGTTCCTCAGGTCAAAGCTGAACTTGATTCTGTGCAAGAGTTTAAGGCAAAGGCTGAAAGGCTTTTCACTGAGGTCGAAACGGAGAGGGCGGCCTTTGCTGAGGAAAGGCGAGGCTACGAAGACCGTTTGAACAAGATGGGGGTGGAGCTTAACGCCAGTCTCTCTACAGAGCACAAACTACTGGATGAAAACAAGGCACTGCAGATATGGGGAGAGAAGGCGAACTCCCGAGCTGAGCTTGAGAAAAACCGAGCTGATGAGGCGGTAGCTCAGGCTATGGCACTTAAGAAGGAGACTGAACTGAGAGTCTCCAAGGCTGTGGAGGAATGGAGGGCTTCTCCAGCCTTTGATGCCGTTGCGCAAGAAGCGTATGTCCTGGCCATGGGCGAGATCGTCAAATTCATCCATCAGCAAAGGCCGGATTGGGATACTGCTTTCTTGGTGGATGCTCAGAGGGAGCAAGAAAAGGAGATGGAGCAACTTCTGGACGCTGCTGAAGCCCAACAAGCTCAACCTCGTCAGACTGTGGCTGAGGAGCCTCCATCTCACCCCCCTAGCTCTTGATTTTATGTGTTCCTTTGTACCTCCGTTGATCCTTTGTACTGCTTTATTTTTAATGGAACATTTTTAATTTTAGCGTGTTCTTCCTATATTTATGTTCTTAGTCTTGATCGTAACTTTCGCAATTTGTTCGTACAAATTCCTTGTAGAAATCACGCGAAGTGTTGTAGGAGTTATGCTAAGTGTTGATTTACGCTAAGTGTTGCAGCACTTACAACATTTAGCTCGGCCTACTTCATGAGTAGGGCTTTATGGGAATTCCTTGTAGGAATTATGCTAAGTGTTGCAGCACTTACAACATTTAGCTCGGCCTACTTCATGAGTAGGGCTTTATGGAAATTCCTTGTAGGAATTATGCTAAGTGTTGCAGCACTTACAACATTTAGCTCGGCCTACCATGAGTAGGGCTTTATGGAAATTTCTTGTAGGAATTATGCTAAGTGTTGCAGCACTTACAACATTTAGCTCGGCCTACTTCATGAGTAGGGCTTTATGGGAATTCCTTGTAGGAATTATGCTAAGTGTTGCAGCACTTACAACATTTAGCTCGGCCTACTTCATGAGTAGGGCTTTATGGAAATTAGCCGCATTCTTCCAAAAACATACTTTTTATTTATAGTCACAACATGCTACAACGGTCTACTGATAATACTTTTTTAGGTGCTCCGCATTCCAGAGGTGTAGCAAAGGTTTTCCTTCCATATCTTCCAACTCGTAGGCTCCTTTAAGTAATACCTTGCTTATTTTGTAAGGACCTTCCCAGTTCGGCCCTAAGGATCCGGCGCTTAATTCCTTTGTTGCCAAGAAGACCTTCCTCAGGACGAGGTTGCTAACTTCGAATTCTCGTTTTCTTACTTTCTGGTTATAATACCTCGCATTGCGTTGTTTGTATACCGCATTTCTGATCTCGGCAACATTCCTTTTTTCTTCTATCAGTTCCAACTCTTCTCGCATCATCTGCTTGTTTCTGTCTTCTTGGTATGTCAGGAATCTAATAGAAGGGATTTCAATCTCAATGGGGATCACAGCTTCCACTCCAAATGCTAAGGAAAAAGGGGTTTCTCCTGTGCTATTTCTGGCGGTAGTGCGATAGGACCATAGCACACTGGGGAGTTCCTCCGCCCATCCTCCCTTGAGAGTATCGAGCTTTGTTTTCAATGTGTGCTTGATAATCTTATTGATAGCCTCCACTTGGCCGTTAGCTTGGGGGTGATTCGGGGTGGAGAAGTACTTCTGTATCCCCAACTCTTCACAGAGATTTGTAAAACGACTGTTATCGAACTGTTTTCCATTATCGGTCACTATGGAGTGAGGTATTCCAAACCTGCATATGATTGATTTCCATATGAACTCAGTGGTCTTTTGCTCGGTAATCTTTGCCAAGGGTTCAGCTTCAGCCCATTTGGTAAAGTAGTCGACCGCCACAATTGCAAACTTCGTGCCTCCTTTTCCTGTAGGCATGGGACCTATGAGATCAACCCCCCATTTCGCGAAGGGCCATGGTGCCGTTATATAGTTCAGCTCTCCAGGGGGAAGCTTGATGTTCGGTGCGAACCGCTGGCACTTATCGCATTTCATGGTGAACTTCATCGTGTCCTTCTTCATGGTAGGCCAAAAGTACCCTTGGCGCGTGATTTTGTGTACCAATGATCGTGCACCCGCATGGTTCCCGCACATACCCCCGTGTACCTCCTCCATAGCGCGAAGGGCTTCTTCCTCATTCAGGCACCTTAGCAATGGCAAGGCATATCCTCGTTTATATAAGATGCCGTCTATCAATGTGTACCGCGCCGACCTGATCCTTAACTTCCTAGCCGAGGTGGGATCTTCTGGACACGCACCTGTTTGGAGGTATGAGATGAGTTCGTCCATCCATGTGCGTTTGGGGTCTGTCATCATGCGGATGTGCTCGGTCTCTTCAATCGCGGGGCGATGAATTCTCCCTACTGGAATGCTATCAAACCTTGCAATTCCTTCGCTTGTTGCCAACCGAGCTAAGGCATCTGCATGACCATTTTGAGTTCTGGGGACCTGTTGAACGTGGACGCTTTTAAACTTCTGGAGCTCCTTTTTCACAAGCTGGAGATACTTGCTCATCCTCTCTTCTTTAGTCTGATAAGATTCGTTGACTTGGTTCACCACTAGCTGGGAATCACTATACGCAACCAAGCAGTTAGCTTTCATCTCATTCGCCATTCGGAGGCCAGCTATCAGGGCCTCATATTCAGCCTCGTTGTTAGAAGCGTTGAAATCGAAGGGCAGTGCTTCGCAGAACAGTTGTTCATTTGGGCTTATCAGGACGATCCCTGCCCCTGCTCTTTCGTCTGTGAACGACCTGTCAACGAAATGTTTCCAAGGTGTGTGAGGAGGCGATTCCCCCATTGAGTCCGAACTGAACTCAAGAATGAAGTCGGCAAGGGCTTGGGCTTTTACCGAGGTGCGCGGTTTGTACTTTATGTCGAACTGGCCAAGCTCAACAGACCATTTGACCAACCTTCCTGAAGTGTCAGGCTTCTGCAGCACTTGCCGTAAAGGTTGATTGGTCAGGATTTCAATGGGATGCTCCAGGAAATAGGGCCTCAATTTCCGAGCTGCAGTTATCACTGCGTAGGCCAGCTTCTCCAATGGGGAATAACGGACCTCGGCATCGTGCAAGGCTTTGGAAATGTAGTAAACTGGGTGCTGTACTTCGTCTTCCTCCCTTATTAGGACCGCGCTAATAGCATGCTCCGATACCGCCATATAGAGCATGAGTGTTTCATCTTCCCTTGGCTTAGATAGTACAGGCGGTTGAGCTAGGTGTAATTTCAATTGGTTGAAAGCGTCCTGGCATTCCGATGTCCACTCGAACTTTTTTCCTCCTTGTAATACGTCAAAGAAGGGTTTGCACTTGTCTGTTGCTTTTGACATGAACCTGCTGAGGGCAGCTATTCGTCCTGTCAAACTTTGGACTTCCCTTGGCCTGGCTGGTGGACGCATTTCAATGATGGCCCTTATCTTTTCCGGGTTGGCTTCAATCCCTCTGCGGTTCACTAGGTATCCCAAGAATTTTCCTGAGCTGACTCCAAAGGCACATTTGTGGGGATTTAGCTTCATTCCATATGTCCTTAGAATCCCGAACATTTCGGCGAGGTGCTGTTGGTGCTCCTGTGCCTTAGCACTCTTAACCAACATGTCATCCACGTACACTTCCATGGTTTTGCCAATTTTCTTGGCGAACATGGAGTTAACTAGGCGTTGGTAAGTTGCTCCAGCGTTCTTGAGGCCAAATGGCATGACATTGTAGCAGTACAGGCCTCTGTCTGTGATGAACGCTGTGTGTTCTTGGTCGGGCTCATACATGGGGATCTGATTATAGCCGGAGTATGCATCCATGAAACTAAGCAGGTCGTGCCCAGCAGTGGCATCCACCATTTGATCAATTCTTGGTAAAGGAAAACCATCCTTGGGGCAGGATTTGTTCAGGTCGGTGAAGTCTATGCACACCCTCCAGTCGCCATTGTTCTTCTTGACTAACACAGGGTTAGCGATCCACGTCGGGTATTTTGCTTCGCGGATGAAGTCATTTTTCAGCAGTTTTTGGACCTCCTTGTTAAGAGCTTCATACCGCTCTGGATTCAGAGGCCTCCTTCGTTGCTACTTAGGCCGTACTGAGGGATCAACGTTTAGCTTATGGCACATGATTTTTGGGTTAATGCCCTTCATGTCGGCATGCTCCCAAGCGAACACGTCGAGGTTTCCTTGGAGAAAACCGATGAGTTGATCCCAAACTGGGGGTTGGAGATCATGGCCTATTTTTAGTTCTTTTGGTGGGATGTCTGTACTGACCTTGATGGCATCCAGCTCTTCCACGGGTTCCCCTCCCCGTACTTTTAGTCATGGATCCAGCAAGTTTGTGTAGGAGTCTACTGAGCGTGTTACATTGACCTCAGGCCTCGGCATCCCATCATGTTCCTGGTGTTGGCCCTTTAGTGCTCCAACTAAGGGCCTGGGGAGATCTATGTTGCAGGCTCTTGCTTCATCCTGATTCCCACGTATTATGCCTGGACCACTTGGAGTTGGGAATTTAAGGCAATAATGATATATCGAGGTAGCGGCTTGCAGCTCGTGTAGTAAAGGTCTTCCCAGTATGGCATTATAGTTTGAGGGGATGTCTACCACTATGAAGTCGGCCAAAATTCTCCTTTGGCGTGGGGGCTCGTCGAACTCCACACTGAGTACAATCTGCCCACGAGCTTCCACTGGGTCTCCGGAAAATCCTTGTAACTTCCGATGATATGGCTGCAGGTACCTATCTTGTATGGCCATCTGCCTCAAAGTCTGGTAATAGAGCACATTTACTGAGCTTCCATTATCTACTAGGTTCCGATGTATTTGAACCCCAGCCACATTCATCGTGACGACTAGTGCATCACTCTGGTCTTGTAAAACTCCTTGTGCATCCATCTCCGAAAATTCGAACCACCCAGGGTCCTGAGAGGCATCAGATACCGATATGGGGCATCTCATGCTAAAGTTTTGGTACACATGGGCGTCGCGTGCCAATTTGTGCCTGGTTCTCCTTGAACCTTCCAAGCATTGGTTTCCACTGATCAACATCCGAATTTCTGCGCGGGGCTGTGGATCTCGAATTTGGGGCTCCGACCGTGCTTGTTGGTTTCCCCCTTGCTGGTCCGGTTGTCGAGGTCCAGCGAGGGCTGCTCCCTGCGGCTTTGCAACAAACTCCTGCAAATGACCTCGTCGAATAAGTGTTTCCACTTCTTCCTTAAGGTTTCGGCAGTTGTCAGTGTTATGTCCTGTTGTTCTACGGTAACGACAGTACTTTCCTTGGCCCTTTCCGGTTGTTTCTTTCCTTCCCGGCGGGGGTCGGCGAAAAGATTCTTTTGCTTCGGTCTGAAGGAAGAACTCTTCCAATGTGTCGTTCAGAGGATGATAGTTGCGGAACTTATCGGGATACGGTCTATAGCGACCTTGGTCTCTTTTATCTTTTCTCTTCTCCCGACCTGAGTCTTTCTCCACGTGCCTTCCTCTCGTTCTCTGGGGGGACGGGGGAGGTTGCTTAGCATCCTCATGATCTGAGGTAGCTTCCTCAGCACTTATGTATTTCTCAGCTCGGCCCAAGAGCTCATGATACGTTCGTGGGCCGTCCTCATGAACAGACCACCAAAACCTTGTTTTGGGTCTCAGGCCGGACAAAACTGCCATGAGTGCGGCATCGTCAGAGATTTTCTCCACCTCCATAGACTGCTTGTTGAACCTATCCAAGTAACTTTTGAGGGACTCCGTCTTTCCCTGTTTTATGCTCACCAATCTTTCCTTTGGTGTGGTCCTTGCCTTCGACCCCATGAATTGGGCGAGAAAGGCAGTGGCAAGGTCGTCCCAGCATTTTATGGACCCCTGATGTAACCTTCTGAACCATCGTTGGGCTTTGTCTCCCAGCATCAAAGGGAAAGCCCGGCACATAATGGCATCGTCCGCTCCTTGTAGTTCCATCCAGGAGGAATACTTGTCAAGATGGCTGAGGGGGTCACTTTTTCCATCATACCCAGGTATTTGGGGCATTTTCATCTTTTCAGGCAGTGGCTGTGTCAGAATGTCCTCGGTGAATGGTGAGTGCCGTTTGGTAAAATATTCGTCGGTGTTTCCCTTGCTTTTGACCTCCAGGTCCGCAATGCGTTTCTTGAGGGCACTTACTTCATTTTCCGGTTGCTCACTAGCATGGTTCCTCCGGTGCTCAGCTCGCCTTTCGGTGGGTGTCAAGGAATGCTGAGAACCCAACCTGTCAAACACGCTGTCTGCTCTTTTAGCATTTGATTTTGTCGCCGCAGGGGAACTTAGGACTTCTTCAGTTCGACTCCTAGAGGAGCCTTCGCCTGAAAAATGTAAGGTCCTCCTGGTAGGAGGTCGTCTGGTTCTTTCCTGGTAGGAAGGATCCACTTTGTTTTCTTGCGGGGGATTCCTGACTTGGTTTTGTTCCAGCCTGCTAACAATGTTTGTTAGTCTTTCAATGGCTTCCCTCATTGCTGCCATTTGTGGATCAGCCGTCTCATTCCGACCTCGTCTTCCGGAACTCCTGGGGTTACTGCTTCGTTCGGGACGGGTGTGGGACTGATTTTCAGATGCTGAAGATCCGTCCATACTAGGGGTGGGCGTGGGTTGGGTTGGGTCGGTTTTTCACTCAACCCAAACCCAACCCAACACTATCGATTTGATTGAAATTCAACCCAATCCAACCCACGTAAAGATTGAAACCCAACCCAACCCAACCCAACTTAACCCAAGTAAATGTCGATCGGGTTGGGTTGGGTTGGTCGGGTTGAAACAACCTGTCAATAAATATTAAAGTCCTAAAATACTGATTTTTTAACTGAATATCAAGCAACATTAATAGTCTTCCAATATCAATACATTTCAAATATAAAATAGTAAAGTCATCCAAATATCCATCAAAATAATTATCCAATAACAATTTACATAATTCATTACAAATTTACAATACTTAGGCAAAACATTACTGGGACTTGGCACAAACAAAAATAGGTGACTTCAGCCCCTGCAAAACAATTGGGAGTCTGGGACTTGGCTTTGTGCAAAAATCTAACTTTAGCCCCAATTCTGTGACTTCAATTGATTCTGGCTGCAAAAATCTGGCACCCCTCTGACTCCTACATTTCTGGAAGATTAAGCAGTTGAAATTGTAACACTTGAAACAATTATTAACTAATAAATGAGAGAACACTTCCAGAAGTGCAGAAGCCATATGAAAGCCATGTATGTGTATATATGCCAACATAATTATGAAAGACGAAAATATGATGCTAACAGCCATTTTCTTTGAATTCTAGAGGAGGATATTACCTGAGAATGCTAAGTGGTTGTTCAAATCTTTGATCCCAAGGCAAGTTGTTGTATCAAAAACCTCAAAACAGATAGTTTGAGGGATGATGAGGTTCCAGGCACCTCTTTCAAAACATATTGTTTGTCTATTGAAGGCTTTGAAGCTGCCAATCTTCAGAAATTCTAAAAACACATAGCATAACACAGTGATTCCAATTAAAAGAATTAGAAGAAGAGAGGATTTTTACAAGACTAGATACATAAAGATTTTTACTTACAAACACAGCAGGAATAACATACTTGGGAGTTGGGTGAAATTATTATTATTTTTTTCTGAACTTGAGCGGGAATAAAAAAAAAGAAGATAGAAAAACGGAAGGCAGGATCATCGACAGAGCATGAACTTGGCGCCTCCTCATCTAAAAGATTGTTTTGCTTTTGAAGTTCTATAAATTTTTTAAAGATTGGGTATTCATTTATTCTTGAATTACCTTGTACCAAGTATAGACTTCTAATAGCTAAAACTTCTGCCTTCATGTCCCAAAAAAACTTGTAAATGCAGTAAATCTGGAGAGAATTCTATAGCAAACGTCAATTGCATTCAGGATGATCCAAGGGATGAGACACATGAAACAAATGCCTTATCTAACGACCATCCAGATGGACCAAAACATACATTTGAGCCAGAGACAGAAACATCGATGAGTAACATAGAACCTAACAACTAGACTCACCAGAATGTAATCCCAATCTTCTGTGGAAGCAAATTGATCTTGGATCTAGAATTCTGGAACAGTGCAGGAAAAAACTGAATATTGCCTACAGCTGAGAATGCATCCTGGATTATTGGTTATATACTTTAGCTAAGAAAAACAAAAACACTAGTATTAGAAGAAGAGGGGATTTTAACAAGACTATATACATAAAGATTTTTACTTTCAATGACCTATTACAGCAAAAACTGTGCAAGTCAGTTATACATAAATAAGAGAACTGATGAAAACATAAAAAGCATGAAATTACTGACTGATTAATATGCCTACCTCAAAAGTAATTCTGCAATATTAGAGCTTTGTTGTCTGAAGTATTAAGTGACCTATTCGCATAAAAATAGTAAAAGTCAGTTCTACAAAAATAAGATAACAAATGGACACATAGAAATCATGAAATTATTGACAGATTATAGATTAATATGCCTACCTCAAAAGAGAACTTGTAAAATGAATGAATCACTTAGCGTTGGGCTCTTGATCATCTTCATTTGATTTTGAATTCAGTGATTCTAAAAGTTCATCCATTTGGTTGTAATGCTCAACATCTTCCATGCAAAAACCATCCAAGTTCGGAGAAGCCTTTAACCAATTTTGAGTGCATACTAAAACCTCGACCATTCTAGGACTTAAGGAACTACGGAAAGGATCGAGTATCCTTCCTCCCGTGCTAAATGCACTTTCTGAAGCAACAGATGAAACTTGAATTGCCAACATGTCTTTGGCCAAATTGGACAAGACGCCATACTTATTTCCATTCAACTTCCACCAATCTAGAACTTCGAAATCCTTGTTCTCTATGATTTCACGAGCATCCAATAAATATCGTTCGACATCATTTTTTATCTCAACTGAATCCTTCATTGCTTGTTTTTCCATAAATCTAGAAAGACGAGCATCACTCAGAGAAGAAGAACATCCTTTAGAAGTATTGACAGAACGTGAAGACTCCTCGGTTGATACTTGACTACTTTCATGAATTCCTTCCTGACCCACATACCACTCGTAAATTTCCATCAAATTGTCTTTCAAAAACTTCATCATGTTACAAACAACTTCCCCATCCGTATACAGATCATTCAAACAATATTCAACATAATCCATTTTGTATCTTGGATCTAAGATGGTAGCAAAAAGCAACAATTGATTCACATTTTCCATTCTACCCCAATACTTATCATACTTCTTCTTCATGTTAGATGCCATTTCACTCAATAAAAAATTTTCACTCAATCGCCATTCATCCAATTCGATGACAAGATTACAAATTTCATGAAGATAAGCACAAGCACTAACATGCAATGAAGCACTAAAAGTCAATGTCACGTTGAAGAAATTTTTAAGAAATTTAACAAATACGATTCCCCTTTCCCAATCTAAACTTGACGGAGGTCCACCCCTCCTTCTACCACTATTATCTTCTCGAAAGTAATGCAAATACTGAGCATCCTCTTCTTCTAACCTATCAAAAGCTCTTTCAAATTTCAATGCAGTTTCCAACATCAAATAGGTAGAATTCCACCTAGTTGGAACATCCAAAAACACAATAGACTTGCAATCAATCTTCTCTTTCTTTGCACACTCCTTCAATTTTTCATACCTAGCCGGAGAAGATTTTACATATTTGATTGCATTGCGAATATTCACAATGGAGTCGTGTGCTTCCCTCAACCCTTCACCAACAATCAAATTGATTATGTGTGCACAACATCTCAAGTGCAAATATTTCCCATTTAGAACGCATCCATCACTACCCCAAGCAACTAGCTTTCGCCTAAGATAAGAAATGGCTGTGTCATTGGAGCTTGCATTATCCACAGTGATTGCAAAAATTTTCTCAATCCCCCAATCTTGCAAACAAGTCTCAATCATTTTTCCAATTGTTTCTCCCTTATGATTTGAAACAACACAAAAACTCAATATACGCTTATTAAGCATCCAATCAGAATCAATATAGTGTGCTGTAAGAGACATGTAATTAATATTCTGAATCGAAGTCCAAGTATCAGTTGTAAGGGAAACCCTTTGACGGTGACAAGAAAATGCATCTCTCAATTTCAATTTTTCATCCAAATATAACTGATAAATGTCTCTAACGAGAGTCCTACGAGATGGAGCCTGAAATTGAGGACATGCTATACTACAAAAGAACCTAAAACCACGAGCTTCAACAAACTTAAAAGGTAATTCATCCAAAACTATCATTTTAGCACATGCAACTCTACACTCTTCCTTGCTTCGACCCACAGCAATAAGATTGCTCCCTCCACCCTCATTATTATTCTCAAATGATAAGCTTTTTTGCTTCTTATCCACCAATCTACCTGGATACTTCTTACAATGATTAGTCAAATGATTACCCAATGTACTAGTACCACACTTCTTAGTGCCACAAGCATAATCTACTCCACAATAATTACACTTACATCTAACATTTGGATCATTCTTTAAGCCCAATAGAGTGAAGTGATCCCAAACATAAGAAGCTAATTTACTAGATTTTCGTTTACCCCTAGTTGACGGTGCACGTGGAGGAAGACCAGATCGCAAATCTGTATCATTTGATTGAGCTTGTGTGCCACGTTCTTCACATACATCCAAATCTACTAACATATCCCACAAAAAAAATGAATACACCAAATACATTTATTAAATTACAATTATAAATGCACTACAAAAAAGAAAGAATATTGCACCTGGGTCCATTACTTAAGGCAGGAAAATGCAAGTAATTTCCCAATCTAAATTTGACCAGGCTGTTGGATCGAGCAACATTTTCTGATTTCACGATTTCCCATTAGATTTTCAGTTAGTACATAAATAGAGGACAACAATACAAGCTAGTCTAATATGAAGATGCATAAAACCATGCAGGAATGCCTAGTTTTGTGTTTATTATTTCGTTAAACTGAGGAGATTGTAGATTTAATAATAATAATAATACCAAAATGTGGTAGAAGTACTAAACTTTTAGCTTGTTATTCTTGAATCCATTACAAACCAAATTATCTATAGGTCAAGCATGGGGATCATATTATTGATGTATTGCACCGTACACATGAGCAAGAACAATGTAGATTACAATGCTCTAAATTGATAAGTATTAGCATCCTAGCCCCCACCCCCCTTTACTTCTTATGAGTGTTTCTTGAAGGCTTAGTTATAATATTTGGTTGTTTCACAAATATATCAAAGAATAACTATCAGATTCACGAATATAAGCTCTACAACTCATTAGAAATTCAACAATTATGATTTAACAAAAACATTGGAAATCACCTAGTAGTACACACGTTCTTCATTTAAAGATTAACATTTCCACTACAACTATTAACATAGCAGAAATTCTACAACTTTTAACAAATAAATAAATAAATAAATAAATAAAATTCTATACAGCTCTAAAAATTAAAATAGCAGGTATCTCCATGCCACATTGATTATAATCAAAACATCTTGGAATAGTCAATTACAAATAGATGTATGTATATACATATACAGAAAGAAATGACCTTAAATTTAGAGTTGTTCAAATGATACAACAAAGGAAGTAACTAAAGTAAACTGTAAAAAAAAAAAGTCGAAAATAAGTATAAAAAAAAACCTGCTTTCAGCTTCAGTCCACTGTCCAGTGTCCACCCTTGAACTCCAAAAACTTGGAAGGAAGTAACTAAACAGAAAATAAACAAACCGAAAAATCAATATTCAACAGTGTAACTGAATACGACAAATAGATTTGTGCATGATGCGACGAATCTTGAACTAAATCGGGAAAGTTATAGAATATATTTACCTTTCAGTCACATAAAATTGGAAGAATTAGTGGTTTTCGCCTTTCTGGATGAACCTGCCTTTCTGGACGAATATTCAACAGTCGGAACCATCGAACCACTAACTAGAAGGAGGAAGAGAGGAGGGAGAGGACTGAGGAGGAATGGGAGTTACCGGAGAGAGGGGACGGCGGTAGAGGAGGGCTCTGTGCGATGCGAGTGTGCGGCGGTCAAGGACGGACGGGAGAGGAGAGGAATGAGGAGGGAGTAAAGTTTAGTCAGTGCACAGAGCTAGCTAGGGCTTTTTGTTCATAGAGTTAGGACTTTTTCCCTTTTTAATCGGTTTTTTTTAATTTTGTTCGGTTTGGGTTGGGTTGGGTTGGGTTGGGTTGGGTTGGGTTATCTTCATTAACCCACTACCCGAACCAACCCGACCCGAAAAATTAACCCACCACCCGAAACCCGCCTAAAACCATCAAAAAACCGACCCAACCCGGTCGGGTTGGATTGGGTCCGTCGGTTTTCGTGGGTTGGATTGGGTTTTGCCCACCCCTAGTCCATAGTACTGTCTGGTAAATCGTGTGTGGAGATGGGGCCGTTTTTCAAGTTGGAGGCCCTCCTTCTAGCGCCAAACTGTTGACGTCCAAAATTGAATGCGCCAACTTAAGATGCAAAAGATGCAAAAGATCGCTCAAAGGAAATAAAATGACATAGGATCCTATTAAGATCCAGCAAATCCTCTTGTTTTTTTTTTAATTATGGGAGGTTTTTTGGGTGTTACAATAAGTGTGTTATCTTTTATTTTCTTTGAGATTTTTTCCTTGTCCGTTTCAACTTGCATTCTGGACCCTTTTATAAAAGGAATATTCTGACACCAAGTACTCCCGTCTTGTCAACATTGAACACCGAACTGAGCTGAATTATGCGCTGGCGCAACAGGATTGGGGCCCGAACTCAACTCTGTCCTATTGACCGTGAGGTGATGGGACAGGTGAGCCTCAATAATGAATGCAAAGCCTTAGCTAGACAAGCTAAGACATCTGATTGGAGGATTAGGGGGGCGCTGACGTAGGACCTTTACACGTGTTCCTTCCTGACTGGTGACTTAAAGATCTTGCCAGTGATCCATAATCATTACTCGCTGCTTCGCCTTGAAGGACTACAACAGCGTGTCGAGTAAGTTACTTAGGGCCGAGCTGACCTCACAATTCCGAACTCGCGTTATCATGCCCTTACTGAAATATGATGGTCCGAGCGGACGACCTCCGAGGTCGGTGTCAACAGTGACTAAATTTATAATTGTTGCTCACAATTTGTTAAGTTATGACCAATTAATTTGATCATTTGTGATCGAGAAATAATTTGTGACCAATTAATTTGATAAGTTGTAACTAATAAAATCTATGATTTTTGATAAAATAAAATAAAATAAAAAATGTGATCTATTAATTTGATAATCTGTGATCGATAAGTAAATTGTAATCTATAAAATTTGTAATTCGTGACGAAAAATAATACGTGACCTATTAATTTGATAGTTTATGACCGAAAAAAAAAATTGTAACCTATAAAATGTGAAGTCTGGCCAAAAAGTAATGTGACCTATTAATTTGATAATTTGTGATCGAAAAATAAACTATAACCTATAAAATCATTGGATTGTGATAGTGATAGTGATATCTATAATTGTAGCTAGTACGTTACTATAACCTTAATATATTTAATTAATAAAATATTATTTAATTAATAAATCGTAATTATGACCTGATTTTTGAAACTTCGGAATAATTTTCTTCATTTTGAAATTGTGTATTATAACTCGCTTAAATATGAATTTTTCCGTAATTACAAATGTCTGCTCTTAACTGGAAGTCATACAAAGATAAAGACGATGGTACAATACAAGTATATGACTGATCTGAATGCAAAAATATACAACAAAATAAGCTTTGTTCTGAAGTATACATGAAAGACATACAATGAAGAAAGCTCATTAACAGAGATTCAGTATGCTAGGAAACAGACATCGCAACTTGAGGGAACCAAATTGCAGCAACTCAATTCAGAACATCAAACAAAGCATCTTAAAATCATCTCCCTTGGAGCAATTTTTGCTCTCTCCGTCTTCAGCAAGAAACTTCTACATGATGTTTTCGAAAAGCTCCAAAAAAACCACTGCTAATGTATCTGCTACTTTGGCACAATTCTTAGTTTTGATAAAAGAAACAGTAAGGGGAAAGCAAAGAAAGATGAAAACAGCATATCAAACAAGCACGAAATCAAGAATTTTAATTCAGCTCTCAATGGTCCGCAGAGCTTCTTCAACCAACAAGGATTGGAGGAATCCTTCATAAACAAATACTTTGTTCACCATTCTATTCAGATAACCAAATTTCACACCTGGACCTCTTTTATAAACGCCACATCCCCACCTAGTGGTGGCAGCAACTTATCTTGATCTCCATCTTCACTTTCCGTTGGTTCATTTGGTGTTGCACTAGACGAAGAACCGCTACCATCGTCTTCTGAATGTAGTAAAAAGATAATCATGAGGTGGAAGTTATAATACTCTCAAAAGAGAAATTTCTTGTGAAATGATTAGTCTATCATCATAAAGGGGAATCAGAAAGAGAGAATTTTTTTATTTTTTTGGTGGGGGGGGGGGGGGGGGGGGGGGGGGGTTTTTTTAAAAAAGGCATTGAAGAAGCAGAAAAAAATGCTTGCCTGTATAAGCAGCATGATATTCAGGAAGCTGTTTTACAGTTGATACTTGAAGACTTTCAGGAAGAAGACAGCTACAGAAAGCACCTGCAAGTTAAAGTTTTAATGCGAGAGATTCAGAAAAAGAAGCATCGAATTTTATATTGGCGATGGCATGTTAGAAGCAAGAATCTTGCATAATGCGATTCAGGCATGACATTATACTAATTCCAAGCGTGACCATCATCAATCCAATTGTTTCCACACCATCAAATATCCTTGGAAATCCTGAAATACTCCGACTATAACAATTTCTTTTTTATCAAATACAGGGATTGTCATCAATGTCAAACAAGTATGCCAAAAAGGAAGAAGTACCAATTATTTATTTTATTTTATTTTATATGAGCAACCAAACTCTTGCACAGATTTCTGAACTCTATTGCACCCATAACTTCTTGCATGAGCAACAACCTGACCAATTAAGTTAGCGGCCACCGTTCACGTGGTTATTAAGGCATGGAAAAGAACAAGAAATAGAACTTGCCAAGTAAAATAAAAGTAACTTTTAATGATAATGCTTTGATGGAAGGAAAATTCAATAAAAATGAAGATAGTAACTAGATGCGGAATAAGGTGGTTAGTTATTTTTAAATGAGGTATTAAAAGACAGTCCATGGTAAAGCCCAGCTAATAACCAAATGTGGCAGTGGAAAGAAGGTTCAGTCGACAGTTAAAGCTAGAAGAGAAGTCTGAAATTTTGCAAAAATATCAAAATGCAAGGAGGCTTTTGAGAAAGGTAAGATAGCTAATGGGAAGGAAAAAATGATCATCTCGGCAGTCACTCACAGAAGAGTATTCTATAGCCATCTTGGAACCAATAATAGGGATGAATAAGATATCTCGGCAAAGGAAAAGATAATAGAGATCCTAACCAAGTTGTGTGAAAGATGAAAATCAGAAACTTATTTTTAACGATGAGATGAGATCACAAAATTTAGAGGAATTAATTCTGCAACTTATTTAAGAGAATGCATGTCGTGGATCTTGTAAATCTTTCGAACTCTATTAAAAATAGGCAAGTTCCTAGTTGGATAGTGTTCTTAGTAGTGTGTGAAGTTGTGAAGATGATTAAGAAGAGAAAAGCAATCGAATTTGATGGACCCAATATCCCAGGCACAATGAGTATTCTATGGTTGACAACATTATTTAATGAGATCTGTTAGTGTAAAAAGATGGCCAAAAAATGGAAAGATGTACTCATAAATGAAAGAAACTCAAGATTGCACAAACTATAGAGAGATAAAGTTATGAGTTATACTATGAAACAATGGGAGTTGATGACTGAGCCCAGATTGGTATATTCTGAAAGTATCACACAGCTAAGTTAACGTGAATTCTATTACATAATATATTATAGAGAACATAAGACGCATATGTTTTCTATTGATATGGAAAGAGTGTGTGATATGGTACCTAGGGAAGTGCTAAAATGGATGATAGAGTAAAAGTGATTTCAATTATATCAGGATTACGACATGTACGAGGGAACTATCATGAATGTTGAACTTAATGAAGCTACTGAAAGGAAATTGGAGAGCTTTGGAATACAATAGCTTTTTTAATTAGAACTAATACCAAATACACAAACTTTTTAGTGCATGTATAAAACAAAATTTCTACAGAAAGATTATTACACCATCTATGCTTTATAGTTCCTTGGCTTATTAAAGACAAAATATCAATAAAATACATGCAAAAGAAATGAAGGTGTTAAGATGGATATGCAACCATTTAGAATAAGAACTGAGACCATACGCAAACAAGTGGAGGCAACACTAATTGTGTACAAATTAAGGAACGTCGACATCTAGATGGTTGTCACTTGCGACAAGATACACAGAAACTCTCATTCACAAATACAATGTAACCCCAGCAAATATGTCAGAAATGAGAGGTGGACCAAAATTAACAAGGCTTTTCAATTGGTTGAAAAAAAATGATTTTCTTGGATATTCCAAAAAATCTAGCTCTATATCGAATAAAATGACGGAAAAGGATTTATGTAGACTCCAAATTTATTGAGAATAAGGTTAGCTTCTTGTTGTGTTTTAGGAAGAACTAAAATAACCAATCCTCTGAACAACCAAGATAAGCTATGCTTGTTGTGAGAAAAAATCAGCATAACCAATTCTGTGATAATTTTTTTTATAAAGATTCCTTGTTTACTAATTGCATAAGAAATTCTAGTTGTCATCACAACTAAATGTGATAGAAATTATATTCAAGTGAGAACTTTGTACCTAGCCGTGCCAACCGATTCACCCATCCAGGAATCCCTTTCCCTATCAATCTTTTGCTGATATCATCTGTAAAATGATTGCAGTTCTTGGAAATTAGGTGATAGGTGTTCCCATGATACTCAGAAGCTACACCCTCAATAAATGTACGAAATTCAGAGGGAGGGATGTTAAGATGACCCAGAGGAACAGAGCATCTATAAATGAAACCAGGACAGCTCTTAGGCTCCACTTCAAACACTCCGCTGATTGGGAAGTCGTGTGCTCCATACCCATATTCCTTACCATGAACTGAAAATTTTCATGAAAATAAAATCAAGGAATGTAACAAGTTATCAGATAGAAATTGTTTGGATATAACTCCTCATCCAGTGGAATTATGCAAGATAAAGAGCACAAAAAATAATACAAGAGCATATGACTACGTGTCTTTGCGCTTGGAGGTGAATAATCCTTAACATTTCTATCAGTTAATATCCTTCGCCGAAAAACTTCTTGTAGCCATAATAGCGGAGAATGAAATTATATAATATTGAAGATTTACCAAGATTAGATACTTATTTTAAGAAAAGCAATTAGGGTTTAGTTTAAAAGATACTGTCAAATTTTATGTTATTGTTTTAGTTGTTATCCTAACTTGATTAGACTACTAGATGCCCAATATAAAGAGGGTCTATGCATTGAATAAAAACTATAATTCTCTCTCTCCAGTATCTCTCCTCTCTCAAGGATCTTTTCTCCCCCGTTTCTTCTATCTGCTTCCTCTCTCTTCTTCTTCTCTCCTCCCTTTCCCCTTCTTTCTATAGTTCTGGTTATTGTTACAAGCATTGTCGTCACATAATAATTAACTTAATGAAATAATGCACGTAAATATAATGACAAGAGAACAATGAAGATTGTATCAGCACTGACGCCTACCACCAGCAAAGGATTTCTATTTACTGTACTATAGTTACAAGATCAAAAGCCAGTAATGAACGTAACTGGACAAATCAAGATAGAGCATTTGTCCATCTCTGGACCATGCCGAGCTTAAGTAATCAGAAAGCAAAATAAGCACGCAACTTTAGAGTTATCATGTATTAATAAGTCTAAAGCTTTTTCCTACCTCATTTTAAGGGACTCGTTTACAAATGCAAAAAAAGCTATATACTTTCTAGTCTGCAGTCAATAAGATTACTAAATCTTGTTATAGATGTGACAGTTAAAAAATTTAAAGGTTTCTTGGATGAGCTTTTGGCCATATACAGATGTTCACCAAATCCAACTTCTTCATTAGCTCCGACTCATTAAATATTTTCCAGTTGTACAATTATGTAATGGTCAGATGGTACGCAACAAATACTCCCTTCCCTTTCCCCCTTCTCTATCTTCGTGTGTGGGTTTAAGTGACACGTGTCTAGCATGTGCGTCTGCACACACAAATCAATCTATCTATGGGAGCAGCTCCTGTTCATTATGAATTATGCCCCTGTTTGGTAGAGATTAAAATCAGATTTTAAGTAGATTTTGATAAAATTTGATGAAATATGTGGTTGAAAAAGTTGTGGGTCCCATGAAATATGTGGTTAAAATTAATTGTTGACTTTGACTTGAGATTTTAATTGGATTTTAATCCAAACCAAACGGGGGCTATATTGCACAGCTATAGATGTTCAAAAGGCACTTTACAAGGGAACTTAATAAAAAAGAATTAAACAATATTGAAGTATAAACACTGAAACCAAAGTGGAAATAGATAACTTTAGGAATCAGATGAATGACACTACGGATTCAGAGAAGTTTCATTGATGCCCCCCTCCCACCCCCCACCCCCGGCGACCAAATCCCCATTCCATCACCCATATTATACTATCACCCTCCTTTTCTGTTTCATACATCATTTTTCCTTTACTTATCTTTCCTTTTTGTAAAACTTCGCCAGACATCTTCCCTGGCTAAGCCTCAAGTCGCAAATTTACTGCCCAAATAGAAATTATGTCCCTAGAATCCAGCTCATCTCCATCGTCTACTGCGCAGCATCC
Organism: Fraxinus americana; assembly: GCA_035079005.1. Classification (NCBI taxonomy): domain Eukaryota; kingdom Viridiplantae; phylum Streptophyta; class Magnoliopsida; order Lamiales; family Oleaceae; genus Fraxinus; species Fraxinus americana. The sequence continues at coordinate 21,358,666 of CM068715.1, read as the reverse complement.
AGGGAGGTTTAAAGTTACCTAGTTGATCCATCCGTGATTTTTTATCTTTTCAGCTATCAGAATGCCCACATGTAAGTGTGGCAAGTGAAGCCATGTATTCGATGAATTTTGAGGCTAAACAAACACTGAGCATTATGCACTTAAAGTCCTAGCTTTTGGATGTGTGAACTCTTCTCCTGCCTTGCTTTTTCATAAGCTTATAAATGACATCAATAATCTGAATAGATCAGAAACAACTGAATTCTGCATAATATTACAAGAATCATTTAATGAGGCATAAGAATTGACCTATAGGGAAATGATGCATTTATCTAGATACACAATCATGCATCATCCACATGTTGCTTTAGATGTACATTTACAGATCTCTGTCATCACTCAATGATTTTATAATTATCAAAATTTGTCTTTTGACTTGCCCATGTGTGTAAGACATAATGAACATTAGTAGATCAAAAAGAAAACAGTTCGTCAGTGTCTTTTAATAAACCTTTACACTTCTGTAACTACAGACCCAGCCAAATGAGAAATCACGATACCAAAAATGAAAAATGAAATGGGACACAGAATCCAAAAGATGACGATGGGACAATGACAATTGCATACATCATATATAATTGACGCTTAAAATCCAGGCACAAAATCCATGTGGGTGCCGATTGTATTAAATCAATATGTATTACTCAACTGTGTTCAAATTTCCACCCCAAAAGATCAAATTAACGTAATACCTAAAAATTAGATACTCCATTGTACTTTTTTAACTAGAAAAATAAACTTACCCAAACCCATACTATACTTGATCAGTGCTCCAACAGTGATCGCCCAGGATCCCATTTAATTACAAGTTTACAATTACCTAATTGGCAACTTCTTTTTGTATAAGAACTAGCATTTCACGCCTTATTATCTCCTCAATGCCGTGAGTGCAAACATGTCCTTAACAAACTTTTACTTGAATAAAACTAAATATATGGAAGGAAAACATTGACTATAATAGTTATAACTTGTTTTAAAATCTGCATGTATGCCCTTTAGGATGGACTCATATAGTAAATGCTCAGGGTTAAGATCTTGCACCACTCAGACACCTATGCTACATATTTGCGACCTGGGCTGATCAGACAGCACGATAACATGTAATATGTGACACAGTTATAACTGCCTATTTCTTTATGCAAACTTGCACATCTTAAGATAGAAACTATATTCATGAGACATATTAATCTAAATCAGGGATGCCATGAGTGATGTAAACTTAATCTTTACTAATGTAGTATTATTATAGAATGGCAGAGAAAGATGGAGAAAAAAAATAACATGTCAAGCAACTGCAAAAGATTAGGGAAAATTAATGAGCCTGACATTTCTACCCACACTTGTTGATTTCATATTTTGGAAATTATTAATTGAAGATGCCATATTCTGTTTTAAACTTCCACCAAAGTTTGTGGGTCTAAGTTAGCATATATATCATACACCATAGAAGAGATGAAAGGGAAGAAAATTGCGTGAACCCTCGTTATTTTATTTGAGTTTAGGATTAAGTTAATATTTTACGAGTAGCTATTCATTTATTCTTAAACCTATCCATTCACAATATATTTATTTGAATGACTAATCCTTTATATTGGAATGGGTGAATGGTCAAATGGTATGGCAATTCATCATCATTCGAGTAATTATAGCAAAACTTGACCAGTTAACCCCTACGTTTTTACCGCTATATGAACCTATTTGAGTAATTTTCTTTCAGTAAGATCATAATGAAAAAGCATTTTTTGTTTTTATTTCTAGACGAATACAATATTGAGATTTTTTCAATCTAAAATCACTCCCGGCTTTAGAAAATTCGAAGAGACAGCTCAAATCATCATGACACAAGATAGTGATAATGAAAACAATCTTTGAGCCGGTATTAAACTGTGGCCAAATCCAGTAGAAAGATTAAAGAAACAGAAACAGAAACAGAAAAAACCCAATTAATATTTTCATCCAAGAAATCTGAATCAAAGTTCAAACAACTAGAATTCAAACACATAATGATAAAAATCATCATTATAAAATAATTCTCATTTTAAGATCTCAATCGAATTTCCCCATTATCCTCTTCCACATAACTACCTCAAAATTTTAACAAATTAATAGAACCCAATCTCATGTTTTATCAGAAAACAGCCGAGGGCCTAAATCCACACAAATACATATACCCACGAGGGTATATATACATATGCAAAATATATTGAAGACAAGAGAAGCCGTTTCTTGATTTCTCACCTTCAATGCCAGAATGGAAGATGCCAAAACCAAACCAAACAGAGTACTGATTTGCAGGTGTAAGGTCATATACATTCAATATCACTTGGGATTCTTCGCTGCTGCTCGCATCTGGTTCGGGGTTAGAATTCGAGGCCTCGTTTTCTTCCCCCATTCGATGCCTTATATATTCTTCGATTTTTTTCCCTTTTAATGAACGTTCGTTTGAAATTAGAAATGGAATACAATTTATGGGTTCAATTTCATTACATAAACGAAAGCTATAAATGAGTTTGAATCGGAATTTTCTATCTCAGATAATGGCCAGTGAAAAAGGTTCAAACTTTTCTGAAACCAGGAAAAAGACACAGTAGATCGAGCAACCAATTCAATTATTGGAAAAGTTCATTTTAGTCCTCGAGGTTTGGATGTAATTTCAGGAAGAAAAAAAAAATGTAGACTGAAGAAGGAGTGGTGGTGGATCAAAATCAACCCATGCCACAAATTAATTACTGAATTACAATTGTCTAATGAATAGCTCAGCTCAACTCACCAATGACAGTGTTGGAGCGCTGAGATGAAATTTCCTTTCACAAAGCTCGCTCTCGTTAATCCCTAAATGAATGAATGAACGTATTTTTCAGTATTATAAAAAACGTAAAGCGTAGTTAGGGGTAAAAAATATTTTCTTATTTTTAATATTATTTTTAATTTTTAATCATTCTAAAAATTATTTAATAATTAAAATAATACATACCAAACATTTAAAATTATAAAATGTTATACTTATTTAATAATTCATGCAATTAATCAATTATACAATTTTCAAGTTTTCCAAATGTAAAAGTTATTTTTCATAATTTCTACTAGAAAAATCCTACTTAAAGGATTTATAGAGACTTCACATATGATTTCGAAGTTTTCAATAAAATTATAAATTTCAAAGTCATAATTACAAAATGTGAATGGCACCATAGTTCAAATCTTATCTAGTTCGTATTCAATATCATCTTCTTCATCTAATTCGTCTTTTGTATCGTCCGATACAAAATCATCATCATCAGGTTCTCTTATTTCATTTTGAGCATTTCTAGTTCCTCTTGTAAGATGTGGGATATATTCTCCACCCCATCATTCTCCTCATCCTCACAATCCACTACAATCCAAGATTGTTTATTAGTAGCATCACTTCTCTATTTTGCCCTTCCTCTTTTTCTTGTTCATCAACCTTGCATTAATTTGGACATGATCAAGATTATTCATCCATGTAGCATCAAATCTATTCCTTTTCTTGGTGTGTATCGACAGGGAAAAAAGGTACATTTAATGGAGCAAAACATATTCAAGTAATTATTCATTTGCCAAAATAAATGAGGGTAGAAATGATGTCATAGTGAAAAATCAATAAGTAAAATGTAACAACCTAATTAGTACTTAGCCCTTCAAAAGCACTCTTAATTAGTAAATCATTTAAAAACTTGAAACTAAAGTCAAGTAAAAGATTTAAAAAAAAATGAAAAGAATTAATAAAATTAATAAAGCACGACTATGCACTCATTAAACGGTCAACTTGATAATTGATCGCTTAATTTCACGTTCACTGTCAAGGCGTGACAATTCCAAGGATGGAGCCCAAATCCAGTGCAAGCAATGTTTGGGCCCACCCAAATGCCCACTTTTTTTTTGGAAAAAATTCATATATCAGGTGTTAAGTTTCATCCAATTTAATTTTCAGGTCATAAGTTTAAAAATACAAAAATTAGATATTTATTTATTAATTAAAAATATTCTATTAATTAAATGTAATAAGGTCACAATTATACAATTAATAGTCACTGATACATAATAATAGGTCACAATTTATTTCATTGGTCACAAATAAAAAATTTCATGTCACATTTTATTTCATTGACCACATATCAAAAATTTTATAGGTTACTGTTTATTTCGTTTGTTACGGATAAAAAATTTTATAGGTCACAATTATTACGTTGGTCACAGATCAAAGTCACAAATTATTTTTTTAATCACAAATGATCGGATATTAAGGTTACAGGTTAGTCTGGTTGGTCACATACATCAAACATCCAACCACCGATCTTGATCCACCAACAATACTTGGTCACAAATCGATCAAATAGTTAGTCACAAATAGTCTTCATCTCATGTCGTAGTCCCCGTTGCCTCCGCCACCGTCACATCCACTGCCACAATAACAACACAACACCACGAGTACATCACCACTGTCACCACCTCCAACCAGATCTAAACCTACCAAATATTGGTCACATACACCAAACACCCAACCTCGACCCCGATCCACCAACATCACCATCACAACACCACAACCGTACACAAAAACGCTGTCAAAACCACCCACCGTCGAGCCACTGCACACTGGCAGAGCCACCACCACAACCACCGCACCCACACACACACCTACCACCACCGCATCCAGCCACCCCACCCTCTCACATCATCGATCCTAGTCCCAGCACCACCAACTCGTTGCACAACCATCGATCGCAAAACCAACTCCAGTCATCGTGCATCTTGTTAACAACGTCATCTTCTTGCAGCGACGACAGTATCACATCGGAACCAGCTCCAGATTTCAAAGCGTTGTCGCTACAATGGTGACGTCGTGAATGCTACTGGCGAGGTGGCACTGCATCCAGCGTTGTGCAAGACTTTCTTCCTGTGGGTAGTGCCGACGACAGCATTCTTCCTGTGGGTAGCGCCGATTTTGGACAAAGAGAGGGTGGTGAGAGAAAACGAATACTGAAAATGAATTAAGGTTGGTGTGAATTATTAGTATTATAATATTATTTAAATATTCAATTGATACCTGATTTTTGAATATACAAATTTTGGATCTGATTTTTATAAAGCTATCTTTAAACACCTGATTTTTTGTAATTTCCCCTTTTTTTTTTTTACTATTAGCCCACATTTGTAATTGCAATGCCCAGCAGCGAAGCCCAATACCATTCATGATTCAACCCAATAACATTAGATCCACTACCATCCAAGATTAAAACCCATTCCAAATTGAATAATTCCTCAAGTACAGATTATTTTTTACAGATTTTATACAGAAATTCAAAAATTGTCTCACATGATGGTGGCCCCACATGAATAAAATAATGACAAAAACCTCATCCCACCCACTTATGGTGTTAGTTGTCTGGTAAGTACAGGGATTTAAATCCCTGTACTTGTAGCTTGGTCCTTCCAAATTTCCAATCATTCCCATTCGATTTCAATTTTCAATTCAACCCTCTCATTCTTCTCGACTCCGCTCTGCCACATTCTCTCGGAGTAGGTCTTCTCGACCTCCACTGTTCAATCTCTTCCAATCCCGCCCTGTTGCTGCTCTGCCCTTATTTGAACCTTAGACGGCAGTAGGCACTAGGCAGACGCGGTCGCAGACGATTCCACATTCCACTGGGCACAGGTGATTCTTCGACAGCACCTGCACAGCAGTCAGTAGAAGAAGAAAGTGAAACTGATTTTTATTTGATTTTTAAAGATGTGTTGGTTTTTTTTTTGTTCGATTTGTTGAAACTTTCAATGAAACTTAAACTTTATAAATTTGCCCAGATCTTCATGTCAAACTATCAAGAAACTGAATTAACGCGATACACACCTTGATCCATTGATTTCTAACTTGAATAATGAATCTTAATCTGTAAATCTTCAATTTGGTTGCTTCAAACCTCCTTCTTGATTCTTGATTGTGGGTTTATGAATCTTCCTCTTCAATATGATTTCTCTTGTATTCTTGTGTTGATGGGATGACACCGAGAATGAGAAAATCACATATGAATTGGGGACCATAACCCTTTATTCCATATGTATTCGGTCCATCGTCAAATACAAACCACAATGTATCCGTTCTCTACACATATAGTCCGGCCCACACTTTATTTAGCTGTCCAATTACTTAATTCCTTATTAGATCACTTTAATTTTGAGCTTAACTTTAAGATAGCATTTATACATAGTTAATTACATATGTCAGCTCACATGGCAAATTAAATCATTTCTCAACAATCTCCCACTTGGGCCCCATATGTTACCTTAAAAATGTGTATAACCTTATGAGCTCAAACATTTTGCTATCATAACCAAAAGCATCTCCGAACAATTTCATCCATTGATTATATCAATATAGGATCAAAGTGGCCTTCGTTTTAAATATCATAACTAAACCCATCAATACAATCAAATGACATAGATCAAGTGTGGATGTGTAGCATGGAAATTACATGTAATGTGATCCAAACATGCCTATTTCCAACTGGTCCTACCTTATTCTTTAACAATCAACCATAAACTTTAATCAGAGTGGAACTGAATTGAATACTTCATTTCTGAAATAAACTGAAGTAAACTTGAATGTACAAAACCAAAATTATGTGTCAAAAAACAATATCCAAAATACAAACTTTCACTAAACTGGCATATCATCAAAAGATGCAACACACATGTGAGCATTATGCTCATGAAAGACGTTGGGTGGTAGCCATTTAGTAAATGGATCCATGATTATAGAGTTTGTCCTTATATACTTTATAGAAACATAACCACTCTAAATTCTTTCCTTGACAATTAGGAACTTAATGTCTATAAAATTTGACATCGTTATGTTCCTATTGGAATACAAGACTACTATTGTCACAAAATAACTTAAGTGGTCTTTCATTTTCATTCAAAATATGCAGTCTAGTGACAATATTTTACAGTCAAATTCCATAATCAAAATCAGAATATCCACGATCTCCAATTGGTCTGATTTTCCTGAATGTGATCATGTAATCATTTGTTCTCTATAGATACCGAATAACCTAATGGCTGCTTTCCAAATTTCCATCACAAAGTTAATTAAATATATTCATAACATTCCAACAATGAATGCTATATCTGGATGTGTGCAAACCCGAGTATACATTAAATTCTCAATTGCTAAAGCATAGAGAATTTGATGTATATCATTTTCCTTTAAATTTATCCTTGGGGCATTAATTGAGACTAAAGTTGTCTCCCTTAATTGTAGTGGTATCACTTGATTTTCATATCTGCATTTCAAATCTTTTAATAATCTTATCGATACAATTCTTTTGTGATAATTCAAAAATACACCAAGAACAATTCTTGTGTATCTATATCCTTAATACAAAAGAGGTATCACCAAGATTTGCTTACTCCCACTGAACTTGTGATATCCACAATTATCAACTGAATTCATTTCAAAACCAAATGAGATAATTATTTGATAAAATTGTGATACCATTTCGAGAAACGAGCTTAAGCCCATAGATGGATTTCTTTCATTTGTAAACCATCTAATGTAACTTAAGATCAAAATATGTCATAAATGCCATAATTGTCCTAAAAACGTTTTCATAGAAACCGGAGAAAAATCTCTTTATGCATGGCATCAATCCACTCTTTAGAATTATTCCTTTGCATGACTTGATGTAAGTTGATTGATCAGTTCTTCTTTCGTCAATCCATGCCATCCTTATTTTCTTGGAGAAAGACTATAAGATCATCCAGAATTGTCCTTCTCCTTTTTATAGTGGATTTCCTTAATAACCTTTGTTCTTGAGGTTGTTGGGTTTGTTTTTCTAGAACAATCTTTTGATTGTGTATGGGGAATTTTGTAATATTGTCTTGATCCGAAATTGCTTCTTGAACAAGATCTGGAGTAAGAATTTATCCCTGGACCAGATCATTGTCAATTACAAAAGAAGGAATATGAATATATACATATTCTTCATCCAAGATAAAACTATTAACCTTATAACCTTATCTCCCCCGCAAACTCTACATTCTCAAGAAATCGAACATTTCTCGTTTCGAAAATTGACCTGATAGTGGGACTTGTTAAAAATTTGTAACCCCTTAACAATTGTTTTACTTGTAACTTTGTTGAGAATTTAAGATGCAGTCTTTAGTGCTTATACCTAGAAAGATCCTGATGTACTGTGGGTAGATTCCACATTCCTCTAGGAATATTGAGAAAGGCCCTGGATGTTGTTCTCCTGATTCGTCATATCTGTCATAGTATTCACTACTATGGTAAGATCTGACTTGTTAAATTCTTTTACTAAGTCGATTTTCGAACTCAGTCTTGTATGCTTTGAACATATCCAGTATTTGGGATTTCTCATAGATGAAATATAGGTATCCATATTGAGAAAAATTTGTCTATGAACATAATAAATGAATGTTGACCAGTTCAAGAAGTCGAAGGGAATGATCCACAGATATCTATATAAATTAGTTCTGAGACGTCCGAAATCCTATTGGCATCTAATCTCCTTATGTTTGTTCGTGTTCCCTTAATATAATTAATATAAACACTTAAGTCTGGAAAAATCAAGGGAATCAAGAATTCCTTCCGACACGAGTTTTTTTTTTTCAATTCTCTTGTAAGAGATGTGACCTTATCGTTTGTGTCATAACAAATCAAAATTCTCATTGGTTAATTTATGTTCAATACCACGTGAATCCACATACAATGTTTCTTTATAAGAGGTAACCGTATTAAGCAAATATAAGTTAACGTAACTGTATAAAGAACTGGTACCCACAATATTTGAATTAAGAAAAAGATCAAACTGACTCCAATTGAACAAAAGTAACCAAATTTGTTATAGAAATAGAAACCAAATTCTATCCAAAAGAACGGTACCGCAAATGTCTCTTTCAAATCCAAATAATAATCAGTCTTTAATGATAACCTAAATTCCCTATAACCTCAATCTTAACTGATTTGTCATCACCCCACATAGATGAATCTTTCAGCATCAATTGGTTTTGATAGTTCAGACAACCCCGCATAGACACACTTATGTGAGTGGTGGTACTGAAATTTATCCACCAAGTGTGTCTAGGTATTGACACTAAATTTACCCCAAAACAAACCAAAGTGAGAAATGTACTTTGATTTATACGCCAAGCGTGGTATTTAGTACAGTCTCTCTTTATATATCCCAAATTTTCACAAAAGTTACAACTAAATTTTATTTCGCTGTTTATTTTGAACCGAACCGGATGCAGCTTTCTTATTCTTTCTTTTCTTGAACTTGTTCTTAGAGGTAGTAGTCAAGTGAGCACGTTCAATCCTTTCTTGCTTCAGCCTTTCTTCTTCTTGCACACAGTATGAAATGAGCTCATTTAGAGTCCACTTCTCCCTTTGACAATTATAACTGACCTTGAATTGTGTAGGAAGAGAAATTAAAACCAGATGTATGAGCAAATCATTAGATAGCTCAAACTTTAGAGCCTTTAATTTTGAAGCAATATGAGATATCTGCATGATGTACTCCCGAATATATCATTTACCTTTATACCTTAGTGAAACTAAATATGCCAAAAGCATACTAGTTTCATCTTTATCGCTCTTTGCAAAGCGTTTTTTCAATTTCAGCAAGAAATTCCTTGACAGTAGTTACCTTATTGGACACGCCATGCTTCATGATCATAAGACTCATGCGGTTTGAACAATCCCACTTGTCAAAGTCCCCCCCCCCCTTTTTTATCAGCGGAACTTTTATCCGTAAGTGCAGCTGGTTGCTCAATCCTTAACGCAAGGTCTAAGTCCATGCAGCCAAGAACGATCAGAACGTTCTCTTTCCAATCCTTAAAGTTGGTTCCAGTTAGTACAAGAATTGAGTTGATGTTGGCAGGTATTGTGGAAGTTGATGGATTAACTGAATAGAGAACTTTTACTTAATTAACATGTTCACATAGAAGTCCGTATTAAACAATTAATCAATTCAAATAATGGTAAACCCCATCACAAGAGACCAAGCACAATATTGATATTTAGTCTTTGGACAGAAATACCAACTTGTAAGTGGTACTCTTGGTGTAGTAATCAAATATTGAAAATAAACTATGTCAAAAATAAACATATGTTTGGACCGATTTATAGTTCACATAAAACAAAACCTTATAATTGTCACATATTTATTACCACAAGTATGTAAATAATTCGGCCAAATATTAACATTCATTTAGGTCGGTCAACAGCCACATGAATTACGTACACACAACATTTCAAATATTCCAAATGAACTAATCTAGGCAAGAGAGGTCACTTTGGTGACATTGTGCTTCAATTAATTTATTTAGAAAAATTAGTAATCCAAAAGAAATACCAAAATTTGAATTATAACCGTTAATCCTTAATTCTTTTATTTCATTTTGAAACTTTAGGGGCATAGGGTTAATAATTCAGAACTTTAGGGACCCAAAAATAATTATCCAGAACTTTAGGGGTCAATAATTAATTATTGAAAACTTTAGGAGTCAAAAATTAATTATTCAAAAACTTTAAGGATCCAAAAACTAATTATTTAAAACTTTTGGGGTCAATTTGGAACAAAATCAGAAACTTTAAGGCTTTATTTACATAATCAAAACTTTAAATGGCCCAAAAATAATTAATTTTAAAAGTCTATGGGCTAAAATCCATAACATTAAGGCCCAACTTGAATGAATTTTAAACTTTATGAGCTGAATCACCAAAGTTGTAAATTGCAGGGGCTTAAACATTAAGATTAAAACTTTAATGGCCCAAAATTAATTAATTTTGAAACTTTAGGGAATGAATTATTAAACCTGAAACTTTAAAGACTCAATTGGATGAATTTTTAACCTTAGGAGACTGAAACACCAAAACCTCAAACTTAAGGAGCTGAATCTTTAAAATTAATCTCTAATTTGAAATTGCAACTAATGACCTCAAAATTTCAAATTTTCAACCCAAGCCTCGGCCCCCAAAATTCAACCAAACCCATAAAAAAAAATTCTGTTTGTAAAAGAAGCTGGGGGCAGGGACGCCGGCGCCCCCCCCCCCCCCAAAGCACGTTGCCAGCGAGCGCTACTGTAACAGCAGTTGTGCCGCTGCTGGCGGCCCCAAATTTTTTTTTTAAACTGAACCGAAAAACCTTAAAATCAACCGAATAGTTTTCAAATTGAATAAATCTAAATCCGAAATTATTAAATTTGAAAACTATGAAAATATACAAGAATCAAATTAAAATTTTGATTCCCAATGATTTAACATGAATAGAATCTGATACCACTTGTTGAAACTTTCAATGAAACTTAAATATTATAAACTTGCCAAAATTTTCATGTCAAACCATTAAAACTGAATTAACGTGGAACATATCTTGATATATTGATTCTAACTTGAATAATGAATCTTGATCTGTAAATCTTCAATTTGGTAGCTTCAAACCTCCTTCTTGATTTCTGATTGTGGGTTTATGGATCTTCCTCTTCAATATGCTTTCTCTTGTATTTTTATGTTAATGGGATGACACAGAGAATGAGAAAATCACATATGAATTAGGGACCATAACCCTTTATATAGTTCCATATGTATTCGGCTCATCGTCAAATACAAACTCTAATGAATCCGGTCTCTACACATATAGTCCGGACCACACTTTATTTAGATGTCCAAAACCCAATTACTTAATTCCTTATTAGATCACTTTAATTTTGGGCTTAACTTATGTCGGCTCACATGGCAAATTAAATAATTTCCCAACACGATTTGTATGATGTTTATCAGATCTGGAAATCATCCTAAGATGTAATTTGTTATTATTTTGTAAAATGGAGTTCTATGTCTAATCTAGGATTTGATACAGTTCTTATCTATAAAAAGTACGATTTTTTATATCTTAGTATAAGAATTATTTATGTAGTTGGATGTAGCTACCTATTGGACGAATTGGCTGTTTCTGAATTATTTGTTATGTTGCTCATTTCCTATTTTCTTCTGTTCAGATCCTTGTTATGCTGCTTATAGTTATGTATCTACTGTCTTAGCTATAATATTTTTTATCGCAATCAATTTAGCGGTTGATCCATTGTTAAAATGGAATATGATACGGGAATATTAACATTTTTGAATGAATTTGTTATATATAGTTTATAGTTAGATCTTTCTGTTAGTCTGATTTGATCCATTATTTGTGAGACAGGAATCAGTCTAATAATTGACTTGGGGGGACAAGATTCATTGTGGCCTCCATTAATTTCTTCATATTTTTAACATCATTAAATCAATGATCAAAACCTCAACGTTCGGCGTCGATAAAATTGTGCCCACACCGAATGAATTTCCTAGCTCTGCCCTTGGACGTTTCGTCTATGCCTCGTACCTAGACGGCTTTTTAGAACACCAATATTTATAATTGATTAATTTTATCATTTGAATTTTTTAGATTCAGCTAATTACCCCCATCTCATACTGTCCTACCTATCATTTAATATATTAATCATGCTTATGTATTGACAACTCACACATAAGAGGATGGGTAATTTATTTATTTTTTTACTTTCTTAGTGAGAGAGAGGGTGTTGGGGTTCTACCCCTGTATAAAGGGCTTAATTCTTAATATATTTCCTCCGAATAATGCTTCATGTACAGAAGCATTATTTACAGGGGTTGTACAGGCCACTCACAAAGGGGGGGCCTACATGTATTTTTTTTAAAAAAAAAGAGCGTGGACCCCTCTCTGTGAGAGGCTGTAAAACCCCTCTGTGAATAATGCTTCTATACATGAAGCATTATTCATTTCCTCTGCCATTTCTCATATCCACACCAACACCTCTTCATCATCGCCCATCGCCACCACTACTGCAATCGAAATACATAGCAGGTTGTCGGTGACAAGGCTATGTTGGGTAAGTTAGTAGCTTTTTCTTTCTATAGTACAACATCTTCCTTGCAAAATCCAAATTTGTTGTCCTTTGACGAGGTGTCATGGTTACTTCGTGTCTTCGCCTCCGTTGACAATTGCATAGACGAGTATCTAGGCCTACCTCCTATCACCGCCAATAAGCTAATTTTGTGACTCTGATCGCCATTTTTGCACTAGATAGATGGATGATAGATCTAACCCTCATCATCATTGGTTGGGAGTAGTAGTCTATGGCTAGTTGGGATTGGGGTGGTGGTTGCTCGAGGTGGTGGTGGGGCAAGGGTTTGAGTAGGAAGTGGTGGCTGTTAGAGTCGATGGTAGAGATTTGGAGGTTGGTGGTGAAGGCACTGTAGTGGCGGTGTCATAAATCCACAACTTTCGCCTGCAAAGCTTGATGTCATTGTCGACAATCTTGAGTAGAACCAACATGTGCTATTTCGAATGCTTGATTGCAGGGTGTCGTATTCCAAATTAGGGAAAGCGGGGATTTGTTGTGGTGGAGGTGTTGGTGGATTTTGAGGAGGGAGTTGGGGGCTGCAATGACGGCCATTTTTCTATGTCTCTCTATGGTTGTTGAATGTGGTAAGTGTTGTGAGATTAGGTGAGAAGAAAACTAGTGATTGCCTACTGTGGTGGTACGAAGGTAAGGTTGTTGGTTAGTGTGTGAAAATAGTGTCCGTCAACAAATAATTGGATAATTGTGATCAGTTAATTAGATAATTAGTAACTAATAAATAACATGTAATGAGTGATTCGTGAATAAAATACATTATTGTGAGTCATAAATTTTCTGTGACAATAGCTTTGAATAATTTGTGATTAATAATTTGTGATTAATAAATAATATATGATCTATTAGATTTATGATTTGTGACTAAAATACGTAATTATGACCTAAGATTGTATTTTGTGATCATGACTTTGTGTGATTTGCTATTATTACGTGATCGTGATCATAAATTGTGTGTTATTATGACAATGACCTAATTAATTAAATTATAGATCACAAACTTTTATCATGGGTCACAAATTGTGGCCACCTGATTTTCGAAAAAAAATTCCACAAGTTTGTTAATTTGGAAAATGTATCTTCAAATCTTTGTAGTCATGCAATTTTCCCTATCCTAAAATGGTCATTTTATTTATAATTTTTTTATCTTTCTACAAAAAAAAAAAAAAAAATTATATATATATATATATATATATATACACTAGTGCGGATTGTGCGTTGCACGATAACCGTTATAATTTTTGTAATTCCAAAATTGAACAATGGTAAAAATAACATGATATTGTTTCAAGTACTGAAAATTCCTATACTATTTAAAATGTTTTCTTTTGCTTCTTTAGAAAATGCTATGTCAATATCATGATTGGTTTCCTCCAGCAATAGTATGAAATGAATATGGCATAATTACAGTAAACTAAAGTCCCATATTTAGATTGCAATACAGCAGAACACCTCCCTAAAATGAGGACAATACAACATAATCTTGGGGAAACAATACAGCAGAACACCTCCCTAAAATGCAGTCACTATAGTTTTGTGAATGTATTACTTGAGTAACCATTAAATCCGAAGTTGCAAAAGACATCACAAAAAAATGGGATTATGTACAAATTACTTATCAAAATTCCAAAGCAACAGATGATTGAGAGAATAAATCTCTCACACCTCCTCATAAATTTCCAGTGTAGGTTAGTCATCAATCCAAATCTCCTTAAAAGTATGGTCAAAGAATGAAATTGGAGTCACGGGATTCAACTTCCATTTGAGAGTAGAAAGCACCAAAAGCTCCATTCTCTGAATAGTCTTTGCCTCAAACAAATATTTGGATTCTTCCACCTTAAAAATAAATTAAGTATAAGATAATTTAAGAATTACACAATTGACAAAAACTATTCAAAGGTGAGAGGATAGAGTTTCGTGTGCCCTTAAAAGGAATTCTCCAACATAATGCAAATAAAATTGCAGTGTTGAAACATGTAGAGGAGATTTTCTTGCTAGATTCTTGTAAAGTAATTTGAAATAGCTTATGCTACCACTTTTACAATAGATGTTTCAACATGGAAAAAAAGAAGAACAATTAAAAGGTAATTTGAGAAGCAATTCATGCTGAAATGCATAACATGATATCTGATAGTTTGTTAAAAAACGCAGTGTCAAAAAAAATTGTTAGAGGGCATAATTTGAGAAGCAATTGATGCCAAAATGCAGAACACACAATCTGCAATAGTTTATAAAGAAATTAGAAATGAGTTTCGTGAGGAAAAAGGAATAGGAAATCCAAGGATAATGCCACAAATAAATGACTGACATGATATAGTTGTGGCCCCTTGTCGTTAAACCCCGCAACCAAGAGAGAGACTCCAAATGACCTTACACCACTAAAAAAAAGTAGTCATTGAATTAAATCAGAAACCCCATATTAAGAGTCCTCCAATTTTGCTCTCCATGATAGTTCAATCCTAAGATCAGATTGTCCATCCATATAGTCACTACTCAACACTCTCTTCCAAGAATCTTTTTTCTAAAGCAAGTAGCCACTATACCTCTATCAAATAGAGTGTGAATAAAATTATCTAAAGATAATTTACTTCGACCAATGTGTTATCATGTGTTAACAGAATGTGACATAATGCCAGGGGTTATTGGAAATTTCACGGAGAAGAAAGATTAGCAAAGCATAGCTAATAAGTCTTAATAAGGCAAACCAAATCTTCAATTTGCAAAATACTCTATTTGCTGCCTTAGCCAATCTCCGACAAGCTGAATACAATTCACACGTTAAAAATCTAGGTATCAAATCTATAAAAAAAACCAGCATGGGACTAAATGGGTTGTTGGGCAAATGAAATCATGGCCCAGAGAGTAATTCTACCATAAGGTGATTAGACTCACGATGATATCCCTGGTATTAGAAAAAAGGAAGTCTCAGAAACAAACACTACTTGCTTCACGATGTGTTCATTGCTAAGGTATTCAATTAGTGCAAAACTATATATAGTTGATATTGTCTGCATCAAAATATATATATAGATGATATTGTCTCTTGCTGTCCTTTATGTTCAAAGAACCCCCATATACAAATCTTTAAGTGATGCTTCCAGTTCAAAGATCTAATAAATGATCTCTACAATAAAGTTAAAAATTTATTAAGCATGCCATCAATTATTAATTCCAATAAATCTAAAAATAGAAGTACAACCATAGATTTACACGAATATATGAACAATTACTAAAAATAAGGAGCATAAAGAAGAGGAAATGTAGGATACCCAAATCTGGTTTGGAATCAGGCTCGGGAGGTTCTTGGTTAAGCAACTGATGGCGAATTTGGACCAAAAACAGCCCAATCGTGGAAAGAAACGAAGGAAAATGATCAAAAAGAGTTCGCTAGAGCCGTAAAATTAAATTAAACCTAAATCATTAGTGAACTCAAATCATATATAAATTAATTATATTCATAAAAACAATAAAAATTGGAATTTACTCTTCGAAAATAATGATCTTGGAACTTGCTTTTCAATCTGTCTCACTTAAATTTTCAAGAACATAAGTTTCCACTTCATGAAGTAACTGATCTCTTAGTTGCCGAGGAAGACGTACAAACTCGTGGTATTTTGATGGGGTTACCTATAATTATCAATTTAAACTGGTGAAAATCAGAAAACAACAAAATTAAGAACCTCTTTCAAAAAGAAGGATAGAAGAATATCAGCACCTGTGGACATGAATTGTAATGAATCCTTGCAAGACTTTCAACTGAGCAATCAAAAAACTCAGACAGACTTTCTAGCGACTGTTCCTCTGCCTAAAACAAATAGCATTAAGTCTCTAAGAACCAACATATACCAGATGCATATTTTTGTAGATACAAAAGTGAATCTGCAAGAGAAATACCTTCGATCGCACCTCCATAGCTTCAGGAACATAGAATAAAAGATATTTACCAGATGCATATTTTTGTAGATACAAAAGTGAATCTGCAAGAGAAATACCTTCCATCGCACCTCCATAGCTTCAGGAACATAGAATAAAAGATATTTAGCATCATATAGGAGAGGAGCAGAACCTACAGAAAGAGCATAAATGGCTGCTAGAACCAGAACAACAGACCGCTCATTCAATGTCGAGCACTCCTATATGAGAAGGAGTTAATCTCAAAGTTTCTAGAGCAACTTCCATAATTCCATTCCCCTCCCCCAATCCCCATTCTCCAAGCCCCAAAATTGGAAACAAGGGAAAAACCAAAAACAGAAAAGCAAAGCAAAGGCACGGTTAGAGGATTAGTAGAAAACATAGTGAAAAAATATCGTCTGCTTAACCTAAACTGTACAATGAGAGATGGGAATGATAAAATAATTGAATTAGTTTCTGCACATTACATGTACAATCTCACATCTGTAACAGCAAAAACAATGGTAAAAATTCGAAAATGGCAATTAGAGGAAAGGATAATCCAGCATCTATTTGTTGTCCATGTATGCTCGCACTATACAATGTTTCAGATAAGCTGTTGAACCACTTGATCTAAAGTTTAAGTTGTTTCAGATAATGTCTTCAACAAAAAGAAAAGAAAAAGAACTATCCTGAAATAGAGAATTTAGCCTCCTAATTTATTGAATTCCAGTTACAGCAGACCAAATAGGCTAGAACAATAAGATATGAGCTACAAATTATTTTAATTTCAGAGAGGAATGGAGGAAACATGCCAAAATGAGTATAAGAATAATGTCAAATGCAAAATAAAAAAAGAAAGTGTGGAAAAGCATCAAAAAAAAAAGGGAAGGTGTTATTTCAAGACAAGGGGAAACTCGTTATAGGGTCTATGAGCATTAGATATCGGGATTCTCAAAGCACCAGTGGATTCTAATCAAAAACTCCAGAAATGTGTATATCCCCTTGTCCAGGTAAGACAGAGCCTGGGTATGACATTTTCATAGGGGCTGTAAGAGCGTTACAACATCATGCAGATGAAATCTGAATGTCCGTTAAAAATAAAGTTAGGGAATTGACCTTGGCCTTGAAGTTTTCCAGTTTCGCGCTTGAGCCCTCCTCCGTCGCGCCGGCTGTCGTGACGGGTCCTTCTTCTTTTTCATCTTCGTCTTCTTCCTCCTCGTCGCCAAAGTCTATGTCGTAGTCGATGAAAAGGGAAAGAGACATGGGTAGTTGTGTGGGCTTGTGGGGTGGAAAGGGAAATGAAGGAGGAGGAGGAGTAAAGAGGAGTGGTCGGTGGAGTGGAAAAATGGAGAAAGGGTACAGACTTTGCTTGTAAAAATGGAGAAACCCAGAGAGGGAGAGGAAAGCGTACAAAGAAATTGAGAGAACAAATGGCAAAAGCAAAATGAAAAAAATATCTCCTCTCTTCCGGCTCGGCTCGGCTTCGTTGGCTGGGCTAAATGGCTGGCTACAAAATTGGCCATTTGGCTTAGGAACGGTAACTATAACTTTTCTCTTTTATATATTGTAAGGATATATTGTTTGAACATTTTTTAGCGAACCCTAAATATGATTTAGCCTACTACTCCACAAGCTCGTATTCGACAAAGATATGAATGTTCCATTTGATATGGCTTTTTGAGAAGTTGAAAGGTATTTTTGAGATCCAAAAAGTGCGTTTGAACTCGTTTGGTTCATTTTATGAAAATATTTCTTCTAATTAGAGGAGCTTTTATATGAAGTTGGTTCAATATGACTTCCTCAAAGACTGCGTTCAAAATATGAAACTCTTTTTAAATAATTTTAAACGTAAATTTATAACTTTTTGTTACTTTTCAATCACACATCTTTCAAATTACAAAATTTATTTTCCCAAAAAAATGGGACTTAAACAAACCTTAAAGTCCTTGTATTAATTTAACTTTAAAAGTTTCACATAATTAAAGTAGAGAAGTGTCAAAATAAAAACATAGAGAATTAAGTTATTGTATGATCTTGATTATTTGAGAATTAGCTGTCTCTCGTACTCATTTTTTAGCTACGCATTCTCCAAAATAGTCATTTTCCACATTTAGTCATAACTTCTAACTAATTTTGAATCACACCTTAACTCAAAAAACATTTTTCAAATAATCACTTCTCAAAAATATTTTATCAAACAAAATCTAAATAACAAGAGAAGACAAATATTTTTTTCCTGAGGTTCGAAGATGAATCTCCAACGTCCCCATTGAGCTTCAGCTTTCCTCGATGAAACATAATCATAGCACTAGTACAAGATCACTTGTTTATAAAGTCATGGTAAAAAATTCAAAACATCGCATCGCATCGCATAAACTTAGGGCTTGCTTGGGCTCTATTTATGAAAGATTGGGGAAAATGATGCTTGTTAGTTTTTTAGAACACAAAAATCACTCAAAATCAATATAGTGTAATTTAGAGCATATTTCTGAACCCCCAAATCCGTGACTTTTGATTGTTCTTCAAATTTATTTATTTTTTTACTTCCATAAAACAATTATTTCTAACCCACATATTTGTTCAAAACCAATTTGTAGATGAAAATTCAAAACTAAAAAATTTATTTCTAAATAGAAAAATACTTTAAAATTAAAAATTTACTTATAAGGTAAAAATTCACCTGTGTAACAAATTGCTTATATAAAAAAAAAAAAAAAAAAAAAAAAACAAACAAACGAAAAAAACAAACTACTACTAATAAGGTATGAATACATCTATAAAAAACAAAAAATAAAATTACTTATGAGCGGAAATCCACTTTTGTGTAAAAATCTATTTAGGGAATTAAGCTCACATAAAAGAGGTGAAGATGAAGAATGAATGTC
This sequence comes from Fraxinus americana, assembly GCA_035079005.1. Lineage (NCBI taxonomy): Eukaryota > Viridiplantae > Streptophyta > Magnoliopsida > Lamiales > Oleaceae > Fraxinus > Fraxinus americana. The sequence continues at coordinate 21,338,882 of CM068715.1, read as the reverse complement.
AGCAAGTAGCAGAGACATCCACGAATCCAACTGGTTTAGGACAAGAATTTGTGTCGAAACTTGAGCTCTAAGAAGAAGATATAGGAGATAAAATATCGAAACTCTAGTCGTTAAAGGCAAGTAGTTAAGCTATAGTGTGTTCTCCTCTCTCCTTAGATATCACGAAGGCACTAAAGAGCATTGAACCGAATCGGCGGCCATTGATTCATTAGATAGAGGGACCATTTGACTACTCATACTTCTAAAAAAAATTAAAAGAAAGATAAAATTAATTCAAAAAGTTTCAAAAGAAAAAAAATGGATTATCAACTGTTATTTTAAAATAATAATAATAATAATAATAATAATAATAATAAAATAATATATATATATATATATATATATATATATATATATATATATATATATAAGAAGAAGAAGAAGAAGAAGAAGAAAAGAACTCATGGATTGGCTTGTTCCTATTTGGAGGATGCAGAGTCTATTCCTGCTAATAGTTTATCGCATTATTCATTATTACATGCTCCTTCCTATTATTTGGATATACCAAGAAAAATGTATGGTATAATGAGGCTACCTTCTCCTTCCTTTTTTCGGAAGAAAAGGATCCAAACAAAATCGATGAAACTTATAAATCTAATATTTACTTGTAGTTAAAAAGACAAAAGTTACCGATAATCCAAAATTTTAATTATAAGTAAATATTTCACGTTTTAAGATATAAAAAAAAATAAAATTTAATCATAAGTAAATATTTAACTTTTTAATTTAAAAAAAAAATTACATGTGAAAAAAAAAAACCTCTTTTTTCTACATATCAAAATTTAGTGTTCATCAATACCTAATTTCCTTCATATTCACGTATCACTAAAAATCATTTCGATAAATCCCAAAACCCACATCTATTAAAAAGTTGGGTTCTCGCCTCTTTATTATGTTCCTAGCACAAACTAATAAGCAACTATATTCTGAAATATATTTGTACTTTGAGCTCCATTTTTTCTTAAGAATGCATTTTGAAATAGTAGATTGATGGAAAATATGTTGTTAAAAAATAAGGAAAAAATTTGAGTTGTGTGTAATATTATTTTATCGAAAAATGTCTAGTTGAAAAAAATAAAAAGAAAAATGTCTTGAGCTCAGCTTGTCCAAAGATTCCAAGCATGAATTCTATTCCATGACCTTTTCGGGGATAGTGTAGCCATAAGTTAGGGGTGGACAACGAGGGCAAAATTGTTCTTTTGAGAAAAGTTAAGGGGTTGTTCTCTTTGTATTTCAATTTTGTGTTTTGAGTTTTGAATTCGTTTTGTGTTTTGTGTCTGTTTTGAAATTTCTGAAAATGCGTTCCTTTCGTCATTCTAAAAAACTGTTTCTCAAAACATAAAAACGGAAAACCCGTTTACTTTGAAATTTTGAGAATTTTTTTAATAATAGTTTATTCAAAAAATCTGATTATTAAATAAATTTCAATAGTTTAATGTTAATAAGTATTAAATAACATATAAATTTTAAAGTTGGTTAAGCTTAAAATGTTTTTTTTTTTCAGATATTAAAAACACAACCTAAATTACATTTGGCAAAACAGATTTTTTCGGATGTCCATTTAGAATTTCATGAAAAAGTGTTTCTGCATACGAAAAATTACGATAACATACATCCGGATGTCCATTTAGAATTTCCAGCATTTACATTTTTCCCGTAAACAAAGATGTCCTACAAGGTATCTTGCCGACGGTATTTCCTTTGTGAAGAATAATCATATTAAGTATCATTAAATCATTGCGTCAAACTCATCCATCAATAACAAATCATCATCACTTGAATCTTCATCAATGGAATCATCAATGGTGGAAAGATCTAGATTGAAAGTCAAAAAGATCAATCTTCCACTCTCTAAAAAGCCAACTAAATCAAGGAAAAACCTGGAATTGAAACTCTTGAAAATTTTATCATTCTCCAATTGAAATGCCCTATTCTGATCAAAATCAGAAAACTGCCCCTGAATATGAGGCTCTATTTTAATGTTAACAAAAATGTTTATGACATTTTAATACAAAAAAAATAAAACTCATTAAACTGATAAAATCACACAAAAGCATATGATTTCTAGATATTTAACAAGACATGCACTGCAACCATTGCTTTAACCAAATTAAACAGGAGCTAGATGAGGCACCACATTAATTATATGGAACTTTTAATCCTAAATAAATAGGATACAAAAACTCCACAACATTTTATTAAGAACTGAACCAGTTCACAAAGGGACGCAAAATGTGATAACAATCAGAACCCTTTTTTAATCTGAGAATTGGTCTAATTTGTAAACTGCAATAAATATCATTAAGACATTTCCAATCCAAAGCTTGTCATCCTTCTCCTCGACTTCACCTACAAGTTTAACTACTTTTCCCTACTTGTCCTCCAAAATCTTTAAAAGTTTCTTCTGGGCTGTACTTAACGACCACTGCATGAGGAGGGCCTCCAAGGTGCATCAGATAATGGAGCTTCACAGGAATTGGAAGCTTCAACAAAAACTTTTGAACTTTTGGGTATAGAGCCAATAAATGAGCATACATGGTTCGGCGACAATGGACTGCTACCCAAAAGTCACCATCTTCATTTGTTCAGACATTATCAGGAAAGCCAGGCAGCACAGCCATTACATCAGAGGTCCCTGCTTTTTCATCTTTCAAACAGTATTTGCGCAACCTAAATCCAATGCATCAACGTATATGGGATCCTCATATGACATAAACAAGACCATTCACATTCAAAATGAACAAATGGGCATACCTTACAAGGTTAGCGATACTAAATCACAGAACCAAGAAAGAATTCTGTTTCGTTTTTCTTCAATTCATGATGTAAGTATTCATAGGCAGAACTTCACTTACATGCTTGCCAGAGCACCAAAAGTGCATATACAGAACTATTACAGCATAGAGCCAAGAAGTCATCAATACACAAGATGCTCTGTAAAATACATTATACTTTCCACATATTACAATCCAGAGAGGAAAAAAATCTCATCTATTAAGGTCCATTTAGTTATTGGATGGATGACTTTTCATCAAAAATCTATTGAATGGATGGATGAATTTTCATCAAAAAAATCTATTTGCCACTAGCGCTAACCGACCATACAATCAACAAAACATCAAACTTCTATCCACTCCTTTAAAAGGGTTCAACAGAAGGCCTAAATGGTTTAACTAGTCAAAAAGATGACAAGAAATGACAACTAAAATGGGACTTTGGGGCTTTGGGGATTGGAATACATTCAAAAATACTTTGAATTTGACTGAAATTACCCTAACTCCAATTCCAAAAACCCAAACCCAGACTCAGAGAACTCATAACTTAATCAACTTCAGTAATATCTAACAAACATAAACACTAATTCATAGCTTTGTTACATTATTCATAACAATACAGCACAACAAATTCTCGGCACATAATTTCACTCATTTTGTACCAATAGTGAAAAATCCCATAGCTTCAGCAAAAAATTTTAATGTGACATAGTCGAATGACATTAAATTCTGATTGAAGTAAAAAAAATTAAAAAATGAACTAAAATTTAAGTAATTTAAATGCTCTACAAAGCAACAGACTAACCCTATCTTCTACCTACAACAATATTTCTTTAGAAAAACTGAAAAACAATAATAATATAGAAATTAAATGTATTCAATATTATTTCCTCCCAATCATTCATATACGTGAAAAACAATGTTCAAATAAATGGTGCACGTGTGTGAGAGAATAGAACCTGAGGGCAAAGGATATAGCATAGAAAATGTCTATTCTATTGTAGAGAATTGCCGTATATAACTGAGAAGACACGCGGAGCTACAGCTTTTGTACAGAAGCAGTAATTAGAGAACTTGAAACAGCCCATAGAGAATCCTTCGATTTGGCAACACGAGCTCAAAACCTTGATTGAAAGAGCCCGTAGAGAACCTTTGATTTGGCAACACGAGCTCAAAGGATTTTCGAGTTGTGGGTTGTGAGAGAGGAAAAGGATTAACCAGAGGAATGAGAGGGGGTAGAGAGAGAGAGAGAGGATAAGTGAGAAATGCCATTTCTCGTGTTTTGGCAAATTACAGTGTTTTGGCTTGAGATTTGTCAAAACGGGGTTTTAGCCTCTGTTTTCAATGTTTTCTTTTTTTTTTCAGAAACTCGTTTAGGGATGGCAAAAAAACCCGACAAACCCGATACCCGCGGGGACCCGTCCCGAATGGGGAGAGGAAAACCCGCTTAAACGGGTAACGGGGCGGGAATTATTCCCCGAGGCGGGGACGGGGTCCCGTTAAAAAAAAAAAAAATTTCTTTTTTTTTTAAGAATTCAATACTTTAAATGAACATTTTCGTTAGTTCTAATAGAAAATAACAACTAAAATTATTTGTTTAAATATAATGAATATGGACAATAAAAATAAATTATCAAAAACTAAAAAAAAAAAATCTAAACGGGGAATAAACCCATCCCCGCCCCGCCTTGCCTTAAACGGGGAACGGGGCGGGAAGGGGGAATGAATTTCTTAACGGGGCGGGGGACGGAGAGGGCATCCCCGCTCCCGCCCCGTTGCCATCCCTAAACTCGTTTTCGAAAATAGAAAAGAAAACGCGTTTTCACTGTTTTGTAAAATCGAAAACAGAAAAAGATTTAAAAACAGCAAAGAGAACAGCCCTGAGCTATTTTGTTGGAGAATTTTGTCCACCTATTTGAGAGATGCAATGTTGACAACAGATGATTTAATGCAAAAAATGATTATTTTTAAATAGTCCAATGACTAAATGACAAACCATCAAAGAAGCGAGCAACATACTCTGTCAATATAGCATGATTGTTTTGAGAAGAGAAAATGTCAATAATCACATGCCCAAAAAATAGAAGAAACTCATCTTGCTTCAACAATATAACATTTCTTTCGACCATAAAAAATCAATGCAATGCTCCAGCGTACACACAACTATAAACACTCTGCTATACCATTCAACAGATTCAAAACAACGTAAATACAATTTATTCAATTCAATAAGAAACAATTACGCATTTGTGGCCGAAGACAGCTAAGGAAATATAATTTCCCCTATTAACTTCTTAAGTTTCAGAGGTGGAACATATCCGAACACATCCGCTTTTTCACCCAGGAGAGATCAAGGTAATTTGGAAAATAAAAAGCTGGACAATTTATGAAGAAGTCTCATTGTCGAGTTTTAAGGAAAAATAACCATGCAAACCCGACAATTGCAGCAATGACTGCTAGTTTTCTGGTGTTGATCGACGCCGATGCCTCCTATTATAATGCACCACTTGGCTTTGCCCGCTGTCGGAAGATTCGTCAACATCATCTCTGGAATCGGTTTCTCCATCACGGCTTTCACCCCAAAGTCGTCTTGATGATCTTCTAATTTGAGCACGAGTTCTTGAAGTAATGGATCGACCTGAAGTATTCCCCGGTCGGATAAATCGAACAAGGAAAAATATAGTCAGCCAGCCACCATCATCGATGGTCAAAGTGTTGCTGTCCTCGATCCTCTCTTCGCCAAAGGAAGAATGAAGTGTGCTGAGTAGATCTCCCAGATCCCTCTGTCTCTCTAATCTCCTCCAGTTACGCTGCCTTTCTGGGTCGGCTTCTGTTGGCCTAGCAAGTGGATGCACCAATCTTGCATGTTTCCGAACATCTGAATAAGTGCCACTGAAATCACAGGTTTCACTTGCACAACTCCTTGATTTTGAGTTCATGAAACGACGAGCAGACTCCACAACAATACAACCATTTATTATGCCCCGGCAAAGAGGACATACCAGCTTTGGCTTCTCTTGGATGTCAACTGACACGCCTTCCACTGGCATAGATGCTTCCCCGCTTCTTTCATCTTCTACATCAGGGACCATGGATTCTGATATCATTGTGGCAGATGTCATCACAGGTGAGATTGAGATTGGTGTGTCTTCTGGTCTTTGCATCATTGGCGTAGCTTCACCAAATGACTTACGAAACTGGTCAAAACAATTGGAGTGGCGGTAGCTTGTGTCACACATGAAAGGGCGACAACCTTTCTCATGAGACGAACATAAAAGTAGAATCGCATTGTGGGGATGTTCCATACAAACTGGGCATCGGGCATCTTCCCATTCTTTCATATTCTTGTCATCCTCTAAAGGGTTTTTTGGCAATGATTCTCTTGAACGACTGGAACTGCAGGGAAAAGGAGATATCCTTGACCTATCAAATGAAAGGGAACGCTCTCTCCTTGCCTTAGGCATGTTCAGATACTAAAACAACAGCACAAATACAAACACGTAACTCTTTCCTCTCCACAGCTGCAGAATAATTGGAACTACTGTCAAATATGAATGAAACAGAGCCAGACAGATATAGATACTCCTTATAAAAATAGACAACTAAAAGCTACAGCAGCTTAAATTTAATCTAGAATTCCACCACAAAAATGCAACTACTCGTAAATCTTCAAATTCCCATGCACATGCAAGACTAAGTGATGAGAGACATACTTCCAGTTTAAATTATTAGATCGACTACGGTCAAATGAGATCATATTCTTTCACATGAACTAATAAAATAGGATACTTGCACATGCAATCCAAAGATTGCTGGGAAAAATTGTTCAGTGCTAAAAAATAAGTAATGCCAAGAGATATTTAACTAAAAAAAACATATACAGAATGTGTAAAAGAAATAACTTATAATCCTGCACACATTTAATCATTTTTCTTCAGTTTTGACTACCTAGATATAATGAGCTAGCACTTCAAAGCACTTTTTCTTTTTTATTTAATGAGAATCTATCCATACCGTGTCCCATTTTCAACTAAGTTGTTAATTCAACTGTATCTGCTGGTCTGATATTTTGCAGAGAGAACTTTAAGATAGTACTAGAGCAAATAAATTTTCATCAATATATATAAAGACTTGATCATAAAATCAATATCCGATCAGGAAACAGAACTGTGAGATTATAAACAAAACTGCAAACTAAGTGTGGTTCTCAAATGTTATTACTGATTCAATTTACAAAGTAGCTTAAAAGGTTTTGCGAAATTCGAGCAAAAATGTGCATAAAAGTTCAAACCACCCAATATTTCAAGAAAAATTCATCAAAAGTGAAGATAGCAATTTTCATTAGGTAGCCTAACTTACAAAGCACAAAACTTAAGTTTATATCTGATACAGATATATCTTTTGACCATCAGAAAGTCTGCTCAACAGTAGAGACCCAAACTGAAGTATATGGGCCAACATAACCCACAACCCCAACATATATGAAATACCAAGGTACGGCGAAGTCTCAGTTAAAGCACAGAACATAACTGAGGCTTATAAAATCTCAAATATAAGTATTGATCCAAATTCAGTAAAAACACATCATTTTGCAAATTTATGCAAATTCTAAGGGCGGGGGAAGAAAGAGAAATCCAGGCATGCGTGCATATAATAGAACAATTTCAGCAAAATCTAATGAAAAGATAATTGTAGAAATTTTGAAGTTCATAGAACTTCAAATTGTATTCAGTTCAAGTAAATCTTATTAAAGTTTTGGGGAAGCCGAGGGGCCAAAATAGGGGTGTAGGAAAAAAGCAAGAAAACAAAGAAACAGTGAGCTGAGGACAAAATTTATAAAACATATGTTATCCGAAGCCCCCAAGCCTTAATATAAAAGATCTGTGAGTCTAGCTGCATTCTTTTACAACAATGACAGGCACCAACATCGGTGCCCGAGAATCCTAGATAAATACACAAGGAAAGTAAAGATATTTGTATGAAACACGAAAAAATTAAAGCAGTAGGAAGGAAAAGAAAGAAAAAGACATCAAAGCTCATGCAATCAACTAAATCCGAAATTCAACACATCGAAAACGAAAGGAAAAATAAAAAGTAAGAAATGATCCGGACTCATTAAATCTCAAGATTCTCAACATAATAGCAGACCCATAAATATAAAAATAAAGCAAGCAAAAAGGTGTACATCTCCTCAATTTCCCAAGATGGCATCTTTAAATAACTTTCCAGCTATAAATCAAAACTGTACAAAATAAACTAGCTCGAGAAACTAAATCTTATTACAAAACAAAATTTCCCCAATAGTATAGAAACCCTAAACTGAACAAAATAAAGTCATCTAGAACTCTATCTCCAGCACGACAAAACTGCAATCCAGAACAAGGCTCCACTTACATATAATGATCAGATCCAAAAAAAATAAAAAAAATATCAAGCTTTCAAATCATAATAAATTGAAAAACAAAAAATACTTGAAGCTCAGCAGATCGATTGGAAAACTGAACAGCTCTACCTTTGACCCGTTTCAACTTATTGTTCAAATCAACGAAAAAATATACAACAGTATAGGCCTCGGATTCGAGCGAATTTAGGAACTACATCGGACTCTTTGGTGGCTGTGAATAGCTGCAATTCTAGAGACAAAAAGGGGAAGCTGCTGGGTGACAGCGACATATATAGAGAATTCTTATTCATGAGCTGACGTGGCGGATCAATATTCGCCCGACAGTAATTTTAATTTTTAGGTGTCTAGGGTGAATTTATCCGCGGTTACTGAACTATTAGTGAAATCTTAGTTCATTCACTAAACTTTAATTTATCACAATTAAATCACTAAGCCCCTGTTTTTCCCCTTTTTTTAACTCATTTTTTCTCAAACTCATTTTCAATTATACATTCACAAAATAAAATATTTTAAACGTAAACTCGAAATATTTTCTATCTTTTAATCACAAATTCTTCAAAAAATCATGATTCCAAAAATTATTTCCCTCCGACAAACTCTTTAAGAAGGGAGATAAACATAGGCTAAATTTAAATTTATTTTCAATTTTAGATAATCATTTCACACCTATCATCCGCTAAATTGATGAAAAGTGCCGGACTAGCATCTATATTGTTATTGATATTCTACGTGATGGTTACACTACGACCTAAAAACAAAAATGAAGATTTTAACGTCTTTAGACTGATAAATAAAATAGAGTTTTTTTATTATGCTTTAATAAGTTAGCAAGTTCATCAATTTGGATTATGACAAGTAACAAAGGTGAAATTGAAAATAAAATTGAAGTCTAGTGATTCAATCGAAATTAGATTGAGATTTAATGACCTGATTGAGATATTTATGAAAGTACAGTGGTCACGGATGAAATTTACCCGTGTAATGTTTTGAAATTTTTAAAATAAGTCAAGTCAGTCGGCGCCGTTTCATGTATTGTCGCGAAGTGTGATCGGAGTTTCGTTTTGGAAAATGTAATTAGGGCAGAAAATCAAATGCGCTCTCCAATGGACCAAACTGGGCCTACTTTATTGGCCCAGTATTATTGGAACCAATTTTGTGTCTGGCTGGGCTGGCCTATATTTATTTTCCAAAATTGATCAAAATAGCACAAATTGAAGAAGGAATTACCCAGATACGTTTTCGAAGTAATGAAATTGAAAATAGACTTTAATAAAAGGGGCAATTACATATATACACTAAAAAGTAGGAACGTTTTAAAAAATAATTATAAAAGAGGGTTTACAACGCCAATACTATTAAAAAGATTAAAAAACAGTACTGATTACGATTTTAAGGCTCATAATATTCATATTATAAAACCCTTCCTACCAGCTACCTACTTTAAATCTTCCATTTAAGTCCAAAATCAATTCAATTCCAATTCTTCTTCAATTTTGACAGAACTCAGAAGATGCCATTAATGAGCAGGAGGTGGGAGGATCCATTACTGCAATTAATGATATTATTTGTTGCCGTTTGGTTGGAATTGGAGGACAGCACATTGACCCACTTTTTCTTCCACCTACGGTCAAGCCCCGTGAAGACGGTGGCACTAGTGGGGTCGTACCTAGATGAGGATCGCTCGAACCTAGCTCCTCCCTCCATTTCTCAATATGAAGCTTGATGGTGTGGATTGCAGCGGTGGGAGCAAATATCCAACTCCGCACGCTATTCTTCCGTTGGTATTTGGTGTGTGGAGAAATATCTTAGGTGGAATTTAGGACTTTGTTGGAGCTGAATTGTGAATGATTTACAATAAAATTTGGTATGGTAATGGTGGTGAGAGGACAAATGAACCATTATCTTCATTTGTGTGTCTATTTCAACGTGGATCCATGCATTCCTTTACAAGAATAAAATGAATGGTACGGATGATGAGTAGTTTCTGGGATTAAATTAGTCTTTGCCCTTTTTTTTAATTTTTTTTTGTAACATTAAAATTTACAATTAATGTAAATAATTGAAATTTATGAAGTTTCTTTTTTGATGGTTTTGATTATTTGACTTAAAAACCCTGAGGGGTGGCTCAATTGGTCAGACCTTGGGTTTGCTCCCCAATGATCACCAGTTCGAGTCTTCTCAGGGCCACTGAGGTGAGTATCCGGCCGTAAACTTTAGGGCCCCGTGGAATTAGTCGAGGTGCGCGCAAGTTGGCCCGGACATCCACGGTTATAAAAAAAAAAAAGATTATGTGACTTAAAAAATATTTGAAAATAAAATTGTTGATGTTGATATGAAATGACTTTGGTTAATATATACCAAAAATTAACTTTGAATCAATTCAATTCATACATTCAAGGTGTTTGCGGAAATAAGAACGTGAAAAAGTGATTATGGAAAAAATTGACATTCTGTTACTTTCTCTGAAAAAGGCGCAGTATCTCATTGGAGCAATTAACTAGATGCATATGTGTGTATTTTTAGAAACTTGATTATACGAATTAAAATCTTTTTTTACTCTTACATTCAATTCATTTTTTTTTTTTAATCAATTCAATTAATGCATTCAAGGAATTTACATAATATGAAAAAGTGACATTTGTGGTGGGAAGATGAGAAAGGGAGGAGCCGACAGCGACGAGGAGGAGAAGGAGGAGGATTGGGGTGGGTGTGTGGGGAAGGGGGTGGAGAAGAAGATGAACAGTAGTTTGGTTTTTTTTTTATTCTTTTATTTTAATATTTGGTTCTTGATTTAATTATTTGATTTTAGTTTTTTTATATATATGAAAAAGGGAAAGTTGCCATTTTGCCCTTTAAAAATTAGTCAACAATTGGTCAATTTTGACTTTTTTGGTCAACTAACGGTCAATTGGACGGAAACCGTCCATGTGGACCTCCGGTGAGAATTCTTTAAAGGTTTGGTACCGTGGGTGACACAAAACAAATGTTTGGGAAAAGTCTACAAAAAAATGAAATGTTTGGTACCGTGGCTGCAATTTTCCCTTTCTTAAACGTATCCATTTGTGGCTGCTAATATATTGTCTAAGAAACAGTTTAAAAACTCACTCTAGTATTGACATAGAAAAGATAAAAGGAATAACCATTAGTAAAAAATTAATTAAGTCCTTGTTTGTGTTGTCGGAAATTCGACTATTACAATCAAAAGAAGAAATAAAAAGAATAGAAAAGAAATGTAGAAGATGAAGCAAGGTATGCCAAATCAAATCTCCTTAACACAGATTTCGCCCCCCAATAAAGTGCAAATGAGATTATGGACGTTTGTCTCCCAAGATACAACGCTCCTTCCAAAGTCGATATTACACAATACCAACCTTGTCGATCGAACCAAAGAATGATCGTACTCGAATGGAATAACCACGAATATATTGAATGAATTTTTGCAAAATATGAAGAGAGAAGGAATTTATAAATCAAGAGTATATTAATTGATTTGGTGTATAAAAAATGAATCTGGAGGTCTCTATTTATAGAGATTGAAGTGTCTCATTGAATGGTTGTGTGACATTTCATGAACTGATACACCACTTGGTTTGATTCGTCTCAGCTATTGGATCATACTATTTCATGATCTGACGGCCCAAATTAAACCGTGAAGTGTAGTGTCCTTTCTTCATACTTATTCATCAGCCATACAGATGCCATGCGTACATCCAATTGCCATGCACAACGAAGTGACGCCACTTGTTACGTGTGTGCCATCTAGGATGTCAATTCATCGAGCCTCCCGTTGCCATGTCATCGAACCATGAGTCTATTTCCGAAAACTTTTGATGTTCTAGATATCTTCATTCCTAAAATCACATCTGCTTTACCCATATCTTTCATGTCAAAGTTATTGGTAAGTACATTCTTTGTTCTATTGATGACTTTTATATTAGTCCCCAATATAAGCATGTCATCAACATATAAACAGACGAGTACGTATCCTTTTTCAAGTTTTTTTTCTAATATACGCATTTGTCACGTGCATTTATGATGAAACCATTCCTAATCATAGCGTTGTCAAACTTCTCGTGCCATTGTTTAGGAGCTTGCTTCAAACCGTATAAGGACCTAATAAGTTTGCAAACTTTGTTCTCTTGTCACTTCACTATGAAACCTTCTGTATGTTCCATATATACTTCTTAATTTAATTCACCATTCAAGAATGCAGTCTTAACATCCATTTGATGTATCTGTAAATTATACAAGGCTGCTATAGCAATTAAAACTCAAATAGAAGTAATTCTAGTTATTGGAGAATATGTGTTAAAGAAATCAATCCCTTCTTTCTGACGACATCCTTTTGCAACCAGTCGAGCCTTGTATTTGTCTATTGAACCATCGGATCTTAACTTTCTTTTAAAAATACATTCGCATCCTATTGGTCTTGTTCCCTTAGGAGGATTAACCAATTGCCAAGTATTGTTACTCATAATGGATTTAATTTCACTATTTATAACTTCCTTCCAGAATACAGATTCTGGACTAGTCATAGCTTCGTTAAATGTTTGAGGCACTTTCTAAATCATGAAAGATATAAATTTTAGACCGAGGATTTAGCAATCTTTGCTCTTTTACTCATTATTGGTCCAGGTTCTATATTGTTTTCAAAAACACTATCTCGTATTCTCTTTTGAGTATTTTCAAGAATATCTATTTTATTAGGGAACACATTTTCAAAGAATTCAACATCTCTAGATTCAATAATTATATTGACATGAATGTCACTTGTATCGGATTTATGCACAAAAAATCTGTATACACTACTATTTTTTGCATATCCGATAAAAATGCAATTAATAATTTTAGGACCTAACTTAACCTTTTTGGGAGGTGGAATAACTACTTTAGCTAGGCACCCCCACACCTTTAAGTATTTGTAGGAAGGTATTCTTCATTTCCATATGTCATAAATATCGAACTAGTTTTCTTGTGGAGAACTCTATTCGGAATAAAGTTAGCAGTTAGCACTGCTTCCTCCCACAAGTTTCGTGATAAGTATAGTATTAACCATGTCTTTTAAAGTTCTATTTCTCCTATCAGCAATCTCATTTTGCTGCGAAATATACGGGGTTATTGTTTGATGAATAATATAAAAATTAGCACATAATTCATTAAACATGGACGAATCGTATTTACCACCTCTATCGGATCTTAATGCATTAATTGTTTTTACAAGTTGATTTTCAACTTCGTTTTTGTAAGTAACAAATGCATTCAATGCCTCGTCTTTGCTACTTAATAAATAAATAACTATGGCAATACTTAATGTGATCATCAATAAACGTGATAAAATATTTTTTACCACCTCGAGTCTTAACAAATTTTAGATTACAAATGTCGCTATGTATTAAACTTAACGATTCACTACACCTTTCAATTGAGTTAAAAGATTTTTTTAGCAAGTTTTGTTTCAACACAAATTTCACATTTATGTTTGCCTTCGGATTCAAGTTTAGGTATAAGACCTAAATTTACAAATTTTCTTAAGAAATCACGATTTACATGTCATAATCTGCCATACCATAAATTTGAAGATTCAAGCAAGTAAACAGAAGTATTAGTTTTATTAATAATTTGCGGATACAAATATGTGGATTTTTTGTCCATTACAACGACATTGGCCTTAAATAGACCATCAAGTAAATAACTCTTTCCAACATACATGCCTCCCTTAATAAGTACAAATCTATCATATTCAAACACCATTATAAATCATTTCTTACTAAGAATAGCTCCTGAAATCAAATTCTTTCCGATATCTGGGACATGTACAACTTCATTCAGCATTGTTCTTTCACCGATGTGAATTTCAGAATAACATTTCCTATCCCTTCAATTTTAGAAGTTGTAGAATTGCCCATGTAAAGACACTCATTATGATTCAGAGTCTTATATTCAGATAATAGACCCTTATCCGCACAGATGTGACGAGTGGCTCCTGTGTCCAATCACTAATATTTGGTATTAGATACCAAGTTAACTTCAGAAACAACAGTAGACAGGTTGATGTCTGCAACATTTGTAGAAATATTATCCACTTCTGTTATATTGGCTTGGGGCGGTTTATTTTTCGGTATATCCTTCTTTTTACTTTGACAATCTTTAGCCCGATGTCCTGGCTTCCCGCAAATATAACAGTTTCCTTTGAACCGTTTTGCTTTGTTGACTTTTTCTTTGTTCATGGATGAGCCAGAACGCTTCATTTTCTTGTTCTTAGACCCAGAGTCGTCCACCATGTTAGCCTTTGCTTCCATGTTACGTACATTATTCTTCTTTTCAGCAACCTGGTCGTCTTCTTCAATACGAAGTCGAACAATTAGATCCTCAATCGTCATCTCTTTGCGTTTATTATTGAGATAGTTTTTGAAATCTTTCCATAGTGGAGGTAGTTTCTTGATCATAGCAGCAATTTGAAAAGATTCACTCAAAGTCATACCTTCAGCTTCAATATCATGAAGTCGAACTTCCATCTCTTGAACCTGATTCATTACTATCTATGAATCAGTCATCTTGAAATCCAGAAATTTGCCGACAATGAATTTCTTCATTCCAGCATCTTTTATCTTGTATTTTTTGTCAAGAGACTCCCACAATTCCTTAGTCGTTTTGTAGTTACAATACACACCATATAAGGTGTTATCCAATCCATTGAGAATGTAGTTACGACATAAGAAATCTGCATGTTACCATGCTTCAATGGCTAACTGAGTATTTTTATCAGTGGCATTCTCGGATGTTTGTGTTGGACATTCTTCACAGCAGAAACTTTACTAAGTTCAACGCTGTAAAATAGAACAGCATCTTATGTTGCTAACGCTTAAAATCTGTGCCATTGAATTTTTTCGATTTCTCATGTTGTGAAGCAGGCGGCATGACAAATTGATTGGAACCAGAATTTGGTGCAATCACCGCACTAGTATTATTTCAATAGTACTAGACATTTTCTGTAAAACCACAATTATAGAAAATAATCAATAGAAATTTAGGAGAAAGAAAAAAAGATGTCTTAAAATTGTCGTCGGAAATTCGACTATCACAATTAAAAGATGAAATAAAAAAAGTAGAAAAGAAATGCAGAAGATGAAGTAAGGTATGCCAAAACAAATCTCTTTAACACAGATTTCGCCCCTCAATAAAGTGCAAATGAGATTATGGACGTCTGTCTCCCAAGATATAACGCTCCTTCCAAAGTCGATATTACACAATACCAACCTTGTCAGTCGAACCAAAGAATGATCGTACTCGAATGGAATAACCACGAATATATTGAATGAATTTTTGCAAAATATGAAGAGAGAAGGAATTTAGAAATCAAGAGTATATTAATTGATTTGGTGTATAAAAAATGAATCTGGAGGTCTCTATTTATAGAGATTGAAGTGTCTCATTGAATGGTTGTGTGACATTTCATGAACTGATGCACCACTTGGTTTGATTCGTCTCAGCTATTGGATCATACTATTTCATGATCTGACGGCCCAGATTAAACCGTGAAGTGTAGTGTCCTTTCATCATACCTATTCACTAACCATGCAGATGCCATGCGTACATCCAATTGCCGTACAGAACGAAGTTACGTCACTTGTTACGTGTGTGCCACCTAGGATGCCAATTCATCAAGCCTCTCGTTGCCATGTCATCGAACCATGAGTTCATTTCTGAAAACTATAAGGCTCCCCAGCTCCTAGCGACGATGTGTACGTGCAAAGTGCGAATTTAAAGCGCCCAATGCGAACTTTACGACGTGCGCGAGCTGGGAATGGGACCACTCTAGTGGTGGCTACTTTTCTAGCCTTTGGCTAGCCAAAGTTAGCTAAGTTGTAGGTCACTTATTAAATTATAATTTGTATACGCATCCCACTATATAAACAAGTTTTTTTCTTGTAAACTTTCGATGTGGGATTCCTTACCATATATAAGACACTTAAAATTGGATTTATCAACTTACGGGTCTATATTGGAGACTTTTCCAATTCGCTCAAATTAATTGCAATGGCCAACATAATTAAATATCACATTTAATTATTTAACACATTATCAAATAATTATAACAGTTTATTGATGATTAAAACCAGATTTTTAGTAAATTTTGATAGAAATTGATGAAATATGTGATGGAAAAGATGTGGATTCCATTAAATATGTGGTTAAAATTAATTGTTAACTTTGACTTGAATTAAAATATGGGTTGAATTCAATAGTTTTTAAACTTGCAGATTTTGATTGATCAGTTTTTGAATTTGCTCATTTTGTTTTTGTCTAGCCTGTTTAGTCTTTAGTTCCAAAGGGATAATTACCTGATTAGTTACTGAACTTAGCAAAATGTTTTCAGGAGGTCGTCAAATTTCAAAAGTTTATCCATTAGCCAGTAAAATTTACAAGATGTAATTACATCCATCACCGATGATTTCAAAAGTTTTCCCATTAGTAAAAAAACATAAAGATTGATAAATTACCTGATTAGTGACTGAACTTTCATAAGGTTTTTAAGAGGCCGCTGAACTTCGAAAGTTTTGTAAAGTTCGGTAACTAATGAGGAAACTTTTAAAGTTCAGTAACCCTTGAAAACTTTAAGCAAAGTTCAGTAATCATTTAGGTAATTATCCACTAGTTCCAAATGGACAAGCATTTGGCTTTTAATACCTCTAGGCATCCAGGTCGAGTTCTCATATTGTATCCTTCCCTCATTTGAAGTGTTAACTTGGTTTTTTATGTGTTTAGTTATCAATGGTTGTGAAATAGTAAAATTATTTTGATTTATTAACAACTCTCATTAGAGTAAATCAATCTTGAAATCCAATTGTTCATTTGAGCTTTAGACAGATTGAATTGCTTAATGAACTTTGAATTCTACCCTAAATCCTAAAAGGTAAACATTGATAGCATGAAAGGCCCTAACAGGTCAGTCAAGTTTCGCAGGAAATTGTAGCGAAGGCGAAATAGACCATGGAGTAATCCCAAACCTTCAGATGTTTATTAATACTTTTGTATTCATTTCATATTTATATGATTTGGAATCTATCATTTAGCACTAATAACCTAGTAATCATCTTTTAGTCCTTGTTTGATGGCTATTATTGTCAAAAAAATGATGTTTTGAATAGTGATTTTGTTGGAGAACATGTGATTAAAAAGTAAGAAATTTTTTTGAGTTTATTTGTAAATATTTTATTACGTAAATGTATGGTTTAAAATAAGTACGAGAGTTAAAGAGTTTTATTTTAAAGGGAAACAAACATTAGCTTAATAGAAGAAGAAACAATACCTTAAACAATATTCACTAAAACAAAGGTCAAGCTATCTTGTTTAACATTTTTTTTTTTTTTTTTTGAGTTACATTTCGAGGGAAGTTAGCTCACAATCATCTCTTTCATGTGAGTTTTTGTTGGAGAACATGTGATTAAAAAGTAAGAAATTTTTTTGAGTTTATTTGTAAATATTTTATTACGTGAATGTATGGTTTAAAATAAGTACGAGAGTTAAAGAGTTTTATTTTAAAGGGAAACAAACATTAGCTTAATAGAAGAAGAAACAATACCTTAAACAATATTCACTAAAACAAAGGTCAAGCTATCTTGTTTAACATTTTTTTTTTTTTTTTTGAGTTACATTTCGAGGGAAGTTAGCTCACAATCATCTCTTTCATGTGAGTTGAAGAAGGTGAGAAATTACATTTCAAGGATCGATCTTCATACATGTAAAAATCATGATTGTAACAAACTTCCGATCGACCTACCAGATCAATTTCTACATAAATTGCTTTATTAAAGATCATCACTGGTGTTAACCATCCCTTGTGCGACTCATTAGAGGTTTCTCATCACGAAAGGGAGGAAGGGGAACACAATATATCGATGAATGAAAGAGATTAGACAAGAAAGAGAATAGTATGAAAACTAGTCTCATCACAAAATATTAAAAAATCGATGAAAAAATAAGAAATTAATAAATATGCTCATTATTTTTTTTCCACTTTTAAATATCATTTATTTATTTATTACTTTCATTTGTATAGAAATACCCTGCTTTTAAACACGCAGTTCCTCAGTCTTGTATCTAGAAATAGTAAAATACAAGTAAGAAGTAACATCAATATTGTCAATGGGAAGAGAAAATATGCATTCCAAAAGCTGAGAATGAAAAATTTGCCCAACTATAACAAAATTGACCGCATAATCTTGCAGTTGGTCTCTAACATAATTTTCCTCAATATTACGATCTTTAATATTTTAATTCTATAATCATTTGGGACTCTGATACGCTAAACTCATAAGTTTTAACGTTGAAAAGATACATGCACTACGTGAAATAAGTTCGTGAATAAAATGATAAACACGTATATTTATATGAAAAATAAAAATAAAAGAGAAACGTATAATGATGGAAAAAGAAAGAAAGGAAAATAGAGTACAAGACACTCTTTTTTTTTTTTTTTTTTTTCAATCTGTATACCCTCCAATTGTCCACCACCTAGGGATGTCAATCCGCCTCGTCAGCTTGACTCGTGGCTTGAGCTGAAACTCATTTTGGGTGATGGCTCAAACCTGAGCAGGTCATGTCCGTGACTGGCCGGCCCACGTGACACGCCCAAAATGGGCGTGTCACAGGCTACCTGCTGCTTGCTAGCACTTGCCTGAAAAGCTGCAATCACCAATTTTTTTTATTATTATTATTTTTTAAAAAAATCGAGTCGGCTCGACTCTATAAGGCCCGAGCCAAACCTCGATTTTTTTTTACCGAGGTTTGGCTCAACTTGACTAGGACAAAAAAAGTCTTGAGTGGTTTTTTTGTTTGGGCCGCACCTAAGCAAAAAATTTTCAGCTCGTGAGCTCACTCGGTCCACCTCATTTACATCTCTACCACCACCTCACTTGTTTTCTTAGTGCTGAGATCTTCTGTCTCTATTTCCCTCTTCCTTCAACGTACAATCCCCTACTAGAATTTTAGTACATCACTAAATCAGCTAGTGTTAGCAAATAACAAGGTGGCTACACAATTCAGTACAAAGTGATATCATCTTTAAAATGTAATCTTGAATGTTTGTTAATACTATCAGATCTAGTGACGTATCAAAAATCTAATAAAGGGAGAAATAAAGAAATAACTAAACCGTACTACTTTTCCCATTATGTATTCTCTCAACCCCTCTTTTTCTCCCACTCAATTATGAGTCTCCAACGACAGTTTGAGAATGGGAGTGGACAATGAGCAATGAAGGATTGGAAAGACAAAAAATATTTTTTGTAATTTTAATTGCAGATAAGAGTGTACTTATTTTTTGACTTATAAGTGGAGATAATGATGGTACGCATTTTAGGAGGCTTGTGTTGTGTGCGCTACAAAAAAAAAAAAAAAAAAGTAGGGCTTAAATGTCAACAAAAAGTAGTTAGGACTAAATTGCTTCACTATGCAAAAATAGAAGACCTTGCGTGTATAACTTTCCTAGTACATGCGTGAAAATGATATTGGAACGTTCAAACAGCATGATCTCCTTGTTAAGCATGTTCACTGAAAGAATTTTGCTATGTATACATTTAGAGTTAACATACCTGATGACAGCCACCTCATAATTGGGGAGTCGAAATTCTTTTATTACGTGTGGGCCCCCCTCTTGCGAGCCCCCCTCTTGCGAGGGGCTGTCATCCAGGGTGTCAAGTGTCAACCATGTATGTACAAACAACAGAACAACTGATGAAAATTAATCAAAGAATTAGGACCCTTTTAGTTTTTATTCCAGCTTATTTTTAATTTTCTATTTTGAGGGTTTGTTTAAATATTGCTAAAAATGTGTTTAATTTTTCATTTTGAAAAATTATTTCTCAAAAAAAAAAAAAATTAGAAAATAAGTTTGGTTTGAAATTTTAAAAAATTGTTTTATGACATTTTATTCCATAAAATATAATTATTCAGTAAAAATAGAACAATTTTATGTGAATACATTATCAAGTAAATATACATTATAAAATTAGTAAATTTTACAATAATTTCTTCTCTCTATGAAAAAATAAAAAGAAATAATAAATTGAGTTCAAATATAAAAAATAAAAATAAAATTTAATCACGTGGATTGAGAATATTTTTATATGTGTTTATTTAAATATACTTTTAATTTTTTTTATGTAAATAATCATTAAGAATTCAAACTATTTTTATTTTTATAATTTTAAATTTTCTAGAAATTTTTATAATTTTATTTTTCAATTTTTTTTTTAATTTTTCGGATTTTAGTTTTTTTTTTAGAATTTTAGATTTTATTTCTTCAAGATTTTTATTTTTAAAAAATTTTAAATTTAATTTGTTAAAATTTATATTTATATTTTTAAATTTTTATTTAAACATTTGCTTTCATTTTTCGAGTATTTTAGAATTTTTTTAAAAAAATATTTTGAATTTCACATTAAAAGTTTAACTTTATTTTTCAAACACGATTTCAATATCATGTACTTAATGACCGATTCACTCATGAATATTATAATTTCTCATTTATTTTAATTTATTAAATAATTACGGGGAAGAAAAAGGTCAGTTTCCAATGCAAACATTCTCAAAAGGAGCAAGAAACGAATCTGTGGCGTGAATCATGATCCAACTGCCAATCTTGATAGCACACGCTCCAGCCGCCGCCCTTTACATCCCCACCAAACAAAATTATAAAACTCACAATTTCACCATCAATCTCCCATCTGTCTTTTCGGGTGTATTGATTGTACATTGACCGGTGCCATTTGAGAAACCAAAGAGTCTGGACTGTTGAGCACTCCCCTAAATTGGTTGATTCTTATGTGGGTGTCTATAATTTAAGGCATTTGAGTTTTTAAATCTTGTGACTACTGGAATTGTTTTATGGGTTTTGTTAAATATTTGATTTTTTAATGTGGGTTCTGTGAGAATTATGTGTTTTGATATAGGCTTTGGAGATTGGTGTTGTTTATTGATTCTTATATATATGATTCTTTTTGGGTGCTGGGCTTTCTGGGTCTGTGAAGTTCCTGTCTAAAGATTTTCTTTCCTTTTGATTTGAAATGATACTGAGAAACTGACACAATACAATTGTAGCATTGTTTGGTTGTTTACATTGGACCCCTCTTTGATCAACTTTTTTTGGGTTGCAAAGATTATTCATTTTTGGACTTGTGTCTTGGGGAGTTGGATTTGCTTTCTAGAATTGCGTTAAGAGAGGACTTCTGGCTTGAATTTTCCGAGTCTTTGATTTGTGGCTATGTCTGGCGGAACACCTGTTGGGTGTAAAAGCATGAGGCAGAGGCATAGTCAAGGATATGCCTCAAGTAGTGATGACCTTGAAGATGATGCATGTTCAAGGGCAATGTCTCAACCTTATTCATTGCCGAGAACTCGGACATGGTTTGAAGTTTTGGAGAATTTTCTCTGGATTGCTTCTGCCATTTTTATCGTGTACTATGGGGACAGGAACTCAAATTTCATATACCTCCTGTGGCACGATGATCGGATTAGAAGGTAAGACTACTAGCTTTATCTCTTTACCAATTTTGATTATTCTGGTCAACTTATTGATGAGAATCTTTTACATGAATTAAGCTAAGACGAAAAAGAGAGTGAATTGAAAGGGCTCTTCCATGAATTGTATGTGGCAAAATTATTCTATATTTTGCTGTAAATGAATGATGAGACTGCTTTTGAATAATTGATGATCGCTACTCTTGACCTTTGTGATATCATTATATGGGAAGACCTCTGTTATTTAGTTTTTGCATATTGGTGATTGTTTGAAATAGCAGGTGATAGATTGGATTGAACCATGGGCCGGGGTGAAGCACTTGTTAGCTAGTTTGTTTAAGATCTGGATAATAGCATTTTTAGCAAATTATTCTAATGAAAAGCAAGTGGATTCATTATATATATATATATATATGTATGTGTGTGTGTGTGTGTGTGTGTGTGTGTGTGTGTGTGTGTGTGTGTGTGTGTGTGTGTGTGTGTGTGTGTGTGTGAGTGTCTGTCTAGCGGCCAGACTCACAAAATATGGATCGAGGTTCTGTTGAGTTTGGATGAGGTCTATTCTTCTCTTTTTGCTGCATTTGGACAGGAGGTGATACTCTATACACACCATAATCCATCTGTTCTTCTACTGATATTTATATCCTTGTCCATTGACATGGGTGATATAAAACCACAGCTGTATGTAAAAAGTGGATTATAACTCTTAATACAGTAGCATTCTACTCAGACTCAATGCATGCCATGTAGTGGTAGACTGTTTTGACTTTCTTGGATCTGCATATTTACCTTTGGTCATTTTTATCTTAGAGACCAGGAAAAAGTTTGGAACTCCACTCGACATTCACTATACCTCTTGAAGTTTTTGTTGCCTACTTTTGCTTGTCTCTGTCTTGCATAAAAATAGGAATGCAATTTACTGGATTTTCTAGAAAAGGAAAATAAGAGATGTAGCCTATTGCTATTCAATATTTCTGGGATTCTGAAAAGGGATTAACTACATAAAACTTGCCCTTGAAAATGGCAGTAATTTAACTGCATTAAGGGTTAGAGAATCACTATCTTAAAATCAGTCAGTGTCCATTCTTTTCTCATTAATTAGTAGACCGACAAGAAAATGTTGCTAATTTAGCTTGATATTTGAATGACTAATGAATGATATTTTGGAGGCTTAGTAACTATTTTTGTGTGGACCTATATTTCTTGGACTCGGGTATAGGTTTCGGATGCAGGTTATATCTAGGAGCTACATCCTTCTTTTAAAATTTAGGACATTAGGATACGATTTAAAAGGACCTAAATTTTCGATATGGTTACAGGGATATGTCTTGCTTTTTTCTTTTTCTTTTTTTTTTTTTCTTTTGTAGAAATCAATTTAAATTTAATGTCATAATAACAATAAATTATATACCATTACATCATTTTAAATCCAATTCTGAAATGACAAAACCAACATTTTATGTTAATAAAGTAGAATTAACGTGGTTTGACTAGCCCTACCCATCAATAGACTCGGCAAAGATGAGCTAAGCCCACTAAACAAATCATTCTCTACAGTCTCCAAACAACACAAATCCTAACGGTTCATCATCTTCTTCATCACAAACCCCATTTTTCAACTTAATTGATAACTATTACTATAATCAATAACTTATTGAAAATAAATAATATTTATGAAAAATATATCTAGAGTTTTAAATTATTTGACAACTTGAGTTTTTTTATTAGAAATACACAATAGTATTACGTCTTTCAATACATGTAAAACCGTGTTAATAGTTGACAAATATTTTTATTATTAAAAATAGATAATGATATAATACATGTAAAACCGTATTAATAAATTATAAATTAATATAAATAAACTCCATTATATATTTAATAAATTAATTTTCATTCATAGCAATTTGAGTTTTTTATAAAGCAAATTAAATCTTTATTCAAAAAGAGAATTCAAAATGTGGAACACTACCAAAACTCATTTGATATTCTTGAAGGTGTTGGCTGCTTAAGGTTGTTCATCTATTAGATGAGCTAAAGTCGTATAGTGCTTCTTTTTTTTTAATGATAATAAAGAAGTTGAGGTTGGAGTCTTGGAGATGCTGAAGATAATGAAATGAGGACAATTAAGAATTAAGATAAAATACTTATTTTATTTTTATTATCATACTGTTTTAATGTTTTATTATCTATAATATATTAAATATCGCATGAAGTGAGAATCATTTTTTGGACGATTTTAGCCATACTACAATTTAATTATTTCAATAGTACCCTATTGTTCGTTTTTCAATATATATTTAATAGAATATTAATTATTAAAAACATGCACGCAAATAAATAATTGAATTGTACGAGAATAATCAAATTCATTCATAAACATTGAATTTAATTAATTTGAATCAATAAATATAGAAAAAGAATAATATATATACATATAAACAAGGGGGGTGTAAGTGAACTAACATGGAATTTAATTAATTTGAATTAATAGATATAGAATAATAATTTATATATGTTTAAACAAAGGGGGTGTACATGAATCAATATGGAATTTAATTAATTTGAATAAATGAATATAGAAAAAGAATAATTTATATACATTTAGACAAATGACATTATATCATAAATTAAATAAGTGTGCATGAATTTGAATAATTTATCTACTCCTATAAATGATAATAATTGAATAACTCCCAAATTATATGATCTTTAATAATTTATATACTCTAAAATAATTTATGATAAAATGAATAATCTTGAAAATAAATACGTGTTTATGAACTTGAATAATTTATTTACTCCTAGAATAATTGAATAGCTCCCAAAACATGTGTGCATGAACTTGATGATTTAATGTTATATTTTATATATCCCTTAATAAACGTTAATTAGTATAAATGCACATACATAAATAATTAAATTGTAGTATTTCTAGAGTAATTAAATAGCCTCCAAAATATAGAAAGTGTACGTGCATGAATTTGAAGAATTAATTGATTGAATTATAGTAGGATATATATAAATTAATGTTAATTATTATCATACACGTAAATAAATAATTGAATTGTATAAAAAGTTCATTTCACATAAACAGTTTTTTTAACTATTTTTTATATTAACTGATTTCCAAATATTATTTTTACAGCGTTTATAAAGTATTTCAAAATAACGTGCAATGCACGTTTAGCTGTGACTAGTAGTAATAAAATTATGATGAATTTACACACACACACGTGTCCGCGTACCCTAATTTTTTTTAAAAAGTTATATTAACGTACCCATATCATGTCGTATTCGAATTACGTATTTGAATCCATGTTACTTAGGTCTCCAAATGTTTAATAATGATATATATCAACGATATGGATATAGGTATACAATGGAGATGTGAAAGCCTTTTCAAGTATTTGGGCTATGTAGTTCACACGCTCTTTTTTCTTATTCTTTTTGATTTGTGTTAGGAAAGTCTTTCATGGAGTTTGTTGATAATTTATTTTCAGAGATCTGTGAGGTATCTTACTATTAGACATAGACAATCCTCTCTGCTCAAAAGTCATTGAGAGATCGTTGAGATTTTGTTTTGCATAACAGAAACCCTCTTTTATTGTCTTGAGGCTTCTAAACTGCCTTTTAAAAAGAAAAAAAAATCTTCAACTTTCATCTTTCCCACATGTAGCCCCTCCCCACTTTCCAGCCAATCTCCCAATGCAGCCCCCTTCCCACTTCCAGCAATAGTCCTTGTGCCATTGTCTCCTCCCAGCATTCCAACCAGCCTCCTAATAGTTGAATCCCCCACAATGTTCCCTTTCGGCCCTTTGAATTCAGCCCCCTCCCCTCCCCACACCACAGCCAACTCCTTTCTCCCAAAACTACACATAAAATGGCAGCTTTTGGAATGTCTCAGGGCTTGCGTGAGTGGGAGAAGGTGAAATCTAGGAATTATTATTATTATTATTATTTTTTTTTATTATTATTATTATTATTTTTTATTATTATTTTTAATTTGCTAGAGCAATTTAGGTATCAGACTACTTTTTTTCCTCGAAAAAAGTTTTACAATACTGTAATATGGGGAATCTATTGTGCAAAACAATCCTTATGAGGTATTAGTAATTTTTGAAAAGAGAGGAGTGTCTGTATAGTAGTTACCTAGGGAGTGTCCATGTAATTGTCTCACATTCTATGGAAGTCTTTGAATTGTGCTGTAAACTATTAGGCATAAAACTGATTAAGCGTTTTTTGAATTATTTTCCCGTCACTTAATTTTGTTATTTACATTTATTTAGTAGATCCCAGACTAATTGCCCATCTCTTTTTCTGATTTTATTTGAGCTTCTCCAAAAATCATTTATATTTTCTTGGATAGGATCTTGAGTTTCAATTGACACTGCGAACCCCAGAAGAAGAATCAGAAAAGAGAAAAAGGAATAAAAGCCTTTTAGCTACACGTAATCTTTAACATTAAAATTCGTTTGTAGATTTTTAGATCTATCCTTCAGCTTAATAGTTGACTGCTAATGTAGATAGTTTTAACATGCCACTTCATTAACATAAAATTATTAAATTATCAATAAATAAATAAGTAAAAAATCTCAAAGATCCAGAAATTCACTTATACCAAGCACAAAATCGCACTCGCCTCTTACTTAAGAATGTAAGCATCTTGGAGAAGATTAGAGGGGAAATTACACGGGGCTATTTTGCTTTCAGAAGACTAGTCCTATGAGATTTTCTATCAAAACAAAGTCCAATAAAACATTTTCAAGATACCAATTCCTTTTTCATGGAAGTGCTTAAGGTTTTTCAAAATAAAGTCCCAAAAGTGTCTTGAAAAATTGTTTTTGTGTGTCTAGGTTTTCCTTGGAAATAAGAAAAGAGTCAAATATGAAAGCAAATGTGTTCGTTTTGTGTAATTAAACACAAAGGGTAAAAGTGGAACGAAGATATGCTTCTCTTAGACTTTAGGCCCTCTATAAAAATATATTTTGACAAGTAGAGTTGATCAAAAAATTTCCAATAGGTCTATGTCTTTTGAATTTCTTAAGGATTTCAAATTAATTTCCCATAGATTTAGTACTTTTCATCCATTAGAGATTTGCGGCAGTATATCAAATGATCTTAGGTTTTCAGCAATCTTTATTCTTCAGAATATTTTGTCCCTCTGAAACATGATCCTTGAGGTTTTGTGAATCTCCATAGATAAAGATATGCATATTCAATGTAGCTGTTAGAATCCTTCACGCTCCAAAGAACTTGACTGACTTCTTGTGGTAATAATGCTTCTTTGTGAATTATTTGTATACTTGATAGTGGAGCCTTTCATAAATATTGTGCCAATTACAGTTGCCAAAATTCATTGCTGCAGGATACCATTGTATTTAGGGATGCTAGGTGTCAGTTTGAATGTTCTTTTTTTCCTGTATATGAGTTTGCTAGCTTGGGGAGTCCAAAAGTCCAGTGAGAGGTGGGAGGTTTCAAGTACAGCTGCTCTGCCATTTATCATTGTTCTTGGACTTCTGTCCTTCTGCTTGTAAGAACCATAAATGTTGTTTTATTCATTTTTATTTACTTATTCACATCCATAAAATTTCCCTTCTTGCATTAAATAAAGTTTTAATGCAGGTTCTCTTTTGCTTTATGGCCAATTTGGAGTTTCTTGACATTGCCTCTCATGGTATGTTTCTTGATGGCCTCTAGATTTTTTCTTGTTTCTATTGAGAAATTGTTGATTCAAGGGCAAGCATAGTTTCTCTTCTGTTGTGTATGATTTCTAAAGTAATACATTTGTATAATATATGTATATGTTCCCTGAAAAACTAAATGCATAACTTTGACGCTAAAATTGTGTTCTATGGGCATACTCGATTCCCTTAACTTATTTACTTGACATGAGTTTCCTATGTCCTCGCTTAAGCACACAATCCATAGAAGTACAGTTAATTTCCTATGCCTATTTAGTTTTTGGAATAGAACATGGCTGTGCCGATATAGTTTTTTGGAATAGAGCATCTGAAGATGGTTAACATGCAGTACGTTCTGTGTTTTTTTATATAATTTCGTATTATAACTTGCTGACATTCATAATTTGTTGGTAAATTTGACACCAACACGAGGGGATAGGGATTTGGTCATCCTCTTCTTCCTCTTCAATCTGGTTTACTAAAAAACATAATCCTTTTAGTTGACTTGGACACTAAAGCGATGGAGGCTGGGTGATTCAACTCCGACGGTCAAGTTAGGTTTTTTATTCCTAGAATGGAGAGTGATTACTAAAGTGAAAGTTTTCTGGAGATATTTATAGATGGAGAGTAATAAGAACTATCGCCTTTAACAAGGAGTCACTATGGGCGATAGGTGCCTTGTGCTGTGTGGTTGGCTTGTCGAATTGTCTGTGAAATGCTTGTCTATCCGCCCTTGGAACTTGTTGATTTGAGACTTACTTTTTTGGGTATTTGTTTTCTTTAGTTTTTAGTCTTTTTCAACTGTAAACATATTGTTGTCTTTTCATTGTATTGAGATCAGCTTAAGTACCTACAGAGGTGGTTGGGCTCCTTTCAAATGAATTTACCTTCTTGTTGCACCACTATTTCATATGTTACCTAGTCTCTTATTGCTTTTATGCCAAGCTCAGGCCTTCAATTTTTGGTGATGGCATGGTTTGTTGTTTTTTACCTAGGGGACCCTCGTCTTCCATGTAACTCAATGGCCCCAATGTTCCGTGTCATATTTTATGATATAAGAGTTGCCCCCTCCCTGCCCTAAAGGTTTGAGTTGAGCATTCATGCTTGGTTGAACTTTGTGCTGTAGATGGAACAAGGCATGGCACTTGACCCACTTGGTTTGAGGATTATGAGCTTTTGCTATTATTTTGTGGATAAGCTCAGACCTATTCTCAAACCTACTGTGGGTACTTAGGAAACATCTATCTCCTTGTACTTGTCACTAATCTTTTAGTTTCGAAGATTGTAAACTCAGTTTATTTATGTCTTTGCTGTGGGAAGACTTGAAGGAAGTCTTGTAGCCTCGAAGGTCGCAAGGTCTTGTCGATCACTCCTTCCTTGTGCTGAGGAGGTGCATATAAGGGGAGAGCGTACTTTCAGATGTACTATCAATGGTATAAGCTGATCACTTTTAGGTTTTAAAAATGCTATTTTTTATTGGGATATTCTGCTTCCATAAGGTCTGATGGAGACTCCAGACTGCCATGGACTTGTAGAATTCAAGCATCGCGTGACCTTAGCTCTCACTATTTTCGACCCCTTGTGGTTAGCACGCTAAATTAACCTCTGATACAGAGTAGGTCAGGTATTTGGCACAACTAGAATAAGACTAAGATGGTAGAATAGGAGCACAAGAGGTCAGAGAATGCTTTTTGTATTATGTACAAAGCTCTTTACAATTTGGGACTTGGAATTTGACACTTCCAAATGAGCTCACCACCTATTTATAGTGTTTGCCTCCTCAAATTGACGGTAAGGATTTAGCTGATCCAATGGTCCATATTTGATTCTAGAGATCTCTACCAAAATATCTCATAAATATCTACTATACAGATAATATATCATAGTATTCTGCCGAGAACTCCTACAAGTTCTAGTGCAAGCTGCTTTCTAGAAGCTTTCATCCATCCTGAAGGCCTGAATGCTTGCTAGAACCTTTCGTTTAGCCAGAAGTGCTGGTGTGTCTAGCACGTTCCAGCTAGCTCAAGACACCTCCGTTTCTAGACTTTTCCACGCTTAGGCCATGTTAAGCTGCCATAATTTTGCCCCTTATGTTCCATGGATCCGTATGTACATTCTGTCCATTCCGCCCACCCCGTTGTTCACATAAAAATCAGCTATAGGATAGTTGGAAAGTGCTAATGGCTTGCAAGGTGTTACAAGGCGCTTTGATGGTTATTCTCATCATAAACTATGAAATAATTTATTCTCATCATAAACTATGAAATAATTTAAAAACTGTATAATTCCAAAATTATGATCAATACAAACCATATAACGTCTTGAAAATATATAACAAATCAACGAATTAGAATTCTAATTTACAATTAGGAATATAAAATAAATCATTGAAGTAGCAAATAATAACTCGTCAAATAAAATTGCAAATAATAATTAGTCAATATAAAGTACCAATAGATCAATTGTATGTTATATCTTTGTTTGTACTTTTTATTCTTCAATAAATTACCTACTTTTTGCTTCGATTTTAATATGTGAAATCTTTTGAATCAAATGTCTATATGTTGGTTAAGACAATTATTAATTAAAAAATATATTATTTTGGTAATATTCTAAAATACAGCTTCGTGTGTTCTCGATGAGATCTCGTGTGTTAGAATTTCAAAGAATATAAATAATGTAGAACACACCATACGGGAGGGAGAGTTTTTGTCAATGTAAGATAGAGCAACATAATTGAACTTTTTTACAAGAAAGCCTTGTGTTCTAGCTATCTATCTTAGTCTCTTGTATTTGTGAATGATAACGTATATGTGTTACATCTTTAATTTTATAGATTTTTATTTTTCAATAAAATCAACACTTTTTAGCTTTGACTTTAGCAGGTGAAATCTTTTGAATCAAATGAGTGTATTTGTTAATTAAGATAAGATAATTCTTGGATTAAACAATATACTATTTTGGTAATATCCTAAAATAAAGCTTTGTATGTCTTTGATATGTCCTCTTGTATTAAAATCTAGGAAGCACACATATTCTATAAATTCATTACGTACAAGTATTCGATATGTATCCAAGCTTTTGTCAGAAAATTAAATCTCTATTTAAAAAGAGAATCCAAACCATGGGACATTGTAAGAGACTCATTTGATACTTTTGAAGGTGTTGATCTGTTTGAGGTTGTTGATCTATCGTTATATGAGCCAGAGTTGGATAATGTCATTTTTAATGATAATGAAGAAGCTCATGTTGGTGATGTTGAAGAAAATGAAATTGGAACAATTAAGGATTAAGATAAAATACTTCAGTATTTTATTTTATTTTTATTATCATGCTTCATTTTAGTATATCATTTTTTTAAATTTTAATTAAATTATGTTGAATTATATATATGCACATATCCGCATATTTTTAAAAAATTGTATCATACCGTATTCGAATTGCGGATCTGAATTTGTGCTTCTTAGGTTAGAACTATAAAAAATATGAATAATATGCAACATACCATATGGTGTGTTGGAGACGTTTTCTTAGGTGTCTGAGATTTTAAAAAATATATAAAACATAGTACAAGTTGCATGGTGTGTCGGACTTGTCGTTGTTCAACACGGACATGCCACATCAGCAATAGTCTCTGTACTGCATAGACTTAGATAATAGAATTTTATCTTGATTTTTATAATCAAATAGAGAAAGTGAAAATCTCCTGTCTTGAAAGAAGGGTTCATTATGGATAACCAATTATGAACAAGTGGGGAATTGTATTTCATCTCAAATCGAGTTGCTTGGATTCACATATATTGAAACTGTAATCTTCCTTTGTGATGGAAGTTCTATTATCTTGTTTCTATATAGTAATTCAAGGAGTATAACAAAACTGTATCTTCTACATTTTCTTCTATGAAATGAGAATCTTGTATGAGAACATCACTAACTGGATTTTTATGTATATCAATTGACTAGTGTACAAATGTTGAATAATGTATGATTTCTTATCTGTGTAAGCATGTTATGATAGCATGTGAAGGTTTACTAATTACCTACTTATCTTCTACATTTGCAGTTCACTCTATTCATGGCTTGGATGGTCATCGTACCGTATTTGGTTCTGGGAACGTTCAAGCCACAAACGGATTTACTTCGTACAGATTAGCAGTTTTTGGATTCTATTGGACAACTATATGTCGTAACTGACGTAGTTGAAGACGTATACAAAATACAGATAGCAGCATTTGCAGCCAGTTAAAAGTTTGTTTTCCCTTGTTCTCGCATTTGTTCAACATTGATGTTAGCAAGAAAGATGGAATCTGGTTTGACATTGTTTTGCTATCAGTTAAATATGCATACACAAAGTTCTTTTATTGTAATTATTAGTTATATAATGTGATGCCTTTCGGTACATTATTCATCCTTACTCGTGTTTTAGAAACTCATTTATCGTTTGCATAGTGAATATTCGTGCGTTACGTGCTTTTATTGGGATTGTTAGTTATAACTTGATGCCTTTTAATTTAATATTGTGTCCACCTCATGTTTTTCTGGAACTCATTTATCATTTGAATAGCGAAATATGCATATATAAGAAACATGCTTTTAGCGGAGTTATTAGTTATAACTTGATGCCCTTTGATAGTCTTCATCCTTAGTCGGGTGCCTGAAACACGTTAATCATTTACATAGTGATACACACATTGTAACGCGCTTTTTTCAGAATTATCAGTTTAACACGATGCCTTTTGTTACTGTTTGTTTTCACCATTTCCCTATGATTCTCTTTACGACTGTCTACAGTTTATTATATTTGTTAAAATTTAAAATACTACTTCAGAAGTTTGAGATGTTTCATTTGCTATTTTTAAGTTCTTTTCAATTTTTAATTGGGAAAATTTCATTTCTAAGATGTTAAGTATGTGTCATCAGGGCCGGTCCTGTGATCGGCGGGGCCTGAGGCGAAGTCCGAAAATTGGGCTCCCGGAGATCAACGTAAACGCAAAATCCAACCGTGCATTATGCAACGTATTGCAAACTTAACACTGACGTGTAGAACAACAAACAAATATAAAGAACAAAAGATTTATATATATATATATATATATATTATAACTAGGTGCAAGCAACGTGCAATGCACGTTTACTTAGTTTATATGTAATATTTATGTTTAATAATTAATTTGTTATTAATAAAGATGTAATTTTTTTTGGTTAGTTAAGGGCGTGTCTGGGCGTGCTGCAAAGAGGAAGGAAAATTGATTATGTTACCATTTTTTTTTCAAACCTACAGCCCTACAGTGAGAGATTTGGTCCAAAATTGCGGCTCCCAACGGCATGAATTGTGTTGCCAACGGCTTGATTTCTGCTGAAAAGCAGAAACAGACACCCTATAAATAATTAATGATGTAATGTTTATGTAATTGGTAAATAATTAAATGTGTGATTTTGATATTATGATGTAGGTTGGTGAGATTGAAGAAAATAAGCAAAAGTAGACAAATTTGGAAAAATGGCTAAATTGTAAGGGATCCAAAGTTCGGGGGTTAAAATATAAATACTTAAAAGTTGTGTCGAATCTCACGATGAAGATTTGAGAGTGCTCGTAGTCAATTGGATAAAGGAAGATGTCAAGGGGATCAAATTTAGTCAAAAGATGATCACAAATCAATTTCTAACCGAAAAGTTATGCTCCGGTGTTTTAGTCTCATATTGAAACCTATTTTTGGTATAGGAAGTGATCGAATTGGAGAATGATGTCTGCATTAAAGTTGTAGCCAGATGAGTTAGCTTTCCAACCCATTTTGCATCGCCTCAATAGGATATCGGAATACAAAGTTATGATAAAAACACTGAAGGAAAGTGCAGCTGCCTGTTTAAAACAAGAAATTCCATTACATAGACCTTTATATTAAGACCTATTTTTGGCATATAAAGTGGTCTAATTGGAGAATGATGTCTGAACTAAAGTTGTAACCAAATGAGTTAAATTTCCAACGCATTTTGAATTGCCTCAATCGGATATCGGAATACAAAGTTATGATAAAAATACTGAAGGAAGGTGCAGCTGCCTGTTTAAAACAAGAAATTCTGTTACATAGTCCGTTATATTGAGACATATTTTTGGCATAGAAAGTGATCGAATTGAAGAATGATGTCTGAATCAAAATTGTAGCCAGATGCGTTAGCTTTCCAACTCATTTTCAATCGCCTCAATCGGATATCAGAATACACAGTTATAATAAAAACATTGAAAGAAGGTGCAGCTGCTTGTTTAAAATAAGAAATTTCGTTACATAATCTGTTACATTGAGACCTATTTTTGGGATAGAAAGTGATCATATTGGAGAATGATGTATGAATCAAAATTGTAGCCAGATGAGTTAGCTTTCCAACACATTTTGAATCGCCTCAATCGGATATCGAAATACAAAGTTATGATAAAAACACTGAAAGAAGGTGCAGCTGCCTGTTTATAACAAAAAATTCCGTTACATAGTTCGTTATATTGAGACATATTTTTGGCATAGAAAGTGATCGAATTGGAGAATGATGTCTGAATCAAAGTTGTAGCCAGATGTGTTAGCTTTCCAACGCATTTTGAATCGCCTCAATCGAATATCGGAATACAAAGTTGTGATAAAAATACTGAAAGAAGGTGCAGCTACCTGTTTAAAACAAGAAATTCCGTTACATAATCCGTTAAAACAAGAAATTCCGTTAGTTTTTCCGTTAAACCAACAAATTTCCGTTAGATAGGCACTTTTTATATAGAAGAAGAAGTAACAAAATCAACAAGAGTTCAAACAATCAGTTAAATACTATTCGTCTCGCTGTATTAGAGACAAAACAATTAATCAAATCTGAATAATTTAATTGTTCAACCATATCTTTCTCTATTGATAGCATAGCCAATCCATTCAATCTTTCTTGTGACATAGTTGATCGGAGGTAAGTCTTGATCAACTTTAATTTGGAGAAACTTCTTTCTGCAGATACAACTGTAACCGGCATGGTTAACAAGATTTTATAAGCAATATAAGCATTTGGGAAACAAGCACCCAATGTTTTCAAATATCGTAGCACTTCAATTGCTCTCGTTCCTGCATTTGGTATATAGCACCGCATGACTAATATTTTCGAAAATAAATCATACTCCACTAATGTCCGAACGCCCATTATGTTCTAATTGTTTCTTAAGATTCATACAAGATTTCATCAAATTCGAATGACTTTCATCCCTTAACCTCTTCAAATTGAATAAAAACCCAAATTTGTCGTCATATTGTTTGAATTGTTCAAATCGAGTCCTCATAGAAGATAGAGCTTGATCTATTACAAAAACAAAGAATTCAACTCTAAAAGATTCTTCAGCCGATTGCTTTATTTCATTACTTCCGCTTTCATCAAAATGTTTTTATCTTCGAATTATAAGTTTTTCTCGAAATACAACTTCAATTCCCATTTCGTTTGCCTTCTTTGTCGCTTCATCCATGGCAATAGTAAATCCAGTTTCTCTATATTTTTCAAGAAATGAAACAAGCCCTTGCAAGAGGTCGACAGCATGATCAATATCCATATTTTCAGTTTGAAGAAATTTACTCACAATATTGACTGTACGCAAGAACCTGTACCAGATAATCAATGCAAGTAAGAACTCAAAACTAGATAGCTCATTCGTTGCTAACGACTTTGCTTCACTCCTTATTTTAGCCTCTTCGTTACTTACTGCCAATTCAAGTAACGCATCTCTTATTTGTGCAGTTTGCTCCATTACAGGCTTCACACTGTCAACATGACTTTCCCAACGTGTTTGTGACAATGGCTTCACTGTCAAGCCTTGTACATTATCTTTGAAAATTTTCCATCGTTTGGTAGAAGAGGAGAACAATGTGTAGATGCGTTGTATCACTCCAAAAACGAATACACCGTTAGAACAACAATACACCATATTGCACAATGCTAGATTCAGACTATGAGTGCCACATGGAGTATAGAAAGCTCGGGGATTCACCTCAAGTACTCTTCTTTGCACACCTTTGTGCTTCCCGCTCATGTTAGATCTATTGTCATAACCTTACCCTCTAATATCATCAACATCAAGATTAAGTTTAGTCAAAACCTGTTGAAGCTCAGTTGCAAGTCCAAGTCCTGTTGTGTCATCTACCTTCAAAAATTCAAGCCAATATTCTTCGACTGTAGGTAAGTTTGTCGTATCGTCAACACATCGTATTACTAAAGACATTTGTTCATCGTTACTAGCATCTGGAGTACAATCAAGTATAACCGCGAAATATTTTGCATGCTGAATTTTCTTGACAATTGAACTTCTCACCTCATTTGCCAACAACTGTATCAACTCAGTTTGAATTGTTTTGCCAAGATATGTATACTGAATCTAACGTGCTTTAGCCCGCCGAACGTGCTCTTGCATTATTGGATCAAACTCACTAATCATTTCCACCATTTGTAAAAATAGGCCATTGTTCTCAACATGTAGCCTCTCATTATCTCCTCGAAATGGCAAGCTGTTTTTTGCGAGTCTTTTGATGATAGCGATGGTCCTAGTTAATACATTTCTCTAATGTTCTCTTTTTTCGTCTATCACCAATTGAACACTTTTGTCTATTGTAGTTTTCGACCGAAGCCTATTTTCCAATTCAATCCACCTTGTCATACAACGTAAATGCTCCTCATTCCCT
Source organism: Fraxinus americana (assembly GCA_035079005.1). NCBI lineage: Eukaryota > Viridiplantae > Streptophyta > Magnoliopsida > Lamiales > Oleaceae > Fraxinus > Fraxinus americana. The sequence continues at coordinate 21,302,770 of CM068715.1, read as the reverse complement.
TCATGACTTTTAATAGAACGATGCAAATTATGCCAATTTCTGAATCCTTCATTACCCAGTTGGCCGATTCTGTTGGCATTATTTAGTGTTTTAAACAATTTACAACAAAAGCAGAAGATCTTGTCCATAGATACTGAATATACTAGCCATCTTCTATCAATTGTTTGCCCATTTGGTAGTAATCGCATGTACTGTGAAGAATCAAAATGTCTGTTTGCACTATCTTTGGGAAACACGATGCCATCAACTCTTTTCGGACCCATTTCAACTAAATAATCTATCGTTCTCTGATCAATGTTTTTCCAATTCCCAGGATCATCTAAATTCAAAGAAAATCTTCTCTCTTCTTCCTTATCATCCACTTCATTCACATTCAAAGAAAATGAGCCATCTTCTTCCTTCTCATCTATTTCATTAACACAAGAAGGTTTTGTCACTTCTTTACCCTCATCCTCATTCAACTCATTCACATTACTGCTTTTAAAGTACTTGTCCATAGCGCCTGCTTGACTTTGAGTCAACAACTGTTCATTTCGTTTCATTTTTCTCTTCATAGCTCCGGAGTCATATTTAGGAGGCATGACGTATGTTCAAATATCTAATGCCCAATACTTAGCCTAAAAGACAATTACAAAATATCTCAATCATCTCACAATTAAAGTATTCAATACAGTGACTGCGTGCGCCTGTGCAATTGATCCTACACGCTACAATGAACATTCATACAAGCCGACAAGGCCACAATTATATAAGCCGACAAGGTTTCAAACATTTTCAATATCAAGTTAGAGCAAGCCATTGCTTACTTGAGAAGTAGAAAATCCACGAAAATTGTGGAATCACGCCCTATTCCAGCATCCAGCGTTGCACATTTAAGTTCTCACAAGCCTGAAATTGAATCATTCACAAATCATTCAAAACTGAAATTGAAATTGAATCATTCACAAATCACATAAGCCACAAAACTGAAATTAGACAAGCATTCCAAAATGAAATTAGACAAATCACAACATCCACAAAACTGAAATCAGACAAGCAGCTCAAAACTGAAATTACAAAAGTCACAAAACCGAAATTAGACAATGAAACAAACCCTAAAGCCACTTACCAGTAGAACTCACGCAGTCACGCCACGCCAGTCGCAGACTTGAGACTACCACTTGGCACTGGTCCACTACTACTCTACCAACACGGCGTAAGCTGCGATCCTTAATCGAACCAGTAGCGAACGGAACTCGAAAAAAACGAAATGGTTCGCACTTTGCAGTTCGCTGATGATTAGGGTCTCGAAAGGGAAAAAGTTTAAGGCAGGAAGAAGAAGAGGAGGAAACTGCACTGGAGAGTCCGACGTCGGCTTGAGCCTTGAAGAACAGTTGATTGGTTGGTGCCTTGGTGGATTGAGGATTGAGTTGGAGGAGATGAATGAATTTTGAGATTGAGACTTGAGAGCGAGCGGGAAGGAGAGAGCCAGAGAGGGTGAGACGTCGAGTGTTCGTTTAGGTTAGAATTGGGCCTAATTCATTTCTACAGAGTTGGGCCTAGTAAAAAAAAATTAATTTGGGCCAAAAAATTAGGCCCCTTCCAGGTTTAGGCCTGAGGCGATGGCCTCATTTGCCTCGCCTCAGGACCGGGCCTGTGTGTCATTTCAAAATTAAGAAAACAAATCAGATTTTTTTTAATTTTTATTTATGAATTAATAAATTTATTTAATATTTAATTATAATATAATATAATTAATCCACCACACCTCCACCACCCTTACCGCTCCGGGGATTATTCCGGCGACCGTTCCGGTCACCACTTTTCTTTGACGACTGTTCCGGCGAATATTCCAATGACCGTTCCGGCAACTGCTCCGATTCCGGCGAATATTCTGGTGACCGATTCCGACGACTATTTTAGGGTCACTATTTAAAAATTTTGTAGGTCACAATTAATTCGTTGGTCATATATCAAGATTTATAGGACACACGGTCACAAACTTCCAAATTAGTTGGTCACAGATTTTTTCACGGTCACAGATTATATAATTTTTAGGTCACAAATAACAAAATTGTTAGTCACGAATTATATTTTTAGTCACGGCTTATTGAATTTTAAGGTCACATATTATATTTTTAGTCACAGAAGGTCACACGAATGCAGATTTCCAAATTATTTGATCACAGATTTTTTCACGGTCACAAATTATAATTTTTAGGTCATAGATAACGAAATTGTTGATTTCACAGATAACGAAATTGTTGATTTTTTAGTCACAGGTTACCGGATTTTAAGGTCATAGATTATATTTTTAGTCATAGAAAACCAAAATTACCAGATCCACCCCCACCACCTCTGCACTATCACCACGACCACTACCACCGCTGCCACGACCAATATCACCACCACCCAAACACCACGACAATCAGAAATCCACCAAATTAATTAGACTCAGGAACACAAAACTACAAGAAATTCACCAGAACAACCACTACTAACACCGACACCGTCACCACCAATGTCGACCGCCACCTGTACCACCACAGTCGCTGCCAAAACAACCAACACTGCCCGAAGGCAACACCGCTGTCTAAAAAACAAATTGACACCCCGACACCACCAAAACCACCCGACTAGAACCATCGACACCCCCACACAACACCACCGCACACAGCCAAAGGCACTATGACCAGCAAACGATACCACCAACGCTCAAAAACTAGATCGCCCAAACCATTTGCGCCATCATCTGTGAACACTGCTTCCATTTTTAGATCCACCGTCCCCAATCAGCAACGCACACACGCCCACCACCATCACAGTCTAAAAATCATCCGCACCATCATAGCCCAAAAATCAAACCCACCACACACCCACTACGTCGCCAACACCACCGCACAATAGCACACATCCCCACCACCATAGTCGCCGCACCGAAGCTTGTCATGCCAGATTTTGAAAGGCCAGGTCGACTCGAAAACCACCCTAAAAATCTGAAGCGATGACTAGATCGCTCACGTCAACAGTGGGTGAAGACGACAGTGGGATTTTGGTGTTGGTCGAGCGGTGGCGACAGTCGCGCCGATGACAAGAGAGAGGAGGCTGAGAGTGATGAGAAAGAAAGGTTTGAGGGGAAATGAAGGGGAGAGGGAGGTATGTTGTTTTATAAATTAAATTTATTTAATAATAAATTTATTTAATAATAATATATTAATTAATAAAATATCTGATTTTTGAAACGTTAAACATAACATATGATTGATGAAATGGGATCTTCAAATGTAGGCTTTTATGTAATTTCCACTTTTTAATTTTGAAAAGCCCAAAACTTGCTTGATTTGGTATTTTTTTAAAAATATATTTTCAAAAATAAAAGCGTTTGAGTATAATTTTATTTCAATTAAATTCTGAAAAATAAAAATCTAAAAAAGTTATTAAAACGGTAAATTCTAAAATTCTGAAAAAATTCTTAAAAAAAAAAATTGAAAATTTTAGAAATACAAAATTTGTAGGAAAATAAGAAATAAAATAGTTCAAATTCTTATTATTTTTTAAATAAAAATTTTAAAATAATACTAAATGAACAAAGATAAAAATTTTGCAGTCAACATCATTATTATTTTTTATTTTCTATGTTTTACCACTTAATTTATAATTTTGTTTTATTTTACTTTTGTAGAGAAAAGATTATAAAATTCATCAACTTTAAAATATTTATATTACTTAAAATTATTCTATTGAAAACAATTTTTTTGAAATAAAACATCATAAAACAATTTTCCAAACTCAAACTAAACGTATTTTTCAATTTTTTGTTTACATAAATAATTTTTCAGAACGAAAAATCAAAAAATGTTTTTAACAATCTTAAAGCATACATTCAAAATAAGATAACTGAAATAGAACTAAAATGCACGTCAAATCGGTCATAAGCTATTCCAACAAGTTATATTAATTTTAATTTAATTTTTATACTCACTGTCATGAATATTTTGTATTTTCCGAAAGTACGTGTTATTCAAATCTTGACGTGCATTAGAAAAGGACTGTAAATTGTTTTATTTTTGTACATTTTTTATTTAAATAAAATTTCTACTTGAATAAATTTAATATTAAAAAACAATCCCTTTCTTAAAAGAAAAAGATAAAGGAAGCTTCGAAATGAATAAGACAAGCCTTCAATAATTTCACTTGGAAAAATTTTCATACCATACATCATTTACGCGCTTGCTTGATAGTAATCTATTTGGTCGTAAATTCAATATCGAGCTTATTGAATAGTATTTGGTCGTAAAATAATTGGACTTAAATATCATATTTGAATTGGAGTATTCTCGTGAAGTGAGTGAATATTGCAGGAACATACTTGAAAGTTGAAACGTTAATGAACTCAAAGTTATAATAAAATGTGTGAGATTGTCTTACAAAATGAAAAGTCAAGGTATCACATATCAAACTCAAGCTATACTCCGTGCGGTGATGTGGGTAAAGTCACTTGAATAGCCAAGCTCGTAAATAGTTGACACTAAGGTCGACACCTAACAAAACCAATCTTTAAGCTTCATGTTTAGGTTGGAGGGGTGGAGGGCTTAGTTGCTAAGGGAGCCGAGCTAAAGTAGTAATCACTTTCGCACAAAGGTAATGATTACCCAGAAATACAAACCAAATTGAACTCAAACATATTGTGACCTTGCAAACTTAATCATCGAAAAGTCTTCGATGTTGCACTGCAATCTTCCAATGATTCACCGATTTCATTAATTTTGTATGAAAGTTGAATTTGAAATTTTTGTAAGTTGGTATCACTTTACCTTTTAGCTTCAACAAATTGAAACGAGATCCATTGAAATTTAAGATATTTAGCATTTTTTTTTATGATAGCATCAGGTGCATTGCTCAGTTGTACTCTAAACAGAAATTCAAATTCTCACCATTTTTTCAGTTGTACCATAATTTTAAAATCATTTCTCCAACTATGATTTTATGATTAAACCAATTAGGTAATACTAATTAGCTATGAAACCTACAATTAAAAAACCTTTTTCTTCTGCATATCAAATAATAACCGAAAACAAAAATATGGGCCCTTATATGACGATAATTTTTCATTCATCAAAATCTTTGACAGAGATAAAAGTAAAAATTCTTCAAACTCTTTAGCTAAAAAATCCCATAGGCACGAGCAACTTAAGTTGAATTACTCGTACATTTTTTATTCTCTTCTGGATTGGCGTATTTCCTCTACGTCTATAGCACTGAAACATCGAGCCATAAAACAAAGAAAAGCATGAGAGTGGTTTGAATTATCTATTTATTAAGTTTATTGTTATTATTATATGAACTAATTACTTTAAATTATTATTATTTCTACTCTAGAAATCCAATATATATATACACCATCATTTGGCTAAAAAGCACACACCCAAAGAAAAAACACCGGATGGTTCATGATAGTAATGGCAAAAAAACCCGCTCCGCCCCAAATAAAACCCTGCACCAACGGGGTTGGTGGGGTGGGGCAAGGAGGGGAGGGGGTGCCCCGCCCCGTGAAAAATAAATAAAAATAATTAATTACAAATTAAAAACAAAAAATAGTTAATTGAAAGTTTTTGAAAAAAATAAAAACAAACGGGATAGGAAACGGGACAAGTCCGCACTCCGAACCCAACCCGCCCCATCCCGTGTAAGGTGGGGCGGGGTGGGATGGGGTGGGGCGGGGCGGGGACGCCCTACCCTGAACCTGCCCCATTGCCATCTCATGATTTGTAAAGTTTAATTATAAATTGTGAATTGTACATATATCTGAACAAGAAACATATTTAATTTAATTTAAATTCAAACTTTACCAAAAATAATAAAAAAGTTATTTTAGAAAAATCTTTGAACCAAAAGTAAAACTCTTACCTTTTTATATACACTAAATTGGGAGTCAAGATTAATATGTATACGTTAAAAAGGCAAAAATCCTTTTCAATTTTGAAAATTCTCCCACTCAAACCAAAAGTCCATATTTGCAGGCTGTGTTCCATCCACCAATTTATATTCCAATTAAATTTTGCTATGTGGAAAGTTACACAGATAATATTGGATGAGACTAAATTTTTATTTTCATTTAACACCTATTTATATATAGTTGGTCTCATTTTTTTTCGAAAAATAAATTCTTTATACCCTTCTAAATCGATCTCGAACACACCTTTATAACGTGTCATCTTGAAAACTGTTCAATAACGATCTATAGAGTTGATGATTATATGCTAATCAGAAAGGATATTGCAAGTCAAAGTCGATTATGAAATTAGAATTGAATAGAAAATCAGTTTCGAAGGGAAAAAAAAATGAAATTTGAGGTAAATTACTACTTGTTTGGCCAACTTCTTCGAGAATCTCGACTATTTACATGTTTTGAGAGTCTAATTCTTGATCATTCGAGATTCAACAGTTTTAAAATAAAAATATTTTAAAATCTATGGATTAAAGGAAATGAATTGATAATTTTGCCAGCCAAGTAACGCACCCTCGAACACATCTCACAAAGTCTAATGAGTGGACTATTTGTTCTATATCTACTAATTAATAATGGTAACTTCTAGAAGTCTATCTTGCCACTTATGTTTTATTGCCAAGTTTATTATGAGGGAGTGCCTTATGGTATTGGTTTATTAAAATTAAATCGACGTACGGGAATATTGTATCATGTATTCGAATTCTTTTTCCTCAAATACAAAATTATGAGGGACGAACAAATAATGGGAGACAAACAGCTTTTAAGTGATTTTGAGTCCCAATTGGGTTAAAAATTATGAGCAAGCAAGCTAGCTATACAAACGACGCTTCTTAGAGTTAACCTAACGTCACCTTTAGAGTAATTTCTTTCTTTTGTGAGAGGAGTGGAGGGGGAGGAAAGTACCAATTCTTAAACCATTGACCTCAAATGTGAAAATGGTTTAAAGATTGGTACCTCCCCCAATCAACTGGGGCAAAAAGTGAGTGAATTTAACGGAAGTCTTCAACTTTTGCGTCGACCGTTCTCTCTCTTCTTGTTAGAGCATTTTTTAGGCTCCCGTGGTCTTCATTTCATAAAATTCATTTTTTCTCAAACTCATATTTAATCAAATGTTTTACGAGACTCATATTTTTATCAATTTTTAATCAAAATTTACTAAAAGTATGATTTTTATCAAAACCCAAAAAGAATGTTTGTTGGAGATTATTTCAGATTTTGATAAAAACTAATGAAATATATAGTTGAAAAGTTATGAGTTCTAGAAAATATGTGATTATAATTTATTATTGACTTTGATTTTGACAAAAAAATTAAATTAAATTTTCTATCAAACAGGGACTAAATTTGCTAGCTCTAACAAGGAAGGTCGCAACAATTTTGTTTTGTGTTGATTCAAGACATTTTCACCACAACACGATCCATCGCAATGTATTCTTGATCATTATTAATTGATTCTTCGATAACCATCACCATTACTTCATGAACACAATGTAAGATTTTGAGACAAGTTATTTTGCTCTTTATACTTGTCCCCGGTTTGATTCAGGTAAAAATCAGACTTTTAGAAGATTTTAATAAAAAAATCAATGAAATATATAATTGAAAATTGATAAAAAAATGTAGATAATTGTGGTTGAAAATGAATTTAATAAAAAAATAAATTTTAAGTTGATAAACATGGTTACCAATATTTTGTACTTTTCCATTTCCAAAAACAATCAAGACGCAGAGCAGAATAAGCAAGTCAAGCCTAACTCGGAAGTAATGAAGTATCATCAAAGTGGGCCAACACGCACTGGAAAATCTCTACTACTTTGAGGCAGATTTGTTAGGACTGAGGAGAATATGGGTCCCATGATTCATGTTTTGAATGTTTGTCTATACGTATACTTTAATTCTAGCGTATATTGTACTGGGGAAGATTGCATTACATTCCATCACTCATTTTGACCTTTAGGTTTTTCACCATTACTTCTTGTTCTTGCAATTCCCTATTTTATTTGCCTTCCAAATTCAAAACCACTTTATCTTTATCTTGTTGCAATTAATGGTTTAGGTTTGCTTTTTGCTCCATTCTTTGGTCTCTTGTTGAACACACTCTTTTGCTTGGTTTATTGTGCTAATGGGTTTTTGATGGGCCCAATTTTCCACCGAATTTTAATGGTGAAAGAGAATTGAATGAGAATTGAGAGGGGTCTCTCTTTCTTCAATGCTTTTTTTTCTTTTGCCCCCATTTTCCTGCTGTCTCGCATTTTGGGTTCTAAGGGTTTCTTTTTCCAGATAAGACATTCGTGGGTTTTCAAAAAAAATTTCTCTCCTCTATAATCCACGACAATTCAAATTTATCAAGTTTCTCCTTGTGGGTTCCTGATTTTGCACATGGATTCAATTTGTTGATCGTTTCAGACTGTACTTTGAGTTGATCTTCAAGTTTTTGGTGGTGGGTTTTCGTTTTTTACTCGTTTTTCTTCATCGAAATGAAGCATGTCTGAGTTTCAGTTTGATATTCTTGAGTAAGAATGTTTTCTGTACTGATTTCTGATATTAATCTTTTTATGTAATTGGTGAATTTCATATGTTGATTCATTGTTAATTTGTGCATTTGGATTTTGGTAGCATTAAGAATTTAAAATGCTCGTGGGATCTGATGATTGGGAGATATGAATTAACTTTCCCAGTTCAGCTCTGAACTTGGACAAATTTGGAATTGGCGAGTACTTAGGTTGTCAAGAATGGACAGAGTGATTCAGCCTCCCTTGGTAAGTATCCGATATTTTCAATTACGTCTTTAGCCATTTTTATACTTCTTTCTAATAAGAAGATTGCATTCTTAATATTGATTAAATGTGTTTAATTTCTTAAATTATAGATGAATAGATTTATACTGCTTCTGTCTCTTATGTTGGTAGTGTGAAGTTTGATGAAATTGAAGAGTATAGGACATAACCATGCTAGTATGTTATGGGAACATGATTTTATATACAGGTCATTTAGCACATCAAAGGTGCAAATTTGTTCTGAAAGATAAGTTGTGAAATAAACGTAAGATTTCTTTGAAGGAAGATTAGTAAAGATTGAGGAAATAACGGTCATTAGGGTTGTTCAGGACATGGATGTAGGCAAGTTGTGACCAAAGTAATGTGATGAGTGAAGCAACCTTTTACACTTCCATGTTATTTATTATTGCATGCTTTTGCTGAAATCTGTTACAACTTTGAGGGAGCATTGTACTAATGAAGCAGGGAATCCTGGGTAAAAGACTTTATGTTTCTTTTTCCGTTGGAGGATCGTCAACCAAGGATAGCAAATCCATGACTAAATTGAATGCCAAGGTTCTTTTATCAAACTCTGTTGATTGGAACACATGCATTGAATTGTGATTGCCATGATGATGACAAGCCAACACATTGATCAATTTTCTTAGCCGCCGGGGGCTGATAGCCATAAGTTGAAATTAATTTAAGCATGTAAGTAGAAGCATGTTCGAGAAATATTTATAAATGGATGGAAGTGGTGAATAAGTGGGTAGGTAGGTCCCTTGAAATGCATTGACAAAAAGTGGCTCGAGTATTTATAAACAATTCATAAACACAAGCCAAAGACAGGTTAAATAATTATCCATGAGGGTTGATATTTGCCTAACCTCAGTTTCCATCCAGAAATGAAATTAAATGAGGGGAATGTCTCCTATTCAGATTCGTAATATCTAGTAGAAATAATAACATTCTGCTAAATCATCCAGGAGGGCTTACAGTGTCAAACCATAGTTGCCACCCTGAAATTAAATTTAGACAACAGGAATGTTACCTTTCCTCATTTGTAATAACTAGCCCCGCGAAAAATAATGTTTTGAATAGTGATTTCTAGGAGAATGTGGGGTTAAAAAGTAGATAAAAGTTTTGGGTTTACGTGGAGAATATTTTATTGTATGCGTGGTTGAAAATGAGTGTAGAAAAAAGTTTTTAAATAATGGTTGTCAAACAGGGGCCTAGTAGAATGCTAACATTTCTGCTAAATCTTCTTTCATCCTTTGAAATATTGACATTGTGCTTAATATCAAACTCTGCCCCCTCTCTTGCTTCTGTTGTCAACTTCAATCTATTCTCTGTTTTCTTTTGTTTTTCTTTGATTATTCTCGTAAACTTTTATCATGGGTTAGTAAAATTTTAAACCTAGTGTCAGTTCAAGTTACCAATCGTTGCTACACGTGGTTCAAGAATCCACTCCACGGGAGAGGCATTTGAAGATAAATGCCTTTCTTCCTTTTGATTTCAATACTTTGTTAGGTAATTCTTTTTTATGATCTCAGTCAAAAGTTCTTTATAGTTTAACTTTTGAGGTGTTCGTTGACTGAATTACAAGGCGTGGATATAAAAAAGAGTGAAAAACTGAATCACTAAAGTAGAGTTTATCAAAAAATTTCACCAAAGTAGATTTGCATTTAAGTACTTATGGTGCTAAATGAAGCCGAACAACCAAAATGTGTAGTAAAATCATTTTAAAATTTGATTATTCCTGGTTATAATTCCTCTCTTCCAGGGCAACAAAGCATTTTATCTTCTGTTTTTTTCTTATGCTATTGGTTACCCCCCGAGCCATGTGACATAAAAGCACAATAATAACCATCAGTGGTTCTCCAAAACCCAGCTACTCATGCCATTTCAGTAGCTCAGTTTTCCTCATGAACATTTCTTTTCTTCACTAAAATGCTCTGAACTGTGTTTTTATGAGGTGAGAGGAGAATGTGTGATTACCTTTGTGGTGCTTTTTGCATTGGAAGGCATTTTGAATCAAAAGCCTGTGCATGTGGTATGTGCCTTTTGGTTATGGATTTTTACTTTGAATAGAACAATTGGCAGAAAATTTAGCTAATATAACATCACGTGACATAATTGAGCTGCCCTAAGAGTTGCTCGATGCTGACATCAAGTGATGACTAATCAAGCATGAAGCAACTATAATGCACCGACACGGGTGTGTGTCAGACATGATACGTGTTGGATGCACTGATAAGTGATTTTTAAAAAAAGTACCGACACGACACTTGCGTGACACGTTGATTAAATTCTTAGCCTCATTTGGCGCCCATTATTTCACATCTTTTTCTTCTTTTTCAACCACATATTTTCCAAAAAAAAACTATTCCAAAAATTATAATACCAAATAATTGAGGCCAAACGGGGGCTTAATTCATATAGTATAATTTTTGTTTTATACTTGTTATTGGTTTTTTCTTGAAATCTTTTAAATATGCATATCTATTTGTTATTTACTAATAATTTTGAATTAAAATTATATAATATTTCTAATAAAAAAAAAAATGATTGTGGTAGAGTGTCCTAGAAGTGTCGATATTTGACACGTGTTGAACACGGACATGTTACTCTAGTTGAAGTGTCCATGCTACAGAGTCAAGCAGAGCTTTAACCCCATTCTCGCGGATCATGCCCCTAGTTAGTTTCATAAATGCCTTTTAAAACATTGGACCAAAAGAGGTCACAGGAGGCATAATTCGACATCTGCTATGAAGTTACAGGCAGCACTCTCAATAATCAACTAAGGATGGAGGTGTTAAGAAGCTAAACCTCACAACAACCCATCAGTGGATTTCCCCCATTGGGAAATAACAGAATGTGTCATGGAGTGTGACCTCAAAAAAGCATTCGATAATTTGAGTAATATAGACCAGCTGAAAATATATATCAGGATAGAAATGTGCTATTTACAGAAGTCAGAAGAAATCCATTGGTTGCTTTAAGAATTCGAAAATGGTTTTTTTCTTCTTTTTTTTGCCTGAATGTCTTTTTTAAAGTATTCCAGCTTCTAGTAGCATTTACGGGATGTGATTTTAAGAAACAATGTGGCGAAGCTGTAGAATTGCAGGGAGAAGAGAGTTGAAAGAACTACAAATTTGTTTTCTGGATTAAAGAATATGTTTGTCACATAAAAAGTTAAAAAAGAATAATATCATTAAGCTAATAGCATGGAGCTATTAGTTGTATTTCAAGAAACACTAGAAGTTAATTGTCTATTTTCAACACAGCAATGGGAGCTATGGGAAATTAGGGAAGAACAACGCATAAAATACTTTTTCCATTAAGTTGTGTTACTTGTAATATTTTGAATTCTAGTGAAGTCTCATAGGCTAGTAAGTAAATTCTTGCTGACATTATAACAAGAAGATTTATTTATTCCAATAATGATCCTATAATATTACATCCACATTAGAATGTCTTTGTTTGATTTGGCATGGCATCAAATGTTGGTTAGGAATTATAAAATGGGTATTTGGTTTAGCTTTTTATTTTTACCCTTAAGAATTGCAGCCAAGATCTTCATCTTGCGGTCTAAGTAAAAGGTTTTTCTGGTGGTGCATGGCTATTTTGGGAAGGAGGACATCCTTTGTGAACGTCCTGGAAAGGAATTGAGGACAGTCATTGCTGATGTGGGCAATATGATCTTATCATGTTCTCCAAGCGCAATCAGCGAAGTTCTATGTAGACTGTCTTCTTTTAGACATTACTTGCTATCTTAGGTGGATTGGAAATTTTTGCTTCATATTGTCAGATTTCTGTAGTACTATTTATGCAAAACCGATGGTGCATACACGTGTAACTCAAAAATTGATTTCTCTTTTCCTTTTCTCCCTCCTATTTTCCAATCTTTTTCCTTCTTCAATGATCGCTGACACTAAATATATCATGAATAAGGCTAATATTGTAGTTTGTTGTTGTTTGGGTCCACAAGGTGTTAGCCTGATGTGGTATTGTCAATGCTCTAGCATCAAACAATTCGTATAGTAATTGTTTTTGTAATATACAATACTTAAATGGTAATCTTGCTCATTTGCAGGTAGACACAACAGCATGCCTTTGTCGGGTAGATGCAGGCCTCAAAACTGTATCTGGAGCTAAAAAGTATGTGCCGGGTACAAAGCTTTGTCTTCGACCTGACATCAAACCTTCTATTCACCCCACTAGACAGAAGCCACCACATGACAGAAATAGGAGTCAATCCCCTCTGCTTCCTGGACTTCCAGATGACCTTGCCATTGCTTGCTTGATCCGTGTTCCAAGAAATGAGCATCGAAAGCTCCGGTTAGTCTGCAAGAGATGGGGACGTCTTTTGGCAGGTAATTTTTTTTACTCACTTAGGAAGAATCTTGGAATTACAGAGGAATGGATATATGTTATGAAGAAAGACCGAGATGGAAAAATATCATGGCACGCCTTTGACCCCATATACCAGCTTTGGCAGCCTCTTCCTCCCGTCCCCAAAGAATATTCTGAAGCCCATGGTTTTGGGTGTGCTGTCCTTAGCGGTTGTCACCTCTATTTGTTTGGTGGCAAAGATCCAGTGAAAGGTTCAATGAGGAAAGTCGTTTATTATAGTGCCCGCACTAATAAATGGCATCGAGCCCCAGAAATGCTTCGGAGGCGACAATTTTTTGGCTGTTGTGTTATAAACAACTGTTTGTATGTAGCTGGTGGGGAGAATGAGGGCGTTCACCGGTCCTTAAGATCAGCCGAAGTTTATGATCCTAACAAGAACAGGTGGTCCTACATTTCTGATATGAGCACTGCAATGGTGCCTTTTGTAGGGGTCGTTTATGAAGGCAAGTGGTTCTTGAAGGGGATAGGTTCCCACCGACAGGTTTCAAGCGAGGTCTACCAACCTGAAACTGATAGCTGGCGCCCCATCTATGATGGTCTGGTTGCAGGTTGGAGGAGCCCGAGCACTACGGTTAACGGCCATCTCTATGCGTTGGACTGCAAAGATGGCTGCAAACTTCGAGTATACGACGAAGCAACTGGTACTTGGAGCAAACAGATTGACAGTAAAATGCATTTAGGGAATTCAAAGGCTTTAGAGGCTGCAGCACTTCTCCCTCTCAATGGGAAGTTATGCATTATTCGAAACAACATGAGTATTTCACTAGTCGACGTTTCAAAATCAGACCATGGCAGCAGCTCGACTGATGAGCATCTGTGGGAAACTATTGCAGGGAAAGGGCATTTCAAGACTTTAGTGACGAATTTTTTGTCAAACCTCGCGGGTAGAAACCGCTTCAAAAGTCTCATTGTTCAGAGCCAGGTACTTCATGCTTGAAGATGGTAATTATACATGAGAGCCTAAGGATGCCATCAATGTTGAAGGCTGGTCTTGTAGGAGAAAAGATGTTAGCATGTGCCTGTAGGCGCTAGACAAGATTACCATGTTTGTTTTGCTTCGTAGACTGTAGTGCTGCATATAGTTACAACCGTATACCGTGTTAAATCTCTGGTAAAGGGAGAGCATATCGAACCGTTGAATTAATGGATTCATTGTACATCCTTTTATTGTATCAAAAGTTTGTTATGGATTAAACCCAGATTTTCCATACTTACATTGGTCTTTCCGTTTACGTTGCAACATTTTGAATTTGGGTTTTTCGACAGATTTATTCTCTTCGATTTGTTGTACTATAGTATAATAAGATATTTGGCATGTCGGACTATATGACGCAGGGAAAAAATGAAGTTAAAACTCATGGTTGATGCATTCTAGACAATGACATAACTCGAAATGTGGAACATATGTAGTACGTACAATGCAGAGTAAATATAGTATTTAATAAATTACGAATTTTAATGATCACATTTAAGATTATTTAAATTATATTTGAATATTTTTGGTATTGATATCTTAAAATATATATATATATATATATATATATATATATATATATATATATATAAATGAAGGGAAAACAATGAAGGATCATTGGAAATTGTAAAATAAAGACTTAAAAAAGGAGTGTTCATTTGAGTATGTTAAAAAAAAAAATTCTCTTTAAATTATTATTGAAGTTATTATTAATGTACATAAACTATCTTTCTTTAACTTTTCTTGTAAATTTATAATGATGTCTAAATAATATTATAACATGTAAACATTTTCTATAAAGAATTCATTTTAAATACAATTAAGAACTACTTAATGAACATTTAAAGGCGTAATTGTTTTGCTCTTCGCCAAGATAAAAATGATGTTTTGGTCTTAACGGTCTTAGAACCTTTCTTAATTAGGAACATTTTCTTGAATTCTGTATTTGAAAATTTACTTTGATTCCCCTATCTCTCTCTCTCTCTCTCTCTCTTTTTTTTGGCGTCAGTTATCATAAAATGAATGATGACCGTTTAGTCGTGTTTTCATTTTTTTTTTCATTAAAGTTGAAGTTTCAGTTCTGATTGCTATTTCTACATATCATCATGTATCAGAATTGTCTGACTTTGTTAGCCATATGGCAAGTGGATTATCTTTACTAATTACTATGTACCTGTTACTATTTATTGTATAGACTCGAACTTATACTTCTTTTTTCTTGTTCGTCCTGATAGGGGGGCTGCTTTGTTAGTGAAAGCCGCTGAGATGGATGATCCTGATGCACAGTATGAGTTGGGTTGCAGCCTAAGAGTTGAGGTTAGACTTCTTAATGAATGGAACAATAGAAAGTCCCATCTGCACCACTTGATCAAACCCTGGCTAGGATTGATTTTGCTGATAAATTCAATTCTATCAATCAGGTGTTCTTATATGTGTGGTGTCTGTAAGCTTAGAAGGGGCCGTGAGCTTATCATAACCTGTTATTTAGGTTTAGTAGTGTGATCTACGAGGATAATCCTTTTTCTTTTTGCTTCATCGCAAGTGCAAACCATAATCAACTTATAAGTGCATCTATACGCATATACTCTTTTGTTGCCAGACTGGGTTTATGCTCTCATGGTCAATAAAAAGGCCAGAGTCGAATAACATTAATTATATTTCTATGGACTTCGGGCTTTACTTTTCGGTATCAAATTATACTTAGTCTCCTTGTGTTTGTTTCAACTCTCAATGTCATTCAATTACCTAAGTAGTGAATGAATTTTAGCGCTACTAAAAGAATTTTTCTCAGGTTTTCTTGAGCGGCCTCCTTTTCTATAATATACCTGTTCTTCTCTCTTCCTATGTCAGCTTTCTAATCAACTTCTATCTGGATTTCCCAGAAATGAAGTCAGAGCATTGTTTCTTCTTTCTCATATTCTGATTGAACTCAATTTGGAGGAAATATACTAACAAGTTAAAGTTGAAAAATAAGAGGAGGAACCAATCCGTGAATATACAAGTTTCAACTAATATTTGAATTTTAAAATGTTGTACCAAAAAGTAGAGCTCCTGATTATCTTCGTGGGTTAAGATGGGAATATAATTATAGGACCACAGTGATGCATGCTTCTATTTATCATTTATGTTGTTCAAAAAGAAAAGATACTGTTTTGGTATAACTGTAGTCTTGCTATTGAACTTCTCAATATTTTTTTGACAGAATGACTATGTTCAATCAGATCAGCGAGCTTTCTATTATCTGGAGAAGGCAGTTGACCATGTATGTCCTGCAAGGCATGCACATGCTGTAATGCTTTCTTCATATGCTGTGATACCTTATCGAAACTTGTTATGTTCTAGCTGCATCCAGGTGCTCTCTACCTCTTAGGTGCTGTTTATTTGACAGGGGATTGCGTGAAAAAAGATGATGCCTCGGCATTGTGGTGTTTCCATAGAGCATGTGAAACGGTAGTAGTAGTTGTTTCACTGCTGCTAGTTGAGATGTGATTACTGCTGGTTTCAGTCAGTGATGCTTTTTCCTTGGTGAACTATTGTGGTACTAAGGGCATGCTTTGCCAAATTTAGAAAAAGTAAATTACTTCCTGGAAATTAAGTGAAGGATTACTTTTACATATATTGAGTTTTTGAACTACAAAATCCAAAATAAGTAACTACTATAAAACCTCAAATGACTTTGGTAAAAATATTTACATAGGAGTAACTTCTATTCTTAGCCAAACATGCTCTAAATGTATCTGCAAAAGTTTTGAGGCTTGTTCCATTATCTGTCGGCCTTCTGAATGTTTGAACGTTTATATGGTTCTAGTAAGAGAACTTTCATTTGCAGAACTCTCTTCATTCTGTGAGTATTCATGAGGGGCCATGCTGGTGCTGTTATAGCCTATGGATCTCTTCTTCTTAGAGGTCTCTCTTCCCTTGCACAAAATGCCTGACAGTGTACCTTTTCCGTTGACTTGGCAAAATACAGATGTCAGTGTTATTGCTGTCTAAAACATTTTCATATCAAACTTATACACATAGTTAACATTGTTTACCAAGAAATTATTTTTCATAGTTTAGCAAATTGTTACATCTTTAGATTTCTTGTACTGTAGTTTTATCATCAGTACTAACATGGATGATACAGGAAGAAAGGATTTCTTAAAGAAACCCCAAGTTCAGGGTACTGCATAGAAGATATTTCGGAGTGGAAAATGATAAAACTCTACTTAGTTTATACTGTAAAACAATGAAAATTCTAAGCTTATTATACTTCAACCTGTACATAATGTGTGATAAATAGATTATCCACCTCCCATTTGTTCCTCCTCGTCAGAATCTGATTCTCTTTCATCTTCTTCACTCCAAGTGATGCTCATGGCCTTCTTTGTATATAACTTTTTCAGTGCATTGGCACACTCCGATGCTATATGACCATATCCTTCACATTCAAAGCATTTGATACGATTTTCAGTTCTTTCTAGAGATGCAGTTGGATTTTGACTTGAATTGTCAAATAATTTCTTCTTTTGTGGTGGTTGAGGTCTTGAGCTTCTTCCTTTTTGATTTTCCCAAGTGGTCCTTGTTAATCTTTCATAATTTTTTTCAGGTTTATGAATTAGTATTTTGTTACAAATGTTTTAGGGGTTCAAGTTCCTGAGCTACTAACCAAATTCAATGCAAAAAGAGGATATCCTCCAACAGAAAATCGAGGAAGAATGCTAGAAGCCTCGAACTTAATCCAGTTGAAATGGCAAGAGAACAATTCGAGATAGCTGCCAAATCTGGATGTGGTCTTGGATTTAGATGGTTAGAAAGACTCGAGGAGGAAGAGAAGAACCTGTTCGTTTCACAATCATGATCATCATACGAGGCATAGCGACTCATTAAACATTGATCGACAACATATGCATCAAGTAGTAGAGTAATCTGAATAAGTAGATGAGAACAATTCACAAATCCTATTATCAATTTCAGTTTGTTATGTTCAGGCTGGAGATAGTTGTGCTGCCCGGAGTTCAATTTTTCTTCTTTTGTTTTTAGCAGAACATATCAATCATATCCCATGCCGGTGCATGACACCAGGCTATTCATTATTAAGAATGCCTTAACAAGCAGGATTTGTACCATGAAACCAGGAAACACGGAGAAAAGGAGAAAAAGCATTATTCTAGTGTTACATCAAATACATTGTATATTTTAATCTTTCTTTATATTATTTGTTGCATGCACCGTGTATAATCTTTATTAACCTGCGTGTTCTAAATAGCTTTTCTAAGCGGCGTCCAGGCACCGCCTAGGCTCAAAGTTCGGGCAAAACACGTTGCTTCACACCTAGGCTTTTTTTTTTTTGTTTCAATTTTTAAACGGTTGAATTTTTCCTTCATCTCTTTCATCTTCCTCAGGCGCGCTTTATTAATATTTTTTTATTTTTAAAAAAATTCTTTTATTTGACTTTAGTTTCAAGTTTTTAAAAGACTTTATCTGTACAGAAATTAAAAATGACTTTATTCGATAAAGAGTGAAATAAAATTTAAACTACGGTGTTATTTACATATGTAATTTTGATATTGAGACTTGTTGTTTTGTTGAAAACTTCGAAAGCATATATGATGTTACTATAAATCTATTAAGTATGATTTGTCTAGTTGAAAATTGAAACTATGAAAAATAGTCTATATTTTGTATTTCGAAAACTTGAAAATTGTATAATCACTAATTATAGGAATTATTAAGTAATTATAATATTTTTATAATTTTAGATGTTTGATATTTATTATTTAAATTATTAAATGATTTTTAAAATGGTTAAAATTTTTAAATAATATTAAAAAGAAGAAAATACTTTTTTACGCCTAGGCGTTACTTAGGCTCGTAAAACTTGAACCTCATGCAGAACATTGTTATTAACTCATCCAATACTGGTCAATTTGTAGACAATTTTGTAGCATATCATGAAATGGAAACTGGTTTACCAGCAGAATTAGTGAAGTTTGTTGTAAGGAATAACAAAGATATACAGTGAATGTTGAAACATAGGCAGAGCCTTTAAACCATGAGATTGCTTGATAGAATGAGCAACACTGTCCAATTACTAGTATAGTACCATGGTATTCTATGATCCACCATCGTGGACACATGTGTTCGACATGATACGTGTCTGATGTATAAACACATGATTTAAAAAAAAAAAAAATACTGACACGATATTTCGTCGACACGTTGATTAATTATTTTTTTAAAATTCTTCATTTATATAGAGTTTAGGGTTTAGGCTTTTCTTCTTGAAATCTTTTAAATATAAGTACTTATTTATTATTAATTAATAACTTTGAGTTAAAAATATAATATTTTTAATAAAAAGAATAAAAATGTTTATGGTAGAATGTCCGATTAGTGTAGAAATGATATGTAGGATACAGACACGCTATCCAGCCTTTCCTAATTGAAGTGTTCGTATAAGTATTTATATATGCGTGTGCATATATGAGTCCGTATACACCTCCGTTTTTGTGGGCTTCTTGTGCGGCAACACGTTCCCCATCTCTCTGATTGTCTCTATAGGCTTAGTTATGATGGTCTTAAATTGTATTTGGTGCTGCAGGAGATAGGGTTTGTTGCTTCTTGTTGCCAAAAGATATGGAAAACTAAGCCATTCACCGCGTATGGGTAGTGGGTACCAATATGCTGACAACAAAAGTCTGGTGTTTTTTTCGTCAAGGTGCTGAACTTGCAACTATTGGAAAATCTGCCAAACAAGAGCTCGGTAAGCTGAATTATTGGTGATAGGGTTGTGATAGTCTTGTAGATGCTAGAAGTTTGGAAGAGTAGTAGTAGTTAGTGTCTCTTACGTGGGATGGAATGGACAAGTGGTTATATTGGTCGAGGAGCTGATAAGTTAGGTAAACTGTCACATCTCTTGATAGTTAATGGACGTGAAAACTAAACGTTTACGTCCAATTATCTCATCTTCGAATTTTTGTGGTCGATCATGCTTCAATGATGTCTTCCCAGCTCTTAACTTCTAAAAAAAATTAGTTATGTATTTTGTCCTTTTTTAGTTTTGTATGTTTATTTTTTTTTCTTTTTCAAATTTGAGGTTTAATTTGTCTATTTAACTAAATATTTTTCTAGAGAGTTAAATATAAGATTATTATATTCACATTACCTTTTTTTTTTTTTTGTTAGCAACACCATATTTTAATTGTGATGAAAGTCTCCAATTTTTCTCATTTTGACAATTATGTTCTCTGATCTTTTGTCGCATTCTTATCTTTAACAATTAATTAATTAGTGCCTCTAATGACGATTTTTATCTAAATATTCTATTACTGTGGAGAACTTTTGAATGTGTTGTTTATCTTGCTTATGTAAATATACGATGGACAAATAAATCTTTTTATTTCCCTAATGAATTTTTTGATCGTTAACCAGGACAATATGCATTAATTAATAGAAGTTCATAGTAAAAACACAATGACAAAAGTAAAAGTAGAGATATCAACGGGTCGAGCAGGCTCGTGACTCGTGCACAACCCGGTAAAAAAAAAAGCTCGAACTTTTTGAACTCGAGCCGAGCCAAAGCCTGGTCGAAATATGGAGGCTTGACTCGGGCTTCATTGAGCCGAGCCACGGATTTTTATTTTTTTTTAAATTCATGAAATATTCCCGTAAAGAAGCCAAACAAATTCTTATTCTCGACTAAACTACAATAATTTTTTTTTATATAAATACGAGAATATATGAATTAGAGTACAATTTTCATTTGTATAAATATCCTAATATTCACTTGTAGAATTAAAAACATTGGAATAGAAAATGTCTTTTAAATTTCAACACCACGTGATAACAAATAATATTAATATCAATAAAATATAACGGGAATACTAATGAGTATGATAATAAATTATAAATATAGATAATTATAACATAATTATGAATATTAATTATGTAAGTATATTTATAAGTTATACTTTATTGATTTAAATCTTACGAGATTATTTGCCATCCCTAAGCAAGAGACATAAGTGTAAAAATAAGTTAGTTAAAAACTTCCATTACAATTAAAATGTGATATAATTAAAAATAATAAATGGTTTGAACATAATTACCCCTATATATACGCGTGGTCACTAGAGCATCAGTTTATGTGTTATCATGTAATATGTTCAATTAAAGATAAAATTATGCGATTCATTTAATTGTACATATCGTTTAATGACATTTATTGTCACATAAATCGATGTTGTAACGTCGGTTATGCCAAATAATATTACTCTTTTTAAAATCTCACATTAGTTGTTTTAACACCTTTCTGAATGAAAATATTGAGTTCGGACTAATTTCATCGAAAAATGGAAGGTTGAGAGTTGAGACTTTTCTAAAGATAAATTATTTTTAAATCTAAAAATGTAAAAGGAGTCAGAAGTTGAGGACTCGTATGCAATTTAACGTAAAACAATGGGAAACCCTAATTGATGTTCTTCTGATTAATAAATACACACATTGATTCGGATTTAGATTTGTTGACTTGTAACGGTGATTCAGCAATTGAAATTGGTAAATCAATGGAGGAAATCACGGATTTAGTGAACAACATTAATATCAATGGAGATTCTTACAAGAAGAACCGAATCCAGGTCTCCAACACCAAAAAGCCTCTCTTCTTTTACGTTGGCCTCGCCAAGGTAATTATTGATTGTATTGGTATTCTGTTCCAATTTCTCCTATTTTTTAAATAGAGAAATCTCTATCTTTGTGCTATATATGTATGTATATTTATATGAACGCGTATGTGTGTGTGTGTGTATATAAATCTGAGTTTTGATTGTTTGGACTTGAAATTGGTGTACTGTACATTATGTGTGCAGAGATATATGCAGCAGTACAACGAGGTTGAACTTTCCGCTCTTGGGATGGGTATTGTTTTATCTCTCTATCTCCACACACACACACACACACACACACACACAAAAGCATTAGATTGGTGACTGTTATTTTTGTTGTGGGATTCAATATAGTTGTTTTTCACTTACAGCTGCATTTGGTTGATTAATACGGTGTAATGTGGCTTTGTAGCCAGACAGTTCTTTTGCATTGATTGATGCACGGATTTGTGTATGATTGTGTGTGGCGTATTTAAGAAATATTCTATTTTTCAGTTTTTTTGCATAATTGAGTCTAAATGGATCTATGAAATTGTGTCTGTACTGCGTTTGTAATTGAGTTCTTTGCATATTTTTTTTTTTTTTTGATTGCTAAGCTTAAATAAAATGCTAAACTAGTAATTGTAAGGACCTGTTACTGGATTTGAGTTGAATATGTGTTTTCACTTCTGCTTAGTCGAACTTTAGTTGAATAAGTCAATAAAATGGGTACTTACAAATCAATAGGATCTGCAAGGGTTACAACCTTAGGGGTCAAATGTGCGTTTTCGTGGCAGATTGACTTTTTTTTTTTAACCCTCGATAAGAAAATGACTAGTTTTATAATGAGCTATATTTTTTTGTTGTGGCATGGCCTTATTTATTTTCAAGATCGAATATTTTCCCATGCTTATGTGTGAAAAAATTCTGATTTCATTAAATTAGTTATTTGGACTCCCTCAATGTAGTTATTTGTGGGGGAGAGGGCATTGTCTTCTGATATATAGATTCAATAAATATGGTTGTTTCAGAATGAAAATGAAGCTGTGTATTAAATCAGGATGCCTCAATGATTTTCATATTTCATTTTGAGTGTGTTCGGGGGTAGAAATTAGGGCATATGCCATAGCTATGATAGCTTCATTACTGTAGGTGTCATGTGGGACATTTTAGATGCTGATGATCCTCCTTGTTCCACCCTGGCTTTTACTCTTTGCATTTGTAGGAGGGTATTTTTGCTTTAAACAGGTGGTGACAGTCTTTGGGAATTTTTCCATTTTTCATGTTCTGTTCACTTATGAACTAGAGTTGCAGAAGTTATTTCAAGATATATTGTGCCATGGAAAGCATATTTGATGATATTCGCTGTTTATCCTTTATTGTTGATTGTTGTCGACTTTTAGTTTACCCGTAGCTTAATCTATGCCGGATAATTTTTCTTTCTTTTGTATATTCTACTACATCTGTAATACTTTCATTTTTCATTTTAGTCTCTGACCTGGACTAGTATTGGTTACTCTCTCCTGTATTTGCAGCTATTTCTACAGTTGTGACTGTGGCCGAAATTCTGAAGAATAATGGATTTGCAGTTGAGAAAAGTAAGGCTCTCAGCTCTCAATTTATTATTCTTTACAGTTAACATCATATTATCTGCAAATTCATTGATCTTCCTTTATAACCACGTTATCCTGTTATTCTTCACATATTGAACGAAGATGTTTTATACACTGCAGAGATAATGACGTCTACTGTTGAGATTAAAGATGAAATGAGAGGACGGATAATCACAAAAGCAAAAGTAAGTTTGTAATCTAATTGTTGGCTTTGATATGCATATTTGTTGGCAAAATACTCACTTATCCATGTTGATGTATCAGTGTGAAATACATTCTTCCACACTGATTCATATTTCTATTTTTTTCTTTTTTTACAATTTTCTTTTCCCTTTTGGGTATGTGGAGTGACCAGGCTCAGATAACAAATGCGATACGTATTTTTTCATTGAATATTGCCTCGTTGCTGTTTGTTTATAGCTTGAGATAGTTCTGGGGAAGACGGATAAATTTGAGGAATTGATGGCAGCTGCGGCAGAGGCGAGAGCTGGAGATGATGATGGGCAGGTTTAAAGATGGGATTTCATATTTTTTTTTCCCTCTTATTCACCATTTATTTTGTTTTATTCAAATTTCTAGTTGAGGTGAAACGCATTTCTATGTATACTTTTTCTGGATCCAACAATTATAATAGCTGAGACTCTTCATGTTAGCCCATGAATATGTGAATACGTCGATGAGTATCTAATTTTCTTGCAACTCTATTTATCGTTCGCCTTCCTTAATTAAATTTGTTCTAATACTAAGATTTCTAGTTAGAAACTGTTCCTCGAAGGTAAGCATGTAATTGTTTCATGATTTCTCTCGAATGAACACTGAATCGAGGTAAATAAATTTACATATAATGACGAATTATATAAACTTTTGGACTCAACGTGCGTGCTTGCTATAGATTTTATATGAATTTTAGTGAAAACTTGAGTTTATGTTCAACTGAGAGAGAGAGAGAGAGACGTGAGATAGGGATGACTTTCGCACATCCGCGTGTGCACACAGGTATAATAGGAATTACTCCACCTGTACAGAAAATCTGTACATATCGACTCCGTTGATTTGAATTATGTAGAGGAGCTCTGTATAATAGTGCTTTGTTAGTATTTCGGTTCACTTATACCTTGTTTGGCCTTAATTTTCTAATTTTTTTTTTCCAAATTCATTTTCGATCACGAATTAAATGAGACTCACAACCTTTATTAACTTTTTAATTACACATTTCACTAATTTTTATCGAAATTGAAAATTTATAAAAAAAATTAATTTTTATCCCAATCAAACAGGGACTTGATATACATAAAACGTGAGGTAGGAAGAGTGTCAGACTGCACGTGATTCCTTTTTTAAGTAGGAAGAGTATCAGACTTAATTTGACTTGTCCAAATTAATTTTTTTCGCGAGTCTATTATGCACTATTTAATACGAGCTTCAAATGAGTTCAATATTGATGGGATAATTCTCGCTCCAATAAATACGAATTTTGTTATGAAAAGAGAGAATAAGAGAAGAGAATAAGAGAAATTAATAGACTTGTGTGTATTATAATGAGAACCAAAGTCCTATATTTATAGGGAAGGAATATGGATACATATGGTAATTATATCTAGGGTTGCAAGGATACAAGTGTCATTCACACTAAACCCTAATTTACTTTCCTTTTACAATACTCCCCCTTGAATGACACATTACAAAATATCTGCCTTGTTAAAACCTTGTTTGATAAAAATCTAATGGGACCAAAAACAATCAAAACGAAGGAAAAAGAGTACAGTTATTTTGGAGTATTAAAGATAAATGATCCCTCATTAAAACCTTGCTAGGAAAATCCAGTGGGATAAAACCTAAACAAGGAAAAAGAGTACAGCTACTCCCCTTGATGTTGATCACTGAAAATCTTTGAGTCGACGCATTCCAATCCCGTGAACCAATTTCTTGAATGTAGATGTTGACAGTGCTTTTGTAAATAAATCAGCCAAATTGTCACTTGAATGAATTTGTTGAACCTCGATGTCGCAATTCTTCAGAAACTCGTGTGTATGAAAGAATTTTGGAGAAATATGCTTTGTCCTGTCACCTTTGATATAACCTACTTTGAGTTGTGTAATGCAAGTAGCATTATCTTCATACAAAATTGTTGGACTATCTTTTATTGAAATTAATCCGCATGATACTTGGATATGATTGGTCATGTTCCTCAACCATATACATTCTCGACCTGCTTCATGGATTGCAATAATTTCAGAATGATTTGAGGATGTTGCTGTCAATGATTGCTTCACAGATCTCCATGATATAGTCGTTCCTCCACGTGTAAACACGTATCCTGTTTGTGATTTAGCTTTATGTGGGTCAGAGAGATAACCTGCATCTGCATATCCCACTAAAGTAGATCCCGACTTTTGAGAATAAAATAATCCCAAATCAATAGTACCCTTTAGGTAACGAAAAATATGTTTAACACCATTCCAATGTCTTTGTGTTGGTGTAGAGCTATATCTTGCAAGGAGATTTACAGAAAAAGCTATGTCTGGTCGAGTGCAATTTGCAAGATAAGTTAATGCTCCAATTGCACTAAGATATGGTACTTCAGGACCAAGAATCCTTTCTCCATCTTCAAGTGGACGAAAATGATCATTTTTTATATCAAGTATCGAACAACCATAGGTGAAGCCAATGGATGTGCATTATCCATATAAAATCGTTTCAAAACTTTTTCTGTATATGTAGATTGATGAACAAATAATCCTTCTGGGAAATGTTCAATCTGCAACCCGAGACAGAATTTGGTTTTCCCCAAATCTTTCATCTCAAATTCATTTTTCAAATAATCTGCAATTTTGTTGAGCTCTTCTAAAGTTCCAATTAAATTTAAGTCATCAACATAAACTGCCACAATTGTAAATCCAATATTTGTTTTCTTTATGAAAACACATGGGCAGACATCGTCATTTTTATAGCCTTCTTTCAACAAATATTCGTTAAGGCGATTATACCACATGCGTCCGGATTGTTTCAATCCATATAACGATCTTTGCAATTTAATTGAGAACATGATTCTCAGGCATGTATCATTTGTTTCTTGCACTTTAAGTCCTTTATGGACTTTCATATATATATATATATATATATATATATATATATATATATATATATATATATATATATATATATATATGTCACTATCAAGTGAACCATACAAATCGGTAGTCACTACATCCATAAGGCGCATATCGAGCTTTTGTGACACAGTCAAACTAATTAACAATCTAAAAGTAATAGTATCCATTACGGGAGAATATGTTTCCTCATAATCAATTCATAGTCTTTGTGAGAAACCTTGAGCTACGAGTCGGGCATTGTATCTTATAATTTCATTATTTTCATTTCTCTTTCGTATAAAAACTCATTTGTATCCAATAGGAATTACATTTTCAGGTGTTCGAACTACATGTCCAAACACTTTCCGTTTCTCTAAGGAATTCAATTCCGCCTGTATGGCTTCTTTCCATTTTGGCCAATCATTTCTATTTTGACAGTCTTTAACAGACAATGGTTCAGTATCCTCATTTTGCATAATATCAAGAGCCACGTTAAAGGCGAAAATATTGTCTATAACAACATTATTTCGCTCACATAATTTATGAGATAACATATAATTTATTGAAATCTCATTATTTTCGGACACTTGTGATTCTTCAGGAACCGTATTTTCAATATTTGATTGATCAATGTTCTCCAACATTACTTCTTCTGAAGTTTTTGGTTGTTTTTTCTCTTGTACATTTCTTTTTCGAGGTACAGAGTCTTTTGAACCAACTGGTCGACCACGCTTTTGGCGTATTTGAGATTCATTTGCTACAGCAAATTGTCGTGCAGGGACATCAATTTTTGCTGGAATATTTTCTGCCGATATATGTGACTTTGTCACTTTTCTTGTGTCAACAAATGCATCTGGTAATTGATTTGCAACTCTTTGCAAATGAATGATTTTTTCAACCTCTTACTCACATTGATTGATGCGGGAATCAAAATGAGATAGAGTTGTTTCATTCCAAGAAACTTTACCTTGTTTATCAAGATGAGTTGTTCCCCTCCCAAAATTGGGAAAATCATTTCATCAAAATAACAATCTGCAAATCGTGTAGTAAATAAATCACCTGTTAACGATTCGAGATATCTAATAATAGATGGTGAAGCAAAACCCACAAAAATTCCAAGTCTTCGTTGGGGACCCATTTTAGTCCGTTGTGGGGGTGAAATAGGGACTTGAACAGCACAACCAAAAATCCACATGTGAGAAATATTAGGTTCATGACCAAATGCTAGTTGTAAAGGTGAATATTGATAATATGCAGTTGGTCTGATACGAACCAATGATGTAGCATGTAATATATCATGACCCCAAACAGATGCTAAGAGTTTTGTTTTCATAAGTAATGGTCTAGCATTAAGTTGTAGACGTTTAATAAATGACTCTACTAAACCATTTTGTGTATGGACATGCGCGACCGATTATTCAACAACAATCCCAATTGACATGCAATAATCATCGAATGCTTGTGATTTAAATTTACCAGCGTTGTCAAGACGAATAGTCTTGATTGAATAATCGGGAAATTGCGCACGTAATTTTATAATTTGAGCAAGTAGTCTAGTAAAAGCTAAATTCCTAGTAGATAGTAGGTAAACATGTGACCATCTAGTAGAATAATCAATCAATACCATAAAATAACGAAATGGTCCACATGGTGGGTGCATTGGCCCACATATATCTCCATCAATCCTTTCCAAGAAAGTTGGAGATTCAATATTGACCTTTATATTCGAAGGTCTAATGACTAACTTGCCTTGCGAACAAGCCACACATGGATAATCATTAGGTAAAAGAATCTTCGGGTTCTTTAAAGGATGTCCATGTGAGTTATTTATTATTCGACGCATCATTATAGCTCTTGGATGTCCAAGTCGATCATGCCAAAGTATGAAATTTCTTGGATCAATGAACTTCTAGTTCGTGATAATATTTGATTCGATCATTTTTATAAATGTGTAATACATGCCAGATGGGAGTGCATAAAATTTTTCTTTTATCTACTTCAATCCAGATACAAAAGAAGTTATGCAAAGATATTCAACATTATTTTCTTGCATCGTCTCAATGTGATATCCATTGCAACGGATATCTTTAAAACTATGCAAATTTTTTCTGGATTTGTTTGAATAAAGTATATCGTCAATATATAATTTTGTATTATTTGGTAAAATAATACAAGCTCTTCCGGAGTTTTCAACGATATTCGATGAACCTGATATAGTATTAATATTATTTTCTGCTAATGTTAAGTCAAAAAAATATTTTTTGTCTTGAAGAATAGTATGTGTAGTTGCACTATCAATCAAACAAGTATTTTGACAATCCATCGTAAATCTATAAGAAAACAAATATATTTGAATTTAAATTTAAAAGAGTAAATATAATTCAGTATTATAAAATTAACGATACATAATAAGGTTTCAAATATTTTGCGAAAAATAAGGACATGTTTAAATCGAATTTCTAAAACAAAAAGGAAATACTAGAAAGTAAACTAATCTATATCTTCCATTACGCCACCTCCAATCAAATGGTCAATATTCTCATTTGGATCAGCAAAGAAATCAGAAACATCCAAATGAGTCACATCAATTGGACCATCATAATCAGCAAAATTTGTCTCAACTTTTTCCTTTCCCTTAATTGATTTTTGGTAGAAATCCACAAGGTGTTTTGCCGTACGACAGGTACGTGCCCAATGCCCTTTCATTCCACATCTAAAGCAACTTTCTTCATTCTCCTTTTTGGATGTGCTACTTTCGTTTGCTTTGTGCCTTTTGAAATTATTGCTTTGTTGCTGATAATTTTGTTGATTATTTCGTCCATGATTTATTCCACGTGCACGTCCGCGTCCACGTCCAAATCCATGTCCACGTGCGCGTCCACGTCCTTGTCTTGATATTGTATTTGCTTCAAACAATGCAGTATCATTTGATTCAGGCAATGGTACAGAACCAGTTGGACGTAACCCGTGATTTTTCATCAACAATTCATTATTTTGTTCAACCACAAGCAGGCAAGATATGAGTTCTGAGTACCTTTTGAAACCACGCTCACGATATTGCTGCTGCAGGAGCACATTCGAAGCGTGAAAAGTGGAAAACGTTTTCTCAAACATATCTTCATCAGTGATTTTTTCTCCACACAATGTCAATTTTGAACATATTCTGAATAGTTCAGAATTGTACTTACTAACAGTTTTGAAATTTTGCAAACGAAGATGCATCCACTCATAACGGGCTTTGGGGAGGACTATAGTCCTCTGATGATCAAATCTTTCAGTTAATTTTTTCCAAAGAACCTGTTGATCTTTTTCAGTGAGATATTCAATTTTCAATCCATCGTGAAGATGATGACGAAGGAAGATGAGTGCTTTTACACGATCCTGCAGGGATTCTTTGTTTCCTTCTTTTATTGTTTCTCCCAAACATTTTGAGACGAGATGGATATCTGCATCGAGTACCCATGAAAAATAGTTTTTGCCAGATATGTCAAGTGCAGCAAACTCAAGTTTCGTGATATTTGCCATTTGATTTAACTACACAATAAAGCAAAAAAAAAAAAAAAATACAATTAGTTTCGAAAAATATGATTAAATATCAATAGTCAATATCAATATGACATAAGTTACGTGTTTTCCTTCAGGGATAAACACTAATTTAAAATAGCATGTTCTTCGAAACATGTGCTACTTCGGGAGTACGTTGTATTTTAATATTACTTTTTCAAGAGCAATATGTCAATATTTTTCTGGAATATTGAAAAATATAATTTATGCTCTTCAGGAGCAAGTAATATTCTTCTGGAATATTAATTATAATGTTGTGCTACTTCAAGAGTAACAATATGATAGAATAAATTTAAAAAAAATTGAACATCACAAATATTTTAATTAAGTTAAAGAATATTAATTACCATACAAACAAGAAAGGGTGTAAAAACTAATTACCAAACATGTATTAGGAAATGAAATCTTCATATATAGAGGTTAGCAAAATGAACTAAATCTTTAACTGAGATACAAAAGATACCAAACAAGTGAATTAATTTCATTATTGATTAAATGTAGTCTTTACGCATAATAAATCGGACAAAGTATTAAAAATAATGGTTGTGTCACTGCTAAAAAAATTAATAAGACTCAGGATATGTAATGGGTTTTTACTTCAATTAAAGTCACAAAATTTAAACACATGAATTGACTAAAAAAAATTGACCACAGCAATAATAGAGTTCCCGTGGCGGCGGGATAGTTGAAAACAAAATATTCACATACCTATTCACGCAATTAATATGATAGTAATGGCAGTAAAGTCTTCCAATAGATGCATACAAACGAAAAAAGAACGGATTTTAACAAATTGCAGCTATGACACAAACGGGCATGAATTCTTTCTCACAAATTCTGTCAACTATGCTTGCAGCTAATGGTGATTTATTTTCATCGTGTCACCAAATTAATTTTGGTACACGTAACAGATGATTATGCTTTAAAAAAATTACTACCTTTTCTAAACTTTGAAAAATTAAGCTTTCGTGCTGATAACGTGTTATGAAAAGAGAGAATAAGAGAAATTAATAGACTTGTGTGTATTATAATGAGAACCAAAGCCCTATATTTATAGGGAAGGAATAGAGATACATATGGTAATTATATCTAGAGCTGCAGGGGTACAAGTGTCATTCACACTAAACCCTAATTTACTTTCCTTTTACAACAAATTTCAAATAAATTATTAATTTCGAAATTTATTTTCACTACAGTCCCTCAACATTTCAAAAGTATCAAAAAGTGCTTAAATCATAATTTTACCATCTGTTGATCCTTCTCATCAATGAATAATCTTGACTTGTCAAGTTCTCGTTTAAAAATATATTTCTCATCATTGCAATTTAGTCGTTAAACTTTGCAAATTTTACGTTTAGGGCCCATTCTTGCGTTTAAGCTCATAAAATCAACTATTCCAATTAGGAGACATCAATGCAACGTTCTAAAGACTTAAAATCATTATTCTTTAACTTTCCCATAATTTTCTTTTTAATTGTTAAGCTTTCTAGAATTCTACAAATTAGCCAAGACTCGACTGTTTGCAAGTAATAAATTCTGAATATTATTATTCACACCTGATAATATTCTCAACTAACGTGATAGTTTTGCTAATTTGCACTTAAATCCCAAAACTTTCTAAAAATATGCTAATGGATCCAACAACTTCTTAAATTATCATGTATGCTACGGATCATACTTTGAAATTTTTTGGGTTCCTTTTTTTTTTTTTTAAACTAGAGTGGCAAGAGTAAAAACTAAGTCCATCCCCCATTATTTCTAAAATACATTTTTATTTCTCTTTTTTTTGCAACCATACATTTTTCAATAGAATAATATTACACGTAAACTCAAAACTGTTTCTTATTTTTCAACAATACATTTTCTATCAATCTACTTTTTTTTTTTTTGCAATCACACATTTTTCAATAAAATAATATTACACGCAAACTCAAAACTGTTTCTTATTTTTTAATAACACATTTTCTATCAATCTACTATTTCAAAATGCATTTTAAGGAGAAAAATGGGCTCAAACAACGTTTAAGTGCATGTTTGACACCAATTAATTTATTTTATGGTTTGTTACGAGATCATTTTCAACCATACATTCAAGCAATAAAATATTCAACATCTATACCAAAAATTTTCCCTACATTTTAGTCATACTTCTAAAAATACGACTCATAACTCATTTTTATCCCCAATTAATTAGAATCAAATTGGCTCTAAGATCTATAGGTTAGAATTTTTGTTAGCTACCACTCAACTACAATAGATCTAGGGGAATTACAAAAATGGCGAATTTCTTACTTGTCAATTGAAAAGTGTCTAATTTTGATAAATCTTGCAAAAATGGCCAAATTTCGTACGAAATTGTCTATTATACCTTCAATGAAAAATGAAACAATTTTTTTTTAATTTGTCACGAATTTCGAAAAGATAGATAGCTTCCATGAGAAGTTACATTAATACTAGCTAATACATAATGAATTCATTTTCTTTTATTATCTATTAGGTATTGACCAAGAATTTTGGGAAAAAATGAAGAAGATGAAGTAGAAAAGTCATTAACACTAAAAAATAATTATATGCTTCCAATTCATAAGAAAATCATATAATTTTACTTTGGAAAAATTAATCTCATCCAATTTTGCAGTTGATTAGGTTTACCACAATTCTTGGTAGAATGTTGTTTTTCTTTGAAATTTTGTTTTTGTTGATAAGTTGTGTTTAATAGTTGTTATTTTTGACATTTCATGACGTTTTCAACATTTAAAAGCTGTTATCGACATTTAGACCATGTTTATCTTGACACTTCATTTGTTTAGAACGAGATTTTGTTCTGAATATGAGACTTCTCTATATTTCATAATATTCTTGACATTTTAAGTATACTTCTCGATATTTCATACCCACTTATAGGGAGAAGTGATCATTTAATGCATAATTCGCGTTCAGGGGCGGACACAAAAGTTAAAAGTTAGGGGGGCACAATCAAATTTGCAAAGAAATTGGGAGAAATTTTACAACCGAAAATTTACGTCCAAAAAAATCATACTCCATATAATTTTGCATCCAAAAATTTATATGGGATATGAGTTTTTCAAATGTAAAATTTTGAAATTTTTTTATGTCCTATTCCATATAAAATTTCCTAATTAAATGATGAAAATTACATTGAGAAATTTGTATTGCAAAAATAATAAATGTTAATGAAATAATTGAATTTTTTTAAAGAAAATGCGATTTAAACGTCTTTCTTTAAAACTCACGTTTAACATATTTTTAACTATTTCCAATATCTGTTTGAATTATTTGATATGACTACAATATAGTTCTCGAAATAAGTTTTGAGATTACATAAGCAATTTGTAAATTCGATTAGCGTACGATCGAAGAATTTTTAAAGTTAGCATATTATCGAAATTTTCGAAATACTAATTTTGAATGGCTTATTTTGACAAGTCGTAGCATTTGCTACGATTGATCGTTTTGTACGCCATCAACGACGTAGAGAACTAGACCGTGAACATTTCGAAATGGTATTAAGAATGCAATATTTCACCCTTATTTGATGGAGAGTTAATATTTTGTTTAAAGACGAGGGAAAAAGAGAAAAATTTAAATTTATTGTGATTTTACCCAAATTTGATGGAGATTAAAATCAAATTTTAAATAAATTTTGATAAAAGTTAAATAGTTATGGATTTTATGAAATATGTTATTAAAATTAATTGTTAACATTGATTTAAATTAAAATTTATATTTCAATCGATACTAAATATGATTATATATATATAAACTCAAAAGTTGGGTGGCTAGGACCCCCGGGTCAATCCCTGTTCACATGGTACTTTTTAAAATAAGTAATATAGATTATGTGTCAAGTTATTATTGGTTAATATAATTTTTAATTATATAAATAATTTTGTTCTCATTGTGAAATTTAAAATTGTTATGAGGGCATTTTGGTCTATATAATAGTAAAATAGACATTGAAATTTTTTTCAATTTCCTCATAGATTTATCATTTATGTCAAAAGTGTACGTGTACAATTATATGTAAATCATTACAATTTGGATCCCCAAACATTAAGGGCCCACCAGCGGAATGGTCTAGGCAAAAAGGCTCTCACTCCGACAAATGCCTTTTATTTGATTGAACCACTCAAATATCTTGTTTAGGCAATTACCATGTCATTTGATAGTAGTTAATAGATTATTCGATTGTCAAATAAAATGTCAAATATAACGAAGTTACATATTTTCTCTGCTTGCTAATGAAAACACTCGTTTGATGCACATTAAAATGAGAGAATGCATTTTTTTGAAATGATGTGATGAGAAATATGTGGTTGAAAAAGAAGAAAAAATTATTGATGTGATGTAAAATATTATTTTATTGAAGAATGTGTGGTTAAAAATGAGTAGAAGAATGAGAATGAAAAAAATAATGTGGATCAAACAGGGGCTTAATGCTAACTCATGTCTCAACTAGCCAAAAACGGATAGAGCCAAATTGAGTCTCGACCAAGTTTAAGTTGGTTATCGACGGGTTATCAGAATAAGGTCACTTAATATCCTTCGTTTATCTATAAACTTCATACTTAACATAACGGTGTCATAATTGAAAAGTTGTATTAAGTATGTCGCTTAGCGCTCTTACGCATTTATACATTACAGAGCCAAGAGAGTGAAGAGACAATATAAATCCGTCTTTTTTATGATGTTTTAATTATGGGTAAGCTTAAAACTTACTTCTAAGTATATATTACCAGTGAAAATACTTGAGCGATAGTTTGATGTAGATTTTTCAGAATAAATTTTGAGAAAAGTAATTTTTTTAAAGATCAATCTTCAAAAAAATAAAAATGAAAAATACAAAAAACACGATTTTACGTGCAAAATTATTTTATTAAAAGAATGTATGTTTGGAAATGATTTTGAAAAAAATGAATTTTAAATAATTTGTACCAAAGAGAGGCTTGAAAAAACTATTAATAAAAATAAGTAACTTATTGATTTTCAACTTTTGTGAAAACAAATAATTATTTTTTTAAAATCATATGTATTTACATATAACTAAATTAACTTCCTTGTAATAATTCAAGAAAATTGTCGACAAAACATCTTTAAAATTCAAAATATTTTTTACCGTTTTTTCAGTTGCTTAAGCCCCAATTAATATCTTACTTGTTTCCATATTTACGCTCACTTCATTAAATATCCAGAGCGCAGATATGGTAATTGATTCACTTCATTTAATTTCAAACAGAATAGATATGGTAAATTTCCTTTTCTTACCCTTCCAAGGATTTTACAACGGATACCTTTCCTTAGTACTCTACATATACACATACTGCCCATGATACTCTTACGTTGTAATCTCTGAATCGGAAACTCTCTTCCTTCTTTCTACTGTAAGCCTTCATTAATCTTTTTGTTGCCTCAAAATCACCCAGAAACTTAGAAAAAATGGTCCTGTCGAGAAAACGTCCTCAACTTAATCTGCATATTCAATTGCCGGAACCAGTCGAAATTCCTCAATGCAGCATCGTTATTAATCCATTGATTCTGCCTACGCAAGAAGTTGAATGTGTGTCTGATCTTGAGAAACTACAGATTCTTGGCTCTGGCAATGGTGGGACAGTCTATCGAGTTCGTCACAAGCAGTCTTCGAAGGTTTACGCCTTGAAGGTTATCCGTGGTGGTGCCACTGATCAAGTACGTGAAGAAATTGAAATCCTTTGCCGTATGGATTCTCCTAATACTGTGCGATGTCATGCAATCTTCGAGGAGGCCTTTGGTGATGTATCGATCGTCATGGAGTACGTTGAAGCCGGATCCCTGGATGTTCTTGCCAAGAAGGTTGGTTCGTTTTCTGAAACCCTTGTTGCGAATATAGCTTATCAATCATTGAAGGGACTTGACTATCTCCATAGTAAAAGGATCGTTCATCGTGACATAAAGCCATCAAATCTTCTTGTCACACGTGACATGAAAGTCAAGATTGCTGATTTTGGAGTCAGCAAGATCATCCCAGGTTCAGAAAATTCATGCAATGGGTTTGTGGGTACTTGCGCATATATGAGTCCAGAGAAATTCAATCAGATGGCCAAGATTATGATGTGTTTCTTGGAGATGTATGGAGTCTTGGTTTAACATTGATGGAGCTGTACATTGGACATTATCCTTACGTTCAACCTGGGCAAAAGGCTGCCGATAATACGGCATTGATGTGGGAAATATGCTTTGAAGAGCCTCCGTGCATGCCTAAGGATGCATCTGAAGATTTTAAGGATTTTATCGAGTGTTGTCTGCGAAATGATTGGACGGAAAGATGGACAGTCGAGAAGTTGTTATCGCATCCATTCATAATAGGCGCAAGACAGAATGACGTCGGACTCGGAAGTACTATCGGAACAAAAAGGGACAATTTAGTTCTTAGCGATTCTTTCTCTGTCAGAAGGATAGTTAGAGTTTAGAAATTGTTTATGATTGTCAAAATTGAGATGTTTGGCAAACTGTCGGTACGGATTTTATGTGATTCATGTAGTACTTCAAGGTGTTTAATAGAATGTCTCTGGTTTTATTCTTCCTTAATCTCTTTTTCAGTTTTGTGGTTTTTCAGAATATTTTCTGCATTATTGTGTCTGTCTTCTGGATAATATAATTTCTAACGAACAAACGAGGGCTTATATGTAAAAGAAGAAAATAATGCTCTACTTTTAAGACAGGTATAATTTTTCAAACCTGCAACTTCCACCCATTGGAATGATTCAGAAAACAGTTATACTCCAAACGAATTGTACATCGGCACTCACATTCAGAACTTTCAATCAACTCAAACAAATCCATGCCCACCTCCTCAAAATCAATTTCTCCGAGAACCCATCAATCGTTGCCCCGCTTCTCTCATTTGCGGTCACTTCCAACAATCCCACCTTGTTTTCCTATGCTTGCACCATTTTTGAGAAGCTGCGGTACCGGAGTACCTTCCTGTACAACAACATGATCAGAGGATATGTACAGTCTAATTTAGCCGTAGACGCGATTTTCTGCTATAAAAAGATGTTAAAGGATGGTCTTATTAAGAATAACTGTACATTTACGCCATTAATCAAGGCTTGTTCTATGGTTGTACATGAGTCTAGGTATATGGGTTTTTTAGTACATGTACATGTTGTGAGATTAGTATTGTGTCTTGAGCAATTTATTGTTAGCGATTTGATTGAGTTCTATTCGTTGAATCCTGATATGGGGAAAGCACGAGTGCTGTTTGATGAAATGTCGGAAAGAGATGTGGTGGTGTGGACGACGATGATTGATGGGTATGGCAAAATGGGGGACATTGAGAATGCGAGAGGGTTGTTTGAAGAAATGCCTGAGAAAAATGTGATTTCTTGGAGCGCGATAATGGCTGCATATTCGCGGATCAGTGATTTTCGAGAAGTGCTAAGCTTGTTTAATAGAATGGAAGAAGTAAATGTGAAGCCTAATGAGTCGGTTTTTGTGAGTGCTCTTACTGCTTGTGTACATATTGGTGCATTAGCACAAGGCTTGTGGTTACACTCTTATGCTAAACGGTGTAAATTTGATTCAAATGCTATATTAGCCACTGGATTGGTAGACATGTACTCAAAATGTGGTTGTGTGGAATTGGCTTTACCAGTTTTTGAAGGGATTGCTGACAAGGGTAGTAGAGCTTGGAATGCAATCATATCTGGGGTGGCAATGAACGGAGAGGCATTGAGATCACTTCAATTGTTTGACGAGATGGTGTTGAGTGGGATTCAACCTACTGATGCCAGTTTAGTTTCTGTTCTCACTGCCTGTACTCATGCAAAATTGGTCGACAGGGGCCTTTTGTTGTTTGAAATTATGGGTAGTATTTATGGGGTCGAACCAAAGATTGAGCATTATGCATGTGTTGTCGACCTTTTAGCTAGATCTGGTAGATTGGAGGAGGCTGAGAAA
Organism: Fraxinus americana; assembly: GCA_035079005.1. Lineage (NCBI taxonomy): Eukaryota > Viridiplantae > Streptophyta > Magnoliopsida > Lamiales > Oleaceae > Fraxinus > Fraxinus americana. The sequence goes on along the minus strand of CM068715.1, from coordinate 21,264,780 downwards.
TTCGCTGAAGAGAAATTGGGAAGTGTTGGTGAAGGTGATGCCAATGTATGGGGAGCTTTGCTTGCAGCTTGTAGGATTCATGGGAAGGTTGATATAGGGAAAAGAGTGTGGAGAAAACTAGCAAACGAGGGAGTGCCCGACTATGGGACTCATGTGCTTTCGTATAATATGTACAAGGAAGCTGGCTTGGAAGCTGAAGCACAGAGTGTTAGGAGAATGATTGAGGCGAGACAAATAAAGAAAATCCCTGGCTGCAGTTCGATAGAAGTTAATGGCATAGTTGAAGAGTTCTTTGCTGGTGATCAACATCCAAAGGCACAAGAACTATGTAAAGTGCTAGATTCTTTATTAAGGGTGAGTGATGTATTCGATGAAATAGCTTATGACCAGAAATAAACCATAAAATTTTTATCAGTTTGTTATGTGCCTCTGTTCATTTTCCATACAAATTATAGTGTTAAACAACAAACAACTCGTAAAGGAATAAAAACGAACTGGGATCCATGTTATGCTAACCATATTAAGAATTAAACCATATGCAAACCTTAGGAAGCATAAGCGAGCATTTATAAGTGCGAGAACCTGCAACAAAAATTGGTAAAACTGTTTTTAATTTAGTCATTTCACATCAGCAAAAACTGTTATCAAAGCATACGAGAATAGATGCATTAAGCATGATTTCATAACCAATAAATGAAGAACATAATCAGTTAAAAGTCAATCGATCAATGGCTGGCATATGTCACAAACTAGAAAGACCAATTTACCCCTAAGGTTTGAATCGAAATTTATAAATAGACATGTTTGGGATAAAGAAAAGTACGCTGAATTTGAATAGCTTCCTCCCAAATAGTCATTTCTCTTCTTGCTTCCTATTGAACAGTGAAATAGTGAATTTATGGAACAAGTTTAGGTAAAAGTTGTTGATCATTACTTAGAGGTCAACATAGAGTTTTGCGTGAGCAACCCATGCAATATTAATTATTTGTTTGACTTTCTTTTGAACGTATAATTTAATTGATTTAGAGTAATTCCCATTTTTCGATGTGCTTATATCTGACTAGTTTCTCTAATATTCACCAATCAATGTGCTTAAACAGTAAAAAATATTATAACAAATTGCAAACAATGTTGACTTAAAATTGTCTCAAACATAGTTACTATATTCGAAGTATCCATATAAAATGTAGAAAATGCTGATGGAAACTGTGTCAAGAATGGTGACAATTATCCGGCATTATCCTTTGTGAGTGCTTCCGATGCATGTCTATCCTTTTACCCAAATTTCCTTCCATCAGTACAAAAGAGGAGGCCATAGTCCTTTATTATGTTTAACATTGTAATTTGTCTTAAATTCTCTCCCTAAAAGTAAGTCTGGATCCAATGGGCTTGAACCTTTCGCCATTTGGGTATAATTAAAGTTGTGGAATGAGACAAAAACTATTGAAGTGGCAAGATATTCATTGGCGAACCAGGATAATTTGTCATTTTCATCGATTACCATTTCGTTCTTGCTCTTTAGAGTAGTGTTTTCAGTAGTTGATAGTAAATTTCTAATAAATAATGATAGTAACTCGAACATTGATAATAACAACTAGGAGGCTTCATGAGCTATAAGGCCAGTTGAAACGTGAAGAACCTTCACATTAGAAGTAACAAATACAAATAACATGAGTTCAGTGTGAAGAAAGGCTACATCTCTTAAATTTATGTATCTTCTGGGTTTGTTTATCTGTTCGCTTTATTTCAATGACTATGTTCCTTTTAATGAAAAATGTGTGCCCCTTTACTTTCTGTGTATTTATCATTCCTTTCAACATAGTTCATTCAATGCTGGGGAAGACGGATAAATTTGGGGAATTGATGGCAGCCGCGGCAGAGGCGAGAGCTGGAGATGATGATGGACAAGGTTAAAGATGGGATTTCATTTTCTTTTTTCTCTCTTATTCACCATTTGTTTTGTTTTATTCAAATTTCTAGTTGAGGTGAAACGCATTGCTGAGTCTACTTTTTCTGGATCCAACAATTATAATAGATGAGACTCTTCATGTTAGCCCGTGAAAATGTGAATATGGGGATGAATATCAAATTTTCTTGCAACTCTGTTTATCGTTCGTCTTCCTTAATTAAATTTGTTCTACTGAAGATTTCTATTTAGAAACTGTTCCCCGAAGGTAAGCACGTAACTGTTTCATGATTTCTCTCGAAGGAAAACTGAATCGGGGTAAATAAATTTACATATAATGATGAATTATATAAACTTTTGTGTTGAGGATATGCATGATACGGGATCTACCAATATTTTAGGAGATATAATTAGTTAGGGTTTGTTTCCTAGATTAGCTTCATTTTCATTCATTGTAATCCTTGTAACTAATTCTTCTATTTAATGGAAACATCCTCACCACCAATGAAGTACGGTGGATACCAAAACATTCTCATGGTATCAGAGCATAATTTGGATTAACACTCCTCCGATCCAAATGGCCTCTGATTCTTCAGTCCTTTCCTTCAACACAATGGTGCACATGATCACCATCAAGCTCTCCTCCACAAATTTCCTTCTCTGGCATAGTCAGGTTCATCCCCTCCTTCTCTGTCAAGATCTTTTTGGTTTCATTGATGGCTCTCTTCCGGCACCTGCCAAGACCATCTCTTCGGGCTCCAATACTGAGCCGAATCCACTGTATAATGACTGGCGAAAAACAGATCAGCGCATCGTCAGTCTACTACTCTCATCTCTGTCGGAGGAGGCTCTCTCGGTTGTTGTGGCCTTACTTCTTCGAGTGCCATCTGGTCGGCACTTGAAAATTCCTTCAGCAATAAGTCTAAAACACGTGAGCTTCGCCTGAAGGATGATCTCCAGCTCATCAAGCGTGGTTCTCGTTCTATTCCTGAGTATTCTCTTGCCTTCAAGACCATTTGTGATCAGCTTGCTGCTATGGGTTGCCCCGTGGATGAAACTGATCAGGTTCATTGGTATCTCCGGGGTCTTGGTCCAGAATACTCCACTTTCTCCACCATGCAAATGTCTCTTTCTCCGCTGCCTATTTTTCGAGACATTGTTCCTAAAGCTGAAGGATATGAGATTTTTCATCGTTCATTAGGGGATCCACCTGTCGGTTCTATTTCTGCCTTTACTGCCTCTCGTGGTTTCTCTTCTAGTTTCCAGCACAAAGGCAATGGCGGCAAGGGTAAAAGTCGTAGCAAAGGTGGTCCACAATCTGGTGGAAAGAAGCGATTTGTCCCTCGCTGTCAGATTTGCAAAGGAGAGCACACTGCTGATCGCTGTAGAGATCGTTATTCTCGGCCTGATCCTTCAGCTCAGCTTGCTGAAGCTTTCACAAAATTCTCTGTCACTGATGGCTCGGCCTCTGATTGGTACATTGACACTGGAGCTTCGGCACACATGACACCGGATTCCACTCAGTCAGACACGACTGACACTTATTCAGGTAAGGATTGTGTAATGGTTGGTAATGGAGCCTCTATTCCCATCTCCCATACTGGTACTTTTTCTCCAACTCCAAACCTGAAACTTCTTGATGTTCTGGTCGTTCCCCAGTCAACTAAAAATCTCTTATCTATTAGTAAGTTGACCTCTGATTTTCCTTTCTCTGTTACATTTACTCACGATAATCTTACTGTGCAGAACCAAGCCACAGGTCAGGTGGTGGCAACCGGCAAGCGTAGTGGAGGACTTTATGTGTTGGAACGTAGCAACCAAGCTTTTCTTTCTGTTATTAGGAATAATCGTTTGCGTGCCTCTTATGACTTATGGCATGCCCGTTTGGGTCATGTATCTCATGTAACGATTTCATTATTAAATAAAAATGGTCTTTTGTCTGTTACTTCCTTGCTTCCTAATCCAACTATATGTTCTCCGTGCCAACATGCCAAAAGTCATCTCCTTCCATTTACTGAAAACACTGGCCGCTCCACTGAAATATTGGGCTTGATCCATAGTGATATTTGGGGCCCTGTCCCTTTTACATCCAATATGGGTTTTCGTTATTATGTTACTTTCATTGACGATCATTCTCGTTTTACATGGTTTTATCCTATGCGCTTAAAATCCGATTTTTTTGAAGTTTTTCTTATCTTTCAAGCCTTTGTTGAAAATCAATTCTCCAAAAAAATTAAACTTTTACAAACTGATGGGGGGGCTGAATACAATAGCTTGCGTTTTCAAGCTCACCTTCGTTCTCATGGCATCCATCACCAAATGTCGTGTCCATATACACCCTCTCAAAATGGAAGGGCTAAAAGAAAACACCGCCATATCACTGAAACAGGTCTATCTATGATTTTTGCTTCCCATGTTTCTTTTTGACTTTGGGTTGATGCGTTTCACACTGCGGTCTTTACTATCAATCGGTTGCCTACATCTGTTCTAAGTGGTGTATCTCCATATGAGGTTTTGTACGGTAAACCTCCCAATTATGAAAACTTTCACCCATTTGGTTGCCTTGTTTACCCTTATCTATGTGATTATGCTACTAATAAATTTTCTTTTCGCAGCTTGCCTTGTATTTTCTTAGGTTATAGCATGTCACATAAAGGTTTTCGCTGTTTAGAGCCTCAAAGCCAACGTGTTTATATTACTCGTCATGCTAAGTTTGATGAATTAATTTTTCCCATGCATGGATCTTCATCCCAGGCCACCCAAAACCTCCATTTTTTTAGTTTCACCGAGTCTGACCACAGTGTCACCCCCCTCTCCTGTGTCTAACCCGGCTCCATTATCCTCCATTCCTCCATCCACACCTGGCCCTTGTGCCACTTGTGCTACTGATTTTGTGGACTTTCCTGTACAGGTGCATTCTCCTTTGCAGGTTCATGCAGCGCCATTAAGCCATGTCCTTGATGATCAGCCAGCTGCTTCTGCTAACACTAGTTATTCTCTTGCCCCAGCTGTTACTCCAGCACCTGTCTCTCTTCCAAATACTCATTCAATGATCACACGAGCCAAAGCTGGTATCTTTCGTCCCAAACAGCAAGCTCATCTCTGTTACATTCCGGATACTCATCTACTTCATGCCTTGCTCACTGTCAAGGAACCTAAGGGATATAAATCTGCTGCCAAGCATCCTCAATGGTTAGCTGCCATGGATGAGGAAATGCGTGCCCTTGCCACCAATAACATTTGGACTCTTGTCCCTCGGCCAACTAATAAAAATATTGTGGGTTCCAAGTGGGTCTTTCATGTCAAGTATCTCTCCGATGGCTCTATTGATCGCTACAAAGCTCGTTTAGTTGCCAAAGGATACACTCAGCAACCAGGCCTTGATTTCACAGACACCTTTAGTCCTGTTGTTATGGCTGCCACAGTTCGTGTTGTCCTTTCTCTTGCCGTATCTCGGAATTGGCCTTTACATCAGTTGGATGTCAAGAACGCATTCCTCAACGGTTACCTTCAGGAAGAGGTTTTTATGGAGCAACCACCAGGATATGTTAGTCCTGCCTTCTCTAATCATGTTTGCAAGCTTAACAGGGCACTCTATGGTCTCAAGCAAGCTCCCCGGGCTTGGTTCCATCGGTTCAGTTCCTTCCTGAAACAGTTTGGATTTCTTTGTAGTCGGGCAGATCCTTCACTGTTTGTACTCTCTCGACTGCATGGTATTATTTACGTTCTTCTCTATGTCGATGACATTATTATTACAGGCGACAACTCAGCTTTCATCAATGACTTTGTTGCTCAGCTTCACAAAACCTTTGCCACCAAAGACTTAGGTCCTTTGAATTATTTCCTTGGCCTTGAAGTTGTTCGATCATCTCAGGGGTTATTCTTAAGTCAAACTAAGTATGCCACTGAGATCCTCTCCAAGGCCCAGTTACTTGATGCCAAGCCTGTATCCACGCCCATGGTTGTTGTTCAACGCTTGTCATCAGATGGTGTTCCTTTTGAAGACCCAACTCTTTATCGTTCCTTAGTGGGTGCTCTACAATATTTGACCATCACCAGGCCGGATCTTGCCCATGTTTTCAACTCCGTTAGTCAATATATGCAAGCTCCTACAGATCTTCACTTTCAAGCACTCAAGCGAATTCTTCGCTATGTGAAGGGCACCCTTCCCTACGGGTTATTTTTTACTTCATCTTCTTCATCCGACATTGTTGCCTACTCTGATGCCGACTGGGCTGGCTGCCCGGATACTCGACGCTCTACTTCGGGTTTCTGCATTTACCTTGGTGATAATTTGGTCTCTTGGAGTGCAAAGAAACAACCTACGGTGTCTCCTTCCAGTTGTGAATCAGAATATCGAGCCTTAGCACTTGCTACAGCCGAAGTCAAATGGCTCTGTCATCTCCTTCAAGATTTACATGTCTCCATGAAGTCTTGTCCTCTGTTGCTTTGTGATAATAAGAGCGCAATCTTCTTGAGTCAAAATCCCGTTTCTCATAGACGTTCCAAACACATCGACCTGGACTATCACTTTGTCAGGGAACTTGTTCTCTCCAATGCTGTTAAAATTCAGCATGTTCCTTCCCATCTTCAGGTTGCGGATGTGTTCACAAAAAGTCTGTCTCGTCTTCTCTTCTCGGACTTTCGTTCCAAGCTTCGCGTTCGACCTGCACCAACGCTGACTTTGAGGGGGGCTGTTGAGGATATGCATGATACGGGATCTACCAATATTTTAGGAGATATAATTAGTTAGGGTTTGTTTCCTAGATTAGCTTCATTTTCATTTATTGTAATCCTTGTAACTAATTCTTCTATTTAATGGAAACATCCTCACCACCAATGAAGTACGGTGGATACCAAAACATTCTCATTTTGGACTCAACGTGTATGCTTGCTATAGATTTTATATGAATTTTAGTGAAAACTTGAGTTTATGTTCAATTGAGAGAGAGACATGAGATAGGGACAACTTTCGCCCGCCCGCGTGTGCACACGGGTATAATTGGAATTATTCTACGTGTACAGAAAATCTTTACACGTCGTTCGATTTCGTTGATTTGAATTATGTAGTAGAGCTCCGTATAATAGTGCTTTGTTTGTATTTTGGTTCACTTATACCTTGTTTGGCCTTCATTTTCAATTTTTTTTTTTCATATTCATTTTCGATCACGCATTTGATGAGACTCACAACTTTTATTAACTTTTTAATTTTAATTACATATTTCACTAATTTTTATCCGGATCGAACAACGACTTAATATGCAGAAAACGTGAGATAGGAAGAGTCTGCAGACTGCATGTGATTCCTTTTTAAATGTTTGGGTGTAATTAGTAATATAATTATTTCTTAATTAATCACTACCAACACATTCTCATTACTTCTATCTTAGCCAGAATTTTATTTTACCAACCAATGGTGATTAGTTACTTAAAAAAAGTTCATTCAACCGTAGTTTCATTGGATTGGCTTTAATAAAGTTTGAGCTTATTCAAAATAACTTTGATGTACATAACTAATTATGAATTACCAAACGTTATGGTAATTTGATCTGATATGGAGACTAATATTACCCACAAAGTAATTTACTTTATTCAATTATAATTCAAATTTGACTTGTTTAAATTAATTTTTTCTCGAGTCTATTATGCACCATTTGATACGAGCTTCAAATGAGTTTAATATTGATTGAATAATTCTCGCTCTAATAAATACATATTTCAAATAAATTATTAATTTTGAAATTTATTCACTTTAGTCCATAAACATTTCAAAAGTATCAAAAAGTGCTTAAATCATAATTTTACCATTTGTTGATCCTTCTAATCAATGATTAATCTTGACTTGTCACGTTCTCGTTTAAAAAATATATTTCTCATCATTCCAATTTAGTCCTTAAACTTTGCACATTTTACATTTAGGGCCATTCTCGCTTTTAAGCTCATAAAATCCACTGTTCCAATTAGGAGACATCAATGCAACTTCTAAAGTCTTAAAATCATTATTCTTTTAACTTTCCCATAATTTTCATTTTAATTGTTAAGCTTTCTAGAATTCCATAAATTACCCAAAACTCGACTTTTTGCAAGTAATAAATTCTGCTCCAATAAATATGAATTTCAAATAAATTATTAATTTTGAAATTTACTGAATTTAGTCCCTCTACATTTCAAAAGTATCAAAAAGAGCTTAAATCATAATTTTACCATCTGTTGATCCTTCTCATCAATATCTAATCTTGACTTGTCACGTTCTCGTTTAAAAATATATTTCACATCATTGCAATTTTGTCCTTAAACCTTGCATATTTTACATTTATGGCCCATTCTCGCGTTTAAGCTCATAAAATCCACTATTCCAATTAGGAGACTCAATGCAACATTCTAAAGTCTTAAAATCATTATTCTTTAACTTTCCCATAATTTTCAATTTAATTGTTAAGCTTTCTAGAATTCCATAAATTACCCAAAACTCGACTTTTTGCAAGTAATAAATTCTGATTATTATTATTATTCACATAATATTCTCAACTAACGTGACAGTTTTGCTAATTTTCACTTAGATCCCAAAACTTTCTAAAAATATGCTAATAGATCCAACAACTTCTTAAATTATCATATATGCTACGGATCACACTTTGAAATTTTTTGGGCTAAAAAAAAAAAAAAGAACTCGAGTGGCAAGAGTAAAAACTAAGCACATCCCCAATTATTTCTAAAATACTTTTTTTTTTTGCAACCACACATTTTTCAATAAAATGATATTACACGCAAACTTAAAATTGTTTCTTATTTTTCAACAACACATTTTCTATCAATTTACTATTTCAAAATGCATTTTAAGGAGAAAAATGGCTCAAACAAGCTTTAAGTGCATGTTTGACACCCATTAATTTATTTTATGGTTTGTTACAAGATCATTTTCAACTATACATCCACATAATAAAATATTCTACATGTATACCAAAAATTTTCCCGACATTTTAACCGTACTTCTAAAAATACGACTCAAAACTCATTTTTTTTCCCCAATTAATTAGAATCAAACAGACTCTAGGCCACATTTGATGTGTTTGATAGGTAAATTTTCCCGGGAAAATATTTTCCAACTTTTCCACATTTTTGAGGAAAATAAATTCGATATTTTGGTGGGTAAATATTTTCCATTTTTTTTTTGGCAATTGGAAAAAATTCTAGACACAATGGTAAAATTGTTTTTCACTTTTTTTGATAATTTTCATGCAAAACAAAGCCAAACGAATGACATTTGGTATGATTATTATTTTTTTTTTCGCAATTGGAACAAATTTTAGACCAAATGATAAAAAACATTATCATTTTAATGGACAATTTCCATAAAAAAAAAAAAAAAACCAAACGGACACCAGACTTTCAACATTTTCCATGAAAAATTATACAAATCAAACACAATTAATTACAATTTTCAGTAAAACAATTTCTAGGCAAATCAAGTATCTGTAAAACATTTTCTTTCCACCCATTTTCCACATTTGCAATCAAACGAACCATAAGATTTATAGGTTAGAATTTTTGTTAGCTACCACTGAACTACAATAGATTAAGGGGAATTACAAAAATGGTCAATTTAATACTTGTCAATTGAAAAGTGTCTAATTTTGATAAATCTTGCAAAAATGGCCAAATTTGGTACCAAATTGTCTATTATACCCTTAATGAAAAATGAAGCAATTTTTTTTCAATTTGTCACGAATTTCGAGAAGACAAGTAGCTTCCATGAGAAATTACATTAATGCTAGCTAATACATAATGTATTCATTTACTTTTATTATCTATTAGGTGTTGACCAAGAATTTTGGGAAAAAATGAAGAAGATGAAGTAGAAAAATCATTAACACTAAAAAGTAATTATATGCTTCCAATTCATAAGAAAACCATATAATTTCAATTGAAAAATTTAATCTCATCCAGATTTGTAGTTAATTAGATTTTCCATAATTCTCGGTGGAAGATAGTTTTTCTTTAATTTTTTTTTTTTTAATAAGTTGTGTTTAGTAGTTGTTATTTTTGATATTTCATGACGTTTTCAACATTTTAAAAGCCGTTATCGACATTTAAACCATATTTATCTTGACACAGACACTTTATTTGTTTAGAACGAGATTTTGTTCTGAACATGAGAGTTCTCTACATTTCATAATGTTCTTGACATTTGAAGTATATTCTCGATATTTCATAAATGTTTTATTTACCCACTTATAGAAAGAAATGAGCATTTAATGCATGATTCACATTGTATTTTTTAAAATAAGTAGTATAGATTATGCGTCAAGTTATTATTGGTCAATACAATTTTTAATTATATAGGAATTTAAAATTGTTAATGAGTGCATTTTGGTCTATTTTACTATAATATAGACATTGAAATTTTTTTGACTTTTTCACAAATGACAATGTAAAATTGGACAATTTTTTGCAATTTCCTCCTAGATTTATGTCAAAAGTGTACGTGTACAATTATATATAAATCATTACAATTTGGATCCCCAAACATTAAGGGCCCACCGGCGGAATGGTCTAGGCAAAAAGGCTCTCACTCCGACAAATGCCTTTTATTTGATTGAACCACTCAAATATCTTGGTTAGGCAAGTACCATGTCATTTTATAGTAGTTATAGATTATTCGATTGTCAAATAAAAAGAATACTCGAATGTCAAATAAAACGAAGTTACACATTTTCTCTACTTACTGATGAAAACACTTATGCTAACTCCATATTTTCTCAACTAGCCAAAAACGGATAGAGCCAAATTGAGTCTCGATCAAGTTTAAGTTGTTTATTGACCGGTTATCAGAATAAGATCACTTAATATCCTTCGTTTATCTATAAACTCCATACTTAACATAACGGTGTCATAATTGAAAAGTTGTGTTAAGTATTTCGCTTAGCGCTCTTATGCATTTATACATTACGGAGCCAAGAGACAATATAAATCCATCTTTTTTACGATGTTTTAATTATGGGTAAGCTTAAAATTTACTTCTAAGTATATATTACCAGGGAAAATACTTGAGAGACAGTTTGATGTAATTTTTTAGAATAAATTTTGAGAAAAGTAATTTTTTTAAAGTTTAATCTTCCAAAAAAAAAAAAAATCACGATTTTACTTGCAAAATTTTTTTATTAAAAGAATGTATGTTTGGAAATGGATTTGAAGAAAAATGAGTTTTAAAAAATTTGTACCAAACAGAGGCTTGAAAAAACTATTAATAAAAATAAGTAACTTATTTATTTTGAAAACAAATAATTATTTGTTTAAAATCATATGTATTTACTTATAACTAAATTAACTTCCTTGTAATAATTCAAGAAAATTGTCGACAAAACATCTTTAAAATTCAAAATATTTTTTACCGTTTTTTCAGTTGCTTAGGCCCCAATTAATATCTTACTTGTTTCCATATTTACGCTCACTTCATTAAATATCCAGAGCGCAGATATGGCAATTGATTCACTTCATTAAATTTCAAACAGAATAGATATGGTAAATTTCCTTTTCTTACCCTTCCAAGGATTTTACAACGGATACCTTTCCTTAGTACTCTACATATACACATACTGCCCATGATACTCTTACGTTGTAATCTCTGAATCGGAAACTCTCTTCCTTCTTTCTACTGTAAGCCTTCATTAATCTTTTTGTTGCCTCAAAATCACCCAGAAACTTAGAAAAAATGGTCCTGTCGAGAAAACGTCCTCACCTTAATCTGCATATTCAATTGCCGGAACCAGTCGAAATTCCTCAATGCAGCATCGCTATTAATCCATTGATTCTACCTACGCAAGAAGTTAAATGTGTGTCTGATCTTGAGAAACTACAGATTCTTGGCTCTGGCAATGGTGGGACAGTCTATCGAGTTCGTCACAAGCAGTCTTCTAAGGTTTACGCCTTGAAGGTTATCCGTGGTGGTGCCACTGATCAAGTACGTGAAGAAATTGAAATCCTTCGCCGTATGGATTCTCCTAATACTGTGCGATGTCATGCAATCTTCGAGGAGGCCTTTGGTGATGTATCGATCGTCATGGAGTACGTTGAAGCCGGATCCCTGGATGTTCTTGCCAAGAAAGTTGGTTCGTTTTCTGAAACCCTTGTTGCGAATATAGCTTATCAATCACTGAAGGGACTTGACTGTCTCCAGAGTAAAAGGATCGTTCATCGTGACATAAAGCCATCAAATCTTCTTGTCACACGTGACATGAAAGTCAAGATTGCTGATTTTGGAGTCAGCAAGATCATCCCAGGTTCTGAAAATTCATGCAATGGGTTTGTGGGTACGTGCGCGTATATGAGTCCAGAGAAATTCAATTCAGATGGCCAAGATTATGATGTGTTTCTGGGAGACGTATGGAGTCTTGGCTTAACATTGATGGAGCTGTACATTGGACATTATCCTTACGTTCAACCTGGGCAAAAGGAGGCCGATAATACGGCATTGATGTGGAAAATATGCGTCGAAGAGTCTCCGTGCATGCCTAAGGATGCATCCGAAGATTTTAAGGATTTTATCGAGTGTTGTCTGCGAAAGGATTGGACGGAAAGATGGACAGTCGAGAAGTTGTTATCGCATCCATTCATAATAGGCGCAAGACAGAATGACGTCGGACTCGGAAGTACTATCGGAACAAAAAGGGACAATTCAGTTCTTAGCGGTTCTTTCTCTGTCAGAAGGATAGTTAGAGTTTAGAAATTGTTTATGATTGTCAAAATTGAGATGTTTGGCAAACTGTCGATACGGATTTTATGTGATTCATGTAATACTTCAAGCTGTTTAATAGAATGTCTCTGGTTTTATTCTTCCTTAATCTCTTTTTCAGTTTTGTGGTTTTTCAGAATATTTTCTGCATTACTGTGTCTGTCTTCTGGATAATATAATTTCTAACGAACAAACGAGGGCTTATATGTAAAAGAAGAAAATAATGCTCTACTTTTAAGACAGGTATAATTTTTCAAACCTGCAACTTCCACCCATTGGAATGATTCAGAAAACAGTTATACTCCAAACGAATTGTACATCGGCACTCACATTCAGAACTTTCAATCAACTCCAACAAATCCATGCCCACCTCCTCAAAATCAATTTCTCCGAGAACCCATCAATCGTTGCCCCGCTTCTCTCATTTACGGTCACCTCCAACAATCCCACCTTGTTTTCCTATGCTTGCACCATTTTTGAGAAGCTGCGGTACCGGAGTACCTTCCTGTACAACAACATGATCAGAGGATATGTACAGTCTAATTTAGCCGTAGACGCGATTTTCTGCTATAAAAAGATGTTAAAGGATGGTCTTATTAAGAATAACTGTACATTTACGCCATTAATCAAGGCGTGTTCTATGGTTGTACATGAGTCTAGGTATATGGGTTTTTTAGTACATGTACATGTTGTGAGATTAGGATTGTGTCTTGAGCAATTTATTGTTAGCGATTTGATTGAGTTCTATTCGTTGAATCCTGATATGGGGAAAGCACGAGTGCTGTTTGATGAAATGTCGGAAAGAGATGTGGTGGTGTGGACGACGATGATTGATGGGTATGGCAAAATGGGGGACATTGAGAATGCGAGAGGGTTGTTTGAAGAAATGCCTGAGAAAAATGTGATTTCTTGGAGCGCGATAATGGCTGCATATTCGCGGATCAGTGATTTTCGAGAAGTGCTAAGCTTGTTTAATAGAATGGAAGAAGTAAATGTGAAGCCTAATGAGTCGGTTTTTGTGAGTGCTCTTACTGCTTGTGCTCATATTGGTGCATTAGCACAAGGCTTGTGGTTACACTCTTATGCTAAACGGTGTAAATTTGATTCAAATGCTATATTAGCCACTGCATTGGTAGACATGTACTCAAAATGTGGTTGTGTGGAATTGGCTTTACCAGTTTTTGAAGGGATTGCTGACAAGGGTAGTAGAGCTTGGAATGCAATCATATATGGGGTGACAATGAACGGAGAGGCATTGAGAACACTTCAATTGTTTGACGAGATGGTGTCGAGTGGGATTCAACCTACTGATGCCAGTTTAGTTTCTGTTCTCACTGCCTGTACTCATGCAAAATTGGTCTACAGGGGCCTTTTGTTGTTTGAAATTATGGGTAGTATTTATGGGGTCGAACCAAAGATTGAGCATTATGCATGTGTTGTCGACCTTTTAGCTAGATCTGGTAGATTGGAGGAGGCTGAGAAATTCGCTGAAGAGAAATTGGGAAGTGTTGGTGAAGGTGATGCCAATGTATGGGGAGCTTTGCTTGCAGCTTGTAGGATTCATGGGAAGGTTGATATAGGGAAAAGAGTGTGGAGAAAACTAGCAAACGAGGGAGTGCCCGACTATGGGACTCATGTGCTTTCGTATAATATGTACAAGAAAGCTGGCTTGGAAGCTGAAGCACAGAGTGTTAGGAGAATGATTGAGGCGAGACAAATAAAGAAAATCCCTGGCTGCAGTTCGATAGAAGTTAATGGCATAGTTGAAGAGTTCTTTGCTGGTGATCAACATCCAAAGGCACAAGAACTATGTAAAGTGCTAGATTCTTTATTAAGGGTGAGTGATGTATTCGATGAAATAGCTTATGACCAGAAATAAACCATAAAATTTTTATCAGTTTGTTATGTGCCTCTGTTCATTTTCCATACAAATTATAGTGTTAAACAACAAACAACTCGTAAAGGAATAAAAACGAACTGGGATCCATGTTATGCTAACCATATTAAGAATTAAACCATATGCAAACCTTAGGAAGCATAAGCGAGCATTTATAAGTGCGAGAACCTGCAACAAAAATTGGTAAAACTGTTTTTAATTTAGTCATTTCACATCAGCAAAAACTGTTATCAAAGCATACGAGAATAGATGCATTAAGCATGATTTCATAACCAATAAATGAAGAACATAATCAGTTAAAAGTCAATCGATCAATGGCTGGCATATGTCACAAACTAGAAAGACCAATTTACCCCTAAGGTTTGAATCGAAATTTATAAATAGACATGTTTGGGATAAAGAAAAGTACGCTGAATTTGAATAGCTTCCTCCCAAAGAGTCATTTCTCTTCTTGCTTCCTATTGAACAGTAAAATAGTGAATTTATGGAAGAAGTTTAGGTAAGAGTTGTTGATCATTATTTAGAGGTCAACATAGAGTTTTGCGTGAGCAACCCATGCAATATTAATTATTTGTTTGACTTTCTTTTGAACGTATAATTTAATTGATTTAGAGTAATTCCCATTTTTTGATGTGCTTATATCTGACTAGTTTCTCTAATATTCACCAATCAACGTGCTTAAACAGTAAAAAATATTATAACAAATTGCAAACAATGTCGACTTAAAATTGTCTCAAACATAGTTACTATATTCGAAGTATCCATATAAAATGTAGAAAATGCTGATGGAAACTGTGTCAAGAATGGTGACAATTATCCGGCATTATCCTTTGTGAGTGCTTCCGATGCATGTCTATCCTTTTACCCAAATTTCCTTCCATCAGTACAAAAGAGGAGGCCATAGTCCTTTATTATGTTTAACATTGTAATTTGTCTTAAATTCTCTCCCTAAAAGTAAGTCTGGATCCAATGGGCTTGAACCTTTCGCCATTTGGGTATAATTAAAGTTGTGGAATGAGACAAAAACTATTGAAGTGGCAAGATATTCATTGGCGAACCAGGATAATTTGTCATTTTCATCGATTACCATTTCGTTCTTGCTCTTTAGAGTAGTGTTTTCAGTAGTTGATAGTAAATTTCTAATAAATAATGATAGTAACTCGAACATTGATAATAACAACTAGGAGGCTTCATGAGCTATAAGGCCAGTTGAAACGTGAAGAACCTTCACATTAGAAGTAACAAATACAAATAACATGAGTTCAGTGTGAAGAAAGGCTACATCTCTTAAATTTATGTATCTTCTGGGTTTGTTTATCTGTTCGCTTTATTTCAACAGCTATGTTCCTTTTAATGAAAAATGTGTGCCCCTTTACTTTCTGTGTATTTATCATTCCTTTCAACATAGTTCATTCAATGCTGGGGAAGACGGATAAATTTGGGGAATTGATGGCAGCCGCGGCAGAGGCGAGAGCTGGAGATGATGATGGACAAGGTTAAAGATGGGATTTCATTTTCTTTTTTCTCTCTTATTCACCATTTGTTTTGTTTTATTCAAATTTCTAGTTGAGGTGAAACGCATTGCTGAGTCTACTTTTTCTGGATCCAACAATTATAATAGATGAGACTCTTCATGTTAGCCCGTGAAAATGTGAATATGGGGATGAATATCAAATTTTCTTGCAACTCTGTTTATCGTTCGTCTTCCTTAATTAAATTTGTTCTACTGAAGATTTCTATTTAGAAACTGTTCCCCGAAGGTAAGCACGTAACTGTTTCATGATTTCTCTCGAATGAACACTAAATCGGGGTAAATAAATTTACATATAATGATGAATTATATAAACTTTTGGACTCAACGTGTATGCTTGCTATAGATTTTATATGAATTTTAGTGAAAACTTGAGTTTATGTTCAATTGAGAGAGAGACATGAGATAGGGACAACTTTCGCCCGCCCGCGTGTGCACACGGGTATAATTGGAATTATTCTACGTGTACAGAAAATCTTTACACGTCGTTCGATTTCGTTGATTTGAATTATGTAGTAGAGCTCCGTATAATAGTGCTTTGTTTGTATTTTGGTTCACTTATACCTTGTTTGGCCTTCATTTTCAAATTTTTTTTTCATATTCATTTTCGATCACGCATTTGATGAGACTCACAACTTTTATTAACTTTTTAATTTTAATTACATATTTCACTAATTTTTATCCGGATCGAACAACGACTTAATATGCAGAAAACGTGAGATAGGAAGAGTCTGCAGACTGCATGTGATTCCTTTTTAAATGTTTGGGTGTAATTAGTAATATAATTATTTCTTAATTAATCACTACCAACACATTCTCATTACTTCTATCTTAGCCAGAATTTTATTTTACCAACCAATGGTGATTAGTTACTTAAAAAAAGTTCATTCAACCGTAGTTTCATTGGATTGGCTTTAATAAAGTTTGAGCTTATTCAAAATAACTTTGATGTACATAACTAATTATGAATTATCAAACGTTATGGTAATTTGATCTGATATGGAGACTAATATTACCCACAAAGTAATTTACTTTATTCAATTATAATTCAAATTTGACTTGTTTAAATTAATTTTTTCTCGAGTCTATTATGCACCATTTGATACGAGCTTCAAATGAGTTTAATATTGATTGAATAATTCTCGCTCTAATAAATACAAATTTCAAATAAATTATTAATTTTGAAATTTATTCACTTTAGTCCATAAACATTTCAAAAGTATCAAAAAGTGCTTAAATCATAATTTTACCATTTGTTGATCCTTCTCATCAATGATTAATCTTGACTTGTCACGTTCTCGTTTAAAAAATATATTTCTCATCATTGCAATTTAGTCCTTAAACTTTGCACATTTTACATTTAGGGCCATTCTCGCTTTTAAGCTCATAAAATCCACTGTTCCAATTAGGAGACATCAATGCAACTTCTAAAGTCTTAAAATCATTATTCTTTTAACTTTCCCATAATTTTCATTTTAATTGTTAAGCTTTCTAGAATTCCATAAATTACCCAAAACTCGACTTTTTGCAAGTAATAAATTCTGCTCCAATAAATATGAATTTCAAATAAATTATTAATTTTGAAATTTACTGACTTTAGTCCCTCAACATTTCAAAAGTATCAAAAAGAGCTTAAATCATAATTTTACCATCTGTTGATCCTTCTCATCAATATCTAATCTTGACTTGTCACGTTCTCGTTTAAAAATATATTTCACATCATTGCAATTTTGTCCTTAAACCTTGCATATTTTACATTTATGGACCATTCTCGCGTTTAAGCTCATAAAATCCACTATTCCAATTAGGAGACTCAATGCAACATTCTAAAGTCTTAAAATCATTATTCTTTAACTTTCCCATAATTTTCAATTTAATTGTTAAGCTTTCTAGAATTCCATAAATTACCCAAAACTCGACTTTTTGCAAGTAATAAATTCTGATTATTATTATTATTCACATAATATTCTCAACTAACGTGACAGTTTTGCTAATTTTCACTTAGATCCCAAAACTTTCTAAAAATATGCTAATAGATCCAACAACTTCTTAAATTATCATATATGCTACGGATCACACTTTGAAATTTTTTGGGCTAAAAAAAAAAAAAAAGAACTCGAGTGGCAAGAGTAAAAACTAAGCACATCCCCAATTATTTCTAAAATACTTTTTTTTTTTTTGCAACCACATATTTTTCAATAAAATGATATTACACGCAAACTTAAAATTGTTTCTTATTTTTCAACAACACATTTTCTATCAATTTACTATTTCAAAATGCATTTTAAGGAGAAAAATGGCTCAAACAAGCTTTAAGTGCATGTTTGACACCCATTAATTTATTTTATGGTTTGTTACGAGATCATTTTCAACTATACATCCACATAATAAAATATTCTACATGTATACCAAAAATTTTCCCGACATTTTAACCGTACTTCTAAAAATACGACTCAAAACTCATTTTTTTTCCCCAATTAATTAGAATCAAACAGACTCTAGGCCACATTTGATGTGTTTGATAGGTAAATTTTCCCGGGAAAATATTTTCCAACTTTTCCACATTTTTGAGGAAAATAAATTCGATATTTTGGTGGGTAAATATTTTCCATTTTTTTTTTGGCAATTGGAAAAAATTCTAGACACAATGGTAAAATTGTTTTTCACTTTTATTGATAATTTTCATGCAAAACAAAGCCAAACGAATGACATTTGGTATGATTATTATTTTTTTTTTCGCAATTGGAACAAATTTTAGACCAAATGATAAAAAACATTATCATTTTAATGGACAATTTCCATAAAAAAAAAAAACCAAACGGACACCAGACTTTCAACATTTTCCATGAAAAATTATACAAATCAAACACAATTAATTACAATTTTCAGTAAAACAATTTCTAGGCAAATCAAGTATCCGTAAAACATTTTCTTTCCACCCATTTTCCACATTTGCAATCAAACGGACCATAAGATTTATAGGTTAGAATTTTTGTTAGCTGCCACTGAACTACAATAGATTAAGGGGAATTACAAAAATGGTCAATTTAACACTTGTCAATTGAAAATTGTCTAATTTTGATAAATCTTGCAAAAATGGCCAAATTTGGTACCAAATTGTCTATTATACCCTTAATGAAAAATGAAGCAATTTTTTTTTCAATTTGCCACGAATTTCGAGAAGACAAGTAGCTTCCATGAGAAATTACATTAATGCTAGCTAATACATAATGTATTCATTTACTTTTATTATCTATTAGGTGTTGACTAAGAATTTTGGGAAAAAATGAAGAAGATGAAGTAGAAAAATCATTAACACTAAAAAGTAATTATATGCTTCCAATTCATAAGAAAATCATATAATTTCATTTGAAAAATTTAATCTCATCCAGATTTGTAGTTAATTAGATTTTCCATAATTCTCGGTGGAAGATAGTTTTTCTTTAATTTTTTTTTTTTTATAAGTTGTGTTTAGTAGTTGTTATTTTTGATATTTCATGACGTTTTCAACATTTTAAAAGTCGTTATCGACATTTAGACCATATTTATCTTGACACAGACACTTTATTTGTTTAGAACGAGATTTTGTTCTGAACATGAGACTTCTCTACATTTCATAATGTTCTTGACATTTGAAGTATATTCTCGATATTTCATAAATGTTTTATTTACCCACTTATAGAAAGAAATGAGCATTTAATGCATGATTCACATTGTATTTTTTAAAATAAGTAGTATACATTATGCGTCAAGTTATTATTGATCAATACAATTTTTAATTATATAGGAATTTAAAATTGTTAATGAGTGCATTTTGGTCTATTTTACTATAATATAGACATTGAAATTTTTTTGACTTTTTCACAAATGACAATGTAAAATTGGACAATTTTTTGCAATTTCCTCCTAGATTTATGTCAAAAGTGTACGTGTACAATTATATATAAATCATTACAATTTGGATCCCCAAACATTAAGGGCCCACCGGCGGAATGGTCTAGGCAAAAAGGCTCTCACTCCGACAAATGCCTTTTATTTGATTGAACCACTCAAATATCTTGGTTAGGCAAGTACCATGTCATTTTATAGTAGTTATAGATTATTCGATTGTCAAATAAAAAGAATACTCGAATGTCAAATAAAACGAAGTTACACATTTTCTCTACTTACTGATGAAAACACTTATGCTAACTCCATATTTTCTCAACTAGCCAAAAACGGATAGAGCCAAATTGAGTCTCGATCAAGTTTAAGTTGTTTATCGACCGGTTATCAGAATAAGATCACTTAATATCCTTCGTTTATCTATAAACTCCATACTTAACATAACGGTGTCATAATTGAAAAGTTGTGTTAAGTATTTCGCTTAGCGCTCTTATGCATTTATACATTACGGAGCCAAGAGACAATATAAATCCATCTTTTTTACGATGTTTTAATTATGGGTAAGCTTAAAATTTACTTCTAAGTATATATTACCAGGGAAAATACTTGAGAGACAGTTTGATGTAATTTTTTAGAATAAATTTTGAGAAAAGTAATTTTTTTAAAGTTTAATCTTAAAAAAAAAAAAAAGAAAAAAAATCACGATTTTACTTGCAAAATTATTTTATTAAAAGAATGTATGTTTGGAAATGGATTTGAAGAAAAATGAGTTTTAAAAAATTTGTACCAAACAGAGGCTTGAAAAAACTATTAATAAAAATAAGTAACTTATTTATTTTGAAAACAAATAATTATTTGTTTAAAATCATATGTATTTACTTATAACTAAATTAACTTCCTTGTAATAATTCAAGAAAATTGTCGACAAAACATCTTTAAAATTCAAAATATTTTTTACCCTTTTTTCAGTTGCTTAGGCCCCAATTAATATCTTACTAGTTTCCATATTTACGCTCACTTCATTAAATATCCAGAGCGCAGATATGGTAATTGATTCACTTCATTAAATTTCAAACAGAATAGATATGGTAAATTTCATTTTCTTACCCTTCCAAGGATTTTACAACGGATACCTTTCCTTAGTACTCTACATATACACATACTGCCCATGATACTCTTACGTTGTAATCTCTGAATCGGAAACTCTCTTCCTTCTTTCTACTGTAAGCCTTCATTAATCTTTTTGTTGCCTCAAAATCACCCAGAAACTTAGAAAAAATGGTCATGTCGAGAAAACGTCCTCAACTTAATCTGCATATTCAATTGCCGGAACCAGTCGAAATTCCTCAATGCAGCATCGCTATTAATCCATTGATTCTGCCTACGCAAGAAGTTGAATGTGTGTCTGATCTTGAGAAACTACAGATTCTTGGATCTGGCAATGGTGGGACAGTCTATCGAGTTCGTCACAAGCAGTCTTCTAAGGTTTACGCCTTGAAGGTTATCCGTGGTGGTGCCACTGATCAAGTACGTGAAGAAATTGAAATCCTTCGCCGTATGGATTCTCCTAATACTGTGCGATGTCATGCAATCTTCGAGGAGGCCTTTGGTGATGTGTCGATCGTCATGGAGTACGTTGAAGCCGGATCCCTGGATGTTCTTGCCAAGAAAGTTGGTTCGTTTTCTGAAACCCTTGTTGCGAACATAGCTTATCAGTCACTGAAGGGACTTGACCATCTCCATAGTAAAAGGATCGTTCATCGTGACATAAAGCCATCAAATCTTCTTGTCACACGTGACATGAAAGTCAAGATTGCTGATTTTGGAGTCAGCAAGATCATCACAGGTTCTGAAAATTCATGCAATGGGTTTGTGGGTACATCCGCATATATGAGTCCAGAGAAATTCAATTCAGATGGCCAAGAATATGATGTTTTTCTTGGAGATGTATGGAGTCTTGGTTTAACATTGATGGAGCTGTACATTGGACATTATCCTTACGTTCAACCCCGGCAAAAGGAGGCCGATAATACGGCATTGATGTGGGAAATATGCTTCGAAGAGCCTCCGTGCATGCCTAAGGATGCATCCGAAGATTTTAAGGATTTTATTGAGTGTTGTCTGCGAAAGGATTGGACGGAAAGATGGACAGTCGAGAGGTTGTTATCGCATCCATTCATAATAAGCGCAAGACAGAGGGACGTCGGACTTGGAAGTACTATCGGAACGAAAAAGGACAATTCAGTGCTTAGCGATTCTTTCTCTGTCAGAAGGATAGTTAGAGTTTAGAAATTGTTTTTGACTGTCAAAATTGAGATGTCTGGCAAACTGTCGATACAGATTTTATGTGATTCATGTAATACTTCAAGGTGTAGAATAGAATGTCTCTGATTTTATTCTTTCTTAATCTCTTTTTCAGTTTTATGGTTTTTCAGAATATTTTCGGCATTACTGTCTTCTGGTTAATGTTATCCTTAGTACTCAACTATAATGTACATGATAAGATTTTGATCTTAAAAATAACTGTCGACTTTAACTTTGATAAAAATCTAGATTGTAAGTTCTAACCAACATGGGCTTATACGTAAAATTTTAAACTTAGGGAGGTAGAAAAGAAGAAAATAATGCTCTACTTTCAAGACATGTATAATTTCCAATCAAACCCAGAAGATATATGCACAGTACAACGAGGTTGAACTTTCCGCTCTTGGGATGGGTGTTGTTTTATCTCTCTATCTCCACACACACACACACACAAGCATTAGATTGGTGACTTATTTTTGTTGTGGGATTCAATATAGTTGTTTTTCACTTACAGCTGCATTTGGAGTCCCTCAATGTAGTTATTTGTGGTGAAAGGGCATTGTCTCCTGATATATAGTTTCGATAAATATGGTTGTTTCAGAATGAAAATGAAGCTGTGTACTAAATCAGGATGCCTCAATGATTTTCATATTTCATTTTGAGTGTGTGTGAGGGGTAGAAATTAGGGCATATGCCATAGCTTCATTACTATAGGTGTCATGTGGGACATTTTAGATGCTGATGATCCTCCTTGTTTCATTACTCCTTGCATTTGTAGGAGGGTATTTTTGCCTTAAACAGGTGGTGACAGTCTTGGGCAGTTTGCCATTTTTCATGTTCTGTTCAATTGTGATTGTGAACTAGAGTTGCAGAAGTTATTTCAAGATATATTGTGCCATTGAAAGCATATTTGATGATATTCGTTGTTTATCCTTTATTCTTGATAGCTTACCCGTAGCTTAATCTGTGCCCGATAATTTTTCTTTCTTTTGTGTATTTTACTACGTGTAATATTTTCATTTTATTCTCTAACCTGGACTAGTATTGGTTACTCTCTCCTGTATTTGCAGCTATTTCAACAGTTGTGAGTGTGGCCGAAATTCTGAAGAATAATGGATTTGCAATTGAGAAAAGTAAGGCTCTCAGCTCTCAATTTATTATTCTTTACAGTTAACATCACACTATCTGCAAATTCATTGATCTTCCTTTATAACCACGTTATCCTGTTATTCTTCACATATATTGAACGAAGATATTTTATACACTGCAGAGATAATGAAGTCTACTGTTGAGATTAAAGATGAAATGAGAGGACGGATAATCACAAAAGCAAAAGTAAGTTTGTAATCTAATTGTTGGCTTTGATATGCATATTTGTTGGCAAAATACTCACTTATCAATGTTGATGTATCAGAGCGAAACGCCTTCTTCCACACTGATTCATATTTCTATTTTTTTTTTTTTCACAATTTTCTTTTCCCTTTTGGGTGTGTGGAGTGACCGGGTTCATATAACAAATGCGTTACGTATTTTTCCATTGAATATTGCCTCGTTGCTGTTTGTTTATTTATAGCTTGAGATAATACCGGGGAAGACGGATAAATTTGAGGAATTGATGGCAGCTGTGGCAAAGGCGAGAGCTGGAGATGATGATGGACAGGGTTAAAGATGGGATTTCATTTTTTTTGCCCTCTTATTCACCATTTATTTTGTTTTATTCAAATTTGTAGTTGAGGTGAAACGCATTGCTAAGTCTACTTTTTCTGGATCCAACAATTATAATAGCTGAGACTCTTCATGTTAGCCCGTGAAAATGTGAATATGGAATGAATATCTAATTTTTTTTGCAACTCTATTTATCGTTCGCCTTCCTTAATTAAATTTGTTCTAATACTGAAGATTTCTAATTAGAAACTGTTCCTCGAAAGTAAGCATGTAACTGTTATAAGAAAACAAACAGAAAAGGATAGCTAATAGAGGAAAATATTTAGCTGAATGCTGAATTCATTTTGTATATTCACGAATTTCAGTAGTACACTTTGTGAAGAATTCTATCACTTATATATCCATACAATGCTATGTAAAATAATGAATTTGTTACAATTTGTTATCAGTAAAATATGCACGGTAGTGTCCAGCAGAATGCAGGTAGAATATGCTGGTAATGCTCAGACTCTTGATTCCCTTTCCTTCTAGATGCTTCTCTCCATGGTGGATGCTGATATCACTTCACCTTCATGACTGTATGGACACTTCATCAGCCAGCTGTTTGGGTTGATCTTTATCATTTAACAACTGTTTCATGATTTCTCTTGAATGAACACTGAATCGAGGTAAATAAATTTACATATAATGACGAATCATATAAACTTTTGGACTCAACGTGTATGCTTGCTAGATTTTATGAGTTTTAGTGAAAATTGGCATGAGACAGGGACGACTTTCGCTCGTGCGTGTGCACACAGGTATAATAGGAATTATTCTACGTGTACAAAAATCTGTACATGTCGTTTGACTCCGTTGATTTGAATTATGTAGCAGAGCTCCGTATAATATTGCTTTGTTTGTATTTTGGTTCACTTATACCTTGTACGGCCTTCATTTTTTTTTTTTTTAAAAATTCATTTTCGATCACGCATTTGATGAGACTCACAACATTTATTCATTTTTTAATTGCATATTTCACTAATTTTTATCAAAATTGAAAAATTTTAAAAAAATTAATTTTAATCCCAATCAAACAGGGACTTAGGCCCAGTTTGGGAGGGATTAAAATCCAATTAAAATTAAAAATATGGTCGTTATTAGGTCCCACTCGTCTAATAAAAGTCAACAATAATGGCTATATTTTCAATTTTAATCTGATTTTAATCTCTCCCATACAAGGCCTAATATACAGAAAACGTGAGATAGGAAGAGTTTGCAGACTGCATGTGATTCCTTTTTAAATGTTTGGGTGTCATTAGAATTTAAGGTTTAATATAATTGTTTCTTAATTAATCACTACCGACACATTCTCGTTACTTCTATCTTAGCCAGAACTTTACCAACCAATGGTGATTAGTTTAATTGGATCGGCTTTAATAAAGTTTGAGCTTATTCAAAATAATTTTAATGTACATAACTAATTATGATTTACCAAACGTTATAGTAATTCGATCCAATATGGAGACTAATATTACCCACAGAGTAATTAATTTTTTCTCGAGTCTATTATGCACCATTTAATACGAACTTCAAATGAATTCAATATTGATGGAGTAATTATCGCTCCAATAAATACAAATTTCAATAAATTATTAATTTTGAGATTTATTTTCACTTTGGTCCCTCAACATTTCAAAAGTATCAAAAAGTGCTTAAATCATAATTTTACCATTTGTTGATCCTTCTCATCAATGAATAATCTTTACTTGTCACGTTCTCGTTTAAAAATATATTTCTCATCATTGCAATTTAGTTCTTAAACTTTGCACATTTTGCATTTTGGGCCCATTCTGGCTTTTAAGCTCATAAAATCCACTATTCCAATTAGGAGACATCAATGCAACGTTCTAAAGACTTCAAATCATTTTAACTTTCCCATGATTTTCATTTTAATTGTTAAGCTTTCTAGAATTCAAACAACCTCTAATTAGTAACACGCTTTGTTTAAGCTTTAAGCAAATTTAAATACATACATTAAAATTTTACCAGTTAAAAAATAGATGAAATTTCAGAAATTTTTTTATCGAACAACCTCTAATTGGTAACACACTTTGTTTTTGTTTTGTTTTGCTTTAATTTTGTATAATTATCTTCTTAATAAAATTTTATAGGGAAAATCAAATTAATTGTTCACAACCTATTTTTCAAGTAACAATTTGGTCCCCTGACTTTTAGAAAAGAGCAATTTAATCCTCGACCTTTCGTTGAGTTGAACAGACGGTCCTCAATGGTGACCAAAAATCTTCGTGTGATCTTCATATTCCTAATTGTATGAAATTATGTAACTTTCCAACTTGGGTAAAGCGAGATATATTTTCATGAATGTCACGGAAAGACAACCGTGAGACCAATAATACAATTTTTTTCTCGAAATGATCAGTTAATGGAAGACTAAAGACTGCTTCAAGTTCAAAAATCTCAGGCCTTGGGGCCCACGAGCAACAAGTAAATTCTCACGAGTCATGACTTGACCAAGTATGCAAGATATACTGCAAAAATGTCTCGACTGTTAAAACTCGCAACCAAATATGTCTTGAAGAAAAAAGGGCTCGAACAAGCTCCAAGTGTCTGTTTGACACCCATTAATTTATTTTCAACCATACATTTACACAATAAAATATTCAGCATGTATATAAAAAATTTTCCCTACTTTTTAACTATACTTCTAAAAATACGATTCAAATTCATTTTTTTTCCAATTAATTAGAATCAAACGGGCTCTAAGATCTATAGGTTAGATTTTTTGTTAGCTACCACTCAACTACAATAGATTTATGTCAAAAGTGTCAGTGTACACTTATTTATAAATCATTACAATTTGGATCCCCAAACATTAAGGGCTGTCCGGCGGGATGGTCTAGGCAAAAAGACTCCGATAAAGTCCTTTTATTTGATTGGTCCACTCAAATATCTTGTTTAGGCGAGTACCATGTCATTTGATAGTAGTTATAGATTATTCGATTGTCAAATAAAAAGAATACTCGAATGTCAAATAAAACAAAGTTATATATTTTCTCTACTTGTTAATGAATACACTTTTGTTAACTCATGTCTCAACTAGCCAAATTGAGTTTGGACCAAGTTTAAGTTGTTTATCGACAGTTATCAGAATAAGGTCACTTAATATCCTTCGTTTATCTATAACCTCCATACTTAACATAAAAGTGTCATAATTGAAAAGTTGTGTTACCTAGGGAGAGAAAAGTATGTGCTTAGCGCTCTTACACATTGATACATCACGGAGGCAGGAGGCAATATAAATCCATCTTTTTTACGACGTTTTAATTAGGGGTAAGCTTAAAAGTTACTTCTAAGTATATATTACCAGTGAAAATACTTGAGAGACTGTTTGATGTAGATTTTTTAGAATAAATTTTGAGAAAAGTAATTTTTTTAAAGATTAATCTTTAAAAAAATAGAAAAAATCACGATTTTACATGCAAATTATTTTATTTAAAAAATGTATGTTTGGAAATGGATTTGAAGAGAAATGAATTTTAAATAATTTGTACCTAACATAGGCTTGAAAAAACTATTAATAAAAATAAGTAACTTATTTATTTTCAACTTTTGTGAAAAGTAACGATTATTTGTTTAAAATCGTATGTATTTACTTATAACTAAATTAACTTCCTTGAAATTCGAGAAACGGGACCGTTTCTCCTACCCATTAATTTACAAGTATTTTTGACAAATAATCGTGACTTTTAATTTAATTCAAGCCAACGCTCAAAATTGATCAATTAAAATACTATAGAATTCCAAACACCCCTAATTACCTTATATTAATCCCTAAAATCTCTCTTAACGACATCGTGATTTTCTATCGTCTTATTCCAAATTCATCATCTCACTGGCGAAATTGAATCTCCAAACCATGTGTAAATTTTAGGAGGAGTCCCGTCAAATTATTTATTTAGGAGAGCAGAATAAGAACTAAATTGATTTTTTTAAGGTATGAAACTGTTCTTCAGCAGTGGATTGAATTAAAAGGCATAATTTGGATTGATTGGTTAAGTGGTGGAAGATAATAAGAATATTCATATTTTCTTATTATTTCAGAAATTAATTGAATTTGGTCAAACATATTTTCTTATTATTTCTGAAATAATAAGAATATTGTACCATCGGTTTAAATATTAATTTCTGAAAGGGAATTTGAGTGAATGTCCATTGTCCCATTAAGCCTCAAAAAGCAAGAAAATTTGTTGGAAATGGGATGACTGTTATACAAAAGCTACTAAAAAATAAGCCCATACTTCATTTTTAAGTATAACTAAATAATAACATTTTATTAACCATTTTACTAACACTTCAAACAAATTCAAATTCAATTAAAACCTTTAAATCACAAGCATTACACTGAAATTGATACAATTATCTTCCACCACTTAACCAATCAATCCAAATTATGCCTTTTAATTCAATCCACTGCTGAAGAACAGTTTCATACCTTAAAAAATCAATTTAGTTCTTATTCTGCTCTCTTAAATAAATAATTTGACGGGACTCCTCCTAAAATTTACACATGGTTTGGAGATTCAATTTCGCCGGTGAGATGATGAATGGAATAAGACGATAGAAAATCACGATGTCGTTAAGAGAGATTTTAGGGATTAATATAAGGTAATTAGGGGTGTTTGGAAGTAAGTTTAGGAATTCTATAGTATTTTAATTGATAAATTTTGAGCGTTGGCTTGAATTAAATTAAAAGTCACGATTATTTGTCAAAAATACTTGTCAAATTAATGGGTAGGAGGAACGGTTCCGTTCAAGCAAATTGTCGACAAAACATCTTAAAAATTCAAAATATTTTTTACCGTTTTTTCAGTTGCTTAGGCCTCAATTAATCTTACTAGTTTCCATATTTGCGCTCACTTCATTAAATTTCAACAGATACCTTTCCTTAGTATTCTACATATACACATACTTCCCATGATACTCTTACGTTGTCATCTCTGAATCGAAAACTCTCTTCCTTCTTTCTACTGTCATTAATCTTTTTTGCTGCCTCAAAATCACCCAGAAACTTAGAAAAAATGGTCATGTCGAGAAAACGTCCTCATCTTAATCTGCCTATTCAATTGCCGAAACCAGTCGAAATTCCGCAATGCAGCCAAATTCTTGGCTCTGGCAATGGTGGGACAGTCTATCTAGTTCGTCACAAGCAGTCTTCTAAGGTTTACGCCTTGAAGGTTATCCGTGGTGGTGCCACTGATCAAGTACGTCAAGAAATTGAAATCCTCCGCCGTATGGATTCTCCTAATACTGTGCGATGTCATGCAATCTTCGAGGAGGCCTTTGGTGATGTATCGATCGTCATGGAGTACGTTGAACTCGGATACCTGGATGTTCTTGCCAAGAATGATGTTTCGTTTTCTGAAACCCTTGTTGCGAATATAGCTTATCAATCACTGAAGGGACTTGACTATCTCCATAGTAAAAGGATCGTTCATCGTGACATAAAGCCATCAAATCTTCTTGTCACACATGACATGAAAGTCAAGATTGCTGATTTTGGAGTCAGCAAGATCATCACAGGTTCTGAAAATTCATGCAATGGGTTTGTGGGTACGTGCGCGTATATGAGTCCAGAGAAATTCAATTCAGATGGCCAAGATTATGATGTGTTTCTGGGAGACGTATGGAGTCTTGGCTTAACATTGATGGAGCTGTACATTGGACATTATCCTTACGTTCAACCTAGGCAAAAGGAGGCCGATAATACGGCATTGATGTGGAAAATATGCGTCGAAGAGCCTCCGTGCATGCCTAAGGCTGCATCCGAAGATTTTAAGGATTTTATCGAGTGTTGTCTGCGAAAGGATTGGACGGAAAGATGGACAGTTGAGAAGTTGTTATCGCATCCATTCATAATAGGCGCAAGACAGAATGACGTCGGACTTGGAAGTACTATCGGCAGGGGCGGATCCACATGGGGTCATGTGGGGTCAGATGACCCCACAGTTTTTTTTTTTTTTCGAGTTTTAGTTTTTTTTTTTTTTAAACATAACACCAGCCCAACCCAATCCACCCAAGCCCAACTGCCCAAGTGAGTCACAGTTTCACTACAGCCCAATCCACGAAATCAAAAATCACGGTCCAAACTCCAATCCACTCCTCAGCCCTGCCTCAATCGATTCCAAACCAACCTCCAGTAGTCCAGTTCCAGTTCCTTCTCGCGACCTCCACCACTGACTCGTCATCCGCTGGCCGCAGCTTCCGCTCCAGCCTCCAGACGGACCAGACCAGTTCTACTTCGAGCCTTAAGAGTCCTAGACCAGTTGGGTTATCCACTTGCTGACCTGCTTCCGTGCTTCGCCTCCGGCTTCGTGACCTGCTTGGCTGCTTCTTCTTCGAATCTTCTTCATCCTTCAATAATCGGCAGCAACAGTAACCTTAACCTACTGTAAGTATTCCAATAGCTTGGGTCTTTTTTATTATTAGTTAATTCTTTGGATTTGCGACTGTTTGGCGTTTGGGGTTTTGATTCCTTCATCGATTTTTTATATGATTTTGGATTTTGGTGTTTTTGAATAATTGAATATATTCATATTTGTGATTTGATTGTTAATTTGTTATGAGTTGCACTTGCCCACAGAGAATATATACATATTCTGCCCTGTTTGAATATATACATATTCTGTCCCTGATTGTGTATAACAGTAGTCAGTAGAAACTAGAAATCCATTGCAATTGAGATTATTGCTTAGCTGGTTATTGGTTAATCTCCAGACTCCAGTGCTTTGCAATTGCAGCTCTGGATTGAATTGTGTAGAAGTAGAACACTAGATTGAATTGAATTTTGTAGTCTGTGTAACTGTGTTTTTGAATTTTCTTTTTAGCAGGCATGGAGAAATATGTTAAACGAAAATCCGTATGTTCGAGTGTGGGGGAAAATGAAATTATTGTTGAATCGAGTGTTGAAAAAGAAAATGATGGTCGGGAAGAATCAGATACTGGGAGAGAAAGAGATCTTGAGGATAAAATTGATTTAGCACAACTGACGTATTGACGTATTTTCGTTAATGATATGTAGTTTTAAATATTTTTGAATTCTCATTTTTTACCCCACAAGACAAATCGTCTGGGTCCGCCCCTGACTATCGGAACAAAAAGGGACAATTCAGTGCTTAGCGATTCTTTCTCTGTCAGAAGGATAATTAGAGTTTAGAAATTGTTTGTGATTGTCAAAATTGTGATGTCTGGCAAACTGTCGATGCAGATTTTATGTGATTCATGTAATACTTCAAGGTGTTTAATAGAATGTCTCTGGTTTTATTCTTCCTTAAATCTCTTTTTCTGTTTTATGGTTTTTCAGAATATTTTCTGCATTACTGTGTCTGTCTTCTGGTTAATATAATTTCTAACGAACAAACGAGGACTTATATGTAAAAGAAGAAAATAATGCTCTACTTTTAAGACAGGTATAATTTTTCAAACCTGCTACTTCCACCCATTGGAATGATTCAGAAAACAGTTATACTCCAAACGAATTGTACGTCGGCACTCACATTCAGATCTTTCAATCAACTCAAACAAATCCATGCCCACCTCCTCAAAATCAATTTCTCCGAGAACCCATCAATCGTTGCCCCGCTTCTCTCATTTGCAGTCACCTCCAACAATCCCACCTTGTTTTCCTATGCTTGCACCATTTTTGAGAAGGCATGCATGGAGTACCTTCCTGTACAACAACATGATCAGAGGATATGTACAGTCTAATTTAGCCGTAGACGCGATTTTCTGCTATAAAAAGATGTTAAAGGATGGTCTTATTAAGAATAACTATACATTTACGCCATTAATCAAGGCGTGTTCTATGGTTGTACATGAGTCTAGGTATATGGGTTTTTTAGTACATGGACATGTTGTGAGATTAGGATTCTGTCGTGAGCAATTTATTGTTAGCGCTTTGATTGAGTTCTATTCGTTGAATCCTGATATGGGGAAAGCACGACTGTTGTTTGATGAAATGTCGGAAAGAGATGTGGTGTTGTGGACGACGATGATTGATGGGTATGGCAAAATGGGGGACATTGAGAATGCGAGAGGGTTGTTTGAAGAAATGCCTGAGAAAAATGTGATTTCTTGGAGCGCGATAATGGCTGCATATTCGCGGATCAGTGATTTTAGAGAAGTGCTAAGCTTGTTTAATAGAATGGAAGAAGTAAATGTGAAGCCTAATGAGTCGGTTTTTGTGAGTGCTCTTACTGCTTGTGCTCATATTGGTGCATTAGCACAAGGCTTGTGGTTACACTCTTATGCTAAGTG
This sequence comes from Fraxinus americana, assembly GCA_035079005.1. Lineage (NCBI taxonomy): Eukaryota > Viridiplantae > Streptophyta > Magnoliopsida > Lamiales > Oleaceae > Fraxinus > Fraxinus americana. Next base: position 21,232,544 of record CM068715.1, on the reverse strand, counting down.
GTGTAAATTTGATTCAAATGCTATATTAGCCACCGCATTGGTAGACATGTACTCAAAATGTGGTTGTGTGGAATTGGCTTTACCAGTTTTTGAAGGGATTGCTGACAAGGGTAGTAGAGCTTGGAATGCAATCATATCTGGGATGGCGATGAACGGAGAGGCATTGAGATCACTTCAATTGTTTGACGAGATGGTGTTGAGTGGGATTCAACCTACTGATGCCACTTTTGTTTCTGTTCTCACTGCCTGTACTCATGCAAAATTGGTCGACATGGGCCTTTTGTTGTTTGATATTATGGGTAGTATTTATGGGGTCGAACCAAAGATTGAGCATTATGCATGTGTTGTCGACCTTTTAGCTAGATCTGGTAGATTGGAGGAGGCTGAGAAATTCGCTGAAGAGAAATTGGGAAGTGTTGGTGAAGGTGATGCCAATGTATGGGGAGCTTTGCTTGCAGCTTGTAGGATTCATGGGAAGGTTGATATAGGGAAAAGAGTGTGGAGAAAACTAGCAAACGAGGGAGTGCCCGACTATGGGACTCATGTGCTTTCGTATAATATGTACAAGGAAGCTGGCTTGGAAGCTGAAGCAGAGAGTGTTAGGAGAATGATTGAGGCGAGACAAATAAAGAAAATCCCTGGCTGCAGTTCGATAGAAGTTAATGGCATAGTTGAAGAGTTCTTTGCTGGTGATCTTTTACATCCAAAGGCACAAGAACTATGTAAAGTGCTAGATTCTTTATTAAGGGTGAGTGACGTATCTTGTTCGATAAAATTATAGATTTCTCGACGAAGTAGAGTATGAACAAAAATAAACCTTAAAATTTTTATCAGTTTGTTATGTGTCTTTGTTCATTTTCTATACAAACAATCCGCCCATGGCTGGTAATGACTTCCCTAATGATTCAGAAAGATGAATGACCCTTTTTCCTTGACGATTTTTAATTGCTTTTTAACTGCACACTCATTGAAGCCCAAGTACTTAAAATTTTAACCAAGCAAGCAAACCAGAATAGTTCGATAATCGATTTGAATATTGAGATCCAATTCATTAAACTATGGAAATTATACTCCTTAATTATACGTTTACTTGGATAATCACAAATTATAGTGTTAAACAACAAAAACACTCATAAAGGAATAAAAAGGAACTCGGATCCATAGTATGCAAACCATATTAAGAGCTTGTTTGGGAGAGATTTTTGGGGGAAGAATTGATTTTAAATAGTGATATGATGGGAAATGTGTGTTTGAAAAAGAAGAAGAAATTATTAATGTGATGGAAAATATTATTTTATTGAAGAATGTGTGGTTGAAAATGAGAATTGATTTACTGTATAAAATTTAATTCCTCCCAAACAGGGCCTAAGAATTAAACCATATGCAAACCTTAGGAAGCATAAGAAAGCATTTATAAGTGCAAGAACCTGCAACAAAAAGTGTTAAAACTGTTTTCATTAAGGGTCCGTTTAATTGCAAGAGTGGAATTTGAGTGGAAAGAAAATGAATTTCAGGGAATTGAATTGCCTAGAATTGTTTTCCTAAAAATTGTCAATTAATTGTGTTTGATTAGTATAATTTTCTACGTGGAAAATATTAAAATTTTGGATCTTTTGGTGTTCGTTTGGCTTTATTTTGCATGAAAATTGTCCATTAGAGGGATAAAATTTGTTTTCATTGCCCCAAAGAAAAAAAAAAAAGTAGCCTGAAAAACATAATTTCACCAAATTTGTGGGAATTGATTTTCCTCAAAATCATGGAATTGGAACTGTGTAAGGCAAAATATGGGAAATGAATTGCCAAGAAAATTCTCCCAATCAAACATGACTTTTGGTGGAAGATGGAATTTCATTTCCAAGTTCCATGGAAAAATTGTCAAATAAAACAGAGCCCAAGTGATTTCACATTGGCAAAAACCGTTATCAAAGCATACATGAATAGATGCATTAAGCATGATTTCATAACCAATAAATGAAAAACACATAGGTTGGTGAATAAGCCCATGTTTGAGCCACATTAAAATTTTTCATTCTCATTCTTCTACTCATTTACAAATTTTTCAATAAAATAATATTTTCCATCACATCGATAACTTTTCCTTCTTTTTCAACCACACATTCTTTATCAATCTACTATTCCAAAATAATGTGGCTCAAACTTAAATTATTCGAGTACAAGAAAAATATATAAGGAGACATGAACATCTTGTTATTGAGTCCTAAATTACGTACAATATATGGACTTTCATATTCACGGATAGTACTTACAGAATATTGATGCATCGCGGATTATCTACACAACATTAAAGGTAAAGTTAATCATCGATATGCTATACTAATAACTTGATTAAAGGGCATCATACGTTAATAAAATTATCGAAATTTATTCCCTCTGTAGCCAAGATACTCTCGTCCATATGGGGAACAATATGATCTTGTAAAATTTATCGTCCGACTTTATCCATTGAATAATGATATGTTTCACATTGTGAATAACTTGCTTATTTGCATAATTCATAATTGTATTATAAAAAATAAAAATGAAAATTTATAATTCAGAAATGTATAAATAATTAAAATATATTTTTTGTCTTGACTCTTACATATAAGATATAGATTGAACCAAGGCCACTCGTTTTGCAATGTTTGGTACCTATCTGGCCCATTGACCATATAATCACAAGATCGTACGAGGCCAAGTCGTATGCCCTTAAATTTTTCTAAACAGATTGGTGAAAATAATAGGAAATTTGATCAAATGTTACATTCGAGAGGCGTATTTTGAAATAGACACAATATTTTAATTAAAATAATTATTTTTTTAAATTTTGCTCATTTTTGGACTTGTATCTTCAACTTCTTGTCAAAATTTTATATTTAACTTTCAGTTAATTAACATATTTTGTCTTTGATTTTTCACGTATTACATAACGAATATGCTTTATTGAACTTATGTACTCGTTGCTTATTTTTTTTATTTAAAAAAACACAAAGGGTAAATAAGTCTTTTTATCTCATCCTAGCAAATTTTCGACCGTAATCATAACAAGATGTTTTAGTTAAAAATGAGGTTGAGATTTAAATACGACAAAAATTTTGGTATATAAATGTAAAAATGAGCAAAAATTAAGATTACTACAATTATAATGTTGTAAAAGTTGAACCACATACCGCTTGAAGTAATCCAAGTTCCAAAAAATTCAATCACAATAACCAGAATTTGAAAATCATTTCTCTCTTTATATTTCATCCCTGTTTGAATCCATTCTCTAAAAATTCATATTTTCCAAACTCATGTTCAATCACACATCCAGGTAAAACAATTTTACGCGTAAATCTAAATTTCTTCCTTATTTTTTAATAACATCCTCAAAAAAAAAAAAAAAAATCACTGTTACAAGAAAAACAATCTTTCATGTAGAGTCACAGAGAGCAAAGCAAGTGTAAGAGCTTGTTTGGGAGGGATTAAAATCAGATTAAAATTGAAAATATAGCCGTTGGAGTTGACTTTTATTAGACGAGTGGAACCCAATAACGGCTATATTTTCAATTTTAATTGGATTTTAATCCGTCCCAAACAAGCTCTAAATATAACAGGCAAACATGACACGACCAACCCAGTGTACAGCTACAGGGCTCAACATAAGTAATATGATCAAATATATCGAATTGATGTCAAAAGTAAAATATTGTAGGAGATCTCATAAATATTATATAGTTTTAAAGCTCCCTAAATGAACTTTCAACGAGTCTGTCAACGAAAGAAAAATCTCTACGCATGGAAGCCTATGTAAGCGCCATTCAGGGCAAGACAACTTCAAAAAAGCGAATTTATTCATCTCCATCTTTTCAGTGCACGCACCAAATTCTGATTTGCCATTGTGTTTTCAATACGGATGATGAAATTGCACGTCGCCAATGGATCTGTGATGAAATACAGTGTAAATGCCTATGCATCAATGCACTACAGAGACGGGAAAAAGTAAACAATTGGTGAAAAATAACTTAATATTAATCATCCATATAAAACCACTCATAAGTTGTAACAACAGGGAGACAATACGCTAAACTTCAAGATACATTAGCAGCATGCATGACACAATTTTAGAGAAGTCTGATGTAGCGCCATTAAAGAGTCTAAAATACTCAAAATGAACGATACTTAACAACACATGTTTTTTCTTGTTCTCGGAAGAATTTAACAGGAAGCATGTTTGACTGAGCTTAAAAGTCGCTTTTCTAGAAAGTTAAGACTTGCAAAGTAAGTTTCTCAGTTAAAAATGTAACTTTCAAAATTATACGGCAAAATAAGTTAAGACTAACTTTTAAGCACATTCAAACATAAAACATGCTTTATAATAATAACTGACAAGTCCAATATGTGGTGACTTTTTGTCTAAAACCACCATCCCCAGTGCTACCATCATTCTCAAGCACCTGCAGTTCTCCCCTGATATCTACATTATGTTTGTCTGTGTGCTAGTATGCATGGACTCACACAGAAGTCCTTGTCGGGCTTCCATTGTTCAACTATAGGGGACTCCCATACCATATTCACCATGTCATTCCAAGTATTATGCTAAATTTTTATTAGAAGCCAGACTAACGACCTGGGAAAACTAAGAGAGTATTTACATAATTTTTAATCCAAAGTTGAATGCATCCATCAACTTAATGCCAAAATAATCAATTCATATATCAAGATAGATCTATTAGTCTAGTGCATTTGTTTCTAATTTCCCAGGTTCACATTGAGAAATATTTGATTCAAGTCATTATACCATAACCATAAACCATAATATCAACTATATGAAAGCTTCAGTATCTCGATTCCTCGGACTTCCTTTAAAGATTGTCCAAAAAAGTTGTTCTTCGTATTAGTTCTCACAGAAATTCCACTTAACAGTGTCAGACAATATTAGGACCAAGGAGATTCAATCTTTAATTCCTTTGAAGTAAAATATGAGAAAACCCTGATTCTTAAACTGAACTCAATAGCTAGAGGCGAATTTCAGCAATCATCAGAGTGCACGAATTCAATGCTAATCTATAATATTTTAAGGGCCCGTTTGAGCCCCAATTTTGGTGTAAAATGCATTTTGGAATAGTAAAATGATAGAGAATTTTTGATTAAAAATGAAGAAATTTTTTTTGGATTGCGTGTAATATTATTTTATTGAAAAATGTGTGATTGAAAAGAAGAGAGAGAAAAATGTATTTTGAAAAAAATGAGGATCAAACAAGGGCTAAATATCACATCAGTAATACACTACTTTTCGATTTTCGATAAGCATTTAATTTATTAACCATTTGAACAATATTATCACTAATTATTTTGCTATTTAAGATGAATGTACATTTGACACATTTATTACCTTACTTTTTGTTTTTCTATAGGTATTTAATTTATTTAACCATATTTGACAAATTCATTACCTTTTCATTTTTTAATATGTATTTGATTTATTTAATTATCTGAACAATATTATCATTAATTATTTTGTAAATTATTTAGTTATGATCAATGTGCATTTGACATTCGTTATACTTGATTGGATAATAAATTAAATTCATTAAAAAAAAATTTGAACAAAAGATGAATATTTTTAGAGTTTCCTTCAAATTGATTTACTCAATGAATGTTAAGATACAGTGAAGGTAAATAGGGAGACATAATGCGAATCTATAATAAATAAATTCAATTGATATATTCAATGTATCTTAAGCGAATATAAAGAAAGGGTGGTATTCGTTGGATGTTCAGTTTAGATCAAATGGATAAATAGGATTTTCTAATTGACTTCCTCAACTATGTAAATTATTTTCACAAACTGGTTCTTATTTTATTCAAATCAAAAGTTCATTCCACATAGATGATTTGTATTAATTATTTTTTATATTCTCACATTTTCAAATACTATTTTTATAACACCTATAAAGTATTTCAGATTAACGTGCAAAGCAAGTTCAACCATAACTACTCAAAACAGATATAAGAAAGTTTATAGCCATAAACAGGAGCCTGTTGCAGAAGCAGATTCAATCTTGAAAGATAACAAAAATCTATTGAAGATGTCAAACTTATAGGTCTTTATGGTCAAAACATATATAATTTGATAAAAGATAATCAAGAATATGATAAAATGGTTTTTGAAAATATGTTGTCATAGCTGAGAAATTTCCCAATGATCAACTGAAAGAAGTGCAGAATCATTCTCAAATAAGATCTACACGATCTTAGAATTTCAAAGCTTTGGCCCACATGTTTATGCCATGGAAACATAGTTAATTAACAGAAATGGCAAACCAGAAAAACTCCAATATAGTAATGGCATCAAAGAAAGCATAGGAAGAGAACTGTACCTAATACACTCACTGAGCCAGAGCCTCAAACTTCTTTAATGCATCACAAGTAGGTGCTTCCCGCCTGTAGCCCCAGTGAAGTTGCTGCCACTCAAGCCTACAATTATGCACAAGGACATTGTGATAATCATTCTCGATCCTATGCTCAAGTGTAATTCGTTCTGGACTGTAAGGCGGATACTGCTGCTCAAATTTTGAGGACTTCACGTAAAAATTGACGCCCTTCTGTGTGGTAAACCGATGCTCATGAGAATATGACCTCTGGAGAGAATAAATTGGCTCTGACGATGGCAGGAAATTCAGCAACAAAACCAGTATCACAGGCAATAACTGGATCAAAGTCCTCCACCCATTAGACCCATGATCACCACCACCTGTTTGAACCCTTACCCTAGGTCCAAACCTGAATCCATTAAAATTAGCTGTAGCAGCAGGATTCATTCCCCCGAAAAAGAAATTTCTGAAAATCTCATCTGCATCAAATTCCCCATCATAAAAACCATTAAATCCTCTCATCCCATTAACGCCGCCACCACCTCGCCTCTCATAAACAGGCTCGTCCGACCCAACAACATCATACTTCTTCCGACTCTCCTCATCGCTCAAACACTGAAAAGCCTTGGAAACCATCTTAAACGCCTCTTCAGCCCCCGGGGCATTGTTCTTATCTGGATGAACCTTCAAAGATAACTTCCTATACGCCTTACGAACATCGTCAACGCTACAGTTCTTCTCTAACCCTAAAATCTCGTAATAATCTTTCTTCCTCTTAATTTCCCTCACGATCGTGACTTGCTCCTCGGTATAACCCACCGAACTACTCGATGAAGACGACGGCCCACCTGCTGAAACCCTACGGCGAGGCCCAGTTTCAGCAGATTTCGATGAATTTTGGGGATTTTCATTCGTGGGTTCATTAGGGTTTTCGTTTTCCGGTTGCGAATTGTTCAGATGCGATAAAAACTCTTCAATTTCGATTGATGGATCCAATCTACGAGCTTTATGAAGAAACTTGATAGCACGATTTCTATCGCCCGATTCGATTGAATCCTTGGCGATTTTCAAGCACTTCAAGGCTTCATCTTTGTTTCCATCCATCCTTTATGTAATTATGTATAAGAAAAGAGGAGAAAATTGAGTCTTCAATGAAGATCTATTGAAAGGTTTTTATGCGAAGATTGATTGAATCGAAAGAGATCGGATAGTGGAAGTCTCTCTTTCTTCCACGCCCACTCGCGCAGGGAAGGTCTGTTTGATAGTTGATAGGAGAATTTTCTTAACTTTTTCTTCTCTTGACAGATTAGTCCTTAACATTTTGAGTGTTTAGTACATTGGTCCTTGAGTGTATTTTTTTTGCTCAACTTCCCGTCTTTAGTCAGAATTTGATTGAAAAAAAGCAGTGTTCTAAAATGCATAATGCGTTGCGAAGCGTCGAGGTCGAGAATCAAGAATCACAAGTTTAGGCAAGTCAATGCGAGAAATAAGCGTCATAATGCATTTCGTATTTTTAAGGTATTAAATATATTTTTATATTAAAAAAAATAGATTTTTTAATATATAAAAAAAACAGATTAAAAAAAAAAAAAGGGGATTAGACGGACTAATGCGCGCATTAGGCACGCCTTTTAGTTGGAAAACGCATTTTTCCCGCATTTACCGAATTCGACGCGTTTTGGTCGCGCGTCGCGCCGGCGGCGCGTTTTCCCCTTTTTTAGAACATTGAAAAGAAGAGATTGGCGCAAATGGTCTCAGATTTTTGTCCTTATATTTTAATTTGGATTCAATCCAAAATTCCGATTAGTTTTTACACATGAAATGCAGTTAATCTTGTTTTTTTATTTGAAGGATCAAAATTTATTAAATCAGCAATAAATTATAAGTAAATAGTAGAATTTGAAAAATTAAAATAAATTAGAAAATACATATTGCAAATTAGTCAAACCCTAAATCCACCAATGATCACTCAATTTTATACTTGGTGTCATCATGGTCACCCAATTTGATTTTGTTTTATCATGGCCACCAACTTTATACTTAGTGTCACCATAGTCACCCAATTTGATTTTATTTCACAATGACCATCCAATTTCATATAATTTTTCACAATTGTCACTCAATTTCATATAATATATCACTATGGACATTCAACTTCTTTTCATTATTTTCATTAATTTTAAAAGGGGTAAAACGGTAACTTTCCATTATATATATAAAATAAATTTAAAAAAATAAAAACTTATTAAAAAAACTTTACTTAAAAAAAATAAAAAAATAAACTTATTTTTTAAAAAAATAAAATAAAATGAAAACTTATAAAAAATGTTACTTAGAAAAATAAAATAAAATAAAACTTTTTAAAAAAAAAATTTACTTAGAAAAAAAAAGTTATTTAAAAAAAAGTTACTTAATAAAATAAAATAAAAACTTATTTTATAAAAATTGAAATAAAATAAAAAACTTATTTTAAAATAAACGTTTTTAAAATTTAAAAAAACTTTTATTTTTTTAAAATTTTTTTATATATATATATATATATATATATATATATATATATATATTACAAAGTTACCGTTTTACCCATTTTAAAATTAGTAAAATTAGTAAAAAGAAATTGAATGGCTATGATGACACTAAATATAAAGTTGAGTGGTCATGGTGAAACAAAATCAAATTGGGAGACTATGGTGACACTAACTATAAAGTTGAATGGCCATCGGTGAATTTAACCAGTCAAACTTACTAATGTTTTTAGTCTTTAGAGTAAGTCTAACATGTTATAAGTCTTTCATATATTTAGGAAGTAGACTTTGATGGTTGAGACATTTCTGGAATTTTTCTCTATTTATAATCTTGTAATTGATATGTTAATTCAGTTCGTCATCAAGTAATAAAAATATAGTTTGAAGCAGATCATCTTCTCTCTTTCCATCTCCTCTATATTTTTTCTGTTATTTTCTCGCTTCTCTGATTTTTTTATAAATTGTCATAGTTGTTACGTGGTATCAGAGCTTGGTTGCCTATCAAGTGTTCGATTTTATAACTCAGAGAAGATGAATGGTGGAACCGATTCATATGTAGACAAGTTATAGTTATTGGAAGCCATGCATGGAAGCATATGCACAAGGCCAGAATTCGTAGGAACTTATATCTGGTAATGATGTAATTCCAGAAGATATGCCACATAATGCTGAGTTGAGGAGGAAATAGAAGATAAAGTGTGGCAAAGCTTTATTTGCTTTGCGAACATTGACCAGTAAAAAGTACATTGAGCATGTTCGTAACGAGAAGTCGCCAAGCAAGTGTAAGTGACACTTGAAAGGTTGTTAACTCAAAAGAACACGACGAGGCTACTGTATTTGGAGAATGAACTTGTTGGGATGATTCAAGGTTACCTTTCAGTTTTAGAATATTTTCTTAAACTTAAAAATTTGTGTGTCGAAATTTCAAAATTACCTGTGAGTGACGCTCATTTGCGTCGTTATCTTATTTGTGGATTGCGAAAAGAGTTTATGCCCTTTATCTATTTGATACAAGAGTGCGCAAATCAACTTACTATTATTGAGTTGGAGAATTTGCTCTCAAACCAGGAAGCAATGGTGATACAAATGTCCACCAGCAGCAACAAGCCCCTCCATCTCTCTCAAGTTGAGGATGTTCTTTACACTAAGGACCAAAGGAAAAAAAGTTATTTTTTTTTCCTCTAAGCAGTCCAAAACTGGGGGGCATTGTAAGGAAAATTCAAAAGCTTGTCACAAGTGTGGAAAGCTAGAATACATAAAGCGTTATTGTTGGGTCAATGTAGTGTGTAGTCGGTGTGGAAAATCATGCCATTTTAAACAAAATTGCCGTGTTGATCTCACAAACGCAGGAGTAAATCTCTCACATGAAGCTAGTGAATTTGAACAGTTCAAATGGGAGCAATGCTTATCCATTGAAACTATTGATCAATCGGCTCACATGAGTTCTATAGTGCACCAGATCAACGTAGATGTTAACGCTAATGTTTCCATAGACTACAGCAATGATTGGATCATTAATTTGGTTGCTCTCATCATGCAACTAGAAATGCTTTGTTATTTTCTGATGTTCATCCGCATTATGGGAAAAGTGTCATTGTGACAGTTGATTATTCATTACATCATGTAGTTAAAGAAGGACATCTCAATGTCATCACTGATATTTCAAATGCTGGTGGTATTTATCTCAAGAACGTTTATTATGTTCCAGGTTTAAAGAAGAATCTTGCTCCGGTCTCTTAATTAGTTGATTCTAGGAGATATGTTCCTTTTGGTCCAAATAATGTACAGATTCTTTCAAATGTAAAACACATTGCTGCTAATGTTTTACTTATTGGAAAAAGGAAAGAATCACTATATGTTTTGTCTTCAAGTGATGCATATGTTGAAAAAGACATGCCAGAATGGAAGTGCGACATTTGGCATTCTCGATTAGGCCATGTTGGTTATCAGTTGCTGCAGAAAATCTCCACTAAGAAACTTTTCAGTAGAGTTCCTCTCTTTAAGGAATTTCATCATGATGTGTTTTGTGCTGGTTGCCAAAATGGAAAATCTCATCATCTTCTTTCCCTAAATTCACAGAATAGAGCCTCTACAACACTAGAACTGGTTCATTCAAATCTCATGGGCCAATAAAAACACCTAGTTATGCTGGTTTTCATTATGTGATGGTTATTGTGGAGGACTTCTCTCGATTCACTTGGGTATATTTCTTGAACACAAAAGTGAAGCTCTCTCTAAATTTATACATTTCAAAGAGCGGGTAGAAAAATAATTTGGCAAAGTGTCTACTCATTGATAATAGAGGGGAATGCATGTCCTGTGAATTCCTTGGATATTGTAGAGAGCATGAGATTCAGAGTCAAATGACTTGTCCAGAAACTCTACAATAAAATGGGATTGCTGAGTGCAAGTTAGCACATCTAATAGCTATATGCTTGTTGCAAGGGAGTTGTGGTCAACAGCTATTCAATCTACTTGTCATGTTATAAATTGCTTGCCTTCTTGGCCAGGGACATAACCATCTCTTTTTGAAGCATTATACCTCCACAAATGATAGGAATATAAAATACACATTTTGCATCTTTATTTAATGCGCTCATATGACTATTTTATGCCTAAATGTACTTAGTATTCTTATATTTTGGTTTATGTGGCAAGTTGATGGATATAGCGTAATTTGGAAGAAATATGTGAAAATGGATCAAAGTGAAAGGAAATGAAAGTTCAAGGACTAGCGTGCAAATACACAAAAGTTGTGTCAAACCAAACAATGAAGATTTGAGAGTCAATTGGTTGAAACAAGACGTCAAGTGGATGAAATATCGTCAAAGTATGATCACACATCAATTTCCAATCGAAAAGTTATACACTGATTTTCAGCCTTATATTGAGACCCATTTTCGACATGGAAAACGATTGAATTGGAAGATCATATCTGAATAAAAGTTGTATCCCTTTGAGTTATCTTTCCAACACATCTTGAATCATCTCAATCAGATATCGGGAAAAGAAGATATGACCAAAACACTGAAAACTGTTCGGAGGAAATTTCGTAAAACCATGCGGCCGCAAGCCTTTAATTCCATGCGGCCGCATAGACCATTATCGAGAGTTTGAAGGCTGAGTTCATTTGTTCCTTGCGGCCGCAAGCCTCTAAACCATGCGGCCGCATGGTTCATTTTCGATACGAAAATTCTGGTTTCCTAATTTAAGTCAACTACCTATGGAAACAACTATAAATACATCTTTTAAAAGCCTAGAACGGACCAGAATGCCTCCAACCTATTTTCTCTCTATTTTTCTTAGATCTATCATGTGTAACTAAACTTCTACGCTTGGTCGAAGGAAATTGAAGCCTCGGACCCACATATTGTGAGATCTAAATAGTTTTCTTATTGTTTGATTTATATTTAGCGTATTGAATGTTGTTCTGCATTTATTTCTATTATTTGTTGCGTTTAATTGCTAGAGGGTCCGCTAGTTTATTGATTGTAACAACCTACCGCTAAGTTAAACATCAAATCCGTAATTGTTTGATCCCTTTAACTTGTGAAGCACTAGGATTTGATAATTTTCTGCGATAGATGTTATTGAATTTTAAGAAGAATGTTTAAATAGATTGAATGCAACCGCTGATGTTTGTATTATCTAGTTCATCGATTTCTCTATTGTGTAAAGCTGTTATTAAATTGAATCTTGAGCGCTGGTTTGGGGTTATTTAATAATTAGGGTTAATTAGAACGCTGGTTTCTAATTAACTAAAATTAAGGAGAAATATGAATCAATTCCAACGATGAATATTCGAAATATGAATTGAATTATCCTTGTATCTATGATCAATTGTGGATTTCCGATGGTGGATGTGGACTTAGACCGAGGTTAATCTTTTGATTGTTTTCGTTAATTTAATTGGCATTGTTATTAATTGAGTTATTTACAATTGTTTGAATACAAAATCCCCCCAATCATTGTACGAAGCATAAATATTGAATTACACACTCTTCGTGAGATCGACCCTTATTTCCATTACTACATTAGTTTTAGAGGTTTAAGGACTATTTTTGGGTGCTCGCGACATCACACCAACAAACCAAATGTGAGTTATTTTCAAGTTTTTGGTTCAGTTTTTTATGCCCATATAATCGGACTGAACTTGATCCAAGGGCAAGGTATTGTGTTTTCGTTGGTTATGATACTCATAGGAAATAATGGATATGTATGGGTCTAGAAACAAAAAAAATGTTGTTTCTCGTGATTTAGTGTTTGCTGAATTGTCATCACATCAAGTAGATAACAAGGATAGTAGCACAGTTGATCTTACACTTTCTTTAGTGATGTTGCAATTAGTGAAAGGAAGAGCAATACTTCTCCAACTGAGAAAATATTCAGCAAGACGAGACTATCGAGACTGCAATTTACAGGTCATCTAGACGAAGAAAGCAACCTGATCATCTAGCTGATTGTGAAGTTCAGTTAAATTATTTCTCTATTTTTGTCATGTTTTCTGATGGGATATTCGTGCGAAAAATGAGCTAATGTCTTACAATGAAGTTAAAGGTGTTTCTGAATGGGAAGAGGCAGTGTAGGAGGAAATATCAACTTTACACAAGAACAACACCTGAGGGCTTGTTCTAAAGCCAAACAATGCTGATTTGATTACTTGTAAATGAGTTTACAAGTTGAAGAAAAAAGATGATGGTGATATTGATAGGTTTAAAGCTCATCTTGTTGCTCGTGGTTTTTCTCAACAATATGGTCTAGACTACGAGAAAACTTTCAATCATGTAGCTAAAATGGTGGCTAGTCGAATTATTGCATTGCCTGCTTACAAAGGCTGAAATTGTGGCAACTAGACGTAAATAAAGAATTTCTTTATGGAGAGTTAGATTGTGATATCTTTATAGAGCAACCTTATGCATATAATTCTAAGGAATGCAATGATCATGTGTGCCGGCTCAAGAAGGCTTTGTATGGCCTCAAGTAAGCTCCATGTGCTTGGTTTTCTAAGATTGCTCAATATCTTATTTTTGTGGGTTTAAGTCTTCTAATGCAGATCCAAGCTTATTTATTAGAAAAACACATGTTGTGCATCATGCTACTTCTTTATGTGGAAGATATGATCATTACTGGAGAAAATAATGTCGAAATAACCCATCTTCGAGATGCCTATATACTCGCTTTGAAATGAAGAGAGCTAGCTATATTCTTGGCCTACAAGTTGAACAATTAGATGGTTATTTTGTCTCTTAAAAGGGATATGCGGCAAGCTTATTGAATCGTTTTCGTATGGGGGAGTCAAAAGTAACAACTCCAATATAATTTGGTTTGAAGTTAATTAAAGAAGGAGGAAAGTTATTGGAAGAGGCAACATTTTTTCGACAGCTTGTTGGTAGTTTATTCTATTTTAACTATCACACAACCTGATATTTCATATTCTGTAGGATTTATTTCTCAATTTATGGATAAACCACGTGAGGAACATTTAATTGTAGCAAAGAGGATTTTTCGATATGTGAAAAGCACTCTAAATTATAAGTTATAGTAGAAGCAGCATATACCATTCCTTTTGACTGGTTTTGTAGATACATATTGGATTGGTGATGTTAAGGATAGGTGCTCCAAAACTAGTTACTGTTTTAATATAGGCTCAACACCAATTTCATGATGCAGTAAAAAGCAAACTAGTGTTGCTCATTCTAGTTGTGAAGCTAAATATGTTTCAGCTACTATGGCCACTCACGAGTGTATTTGGCCTAAGAGGCTTATTCAAGAAATGTTTATTGCCTTGGACAATCTAGTTCCCATTCAATGAGACGATGAAAGTTTAATTAAGCTTGCCGGAAAGCCTATATTTCATGCTCGCACAAAATACATTGAAACACATTATCATCGCCACCACCCACTGAACTATCGCTACCACCATCACTCTAATGCCAGGATACCATCGCTACCCCCTCACATAAAAACGAACAAAAAAGCCATTTCATCTCTTCCATTTATAAGATTTCATGGTTAGCATAGGACAACTAGGCAACATCCAGGGAATCAAATTGAAAAACGTTTCCAAATTCGACTTCCAAATTACAAATATATTTGTCAATATTTACACTAAAGTTCTCAATAAAACTTAGAAACTACAAATTGACCCAAAATTTCTCGTGATTCGAACACATGCCACATATCCTTTTTTTTTTTGTAATCTAAAGACACTATCGAAATTGTCCTAAAAAAACTTGAGCCATGCTATATGTACAAGGGGATTTCCCCTGTACATATTACGGGTGCAGAGCTGGCAGCACTGCATTGATTGTCAACACTACACACTGTAAAAGTAGAATAATTCAAAAAACTGTCATGTTAACCTAAGAAATGCAAACTTCTCTTACATCGATTAGACAAGACTAATAGTTACCTTGGTCAACCTCAATTCCTTATATTTGCATTCAATTTTGACTATAGGTTGATAACGGGTAATTGGCGTAAAACTCTCATGAGCTTTGCCTCGATTGCAGAATACCCCCATCATTTTAGATTGACAAAAAAAAAAAAAAATTTGAAGATGACCTATTAAGTGCGGAAGACAACATTTTCTTTCATTTTCTCAATAATGATAGATATTTCCAAGATACTTGTATCTTAACTTTCATCTCATAATCCTTGCTAGCAGTTTGTGATGTTCCTTAAAATGCTTGAAAGTATGGGACATTCCTAGGTTAGTCGAAAACTTCCAAATTCATCCCCAAAGGCACCAACAAATCTTAATTTAGTCGGAAACGATCTGAGCAAAACGTAACTTGAGTTCATTTCATAGTTCTATATGCTTGGATAATATTTGCTAAAAATTGAGGTGATTATTTGATTTCATCATCATCCTAGCTAGTCATCGTTAAATTTCTAACCACGTCTGTTATTAGAACCTAGCGATATCAACGAGCCGAGCCGAGCCCGTCCAAAAAAAATGAGGCTCGGCCCGAGCCTTAGCGGGCCGAGCTGGCTCGATTTTTTTGTTTTTTTTTTCCTAGCTGCCTTCCAAATTTTTTTTTATTTTTTTTTAGGAGGCTCGCCAGGGCCACGGGCCGGCCCAGGCTCGAGCCGACTCCCCAAAGTGGGGCTCGGCCCGAGCCCGAGCCGCCCGAGCTTTTTAGCCACCGCTATTAGAACCCAACCCAACTCAACTCAACTCATTAGGGTTTAAACTTAATTCATGCATATAACATACTATTATATGAAAGAACTATCATGTTCCATCTTTGAATAACTTGAAAAATAATAATATTATGCGACCGACATTTAGTGGGAAAGACATTGTGTGAGAAAAATAATCACATAACATTGCGAAGTTCAACTAATTATTTTCTAAGGCATTATTCTTTTAAGTCCTTGCAATTAAACATGACAAAATCTAAATCACGAACATTTAATATCAAATTTCAGAAATGAATTTATATGATAAAATTTCTACAGTTGATTTTTTATTATTCCTACAATAGTTAACATGAACATAAAATTTTAACATTTAATATTTTCTGTTCGCAGTTTCAAAATTGGACAATATATTTATTCTACAATTTAATAATAAATTAATAACTCTAATTCTATGTAGATGCTAAATCAACCATTATTGGATCCCTTTATACGAAATCAGATAGCATCAAAATGATGCCAAAAAGTCGTAAGCAATTAATTCATGCACTATTTATTTTATGAATTCGAAATTTAAATTTTATGTAAAAATCACATTTATTCATATTCAAAGCAACAGTGAACATCTAAGGGTCCGTTTCATTGCAAATGCGGAAATTGGGTGGAAAAAAAATGTTTTACAGGGAATTGAATTGTCTGAAAAATGTTTTAGTGGGAATTATAATTAATTGTGTTTGATTGGTATAATTTTCCACCTGAAAAATGTTGAAAGTTTGGTATCCGTTTGACTTTATTTTTCATGAAAATTGTCCATTAAAGTGATAATTTTTTTCTCATTGGGTCTAAAATTTGTTCTAATTGCCAAAAAATAAAAAAAAAAAAATAAAAATTAAAAAATTAAAAAAAATTACCATACCGAATACTATTCGTTTGACTTTGTTTTGCATGAAAATTGTCAATAAAAGTGATAAATTTTTTTACCATTGCGTCTAGAATTTTTTCCAATTGCCAAAAAAAAAAAAAAGGTGGAAAACATAAAACCACCAAAACCATGGGAAAAACAATTTCATCAAAAAAGAGGAAATCTGGGCGCTCGAATTCCATGCTGGAAAATGAATTCCATAGAATTTTTGTGCTATCAAACATTCACTTAGTTGGAAAATGGAAAATGGAAAATGATTTCTGTTGACACACTAAAAGTACAGCCCAAATTGAATAGCCCAAAGAGTGAAGCCCAATTGGAAGTTCAGGACAAATGCCCAAATGAGGTTAATGGTAAGTGCAGAGGGAACCCACGAACACAGTAACATCATCGCCCAAGCCTGCATGACGCCCAGAGTTTGGACGAATGGAGTGCCTCATTGTCGCTCAGAGCGACAACCTCGTTTTCTCCCAAATCTTCGAGTCGCCCAGAATCCTAATACGTGAGATATTATGGTCATCCAGAATATCAGTTACTGATGATAGTTATCAAGCTGATTATCACATTCCACAATTTAAGAAGCCCCTTTGAAGGCAGTTGAACAACGAGGAGTAATGGTAGCAGTTAGAGATGACAGTTCCACGACAAATTAGGCACCATGAAGAAAATGGGTAGCAGTTTCCAAGCGGTTTGTCATGCAGAAATCATCATGGGAATATAAAAGGAAAGAATAGACATAGAGAAAAAGACCCCGAATCAAACACTTTCAAATAAAGAATATGTAATTTCAATTTTTTAGATTAACTTTAATTATCCTCCTTTCAGTACTCGTGTGATTGCGCTCCTTAGAGGCATTCTGTTTAGTTCCAATTGTAACTCTCATCAATAAAATACCCATTTTTGGGATTTTGTCTCAAGAGATTTGTCCCTTACACAATCGTCTGAATTTCCTTTTAATTGTTAGCAACTACCCGCGCGAAACAGTTTCCTACTTCCATGGAAAATGCTACAAATCAAACAGGGCCTAATTTTTATTTTGCTCTTTTATGAGCATTGAAATATCTTTTTTTGAAAAAAAAAAAAGAAAGTTGCTAAAGATAACACCTTTACATTTCTATTTTTTTAAAATAGTGTTAAAATCTGAATTTAAAAATAATAAATAAATATGAGTATATGGAAAGGTAGGCCTCGCTCTAGTTCCAAACTGTAGCGTCCAATTTTTTAAGAAACCCGAAATATTACTAAAATTCAATAAATGAATGCAAAAAACGATCTTAAAGCCGAACAATACATAAAACTTATGCAAGCAACAAATTTATTTATTCTATCACGCTTGAAGTATATATTTAATAGGGAAAATTCGGATTCTAGGCATAAACATAAGGCATTAACAATATTTATTCTACAATATTACGACTATAAAACGTTAAATCTTAAGACTTCATAAGTTTAACATTCTATTCATTTTAATTGTTACATAGTAAATCCTTGGCAAGCTTGCTCTATTGCTCAATCACACATCTCCATGACCCGAACTAATTTTGAAATTTTGTAATGAAAAGAATGCATATTTAAAATATTCAGTTCGATACATACCATCCATAACAAATAATATCGTATTGAGCGAACATTACAACCATCCACGCCACTATTTCATTGAAAGCAATCGATATCCTAAACAATTCTGCGTAGGTTTCAAGAAGTTTAAAGGAATCTCAAATTTCATTTTGATGTAGGACCTGTAGGTCAATTAGCATTTGGTTCAATTTACAAATATATTTTTCAATATTTACAACGAGTACTTGATAAAACTGAAAAACTACAAATTCACCCAAAACTTTCCAAGATTTGCACGTGTGCCGCATTTCATATTTTATATAGTTTTTGGGCATGTGTTAAATCCACCAATGATCACTATACTTTATACTTAGTGTAATCATGACCGTCGAAATTAATTTTGATTCACCATGATCATTGTACTTTATATTTAGTGTTATCATGACCACCAAAATTGCTTTTAGTTCACCATGATTACTTAATTTCATATAACATTTCAGTCAAGACACTCCGATTGTTAAAACAACAAAAAAATACGCACTTACCAAAAAAAAAAAAAAAAACACTAACCCAAATCAGGAAAAAATTATATAATATAAATTAAACCCAAATCAAGAATTTTTTTTTTATAATATCGATCAAACCCAAATCAAGAAAAAAATTTGTCTCTTCTTTCATGTAATTCTTTTTTATTTTTTTAAGTTTTTTTAATGATTACAATGATGTGTGTGTGTGTTTTTTTTTTTACTTTATTTTATTTTTATTTTTGTTTCTGATTCTCATTTTTTGTGTGGTAATAATTATATGTGAATTTTTTTAGTGTGTGTGTGTGTGTGTCTTTCTTCTGCATTAATAATCGGGTGGCTTGACTAAAACGTTCCATGAGGTTGGATGACCATGGTAAATCAAAATGAATGTAGCCATGATGACATTAAATATCAAGTACAGTGACCACGGTGAATTAAAATTAATTTGGATAGTCAAAATGACACTAAGTATAAACTACCGCGATCATGAGTGAACTTACCCCTTTGGGGGCATATATAGAGATCATCAGCAACGATTGATAAACGCTAATTTATTTCTGATTTTTACATGACTTAACATCATTTTCACTATTTGGAAGTCAATAAAGATCGTAGTAACTAAATAATATAATTAATTTGTAAATTTATAAATGATATGAATTTATATGTTTTTTTTTTATATTTTCTTCTTCATTCATATTTTTATATTTACATTTTTTTTCTTAAGTGATGCTTAACAATTTCAATATAATATGAATCAAAAAGGAGAAAATGGATTTACATAATTGTTTCAAGTTTATTGGGGAAATATGTTATAGAAAACAAATCTTGAGAGGTTTCTGTATTTTTCTGATGTGGATTGTTTTAATATTTGCTGTAAATAATTTATTTCTTTAAACAAAATTAAAAGTAAGTGGATTACTTATTTTACATATACCCTTTTTCTGCGTTGAATGAAGAAAAGTAAATATTTAATTTAAATATTTTTGTTCTTATTACTTAAGTGATAGCATTACAACTTGGTTTTCAAACTCCAACAAAATTAGCAAATGTCTCATTCTTCTGCAATTTGGACAATCTTCTTCCCAATATTATCGCCACGAAAGAGTCCTATGAAAGCAGATGGTACATTTTCGAGACCATGAGAAATGTCTGCAATGGCCTTCATTTTACCCGATCGAAGGTGCTCCACCGTCGTCGAAAAGAAATCTGCATACAGTTTGATGTAATCATTAGCCAAAAATCCTTGGATTGTGATCCTCTTGTACACAACATCTAGCATGTTTGGTGCAGCTTTCTTGCCATCGTTTGTGTATTCGGAAATTATTCCGCAAACGGCAACTCGACCGTATGTATTCATGTTGTCAACTGCTGCTTCAAGCATCTCCCCTCCGACATTATCGAAGTATATGTCAATACCATCGGGGAAGTACCTGCGTCAACAAGACGTGTATTGAATTTCCAATGATACATTTGTACGCTAGATTGAATTAGACTGAACGTGAAAACTATAAATTGTATCACATCCTTTTATTAATCTTGTCACTTCATGCTCCTTTTAACGCGTCATACATGTTCTAAGGGTCTATTGGAAACTTCAACGAATTTGTGCATATGCCAAATTGGATAGTACTCGATAAGATTAACGAAAAAAATAATTGACAATTTTATTTGTAGTCTAGTGTTGTGTCTCACCGAAGATCATTTAACGAGATATTTCAACTCGACTAAGATGCACCTATTGTTTCCATACCAAGACGCACAATTGCTAAAACTAGCTTTAGTGGTTTTTAAATGCCACGATTAATTATAAGACCGACTTTAAAGATATATTTTGGTACGTTGTACTTGACAGCATGGAGGAAGAGAAACAAGCTACAAAATTTGTCTCTTGTAATGTCAAATCACGTCGAATTTCATATATAAAAACATAAAATCTAACCTCTTGAGAGCTGACTTGAGATCAGTTTCCTCCTTGTAGTTGAATGCATCATCAAAACCAAGCTCTTGCTTGAGCAGATCAACCTATAATCCAATCAACATGTCAGTTATCTACTTAGAGAAATTTAATGAAAAGAGGGCAAAAAGGATGATTAAAAAAAGACCTTTTTACGAGTACCAGCACAGCCAACAACATAGCAGCCAAAGAGCTTAGCATATTGTCCAACCAAACATCCTACGGATCCAGATGCAGCAGACACAAATACTGTCTCACCCTTCTTAGGTTTGCACACTTCAAAAAATCCTCCATAGGCAGAAAGCCCACTAAATCCTGTGAAATAAATTATGTGATTATGTTAAAAGATGTTAAATTGTGGAGCCTAATTATTATCACTTCGCGGAACTGGTTGTGGATCGACCATCTTGTTGAGGCCGCCATGGGGGTCGGAAGGGGGGCAAGAGGCCCCTCGGACAAAATTTCATTAAGGACCATTTATGAATTTGTATTTTTGTAAAATTTTATTAAGGAATTGGAGTCCTTGTAAAATTCAATTTTGCCCTAATTTGTTTGATAAATAGGAAGTCGTCCTTATGTTTTATTATTATCATAAAGAAAGAAAGGATAGAGAAGATAGGAATGCGATTTTCTTTTGTAAATCTTTTTTCACAGCAGCGCGGGAGAAGATGTAATTTCACATTGATATGAACCTTTATAAATCTTGTATATTCTAGAGTGTTTATTTTTCATTCTTAAAATTGATTGCGCTCGATGGAATAAAATTAAGGTTTTATAATTCTCAACAAAAGATTCAGTGGCTATTCTAAGCGAAGTCTAAAAACAAAATAGCACGAGAGAAATCCATTAATAAAAATAAAAATTTCTTTTACTTGGTTAAGTTACATACGAATTTTGTGTGTCTATGGTAATATTCTAGATCGTAGTATAAAATTGAGGTGCGGTTCGAGTACTCCTAGGACACATGCAAAATCTACAGTGCTTTGTACATACATATCATGCTGTTAAATAAAATAATTGCAATTATTTTTTGCAAGTAAATACTCTGTTGATGAAAATCCTGTCACATAAGAGGATGAAGTCGCACGTCGAATATTAGAAAAAAAGAAAGACAATTAGCAACATTATGAGAAAAAGAGAATAATTTTAGGAAGGAAAAGAGAAGTGAGAGTGAGGGGACGACGGCAATTTAATAAATAAAAAAAAATTAGAAATTATTTCCACATTAATAAAAATAAGAAAAATTGTACACAATAGATGTCATAGAGGAATATTCGGGACTAATTAATTTTAAATAGACATCACAACTGACGAAGTCTTTGTGGCATGAGTTTATAAGGCCCTGTTTGTTTCTGATTCTCAAATTAATTCTCAAATCAAATCTCATTTTCAACCACACATTTTTCAATAAAATAATATTTTCCACCACATCAATACTTTTTTCTTCTTTTTCAACCACACATTTCCCATCATATCACTATTCAAAATCAATTCTTCCCCCAAAAATCCCTACCAAACAGGTTCTAAGTGTTAGGCGGATAATTTATGTGATTTCATACTATTTGGCTTCTTCTAATAAGGAATCCATCTCTCACGTAGAGGAGAATATTTGAGAATGGACACACACGGAGTTTGGCACATATTATTTTCCATTAAATTATAATTATTTTTTTTCTATTTTCTTATCAATCACATATTCTCCAATAAAATAATATTTCACGTAAATTCAAAAACGTTTATTTCTTTAGTTACACATTTTTCAAAAAATTACTATTCCTCTCATTGTAATGTGAAATAATCAGGGCCAAACGGGTGCTTAGTTGTTATGTATGACTTTTGAAGGTGACAAACGAACAATTCTCATATTTTATTTCCTTAACCATGTACAATTCAACGTATCAAATATGTCTTAACGTCTAGTGAAACACATCAGGTGATGAACAAAGAGCTGCTTTACATCGAAAACGTGTTATGAAGTACCATGGTGCGCATCGCCAAACGAAGAAATGGTATTAAGATTAGAGACACTTACCAAGAGTTCCTACATGGTGAGGCAAGGGAAAACCCATGGGATCTAACTTATTTAAGAGTGCACCCTCTTTTACAATGGTGTACTCTCCCCAGCTCAGAAGCCCAACAACCAAATCCCCCTTTTCAAAATCAGGTTTCTCAGATTCCACTACTCTTCCCACACCATATGTATCAATGGCCTGTCAATGATCAAAGAAACTTCTGAATGTCAATAAACAAGTTTAAGGAATTGAATAAATTGGATAGAACAATCAACAAGTTTAATTGTTTCTAGTTCAATATAGTATAGCACATCAAGAAATACCTAAAGGTTTAGTTCAATATTGTTCATTGTATTCATTTCCCTTCCCCTCTATTGCTACCAAATAAAGTGCCTATCTTAGTCCAAGAGAACATATATACTAAAGGGTTGTTTGGTATGGTAGACGATACAATATCGAAAGTCCGAAACATAAAAGTTAAAATCTCGTCATTTTGATAACTTACCGCACCGGGAATTATGGCGGCAGAGAAATATATAGCCGACTGCGACGAACTATGACTCTTCATACGGTTGAGTTGATAAGGGTCAATTGATACATAGAGATTCTTCACAAGTACTTGATTTGTACCAACTCCAATGGATAAAGAAAGTGTTTCAGTCTTGATTTCAAAATCAGACTCTTGAGGGAATCCATCTATGGATGCCTTAATGGCTATGAATCTGTTCATCACTTCCATTTTCACCAATTACTCTCAAAGAGTTTGAACTGAGAACTAATGAGAAGAAGAATTTTGGTGTGGGAATATTTATAAGAAGAGTTTTTAGAATCTTGACAATTATTAAGTTGTGTGTTAATCTTTGTAATAAACGAAAAAATTAAAGAATTCTGCTGCTGTACATCTGTACACCACATAAATACACCAGACGGTCCAGACCACACACAAGAAGGTGGGACCCGCCATTTTTGGCAATATTTAAATACACTGTGGGGGCCCACTGAATTTCTGCCGCATCTTCTTCCATACAAATGGGAAAAGCCAAAATTAAACGATTATGTTAGATAGAGAGGACGACTTGTGTGGCTAAGCTTTTATAAAAATATTTTTTGTAGGACACCTAGTTTTCTCTTATTTTGAAGTGAATTATTTTAAATAAAATAAACCTTTTATCTTACTTTGGAAATAACTAAATTTATATTTCGAACTTTCTTATGGGCTTATTAGCATAAAACGTCCTCACGTTTCAATTTTTTGCATTTTCACACATATTTCAATGTTTCATCGTGAAAAATATCTTTTTCATTAAAAAAGGATAAATATATCCTCTTATTTAAAAAAAAACAAAAGAAAAAAAACAAAAAATAAAAAACAAATTGCAATCAAAAGAAAAGTCTTCTTCTTCTTCCACCCCCATCCCCATGCCCACCTTTACCAAGAATTGAAAATAGTATTTTTAGATCATTCAAATAAAAAAAGAAAAATCTTCTTCTTCTCCTTCCACCTCTCCCTCTCCCTCTCTTTCTCTCACCCACTCCCATAGCCACCCTTACCCCTCACCCTCACCCTCACCCTTGCTCGATAGCATCGCTACAGCCATCGCCTTCAAATCATCGGGTAATTAAATCACTATTTATTTGTTTTTGCTATGTAAATCAAAAGTTTTTTTTTTTTTTTGTGTGAGTCCAAGTGGTAATGAATTGACTGTAAATAAGGGGAATTCTTTTACTTCTGTTCAAAGGAAGGAGCTTGAAAGACAAGCCATGATTTATAGGGTTTAGTAGCACAAAACGTCTATACCTTTAGCCTTTAGTGTGCAAAATATCTATATGTTTCAAACTTTCACATTTCCACCCCTGTGCCAGCTCATCTTCTTTTTCTTTGATGATTTCTTCTTTTTACACTTTTTGTACTTGATTAGTTGTGGATTTTAAAAAGGCGTTTCTTGTTATTGGTGTTCGAGTATAGTGACTGGTTATCTAGATAGGTGCAAGCGAACAGATGACAAGAAATGGAGGTTCTCAAGAGATGTAGTGCCCCATCACAAGTACTATAAGTGCCATCTACAGAAAAGTAGTCCCAATTCAAGAAAGCTTGTAGAAGTCAAGAACAATGTCACTCACAATAATGAGAAGAAAAGCCCTCTTTTGTTTAATCATAAAATCGATCTAAGTATTTCTAAATCATTTAGTAAGAAATATGAGGATTGATTTTTAGTATTTCTACATCCTCCAGTATTTTTCAATTTATTTTCTAGTCTCATTTTGGGGTGAGGGTGAGGGTGAGGGTGAGAGAAGGAGAGGGGGAAGAAGAAGAAGAAGACGACTTTTCTTTTTTGATTTTTTTAATTTAATTTATTTTGAATTTATTTGTATTTCTTTTTTTAAAAAAAATGGGAGTATGATTGCAATTTTTTTCTTTTTATTTTATTTAAATAGGGGGGTATATTTGTCATTTTAAGATTTTTAATTGAGAAATTGGATAAAAATTGATGAAAATGACGTTTTCCACAATGAAACGTTAAAACAGGGATGCAAATGAAAAAAAATGTGGGAACGTTTTGTACACTAAGAACGAAACGTAGAGACTTTTTGTGTTAATAAGTTTTTTCTTATGTAAAGTAATTATTTGATTTTAAAATTGCACCCCTTTTTTTAAGCCACAAATAGAAATTTGGGGAGACAATAGACAATAATTTTGGGAATGCAATCAGTCCGCTTGCCACTAATTCGATCAACTAAAAAGAACGAAACTAATTTGTGGGCTACTTTAGTCCCCTCATGATGAAAAATTAAGCAGCAACAACGTTAACCTACATCGATAAATAAGGACAAAACTACCACGGACCAGATTGGATATCTGACTTGGGGCTTTGTACTTATAAACGAATATTTTGAGTTAAGATGAGTATGCTGGGCATCTTTTTCAAGCATATATAGCCCGTTTGATGGCCATTATTTTTGAGATAATGAAGTTTTGAATAGTAATTCTGTGGAGAATGTGTGTTAATTAAAACGTAGGAAATTTTTTTGAATTTACGTGCAAAATATTTATTGTGTAAACTTGTGATTGAAAATGAGTATGCGAATTAAAAAAGTTTTTCAGTTAGCGAGATTATTCTTTTATTTGAAAGTTGGAGTTAGAAGTAGAAGTGACCCTTTTTTTTTTTGGATGTAATATCTTGATATTTAAATATAAATTTTGCAAAATATTGAAATATCTATGTTTGGTGACAGTTTTACTTTGCGATTTTTCATCGACGTTGGAGGGTATTTTTAAATATTTTCTATCAATTTGTAATATTAATTAAGATTATAAGAGTATAGATGTTACTTGTTAGGGGATCAAAGACATTAATATTCTCAGGGAAGTAATCAAGAAAAAGACAAATGAAATATAGTTTATAGGAAAAGACAAAACGGGAACAACAAAGATAGGGATTATGTTGATGCTAAAGCCTAATTGAGGTTCGCTAAGCAGTAAAGGACACAAATGTTGTACAAAAGTCGATGAAGAACAAGAATATCAGCAACAAGAATCTCGTCAAATGGAAGGTTTGACTACGATTATAAATCGTTGTCCTAACACGATATTTACCGTCATCGGGGATAAGTGCTTAAAGACTTTCAAAGGCAAATAGTTTGTAGGAGCAACCAAAACCTTAATCCAGAATTTGAATCTAGCAAACAAACTTGAGAAAGAAACTTAAGAACAAAATATTAAAACTTGGTTTGATCTTTAATCTGAATGTTAATTGTATAAATTTAATGTTAAAGATATGTTTTCAATCATGAAAACCACCCCTATTCATGGTACTTCAACAATCATGCATGAAAATGTGCAAAAATCAAGTAAAATAGGTGTGAAACTCGATGAAAAGAGACCATAATTCAAAATCTCAATGGACAAAATATTGCACTAGGCGATTTCCCAATACAAAAGTGGATGATCACCTAGTTCAACATTTTTGCACTTGTTTTGAATAAGCAAGGCTGGGCGATCCGGCAATTTTCCGCCCACCTCCATTTTTTTCTTCTCATTTTGCTTTCGTTTGATTTTCTCATGGTTGATCAACATTTAATCACTCCTCATTTTATACATTATTCAAATATATAATGAGTTCAAACTCAAGTTTAGAAGCAATTACACATAAGGTAAGGATATCTTTCGATTTGAATCCAATCTTAGTGTGAATCTCACTAACACTAGAATTCTAGGTAGCATGAAAGTTTTGAACCTATTATTCCTTGTGGTGATACCGATGAAATCACACACACAAGCACTACGTATTCCAAGTTTGCACCTGCCTCTGTCAAATATAAGAATGTAGGAGCCTTATGACAGTAATCTTCTGTGCAACATATGTTTTCTTAACCTAATGTTCAAAACATAAGACCTAGAAGTACTCTTAGATTCATTCCCACTTGTCAAAATTATGGCGAGTTAGTTCACATTAGACATAGGTGTTGTAAGCACTTGATTGAGAATAACAAACAAGATCTGACTACTCCTGTTAGATTCTTGACTAAACAAGTGAGTCACTTGACTGAATTGATGACCAAATTGACTAAAATTCTATCTTCTTCTAAAAAGATTTGTGTTAAAAAGAGTGAACTATCTAATCAAAGTGATGTTAATTGTGACATTGCTCGTGTTGCTCTTAAAGGTAAGAGTACTTATGTTCCTCATTGAGTGGGTATTTAGCCATGTTCTAAAATGCGCGCAAATGCGCCGCCTAGACGCGACGTGGAGAGAAAACGCGTCGAATTCGGGGTATGTGCGAAAAATGCGTTTTTGTTCTAAAAGGCGGGCCTAATCCAGCCTAGGTGGCGCTTTATGCCGCCTAATTTTTTTTTTTTTTTTTGGTAAAAAATCTATTTTTTTATGTAAAAATATATTTAATACCTTAAAAATACAAAATGTATTATGGTGCTTATTCTTCACATTGACACGCCTAAACTTGTGATTTTTGATTCTCGACCTCCACGCATCGCAACGTATTACGCATTTTAGAACATTGGTATTTAGGTGCATGCATCTATATTGTTCATAAAATTCACATGTTCGTGCATGTACTCTATTTTTTTATCTCATTATTTTTTTTCATTATTCTTTTTTTAAATGAAAAGAAAAAAAAATTAAAATATGAAAAAAAAAACCGAAAAAGGAAAAATGATTTTTAATGATTATAACACTTATAAAGTGATATCATTAGATATGTTATTTTGTGATCAAGTACTAGTAAAATTAATGAACGATAAATAAAGTTTTCATTAACTTTGTTTAGAACTTATTTGGAATACTTGGTATATGTTTCTTAACGTATTATTTGCACTTTACACATTAAACTCTTGTGAGCGAGTTTTGATCGCGTGTATGAGATTTGGGAGATAACTTTAAATATGGATTGACCTTTAACTAGTTGACCTAACTTTTGTATATTCACTTAAAAGAAAAATATTATTGAGTTTCAAAAGAGTTGAATTATTTGTAAGACATTTTATACTTTTTTGTAGCATTTATGACTTGAATAATTAAGCCCGTTGGATATCTTAAAATCTGGTGTCCTATAATCATCTAATTTGGGAGTCATTGACTTAAAACTTATTACATGGATCATTTAGCAATCTTAATGAAGAAAAGTCTGTACATAAAATAGAAAAGAATCATATATACTCACAGATAGGGAGAAAAAAAAAAGTTATACATTGAAAATTTTAATATAAGCTTTTCATTTAAAATGGGGATAATTGGAGCAGTGGTACCAAACATTTCATTTAGTAGCAAAGTTTGTCAAAATCTTTCATTTGTATCACCCATAGTACTAAACCTTTCATTTTTGTCACCAATGGTACCAAACCTTTCCAAATATCCGTAACTGAAGTCTAAATGGATGGTTTCTGTTAGTTTGACTGTAGGTGACCAAATAATTGACTTTAACATTAATGTTGACTGATTTTAAAATGTTAAAATGGTAATTTTACAATTTTTAATAATAAAAAAATCAAAATCAAATAATTAAAATTAAAAATCCACCCCACCCCACCCTAAATCTGTAAATCTGAAAAATCAACCTCTTCGAATCCTCGAATCCATGGCGTTAGAGGCTTGTTGCCCAACTATGCAGATTTACGTAGGCCGAATTAGAGATTTTGACTTAACAACCGATTAGAAATGTTAAAATGGCATTATTGATTTCATATGTTTTGGTAATAAGTATGACAAGCTATTGATTCAAAGCTTGGGAATTAAGTCTTTGAGTAGTGTTAGATTGGTTTGATTTTAATTTTGAAATAAATGATTTTGTCACGGAATGTCAAAGGAGGATTTTGTTAGGTCCAAATTGTAAATGGCTATTCTCGTGTTCAAAATCATAGTTATTGAGACGTAATTAAAGTCAAATGAGTCGGGGGTTGGTAGCATATGAGGTAAATGATTCATAGAAGTCATACATGGATTAATGAGAAAAATTAGTTGCAAAATTGCCCGTTGACCTCGCAGGAGGTGCTCGAGCCTTTTTTTTCCAGTAAGGTCACCGCTTGCTAAGTGCAACCTAGTGCTTGAGCAACAGGCTAACCGCTTTAAGTGCAAAAGCAGCGCTCGAGCATCGTATTTATCCGACCAACCCTAGTTCACGATATTGATCAGATTTTGGAGTTTTATTCAACCTCAAACACTACATATTATATATACCCAATCCATAATTCGTTTCTATGTGTGTTGAATCATTATTTCATAACAGGGATATATTATTGAAGATCAATAACCCATTCCATAAATCTAATGATTCAACCCAAAGATTAAAACACGGAAGATCTAAAGGCCAAACATTAAAAACCTTTACCTTCACCAATAAGTCTTCAGAATTCTGAAGTTGGGAAGATACAACTAGAGTTGCAGTTGTTTCAGAATGATGTTCGTTCTTGGTGATCCACGTTAGGGGTGAACGCAATTCGATTTGGACGGTTTGTGCCATATTTTCAACACAAACCATTTTATGCGGTTTGGAATTTTTTCAAACCAAATCGAACCATTTTATTTTTCGAACCAAACCAAACCAAACCAAAATTTGAGGGTTGGTTCGATTTTAATCCGCGGTTTACCTATCGACATTATAATAATATATTTAAAATAAGTCAACACATAAGTTTAAATAAGAATTAATAATGTTAAATATTAAATTACATTCATCTTTCCCATGAAACTCGTGAATAAATTATTTTCAAAACTGTTTGCTAAAAGATGTTAATAGAACAAATATATCTTTCTTCCTTTTTATTTACATTTTCTTGTTTGCCTTTCATATTGTCATATAGTGGTTGATAAAGATAGAGTCACATTATGCTATTGTAGTTTGTTTTAAACTCCTTTCATCCTACTAGTGAGATGAAAAACAAAAATTGAATATTATATATTTAAATGTACAAAGAATGATAGAGTTTAGATTTATTGAAAATTGATAAATTTTATTCTCTAACGACTTTACGAAAGAAGAATGTAGTAGTACTAGTTAGAAAACTTTAACATTTTCCCACAATCAATACACTCTATCATTCGTCCTTTCTAAACGACAAACAAATTCATTAATCACCTAGGCACACAAATAATTATTTTTTTAATCCAAATCACAACTCACAAGTGTATAATAAGTTAAAAAACAACAAATAAAAGAAAGAATGATGAAAAAAACGACATGAATGAGAATCTAAGATTTATCAAGAGAGAACAGAGAAAGAGTGATTTTGGTAGAAATTAGCGAACTAACAAGCAAAATGTGACTAACGATTTGCGAGTGGAAATCACATTTTGTTCAGCTGTGGCAGACAAACGTCAAATGTTTGAGAAATGAGAATTTAGGTACCTTCTAAAGTTGTGGGTGTGATTTGCTGTCTTAGTTTTATTGTATTATGATTTGAATTGTTGAAAATAAATGTTTTTTTTCCATATAATTCGGGATTAATTTTAGTTTAGATTAGATATTGGTCACGACGTGTGTTGTGGACTTATAAAACTATCGGCCAATAATGATGAACTTAATTTACTTTATATGATTATTTTAATGGGTTGATAGTAATTTGTATTGCTAAATTGATATTTTTTCGAAAAAGTAAAAACTTTAAAATTTGTAAATTAATAAAATTAATTTTTCAATAAAAAAAATTTAAAAAACGGTTCGGTTCGATTTTATGCGGTTTTTGAAAATTGAAACCTAAATCAAACCATTTTGAAACGGTTTGCTTCGATTTGAAGGAAAAAAAAAAACTGCGGGTCCACGTGGACATGAACCAACGGTTTCAAACTAACGATTTCGGTTCAGTTTGAGGTTTCGCGATTTTTTTGTGCAGCCATAATCCACGTGGAGGGAAAAGAATTCTAGAGCTTTGGAAGGTGCATGTTGCACAATCAAAGAGGTTCTTCGGTTGTGTCTGGACCAAGTGTAAATTATCTTTTCTATTAGATCTTTTTGACAAGATTTACTCGGAGTTTTTTTATCCCTGCAAAGAGTTCTTCAAGGGATTTTTCTTCGTTACCAATTTCTAGCGTTGATTTATTTTTTGTCTTTATTGCTTTTGATCTATATCGTGTGATTGTTTAATTAGGATTCTGTAAAGTCTAAATTATAATTGGCAATTTCCTAAGACAAATATCATAAATTCATAATTTATTAGATTTGTATTAGGACTATATTGTAATCAAAGTTAGATTAGGTTTAGAGTAGTCCAAGTTATGGTAAAATTAGTATATGATTGGTAGAGTCCAAAAAGAAGTCAAAGAGATCCAAAAAGAAGATCAATATTTGGATTTGAAGAAGTTGAAATTGAGTAGGATGCATTTTCGCTAGTCTGTTGCCAGCTAGTGCTCGGGTGGCAGAAATAGAATCCCTGTCGCCCATCTAACGCTTGAGCGACATGTGTGTCGCTCGTTGCCTTTAGTTGAGCGCTCGAGCAATAGTGTTATGAGGCAAAATTCCGTTTTGCTTCAAATACTTGATTTTTCAATCCCGTTTCATTCCATACACTTTCCCTATAAATACTTAATCATATGGATGTCCAATAGTGTGTTGAATCATATTTTTTCATAGAAATCATTCATTTGAAGATCTAAAATACATTCATTGATTCTAAAATTCAATTGCCATATTATTTGAGCTATAAATTCATCTAACTTTGATTTGTTGATGGAGGTATAAACTTTCACATTAAAGCACATATCAAAACATACACGATCTTTTGATTAAACACCAAACCGCCTAACCCACAGAAGATAAACGATACCAAGGATCGGGAGCTAGGGCAAAAACACGCAATCTAAGAGGGCTAAGATAATATAATAGGGGTCGGGAGTTGGCATGAGAAACATTCAGTCCAGGAGGGCTAATGTGATATCCCAGAAGTCGGGATCTAGTGTGAGGAGAACGCAGTCCAATAAGATCAAGGGTGACTATAGGAAAATAAGGTTATAGGACTAAGGGTTAGTCAGATCTGAACCATATTATAAGTTGTTTCATTTATAGTGGATCATTGACAAGAAAAGTACCCAAACTTTTTGATCATTTGCGAAAGGTTTTCTCTACGATCAATTTGGTGTTCTTTACTACTTCATATTTCAATTTGTAGTAATTCAACATAGAATGAATTAATTTGTTTGATTTAATCATCAAGAAACAATTAAAAAGTGACTTGTTGCTTTGAATTGCTTATTTCTGCTGTGTTGGTGTCAAAAACATAAATAAATCGGTTAATTTAAAACTTTCAGGTTTAATTTGATATTAACTTAATAATCATATGGAGACAATAATTTGTGACTTATTGCTTGTTATTGTTTTAATTTCTCATTATACATCCTTCAGGTATAGTTGGGTCTAAACATTGTTCGATAGATTATACTATTATTGTATTTTTTCAATTATGACCACGGATAATTTAAGATTCAGTCATACGTAATTTTTTTTTCACAATCACAACTCTTCGTGATTAATAACTTATTAAGACTTGAATCTACGAACTCTATTAATTTGATTTATCAGAATAATAATTTAATTAATTATAGATCTGCCATAAATAATAATGTAATTATATTAAAAGTGTTTACGTCCAAAATCGAATGGACATATGGGATAACACTTACAGTGGAGGCTTTAATGAAAGCATTTGTGGCATTTAGGCAAAACAACCAACCAAGGAGAAATGATCGAAACAAAGAACGAAGAAAAATTTTAGTGTTTAAGGAGTTATCCCTACCCATTTGTTGGTACTAAGCTAAAATACGGTTAACCGAAATTTACAAGACTTTCTCGATTATGAGCTATTCGCCGAACAAAAAAAATGTCACTTTTGCTGCCTACATGCTCCAAGGGTGCTTATGATTAGTGGTTGATGGTTCAACGTCAACGTGAGAAAAATACTAGGCCTACACTTAAAGATGTTTAAAGATGACTTCAACGATTGTATATGAATTTGTATTGAATTTATGAACTGATTGTATATGAATTTGTATGTATAATTTTATTTTCTAATTATTATAGGTCCGCAAGTAATCAAATCAATTAACAATTTAAAAAAAAAAAAAAAAATTAACTTGGCATCTACTACATTCCTTTACGCCCGACATACTTTTTACGACATGCAGTAAGGAACACCGTAAAAAGAATAAATATAATTAACGACGTTCTTGTAGGCTTGCCATAAAAACTGACATGGTATCAGAGTCCAGATTGTGTGGCTAGATAAATCGAGGTGGTGGAAAATTCTCATGAGATGCTGGATCCAGGGTAACGTAGTGGGTGCAGGCTACGATGGATTATCTCGATGAGTGGTGATTTATCTCGTGAGCCTTGTTTGAGGGAGGGATTGTTGGGGCAAACAAGTCTCACATCGGTTGTGGGAAGAAAATAAATCCACCATATAACCCAAGTGGGCTACTCCACCCATTACCAATTGGTTTTGGGATGGAACCTCACTTGGGCCTGGTGGAGTGGGCTTGGGCCTTAGGTAATTGCTCTCAATAATTCCCTAACAGTATGTTGGAATTTGGGGGCTCAATTAACCAAGATCCGGGCTCAGTTACTCCAAGAATCGACCACCACAATCAACCAATTAATCTCCAAACCGAACACCTTCCCCAAGCACTATGGTTGCTCCAATTTGATAGCCCACAAAGGGCTAAAAGGCATAATGGTTATAGCCAAGAAAATCAGCCACAAAGGCTAGGCAGAGGAGAAACAAGAACGGGTTTTGCAAGAGGAAGGGCACACAGCCAAAAAGCACGAAGCAAAAGCAAGGGAACCAGTTTTCTCTCTTTCTCAAAGGCTGCCAATCAATTCCACACTCTAATTGTAATTAGCGACTAACTTAAATAGGTTAAGAATATTTTAATGCTTTTAGGTCAAACAAACAGGACCCAATAACAAAGGGATAAGTGGGCTAACACCTTAAAGTCATCCAAGTCGTTCGGGTCGGGCCATGAGCAGCACTAATACAATTAGGCTACTTCAAATGGCCCAAGTGAGTTACGTGATTCGATTGGTTCGATTGTGGCGTCAACACATCATTTCAATTATTGGCCGAGGCCTATGAAATCTAATCCAACTAGAAAATCGATTTAACATCATAGCCCGGGATATATTGGGTATCAAAAACCCAACAACTGACATACTTTTTACGGTATGCACACGAATATTGTAAAAAGTAATAACAACCTTCTTTTACGGCATGCTTTACATGTTGTAAAAGGTACAGTTTTTATAGCGTTCATGTGCATGCCGTAAAAAGTAATTATGGCATTCTTTTACGGCCTGCTTTGCACGCCTTACGGCATTGAGCCATACGCCGTAAAGAACTTTGAATGGCATACAATGCATGCCTTAAAAATTAAACTTTGTTGTAGTGAGAATTCATTATGGTGGAGCAAGAAAATCGAACAGTTGCTGAATATGAGGATAAATTTGCTCGTCCGACGAAGTTTGCTCCAAATATGGTGGAAATAGAAGGAAGAAAAGCAAGGCAATTTGAGGAACGACTTCAATCTCGCATAAAGCAAGCAGTGATAAACAAAATTCAAACTAATAAAATGCACTGAAAGTGAAAATGTTCTTACCAATACAAAATGTTAGTATTTTGGCTTCTAATAATTGTTCAACATATGCATGTATTGAGTTTTGAAAATAATTATGAACAAACAAAATAAAAATTAGTGAGGATTTAGTGTTGGGTAGATGATTATCGGTCGAATAAAAGAGTCGTTGGTTTGTTTAAAATTTGAATTGGATTTATTGTGATATGTTATTTTTATAATTTAAAGGATATTTAGTCTTGGATTAAAATGAGCTCAAACCAACCTGAGTGCATTTGGATCGATTCAATTTTGTCGGAATGAAATGGATTTTTCCTTGAAAATCAATTTTTTAAAACCGGACCCTTCGATTCGAGGTTTTCAGGTTATTCCAAGTTAGCTCAAAAGTTCAGTGTTCTAAAAAACACGTCTAAGTAGTTCATAGGCGCGGACGAAAAGGCACGTCTTAACAGCAACTGCGAAATTAGGCGATCAACTATCAAGTTGACCGCTTAATGAGCTACTACAGTCTACACCTATGGTGCAAAGATGGCTTTTCCCCTCGATGAAGTGATAAAAGAGTCAGAGTCTGTTCTCTTGCTTAAAATAGATGTTCAAGGCTGGGAGTATCACGTGCTTAAGGGAGCGACAAAATTGTTTTCAAGAAAGAAAGGTGAAGCCCCTTACCTATCATACGAGGAGATGAGCATTTGTTGCAAGCAAGCAACAGCAGTGCCAAAGAGATCCGGGAATTTCTTCACGGTATGGGCTATCATCAATGCACTCAACATGCTACAGATGCACACTGCATCAAAACAAACTGACATTTTCATTCTTTGAAAAACATTTTGACATGAAGGAAAAAGATTAAACTGACGTATCAGAGTTCTCAGTATGCTGTGGAAAGGTCAACTATGTGGTTTGAGGACTCTGTGCTGCTGGCAGTTAACGTCAAGTTGTTAGTTCAGGCGTGGATTGTATAGCTGGGGTTTCAGATTTTGTAGAGGCTTGCGACACAGGGCACGGTGATTGCCTTTCTTATTCAATCTACTTGAATCGAGTTTGTTTGTTCAAGAAAACAAGCTTATTCAATCTAGAGTACGTTAATTGAGACGATTGTTAAGTTTCTACTTGCAACATATTATTCAAGTGAAAAAGTTTGCTCAATTCTTGAGCCTCAACACCTATAATCTACTAGAGCCCTGTTTGGGAGTGATTAAATTTTTCTACAGTAAATCAATTCTCATCTTCAACCACACATTCTTCAATAAAATAATATTTTTCATCACATCAATAATTTTTTCTTCTTTTTCAACTACACATTTTCCATCATATCACTATTTAAAATTAATTTTTCCCCCAAAAATCTCTCCCAAAACAAGCTCTAGGACTATAAGTTATCTTGTTTTCTTAGTTGAACAAGCTTACTCATCCTTTAGTATCATCACTCGACTAGGAGCCAAGTAGCCTTATTCAATTTATTTTTCAAGTGGAAAAATCTACTCGAATTTCACAAGTTATAAATTAAGATTATATCACATAAGATGAGACTTTACCAACGTGAAGCGGCTAAATATCTCATTTGAAATGCATTTTTTTGTAAAACATGTTTGGAGAGTTTATCGATTCCTTTACTGTCGAGATTTAGAAGTAAAGTGCTTTTTATTGAATTAGCTAGACAAGATAAAAATTTTCGTGGTCTGATACAACTCATTCTTTCTGTAAAATAAGAACTTTATTAATTTGAAAAAAATAAAAAAAATCAATTTCATCTTCAGAAAATGAAAATGAAAATTGATATTATATCTTTAGATATTGAAAAAATAAATTCTCTTTGCAAAAACTCGTTTGTCATATATAGCCGGATGGCGCACTTTGATTTCCTCAACTGTGGTCTGTGGACGCACTAGAGTGGTAGATACTGCACATTTTATTATTTATAAATATCACACAACAAACAAATTTGTGATTTGTAATATTGAAAAAAAAAAATTCTACAATTTGGAGTTAAAAAAAAAGGGAATTTTTATAATTCTTTTGGGCTTATCAATATTTTTGTAAATATATTCAACTCCATTAGGTATTTAAATAATAACAACATATAAAAAGCATTAGGAGAAAATTAGGGATGAACTCACCAATCTTTTAGATGGCATTTTTTTTGGGTCCCTAACCTTTAAAACTAAAGTTCTGATCTCTAACTTATTTAGACCCTATTCGATCCTTATTTTTCTCAAAATACATTTTTTTCTCTTTTCTTTTTAATTATATATTTTTCAATAAAATAATATTACACACAACCCAAAAACTTTTTCTTCATTTTTAAAAATAATGCTATTCATCTTCACTGGTGTTGAGCACCAGTCTATGTGGCAATTACATGACATTAAATAATAGATTCAATTAAATGAGTCACGTAACTTTATATTTAAATGAATCTATCATTTAATGTCATATAATTGTCACATAGACTAGAGCTCAACCCCAATGGGGATGAATAACATTACTCCATTTTTAATCACATATTTTCCATCAAATTACCATTCCAAAATGTATTTTACATAAAAAAGGGGACCCAAACAGGCCCTTAAATAAATGAATCTAGATCTCCATGGAAGAAATAAAATTAAAACACGTGACTTTTACATATTTGATATTAGGTAGTTTGACGATTTTACTATTCAGTTTAAAGTTACGTCTGATTCTAAATAGGTTGGGATTCAGAACTTTCACTTTTGAAAGTTGAAGACCTAAAAGTACACTAATTGATAGTTGCCAGTATTAAAATTCTCATATGTCACATTGGAAGAGAAAAAAGAACAGAGCCTTATCTACCAGTGTAGCGGAAAGGCTAATCTCCCTGAAACTCGAGCTCTAATTTTAACTTGAAATGGTGAATTCTCTTTGCTCCGTACATCCCATTTCCATCAAGACCCTCGACAAACCCAGTACTCTCTCTCTCTCTACACATATACATATAGACGTACATATTTTTATGGTTATTTGTGCTTTATATGCATGCCAACTCTTGAACTTCTATGAATTCACTTTATTTTTGTAATCGGTAGGTGGGTGTTTGTTTGTGTATTTGTTTGTAATAGTGGAAGTGGGTTAGGGGCAGGGATACTTGATCTTCTTAGTTTTACTTGTTATGTTTATATGAAATCATTTTTAATGTGAATTCTTGATTATTTGTTCAGGGCTTATTAGTGGTAATTTTGCTAATAGGAAACTTGAATGGATCAATGATTGCACCACCAGTTCGAGAAAAGCTAATTTTGAAGCTTTAAAGGTTAATGTGAGTGTTCATTTGCACTTGAATACCTCACTTTTCTGTCTTAAATTGTTGACATAGAGCTTGAATACAAATTTTAAATAAATAAAATTTTCAGCTTAGACATGGACAAGGGAGGTGGTTCTACATATAGAGCTTGCAAGGGACATTTGAGTTCACATTCTTCATGTTCATAGGGCTTAAAACAACTTTCATTAAGATTCCATTTTTTAAGTGAAGGATCGGAAAAATAAAAGATTAATGAAAAATCGTAGTATATACGTAGAAAAAAAATTATAATTTTGCAATATGCAGTTTAAATAAAGCTCAATCCAATGAAATGAATGATAACTTTCAACTACAAGTAACAGCACTTTTTTTTTCTCATACATCTCCAATGATTTGTTTCATGAATTGAAGATGTAACTGCAAAACAAATCTCTTAGTAAATTGTTGATAGCTTAAACCGAACCCTATAAATTGTTATCTTGTCTATAAGGCATTTGGTCCTTTTTGAACTTAAGGCGAACACTATTATCCCAATCTGGCTCGTTTGAGACCTCCTATTATTGTGCTAAGGTTTTTTGCACGTCTTTTCTTCCCTTGCCCCATGTTCCCATCATTTTTGTTTTTAATGCTGAAATTCAGTCTTGCTTTAATCTACAGGCTACTGACAACAAACCAAGCACCAAATCAAGTAGCATACTTTGTGCTGACTGTGAGGGCAATGGTAAGTTAAAGAATCACAGTCTGGTGACTACTTTATATTCTTGATCGACACCATTAGTTTTCCTTCGTCATTTGAATTATGCATCATATATAGTCAGGACAAATAATTTTTAGAGTGCACTTTCTGTGTTTTTTGCAAGTAATATTATTTGCATTTACATTTTTGAAGGGGTCAAAATTTTGTATTGTTAATTTAGGGTTTGTCATGTTATTTTAATACCAAAAGTTTAAAAGAGTTATTTTAACTTCCACTATGGCTGTTTTCAATTAGATTATTTGTCACAGATCAATTATTTAACCTGATGGTCACTTCCTTCCTTCTATTTGTCACATCATTGGCATTCATTCATCTTTTTTTGTGACAATGTATGACAATTATATTTTTCCCTTATGGGTATCTGGGAG
Organism: Fraxinus americana; assembly: GCA_035079005.1. Taxonomy (NCBI): domain Eukaryota; kingdom Viridiplantae; phylum Streptophyta; class Magnoliopsida; order Lamiales; family Oleaceae; genus Fraxinus; species Fraxinus americana. The sequence continues at coordinate 21,193,088 of CM068715.1, read as the reverse complement.
GTATTCGAAACATTTTAGTTTCATACTTTGGTGAATTTTGCATTCAGGGTGATAGCAATCCTCAATAGGACTGCACTAGGAACTCTTTTAATAATTCTTTTTATATACATGTGTTATGTTTGTACTTGCAAACCTACTGAGTTAACCAGAGATCATTTGAGTAATAGTCTCATCATTTTCACTTTTATAGCTGAATTGGTTTGCTATTCTCTCGTTATATTAATTCTCCTATTTCTGATATTTTCTTGGGCAGAGACTTGATTTTCTGCTCAACCTATGCACAGGTTCCATTATTCTTTATCAGGAAAAGCTTTTTTCGTTATGTTAATTTGAATTTCTAATCTTAACATATTTGTATGAAGTCAAGATGGAAATTCATCTTTTTTATTTTCTTGAGCAAAGCTTTTACACAAAGCATTGTCAATCATGTATGGTTTTAGCTTCCGTTGGTTGGTGGATGAGTAATTGTTAAAAGTTTACTCGAGTTGAAGACTAATGTTCATTGACAGATTAAATTAGCACACTATTGGCTGTGCTTGCCTTGTACTTATGCTAATGCTTATGTGACTTTTCTTTCCTTGATCATCTGATTATTGACTTCACAATGTTTCTTTTTCCTATATACATTTATCAGGTGCTGTACCATGTTCACAGTGCAAAGGTTCTGGAATTAACTCTGTAGATCACTTCAATGGGCAGTTCAAAGCTGGAGCATTGTGTTGGCTTTGCAGGTACTCTATCCGGTTAATTTTGCTTTTTGTCAAGCATCTGACATTGAACCCAAAATACTCTTGTAGCAATGTTTTTTACAAAAGTCATTCTCATCCCAGCTCACAATTTATATAAGTTTTTTAGATTTTGAGACTTCCCAAATTTAAGTTGATAAAATCTCAAACTCAAACCTATGAACTTTGTCTGCCTTTAGCGTCCTGCCTTGAGACACCCATATTGGCTCGTTGGAATATTGACTCCGGAAACATTATGGTGTCTGGAGAAAAAATGATAAAAAAAGATGGAAAAATTAATGATTTAAGGCACAAGGAACATGAATTTTACAATAACTTGTCTGAATATAGAGCCAAAATAGATTTTCTAAAACTATCCATTTGTTATCTGGGAACCATATAAAATTCCCTTTATCTTCTTGATGTATAATGTAACTTCTGGGTTATTCACTTTATCAAGCAATATCATATTTCTTATGGTAAATTTCACGTTATAGTAAATCTTTAGATTTACTGCTTCTTGCATCTGGCTTTAAGTTTACATATTCTGCTTTAAGGATGTACTAATCGACCCATCACTCATTTTCCATTTCCCTTAAACTAGATAGTATAATTTTATCTCACTCTTCTCTTTCTAATATCTTCTCAAAGTGAACATTAGTCAGTCTTCACATAAGCAGTAGAGCATCGTGGTTTTCATCAAGTTCTGATTTTTAAGAGGCTTACTTGAGCTATATCTAAATCTATGCCTACTTAACTCTATCCAACAATAACAGCAACAACTCTTCTTCCTAATAGATTCGAAATCGACTAGATGAATCCGTTTACACTGATCTGTTGGATCCAACACTATATATACAAGGAGATCCAAAGTAATCAAATCCTTTGCAACCCCATCAAGTCATATTTTTTTAGTGTGTATCTTCTTGTTCTAACAAGTCCACTGAGATTAAGTCATTTTGTCAATAAGATATCTTTACATATACACAAGGCATGCCCCATCTGCCTAATTATTTGCACCTTAACTTTTCCTCAATTAGTTCCTCACCAGTAGTTTCTCTATGTTCTCGTTTTCCATTCCAGTATGACTCGACTTTTATCTTAACATCTTCATTCCACTAAGTTTGTCTTATAGACATTTTATCTTTTAATGACCTAACACTTGGTACCATAAAGCATAGCTGATTTACTAGCCATTTTGTAGAAATTGCTTCTTAATCTATTGAGTACATAGAATCCCTATAAAAGTAAACTTTCATACAACCCACGATAATCCTATACAATCTTTTTGTGTCCTTTATTAGAAATGGCACCTAAATAAAACAATCCCTCTATGATTCCAAACAATTCTCTCTAGTGGTTCCATTGTTTTCTTTAATGTTACTATAATTGAAAAGATATTCTGTAATAGTGTCTTACTTCTACTTGAAACCTTCAAATTTCAAAGTTCTCTGAATTTTTAACATACAATTTATATTTCACTTGTACCATCAACTAAAACTAAGTTATTAACGAATAACATACATAATAACTAAAACTATGTTATTAACGAATAACATAATGAGATTATCTTAATTTCTTTTCTGCTTCTTCATTTTTCTTTGGCACCATTCACAACATTTTGATGGGATACCATATCATAGACTTATCTGAATTAATAAAAACTACATTATATTTTGTTTCTCTTGTTTCATTGACCTCTGATACATGAAAATAACTTCCGTGGCAGATCTCAATAGTACAAAACAAGATTGGTTCCACAAACCCTTTATAGCACTTTACTATATGCTCTCTCTCTCTCTCTCTCTCTCTCTCTCTCTCTCTCTCTCTCTCTCTCTCTCTCTCTCTCTCTCTCTCTCTCTCTCTCATACATATAACTTATGAGCTTAATACTACTATAATACGCATTATCTTCAATATCTCGTAAATTTCAATAGACACTCACTCTCTCGTGTTCATCTTGCATTTTTTCCCCTTAACGACACTTCTATACTTTGATAACAATTCTATTTAGACCAATTGGTTTCTCATCTTTGCCCTCTTCGCCACTTCACAACCCCCTTATTTATATTAACCAGATAGTAGAGTTAAAATTTCTGTAACTTCATGTCTACGAAAAAGAAAAGCTCTTGGTTTTAATGTTTAACATCCTGCTTGATTTAGATCCGACCCTTCTCTCTTTGTTAAGATAGCTAGCCACAACTTTCTTCCCTTCTAAGTTCCAAGATAACTATGCTACTTTTCTATCAAGGCATGAACCACCCTCTTAGCTTCTTTTAGCTAAATTATAAGTTTCGAAATCTCTGCATTTTTTTCCAGATAAATTTCTATAGCATTCTGTATTAGCTTAAGTGCAATATTTACCTTCTCATTGCAGCACCATTTTCCTCATTAGGTGGCCTTTCTACCCTTAGACTCTCCAAAAACCTCCTTTTCTAAGTTCAAATATTACTGGCCACATCATTTTGCCACCTCCATCTATATCCTAGTTTCCTTTATTCAAAACTCTTATCCTTGAAAATTATTTTTTTTACTATGCAAGTTCCACTATCTTGTTCTATGATCTTGAACCTCTTTTATACTTGTCAATTTCTTTATAAACACATCAAGTATCACCAATTCATGCCACATATGCTCTTCATCAGTTATTACTTTAAAATCTTTACACAATGATCTCTCTCTCCTAGTAAGAATGATCTATTAATTACATTTGCCTATTTCCTAAAATTTATTATGTAAGAGTCTGAAGCATATATTTCTAACTCCAAATTATAAGCCTTGTCAAAGTCCAAAATAATATTATATTCTTCCTCCCAATCAAAATTTATTTGTACTCATCTCATATGGAGTAACATTTTTTCCCCATGAGCATTGAAATTTTATCCAGCAAAGATCTTATCTTGGTAGGAATTGCATTGTGCAACTTTTCCATATCTTAGCAAAACCACTGCTTTATTTCTTTATTTTATAGTATTCGTGGAGCACAAGTAATAATAACACTAGTTGAGATTTCCCTAAACTATCCCTTGTTTCACATCCATTTTTTTCTCATTCTTCATTTCAACAACACGTTCTATCAATAAAATAATATTACACATAAATTCAAAAATTCTCCTTACTTTCTAACTACACATTCTTCCATCAATCCTTATTCCAAGTCAAATTCTTCTCCAAAAGGGTGTCAAACACAAGCTAAGTGTAACTGATATAATTCTTAACTTCTTCATGTAAACTTCTACGAGTTTGTCTTTTAAATTTGGTACAATGGCCAATCCCATTTCTACTCTTTACCTTGCCCATGTACCACATTTTATATCCCATTTTCTCTGTTCTTTCACCTCTCCTAACTCTTTTTTGCAAGTTTTTTTAATTTCTTCACATGCATCACTTCTATTAGTTCCAAGAATTTTCTTATTGATTTCCTTGTATTCCAAATTCCATTTGTAATTATATTATTTTGGACTAACTTGTTTATCTATCCATGTCGCCCTTGCTTACTTTCAATTTCTTCTGGTGTCAAAGTATGTTGCATAGGGGTAAGTCTCAACTCTTACCCACTTTTCATGCACATAATATCCAATGCAACATATTGGTTGTAAGGGATTCCCCAACCTAATGTACAAAGTGATTTCACGTATTTGACCATAGATTTATTTGGAACAAGGCTTAGTTAGTTTATGTCAATCTAGTGCACCTCCTCCCTTAACAGAACTGGCTACAGAGAAACATAGGCAAAGTTTCCTAGTAAATTCTTAACTGTAAAGTCAAATCCCCCTTCCCCCTCTTCCACCTAGAAAAGAAAAAAATTCTTACGTCTGGGGTACATATATGACAATATGGCTTCCACCTATGACAGAAACTAGCAACCTCTTATCAGTCACCAGTTTTATAGTCATGTCAACTCTTGTGCAGTGGAAAAAAGAAGATTCTGTGTGGTAATTGTAATGGTGCGGGATTCGTTGGTGGTTTCCTAAGTACACAGGACGAATAACATACAATGTTGGATTTTCAGTATAAGGTGCCATTGGTTTACCCCTGAATATTTCATCTTGGTGTTATCAGGATGGCAAGGACGTACCAGGCTGCATTATAGTAAAGAAGTTTTTTTTTTTTTTTTTTTCAGTGTTTATGGGAAAATATTTGAAGAGAGTTATGTACTCAATTTCATATTTCCCTCGTACTCGATACAATTGTTGAAGCTACCTGATAGCATGATTGGCTAGTCAAAACAGTACATCAAGTATTTGTAATGCACTTTTCATATGCTATTAAGAAATGTTAAAACAAGATCAAGTCTGAAAGCAATGCATGTTACATGTTTTTCCTATTCTCTTAGGAAGGACGATGAATGCTAGTTATTTTTTCAAGTTAACATTTATGAATTTCGCTACACCAAAGGTTAGCAATGAACCGAAGGGAGAACCAAAAAACTATTCATGTAGCATACTCCAAGTGTATTGAAAACAAGGCTTGATTTGTTGTTGTAGTAATTCTACTTCGTCCCTCTTCCTTTATCAGGGGCAAATTTGCCTAGTTAACCTGATCCCTAACTGTTGAGTTGGCATGCTGTTGCACCTCCTAGCGTTTCCCTTTAGACATTCTCACATCATTTAGCTCCAATCGCCCCCTCCCCCGCCCTTACCTCGAGTAAAGAAAAAAATCCAACTTCCTGGATTCATATATCACTGTATGGCTTCCACCTGCTGCAGAAACTAACAACCATCTCTCTTATCAATCACCAGTTTAATATTCATGTCAACTCTTGTGCAGGGGTAAAAAGGAGATTCTGTGTGGTGATTGTAATGGTGCAGGCTTCATTGGTGGTTTCATGAGCACTCGTGACAATTAACATACAATTTTTGGACCTTCACTGTACGGTGCCATTTAGTTCCCCTCTGAATTCAAATATCTCGTCGCTATCAGAGATGGCATGGCTGTACCAGGGTTCATTAGCATGCAACAGTTTAAGTACCTTTTTTTCGTGTTGCTGAGAAAATTTTAAAGATACGTAGAAAGACATAAATGTACTCAATATCAATTTTCCTCATGCTACAATTGTTGAAGGAACGTGATGGCGTAAACTGGCTAGCCAAAATCGTTCATCAATTGTTTGTAATGCATTTGCCTTTTACACTTAAAGACAGGTTCAAACCAGATCATTCATGTTTTCTCCAATTCTCTGAGGAAGTACAATTACTGCTAGTTTTTTCTTTTTCCTCTCAACATTTATGAATTTTATTAGATCGAATGTTAGAATGAGAGTGTCCCTTGCACCGTAGCCATTTACTGAAGTTATCCAGTCTGGCCAATAACTGTTATTCATTCCTTGCTTCTGGTTGTTTTCATAACATAGCAGCTAAAGTTTTTCTTCGGGGGAATATTCAAAATAGCCTATGAATAGTGGCTTTTTAAGATTTTTGTTAAAAAGTCAGTTTTACCCTTAATGAAATGGGTCATTTATTGCAGATCAAGTCCTCAATCTTTATAATTTTTTCGAAATTAGTTTTATTCTTGTTTTTATTCATCATCACTAGACGTTTCTTCTGAATCTGATTTCTCTTCGAATATTTCTTCATTTACTTCTATTTCTTCAATATCAACTTCTTCACATTCATCTCTAATTTGTTCAAAGTCCGTAATTAATATTCTAACTTTATTTTTTGGGCATTCAGTGCTAATATGACCTTCTTCATTGCAATTCCAACATTTACATCGTTTTTTATCTAATGGTTTTTTATTATAAGGTTTATATTTTCTTCTAAAATATTTTCTTTTTGGTTTAAAATATTTCTTTTTAAACTTATTATATTTTTTATATTTCTTGGGTTTTATTTTTCTTTTTCTTTTATAATCATAACATCCCCAATTTCCTGGCACTTCGATATCTCTACAACAAATCATATCTTGTATAAATCCTGATTGTTTATAAATCATTTGATTACTACACATAGTACTTATTTCGTCTTTTATAGTTCTTATAATAAATCCTAATGTATATCCTTCTTCATTTCTTCCTAATTGTTTTTCTTTAATCTTACTTTGAAAATAACTATTCCATGGTGGTGGTAATTTTCTAATAAAAACTTCCTTATAATAATTATTATCAGCTCCACTTCCAAACATCATATAATAATATTTACTATATTCGCAGCAATATTCATTGAGATAACACATATTACAAATTTGTAAATGTTCCATTCTGTTTTTAGCATCTTCTATTTCTTCTAATCTAGCTTTAGTACTTTCATTTACCCAATCTTCTCCAAAGAAATTCTCTATAAATTCTTGTAGCAACTCTATTTATTCCTTCTATTATACTAATTCCAAATCCTGCTTCAATACTATCTTTCCAAATACCTTTTGTTGTTTCTTCTAATCCTCTATACCAATTAAATACATTTCCTTTAAATGTTGCTAATAAATATTCAGTTCTATTTTTATTATCTCAGACATCGCGATTATAATTAAAGTGTGCTATCATATTAGTATTCCATTCACTTATAGCTCTTCTAATATCTAATTCACAATCTAAATTTAAATATGAACCTGCAATTTTCATTGGGTTTGATTCTCTTAATATTGGTTTAAATTGGTCTCTATACATTCTTTCTTTGGTAGTTTTAAAATCTACTTTTGTATTAACATATCTTCTAGGGTCTATTTCTGCTTCATATCTAATGTTGCTAGTTTCTCCATATTCTTCTTGTTTAACTCGCTTCGTGGTCCTCCTGCTTTTTCCAACCATATGATTTTTAGTTATTTCTTCACAAATTTTTAAGTCTTCTAAGTCAAATATTAAATTTTCCATTTCTTCGATCATTGTTCTTCTATAATTAATTTTCCTTCTTCTTTTTCTATAAGATTTTCTTCTTGCTTTCTAAGATCAATCAATAATTTTTCTATATCTTCTTTTAATCCTCCATTAAGTTGTATTAATTCTTCATATTTTTCAATTTTCTTTCTAACTTCTTTAAGTTCTTTGGTATAATCTGGTTTAAATGGTTTTTCTTTATTTAGATTTTCTATTATTCTATTCAAAAGATTTTCTATTCTTAAAAAGTTATTTTGTAGTCTTTCTTTCTCTTCTTCGTAGCCTATTTCAATTCTAGTTATTTTTTCATCAATTGTTTTTATATTAAATTAATTTTATCATTCATACTCATATTTTAGGTTTTTTATAAGATGGTTTTGCAATTTCAAATCCTAATTTATTTAATAGAATATCAAGTTTATAATTAATATTGTCTATTTTTTCTTCTAAAGTTGCTATTTTATTAATACTATTTTTCTGTGCAATTTTTGATATTCGATTTTGAATTTCTTCAAGTTTAGCTTCATCAAGTATTTCTAAATTATTAATTTGTTCTTTTATTTTATTAAATTGTTTAGACATATTTTTGCTTAAAACTTCTAACCTTTCTTTAGCTATTTCATCTTTTGGATCAATATTATTTATTTCGTCTATAGCTTCTACATCTTTAGATTTTAATTGTCCTAATTGTTGCCATAAAAATGCATTAGTCCAATTTGTAGTCATATTTAACCATTCATCTGTATTTCCCCATGAGCTTAAAGGTTGAAACAGAGTTGTATTCCATTTTTTAGTTTGATAACTTCCTATTGGTAATCTAATATTTTCTATTTCTTGTTTATCAAATCTTATTTTTGTTGGTAAACTCATATTAGTCTGGTATATTTAAGGAATTAATTATTATATTATTTATCATTTGTCTTATTTCTCTTCTAAATTGTTCTTCTCTTCTTAATTCTCTTGTAATTTCATTTCTTAATAATTCTCTTTTAATTTTATTCCAATTAGAAATTTCCCTTTCTATTTCTCTACGATTATTGTCAGTTATTATACATGCTCTTCTAAAATTTTTATTTTATTATCACAAAATTTTCTAGTTATTCCAGGCATATTTTTATTCTATATCGTCAAAACTAAGATCAAAATCATATAATCTTAAATTTCATTATAACTTACATGCTCTGTAGTTTCAAAAGTTCTTTCACTATTTTCACTATCTAACCAAAAAAATATAATCATTTTTATTATTTCTTTAGGCAATCTTTCTTTCAATCCAAATGATACAATTGTAAGGCATTTTTCATAATATCTATTATCTCTTTTTATGAAATTTATTCCTCTAGTATAACTATCATAAGTTTCTGGAATTTCTATCATGTGACTATAATCAATACTATTAGTATATCTAAAAGGTACAGATCTATAATAAAACTCATAACTTTCCATGATAAAAGTTTTTCAAAGTAAACAATCTTATAAAAATTCTTATATAATAATTTTCATGCAAATTTTCAGACAATAAATTTTCTTGTAGCTTAAAATAAGGGCCTTACCACGCTTCGCCAAATAGCAAGAATGTTATATGTTCCTGGTCACCTTCACACAAGAGTTGGCCAAAGTCCGATAGCATTACAGCAAAATGGACACAAAAGCACTCAAAACTCTCAAAAGGACTCACTGTGTAGAACAACACTCAAAGCGTAATAAAAGATTTATTTCAAACTCAAAGATTTTATTGATCTGAAAATAGCTTGAAAGCTATTATACAAAGATTTTTACAGAGATTGATACTCCGAAGAGTGGTTTCTACTTTCTAAAGAGAATGATTACAAAGATCATTGTTGAAGGTTTTAGATGGTAGTTCAGGATGAGATTTCAGATGGCTAGTTTTCGATGATCCTTTCTAATGAGAAGAGTCTCAATTTATAGAAAGGCTCGCACTTCACCGAGAAGCTTCTGGCCAATCAGATTTTTACAACACAAAAGTAAAAAGTACAATAATTTCAAAAGTGGTTGAAAATATTTAAAGTGCTTGTTGGTTGTCTTTATTCCAGTGTCGGCAATTTCTTTTGATTCCAGCTTGACAGCTGTCTTCTTATCTTCAAAGTTCACATGGTTCTGTCAGTCACGTTTTTCTTGATCGTCCTTCACTTGTGGACGTGTCCCATGAGTCGGCAGGCTTCTTTAATGCATTCTTCACTGCCAGAGAATTGATCGTTCATAATTCCGCAGATTTTTTCTTCAAGAATTTTTGATTCTTTATCTCCTCTACAGATAAGGATCCAATTATTGCTCATACCATAGACCATGTATCTTTCTCCAAAAAAGAACTGCATTGTTGAGCAGACTGATTTTATTCCGAGAGCTCGTCTGTAAATCATCCATTTTCTATTAATAGTGGGTAATTCTTTAAAAATCTGAATCTCTTTAAGTGGATTTCCATTATTTTTCCGAATTGTGATGAGATGATGTTCTCCATACTACTCTGGTTCTTTATATTCAGGACTAATTGTGTAAAATCTCAGTTCAATTGGTTGTTTATCACTGAATTTTTTAACACAATTAACAAATTCTTTGTCAAACTGTTCGATTTCTTTTAGATCTATCCCTGGGAAGAGTCGATCTAAAAATCCAAATGCTGCCAATTTTCGAACAATATTAGGATCTGCTCCTTGAACAGCACCGAACCATGGATAAATCGCCGTTGGAAGGGTCACAAATATAGAGAACTTCCTTCTCTGAAATTATATACCCATTCTGAGAATTCATAATACTCCTTTTCCATTGGATGTAGATTAGCTCTGATGTGATGAGTAGCAATTATTCCCTTTGGTGATTTAAGGTCACCAATTGGTGATTTTTTATCTTCTTGGAATTCACTGATAACAGTAGGCTGTTCCAATGGGCCTTTTGATAAGGATGTTTGAGTACTAGACTCAGCGGCTCCTTTTCCACTTGTAAATTTTTCCAACAATTTGTCCATACTGACAGGTAGTTGTTGTGGACCCTTTTTTATGACATTTTCCTCTTGCGAGGTAAGAGGGTCATTTCTCTTGAATTTTGATTCTCCACTTGAGGTGGATGTATTAATCTCCCGAAATGGGATGTGACTAGCCTTTCGGCTGTATTCACCTTTTAAAGGAGGATACTCCTGGCTGCAATTTGCAAAAAAGTCTAAACATTCTGACAATTTTTCAACTATTTTTTCTTTGTTATCATTCAATTTTTCAATCTTTTTCCCACTTTCAACAACTTTGCTTGATAAATCACACAAAGTTTGTCGAATATCAAGATGATCTTCTTGAACAGCAAGATAATCTGCATTAAAATCTGTTAGAAGATCTTGTAATTCCTTTGTAAATGCTTCAATCTTTTCCATATTCATGATTCCTGCTCAAGAAATCAGCAAATAAATTATCTTTTCCTTTAATATATTCAAATTTAAAATTATAAAAAGATAGTAACACTTGCCATCTATGTAATCTTCTATGTTGAGGTGAATTTGGTAATTTATTATTTACTAGTCCGTTAAGTTGTGTATTATCAGTTTGAACAATAAATTCCTTGGGTAACAAAAACATTTTAAATTTGTTTATTCCTTTAACAACTGCCAATAATTCTTTTTCATTGGTTGAATAATTTACTTCAAAGATTATTAAATGTTCCACTAGTATACCCGCAAATTTCATTTAAATCAGCTTTTAATAAAGCACTCCAATATAAATCAAGCATCGGTTTGAACTATTAATTTATCTTTTTCATCAGGAAGTCTAAGTTTAGGTAAATTTCTACAATTTTCTTTTAAATTTTTAACACAAAGAGTATGTTCTTCATTCCAACCTAATTTATTTGATTTTCTTAATAGTTTCTGAAGTTTATTTCTTTTTTCGCAAGTTTTTCTATAAATCCTTCAAGATAATTAAGACAACCCAAAAACTTTTGAATTTGTTGCTTATTTTCTAATTTATCAGAAATAAAATTATTTTTCCGAAATATGAGGTTGCAATTTTATTCCATCACTATTTATTATCATTCCTAAGAATTCAATTTCATGTTTTGCTACTTCTGCTTTTTTCTGACTAAGTATTATACCTTCTTTTGAGCAAAGTGTAGCAAAGATTCTAAGATGTTTAAGATGATCTTCATATGTTTCTGAACAAACAAGTATATCATCCACATAAACAATAAGAAAATTATAAGTTTTAAAAATTTCATCCATTCTTCTTTGATAAATTTGTGGTGCATTTTTTAATCCAAATGGCATAACTAACCATTCATAATGTCCTTGAGGAGTACTAAATGCTGTTAATGGTATACTATTATCTTCTAGTTTAATTTGCCAAAATCCAGATTTACAATCAAATTTTGAATAATATTTTTTATTCTTAGCTATATTTATTAATACTTCTTTATTTGGTAAATAATATCCATCAAATTTAGTGTTTTTATTAAGTTCTTTATAATTTACTACCATCCTAGGTTTTCCTCTTTTTATTTCCGAATGATTTCTAACCATAAAAGCTGGACTACTATGAGGGCTATTGCTTCTCCTTATAAGTTTTTGATTAATAAGTTCTTGAATTTGTTTTTGAAATTCTTCCTTATCTTCTTGATTATAGAGCATAGGTTTGACTCTAATAATGATTGTTGGTTCTAATAGTTCTATTTTAGCTGTTGTTTTTGATTTTTCCCATTTTTCAAGTGGGTTTTCATTATAATTTTTAGCTAAAAGATCTTTTATTTGATCAAGAGTAATTGTTTTGATTGAATAATTGAGTAATTTTGGTATAAATTCTATTTTTTCACCACGCTCGAAATTGGTTTGAACTTGGAATGGTTTAAATTCTCTAGCAATTTTTAGTAAATGTCCACATGGTGTTTTTAATTGAATAGTATAAATATTTTGACTATATTGAATAAACTGTTGTAGAAAGTCATTTCCAAGAATAATATCACAATCATTAATATTATATTGGTAAACATTTCTTATGGTTACTATTTTAGATCCTATTATAACTTCTATATTTTCATTTTTATATTTTAAAGATTCTCTTACTCCAGTTATTCCTTGTAAAGTTAATTGTTATTTATTTTCTATCCATTTTGGTAATAAGAATTCTTTAAAGACAGTTATCTCACTCTCGTATCAATTAGAGCGCAAGTAGTTATTTTTGATTCAAATACAGTTATTTGTATATATACACTTATTGGGAATTTTATTTCTCGACTCATTTTTCTTTAGGGCAATATGTAGTTATTCCTTGATGTATAATAAGAATTCCTTCCTTGTCTATTTTATAATTATCAAGACTATTTAAAAATGAATTTCCTAATAATATTGGATGTTCATCAAAATTCATATTATTATCAATATAGCATTCTATGCTTAATAATAAATTTCCTAATTTAATTTGAACTTGTCCTATGATATCACAAGAGTTTATTTTTCCTTCAAAATCTCTATAACTATAAGGTTCAACTTTTTTCTTTTTAATTCCTTCATCAATAAGAGAGCAAATATGATTCTGACTTGCTCCAGTGTCAATAAGTATTTTAATTTCATTTATCCATTTACTTCCATTAAAGAATTTTCCTTTGATTCCATAGACACTATTTTTTTTATTTTGTATTATTTTTGAAATACTATGTCTTACTGTATTATTTCCAATAATTATTTTATTTTCTTTATATGTTATTTGTTTTGGTATTATAGGTTGATCAATACTTATAGCATCGTCATGTCCTATCTCAAAATTTTCTATTTCTTCTATGTCTTGTTCTCTAGGTAAGATTTCTTCTCCTATATCCCTAAATTCTTCGTCAATTTCTATAAAAGGCTTTTCTTTATATATATTTCCATAATTACTATTTGTATAACAATACAATCCTTGATATAATATAGTAAAGACTTTATTATCATCTTTTAATATTTTATTAGTCATCTTAAAATGTAGACTAAGACAATCATCTAAATTTTTATCATTTATATGCACACAATATCTAGGATAACAAGTAAATTTTAATTTTTTATAGGCTAAATTTCCTTTTATTATTCCTAAATTTCCATTTTCTGCAGTTATACATCTTTCATCTTGTAGATTAAGTATTATAGGACTATTAATTCCTTCTTTAAAACATGATTTTATTATTATTTGTATTCCAAAGAAGGTAAACATAAGATATTTTATCTCGTTTTTCTTGTTTTAATTTTCCTAGGAATTCATTAATATTTCTTTTTGTTATAAGATTTAATTTTATTTTTCCTTGTGTATGTTTAATATCTATGGCTTTTTCTATTTCATGATATTCATTAATGACTAACTTTTTTCTTCTAAAGGCTGATCCTAAAATATTAAACAATTTATTTTCTCCTGGTGGTTTTAGACTTAATTTTGCTCTATTAATTTTTCTAAATTTTTCCCAATCAAATTTTCCTTTTAAGGCATATCCCTCTACTCCTTCGTATACTTCAGTTTCTATATTTTCTGAATTTTCTATTTCCATGATCTTTAGGTATCTAATTCTTCAATTCTCATAATTTCATTATTAAGAACCCTTTGTATTCTTTTTAAAGTTTTCATTTCTATAAAAATAGGCATTTTAACAAGATATCCTATATTTTCGTCTAAAACTTCATCAAAATCTATTAAAAGAAAAGTAATTTTCTTTTCAAATTTTTTCTTTATTTTAAGACTATCGGAGTCTTTTATTTTATTAATCAAATTTCTAGATTTATTAACAAGATGTTGAATATAACTATCAGTATCTAAATATTCAGTAGAATTGTTAACGTACCATCCTATGCAAATTTCGTTATTATCTTCCATTCTCTAACATCTTTAATTCCTCAAGATATATGGCTCTGATACCATTTTTATGTGACTTAAAATGCAAAAATACAATTAATTCAAAAATAAATTTTGGCTCAAGATAGGTGGAAAGAGTTGATGGTGAAGAAAAGTTAATTTTTTATAGCAAGGGGCAAACAATTTTGTCGAATCCAAAATTAAATTTAAAGTTTAAGGACTAAAATGACTTGTTTTAAAACTTTTTATTTTAATGGTATTTTAGGTATTTTAGAATGTTAAAATGGTCAAAGGCCATTCAAAGGCCATTTTGGAATTATAGCCTTGAATTTGGGCCATTCACACGTATATCCTCGTTTTTCTTCAGTGGCTTTGGAAGGAAGATGATTTTTCTTCTGAACTTGTTTTGCCTCTAACTATTAACTCTCCCCTCTTCTTCTGCTCTTCATGCACCCCATCTGGATATGACTTTTTTATTGGTATGGGAGCATAGAGTAATTCCCCTTACTATGGTGGTCATTAGAATTATAGCTGAGTAGAACCTGCTAAAATAGTTAATAGCCATAGCTTTATAATTCTCCTCCTCAAGCCAGACTAAGAGGACATCTAGTTTGCCATCGTTACACTCGACATGCATGACACAACATAGGTCCCAGCTCGAAACAGTAAGTTTGGACAATCACAAGATGTCCAAACTAATGTTATCGATGCTAAAAGGAAATTCAAGTTATAAACAGTAAGTTTGGACAATCACAAGATGTCCAAACTAATGTTATCGATGCTAAAAGGAAATTCAAGTTATATTATTAGGAATCATATGATCATCAAACATAGCTAAGTGCCTATAAACCCTACCTATAACTTTGAGCCCTTGTATATTAGCTAGCTCAACCATAAATAACAATAATTGTGCAAAAGCATGTCCAAGCTCGAGTTCTCTTGAAACTCGGATAATATTCCTTTACAGGGTCAAAATGCATTGAGCTCAGACTCCAATTGCGCATCATCTTGAAAGGATCTCCAATTCTCTCGCAATAAATTACGAGCAATGCTACATGCCCAGGGAAAATGTACAAATGAGTTTACAAAATGTCACATGACAACATTTCATTGAATTTTGGACAAAAAAAAATAGTCAAAACAGTATGTTGCAGTTAAAACAGTCAATCAGGTGCTGAGGTAGCACCTGAATCCTTAGTACCTGAAAAATTGCCTATACATTTCTACCGTACAAGTATCATTTTTGACAAATTACATGTTCGTTCACTCCAAGAATGAAAGGTGGTTGTTATCAATTCTACTGGAAACTCTTAACGAATTTCCACTTCAACTATAGCATTAGGCGGCAAAGTCAAATATATCGTAGAAAACTCCCTCTCCATTGTCAGTTTTGCAATTTCTTCCTAGTTTCAAGTTCTACAGCATGTTGAATGAAGTCAGCCTTGCCCATAAACAGCAGTCACCAAGTAGGGGGTGTGAATAATTCGAACTGCTAGTCTGTGGCTAGTAATTTCATTTGCTGTTGAATTGTTTTTCTCTCTTTGCAAATTTTCTTGAACATATGCTGTTGAGTTCTACTGGCCAGAAGAACTGTTAATAGTGTTTAATGTTCCATAGTCCATTTGAATAAAAATTATGGCTAAAAGGGGTAGATAGGAGGGAACACTTGGCTTTAGTTACCGAATATTGCACGTGTTTGGGAATCTTTCCTCGGAAGATTGAAGCAACACAAAATATCTTTTAGAGTACAATTGGTACATAAAACATGAACCTTGAAATAATAGAAATGGAAAATGTATGAAATATTAACAGTGATTACACTTAATGAACACGATTACATGAGGAAAACTGCTAACTTTGTTCATCATGACAATATCAAACGAAGGATATCCCCAGAAAACTTGAACGATTTCTCAGTTTCTTCCAGGCAATGATTCTTCTCCTCCCTAGTCCAGTTCTGATCAAAATTACCACATCCAAGAATTCGATAAGAGATCAAGTATCAAATCAAAAAATTACATACCAAAGAGTTAAAAAGATTGCGTGAAAAGTTAAGAAGGGGTGTTTAAGAAATTACTTCAGCAACCCGGTTCAGCTTCTCTCGAACCTTCTGCAACAATTGGGATAAGTCTCCATCCCATTTATAGAATTCCAACTCCTCCTTGTTAAGGATCTTTTCTGCTACCTGATGGAAAAGAGGCCATAATTTGAGTTTAACATAGCCTCTAAATAGGATTCTTCCTCCCAGTAACATAAAGAAAACTATGCTCATTTGGGTGTTAGATTTTGCACAGCATGCTTTCTAAACGAATTGAAGATGAGAGATCAGACTATCTCCGAGAAAATAGGGATCACGACTCAGGTAATTTGCACAATTTTGTTTCAGAAAAATGAGGAGATGAATCATTTTATCATATTACACACCAGAACTACAGCTTTAGACATAGTATAGCTCACAAAGTGAAGCTCAAATCAGAAATAAGTTCAAAATGCCTATTTTTTCTTATAAACTGAAATTGCTTACCTTCTTCCCAATCATTCTCCCACCAGCTGTATGGGCAAAGTATATGTTATAGAAGTGGCAAATGAATGCTTGAGGATCCTTTTCGGATAGTTCTTCCAGATACTGAGCATAGCTAACACCAGGAGAAGATGGTTCTGGGATGGCATAACCTTGCGTCTTAAACCATTCCAAATCTTTTGCAAGGCTTTCTGATCTCTCTAACCCTGTGTTCCTAAATTCTGCATCTGAACTCAAAATAACAATACTAATCAGAACTTCACCAAAACCCCCTGATCACTAACTTACAAATAGCTAACAAAGACTTCGAAGAATGTGCATTTACTTTCTTTACTACTATTAGAAACGTATTCAAGAATGCAACTCCTGAGCAAAAGAGTGAGTACTAGAGTGAAAGACAAAACAATGTCACACTCTGAAGACCATTTAGCAGTATCTGAAATAAAAGGTCTCATGTTTCTTTAAATAATGATAAGCATCTTCTTGATAAGTTGATGGAGCATGTTTTACATCAATAGCGAATAATTTCTCATGTGGATTTCTTCCCCAAAATGAAAAGTGGAAACTGATTTACAGAAAATTGTAGAAGCAAATAAACTGATAATTAATATTGCCATAGCAAAGAACTATTATGCACACGGCCAGGAAGTTAAATATTTGGGTTTAGGTCCACATTGAATAAGATATGGATGAGGTATATATGAGGATGCAGGTAAGTACTACAAGGGTTAGGAAAGCACCATAGGACTGGGACACATATTTGCTGCATACAAAGATAAGTCTCACAATTGCAATCTATATTATTCAGGTGTATAAAAAGCTCATATTCCGGAGAAATGCAGTGACTTCTCATTGGAGTCGATAAGTATGACACAATTCATAACTTTCTGAAATGATTGCTTTTCTAGTAAATCCAAATAAGTTGGGGGATCCTCCTAAAAAAATAAAAAATATTAATTCATATAGCTTCCAGAAAACAAACAAAATTGTAGTCCCTATTTGCCTTTGGCGCTTGTGGAATTGAAAAGTGAAAGTCAAGGTCATCTATACAATATAAAATGATGGCAAGAAATAATGAAAAATATTTCAGCAATTTTATTACAAGTATTTGCATGACAAGAGAGCTCAGCTAGAAAAACATTATGCTAAACTGCAAAAGCTTACACTCAATTCTACCTAGGAGAGCTATATTTTTATGTAGGCAAGAGGTGGAATTTGGGAAAACAGCCCTATGGTAATTAAAGATTACTAGTCCCAACTGCATGAAATGAAGAGATTGATTGTGATGGAGATGCAATCCTCTAACTGTGAGATATTGCAGAATAATGGATATTCTCACTAATTTTGTGGAGATAGTTCGGGTGAGGGTGATGCAATCCCATAAACATAGGTGATTTCATATTTCCAACCAATAATCAAGATTTTCTACTATGACCCAGCAAGATGGATGCCTTATTAGATGCTACAATCATGAAACAAAATAGCTAAACTTTGATATGTGTGCACCAACAAGTTGATGGTGAGTATTGACGCATGAGACAACAAATGAACCTTTGCTCCAGAAAGTAGAAGACATGATTGACAGAAAGATAAGTGGCACTCACATTGCTGCAAGCAGAGGCCATGTTTAACTACCTAATCTAAAAGATTAATCTGTTATAAACATTCAGACTTTTGATTGTTATGATACGAGATAATGACAAGCAATAAAGAAAAGTGTTGATGCAATTTCATTACAAGTCTTTTAAAGAAAGAGTTCCAAACAAGAGAAAACAATGTGTCACACTCAATTCTTACTAGGAGTGTAGTTATAAATATACATGTAAATGACAGGGCGTGAGCGTTAAGGGAAGGAAATGTGAATAGAATGAAAAAACTAGGTAATTAAAAATCATTATCCCTAACTCTACGGGAGATTCATTGCGATGGAGATGCAATCCTCTAGTTGTGGGATATTGATGAGTTAATAATTGCTTAATATTATCTCTAATTTTGAGAAAATGATAGCGATCTTCATGAATTGTTTTTGATATAACAGCTAACAATCAATATCGTATTATCATACGCTCTGTAGACAAAGAACCAAATTTCTGAACTAACAGAGGATCTATTATCTCATAAAAGCACAAAAATATCAATTGTTTCTTGCTGAAACTAAAAATTGTTCACCCGAATCGAGGATAAAGAGAGAGTCTTTCCAGCTATCTGGTAACTACAACTAGCACAGTTCAATCAAATTTACCTCAAAACTTATACAAGACAATAGTTTCAAAGCCAAACCTTAAACTTAAAAAGCAAACACATTAGCTTCCGAAAGTAAATCAAACATACTCACATTCAGGAAAAGCAGCTTTCTCCATAATTTTATCCAAGGTATCATAAACCAATTTACTGTCCACCAAGAATTTCAAATACCCTTCAACAGTAGGCTCCCATTTGGCCACGGGCTGACCCTCAGGCTCCTTTTCTCCTTCCTTAGCCTGGTCCCTTGTGTGCAATTTCATAGCCACAAATCTCATCTCCTCCACAAACCCCTTAGCCTCTCCAGGGTACCTCTTCTTGGACTTCTCAGCAGCTGCTGTGGCTGAAACCACCACCATCCTTGCCTTCCTCTGAGAAAAACTCAAGGTGGGTACTGACAAAAACTGAGCCTTAGGCTTATTCACTATTGTGAATTGAGGTTTCTTGAATAAGGACTGGGATTGTGAGATGGGTGTTATAGAAGCCATCACAGGATTAAGAAAAAAAATTAATGACTTGGCGTGGACAGATCAAACAACGGTTATTGTTGAGTGCAAACAAGATAAGAGTATTGAGTGAGAGTAGTCTTGAAGCTAGAGGCTATAGATTCAAGTCTGTGTATGTATATGTTTGAACTAAAAAATGGATTTTTGCTTGTTTATTGGTGGTGGATGATAATAACTGCAAGGCTATTCTTCCAAGGATATGGATATGTTTATTGATTCCCTTTTGTTTATTGAATGTTCAGAAGATGTTCCGTCACGGCAGAGACAATGGGTGGTGCTGTTCCATCCTTTACGACGTCGTGTTACGTCGGTTAATGAGTCATAGTTTTTTATTTTTCTCTTATCGTGGCTTTCTATACATGGAATTATTTGTGCCATCAAATTTAGGCATTCGAGAACAATAAATTAATAATTTCCTAATTTTAGTATATCGAAACAGGTAAATTGCAATAGAGGTTAAACTTTTATCATACTTACAATTAAGTCATTGGAACTTTAATTAGTACATTAAAGCCACCACACTTTAATTTACAAGCAACCATGTTACTCCATTTGACTTTCAACAACGAGCCAACCAGGGTTAGCTTATTTACTAATGGTTGACTTAGTGATTGTCTGGATTTAATTATAAGTTAATGAAATTATAATGTGTACGAACAAGTTGTGGATAAGTTGGCAGTAGATGTGGAACTTGCGAAGTTTGACTTTGATTTTTAAATTATAATGTGCTTACAATGAAATCCAAACAAACACTGGTGGTTGAATCAATTTAGTAGAAAAAATCCCAATATAAACACAAAATACTATTTCTCGTTTTGCAAGTGAGGTATCTTTTCACCCCTATCCTTTTGCTAATTCAATTTCCAAGTATAAACCATATGCCTTATAACATTACACCACTGGATAATTGATAAACTTCGAGTTAATAACAGGAGAAAATTTTGCATTCACCATGAACCCTGCACATTATACAAAATAATATTGAGTTATTGCATAATAATTTAGAGGAGAGCAAAATGTGAAAAAAAATTATGATAAGAACATTAAATACCTCAAACTATTTACATCTACAAAATTGTGACTGAGATTATTATCTGTCCATGATGTTCTAAAAATTGATCTCACTCCAAAATTGCACATTGGCATTATATGATCGAAATTGTGTGATTAAAATATGAGGAAACCTCTAAATCTTCCTCAATTTCTTCACCAAATGGAATGACTTGATTGCTTGAAAATTAAAGTATAGTGGTGAGACTGTACCAAAATAAAGTTAAGTGATAGTTGTAGAGATGGCAATTTTTCCCGCCCCGCCCCGTCCCCGTGGGGCCCCGCCCCGAATGGGGCAAAAAAACCCGCCCCGAACGGGTTGGCGAGGCGGGGCGGGACGGGGCGGGGCGGGGTTAGCCGCCCCGTCGCGGGTCGCGGGGCGGGGCGGGGCGGAGATGCCCCGCCCCGTGAAGAATTTAAAAAAAAAAAAATTTGTTTTAGACATTATTTGTTTTGGACATTTTTTTGTTTCAAGTGCTTGCTTTGAATATTGATATAGTTAGTTTGAACATTATTTGCTTTGAATTTTAAAATTTTGAATTTGTATTTTAAATAAAAATAAAAACAAATGGGGCAGGAAACGGGGCAAGTCCTCGCCCCGTATCCGTCCCACCCCGCCCCGAGCCCCGTCTAAGGTGGGGTGGGGCACGGGGCGGGGAGGGGGAGTGGCGGGGTGGGGTGAGGGTGCCCCGCCCCGAACCCGCCCCATTGCCATTACTAGATAGTTGCAAGTATAGTTAAAGTTCATTGACCTCTAGCACAATTTTAGATGAACCGATAATGTATTGGGCTCCAATTTAATGAGGTTTAGGGGAAAATGTATGGTGTAATAGTGATTTTTTGAAGGATGTGGGATTAAAAAAGAAGGAAATTTTTTTTGATTTATGTATAATATTATTTTATTGAAGGGTGTATGGTTGAAAATAAGAAAGAGAAAAATACATTGAAATTTTAATGGAAGCCAAATTACGGCGTAGTTAATTTTGACTCACATGTCATGCGGAACCCAACCAGAGTGACATGATTGCTCCTCAATAAGTATAATGTTTTGATTGCACAAAATTAAAGGTTATTGACCTAGTTATAAGTATAGTGAAAATTCAGTAACCTCTATTCACCCATTTGGCGCTTACTAACCTTTTTTTCTTTGGATTATTCAGCTCAACATTTTATTGATTAGACAATCTGTCCCAATTTTCAGCCAAACATTCTATGAAAATGATATAGAAAGACAACAAAACCTAAACATGAAAAATAAATTAAAAGACTAAACAAAAGACAATTAAAAAGGAGAAAATAACTTTCTTCTACCTAAAGTTCTCCCAACACCACGACTTTCCAAACATTTCGAGAATTGTTGCTGTGTGTAACTTAGGTAACCATTTCAACTCAGGGTAGAGCCGAGCTAAAATTTCAAACCTGTTTGCTTTCCATTTTTTAAGGGTTCGTTTGACATGATTTTTGTTTTTTGATTCTTGTAGAATAGCTTTTGAGGAAGTTACTTTAATTTTTGTTTACAAACTAATTTTTAAAAGAGTTTCCTATTTCAAAAGTACTTTTAAATAAAACCACATTCGATCAGTTTCTTCTAAAAACTCTTTTAACAACCAATTTTTTTTTTCATAAATATAATCAAACAAGCAGAAAAGCAGCTTTTGGATCTTTAAAGCTCTTTTTTTGCTTTTTAAAAGTCATGTCAAAAAAGTCTTAAAGCTCTTTCGTAACCAGCATAAGTCTACAAATCCAAAACTCTTAGCAATCATTGCCTATTAAATGATAAATGCGAAAAAAAAAAAAATTGACTAACATGATTGAATTTAAATGACAGCATAGATTTCGAAATAAACAAATTCCCAAAAATTTCATAAAGAAAAACTACGTGATTCGAAATGACTTATTAAGGGTAATCCCAAGTTTCAAATTATTAGTTTATAATAGAAATAAAATATTTGATTTGAATAGTACTGAGTCCATCTTACCCAAATAGTCGCGTCGCTTCGCGTTGCGTCATCTAGCTCTTATCATCTGAAAATAGGGAATGATAGTGTGGAATGAGCTAAAGCACAGTAAGCAAATCTTATTCATATGTTGTATGTTTATGATATGCATATTAATTACTTTAAAATAAATGACATTCCTCAATATATATCCCCTTTCCTTTAATTTCTTTAAAAAAAAAAAAAACTTTAACATTAGCATAGACATTAACATTGTAAGCTCACTCTGATGTATCGCGTTGCCAATCAGAATGCAGTGGTCAATTATTATTTGTAATCAGGTCAAATCCCCGATAATATCACAAAGCGGTTAACATTAGCATTAGCATTGAATATTGAACATTGGTCGGGTATGCCAGTCCCTCACGCTCCATTTCCCACTCACACCTTTCATAGCATAAACATACACCTCGTCACAAAATATTTTAGATACATATATTTAAAAACATTCATTGACTCATTGACATTTGGAAACTTTTATTTCTTGAGACTTCATGTATACATATGGATGCATTGACATGTATAA
The DNA here is from genome assembly GCA_035079005.1 of Fraxinus americana. NCBI lineage: Eukaryota > Viridiplantae > Streptophyta > Magnoliopsida > Lamiales > Oleaceae > Fraxinus > Fraxinus americana. The sequence goes on along the minus strand of CM068715.1, from coordinate 21,169,905 downwards.
ATATGTAATGAGAAACCTTAAAGACATAAAACATAATAATCAATGTTAACATAATAACAAATAAGATAACACATCATTACAACAAAAATGATTTTTTGCAACACATAAAAGTAGGGGTGTCTAAAAGTCTCGAACCGAACCGGACCAAACCGAACCCGAACCGAACCGAACCGAACCGAACCGAACTGAGCGGTTCTTCATAAATTAAATACCCGAACGGGTACCCGAATCGAGAACCGATGGGTTTGGGTCGGGTCTCGGGTCTAGACCAAGAACCGAAGAACCGAACAAGAACGAAACTAAATAATTTTTTTATTTTTTATATTGAATTAATTAAATTTTTTTTTTTTCCTATACAAATTAGCAAATTAATTGAATAAATTAGATTATTTCATAATTTTAATTTTTAAGCCCAAATCATTTTAAAATCCATTAGCCCATTTTAATTTGAAGCAAATGAATATACTTTGGCCTTGTATGAGACGGATTAAAATCGGATTAAAATTGAAAATATAACCGTTATTGTTGACTTTTATTAGACGAGTGGGACCCAATAACGGCCATATTTTCAATTTTAATTGGCTTTTAATCCCTCCCGAGCGGGGCCTTTATGTAGTTTTGTTGTAATATTAATATCTACTTTTTGGTATTTGTATGCATTGAATTAATCTTATTGGACGGCTAGTTTTGTATATTTTTTTGAATTTGGCTACGTTAATTTGTAAAAGTTACGAATGAAATGTTATTAATTGTATTTATGTAGTATTGCTGAAAATATTAAAAAATTTAATTATGGTACGGAACCGAACGGAACCGAACCGACCCGAACCGATCCGAACGGAACCGAACCCGAACGGTTCCATAATTATATTTGGACCCGACTGGTCCATTTATTAAATACCCGAAAGTTTTGGGTCGGTTCGGGTATCTTCAGAACCGAACCGAACCGACCCACGGACATCCCTACATAAAAGGCAACATTCAGTAATTGAGTGTTGTTAAAAGTGTTTATCGCAATATTCTAATAAGTGAATGTTGCAATTGGTTAACATAATTGAGATTTAACAACATTATATAAATACATGTTGCTAATGTCGCTTTTTGTAACGTTTATTGAGTGTTGTCAAAAATTTTATTTATTGTAATGTTTATACGGTGTTGCTAAAAAATCACTCTATAGCAACGTTTACTGACCGTTACTAATACTTAGATTATATAATCTTCCGTAATGTTAGTTTAATGTTGCGAAATGATTATATTTTTGCAACGTTTTATAACATATGCAAAAATGTAAACTTATCACAACGTTTATTGAACTTTGTTAATATGATTGTATAGACTAACTTTTCGCAACATTTGTTAAGTGTTAATAATATAGACGTTTCGTAACATTTGTTGAATGTTGCTAACAAGGTTAAATAGGCTAACCTTTTGCAACGTTTATAAAACGTTGCAAAAATATTTTGGACTCTTTTATAAACGTTGCAAAAATATTTTGGCCTATTTAAAAGAGTCCATCCCATTCCAACCCAACAATCCACAGAATACCCAATTCACAACCCCCCAACCCGACCCGCTTAATTAAAAAGAAAAATTAAAAAAAAAAAAAAAAACCAAAAGGAATGAAATCACACAACAGAAGCCCTAAACTTAAATCCAATCTCTCATTCTCTCTCGCTCTCCCCTCAAATCGCCAGCGCCGACCTTCATTTTTTAGTTTTCGAAGCTGGTTGTCGATCGTCCATGGACAGTCAATGCTTATTGTCCTCTAATTTCTGACTAAATCTCGTGTGAAGTTGACGTTAATAGTTATAACCGGTCAGCTTCTTTCTTTTTTCATCAAGTTTTTGTTATTTGCTTTGTTTTTCAAGATTTTGCTATTAGATTCCATAAAATTCCTTGTAGGTGGTTTTTGCTATTTTGATTTCATTATATAAGTATTTCACAGAATGTTGAATGTTGGATAGTTTAATTTTCATTGGGTTACTCCCAGTTTTATTATCTTATAACGATTTTCCTTCTTATTTTAGGGGAAAATGGAGTTTTAAGGAATTATCTATCTTCTACTGCTGCTACATTTTTGCAACGGTTTAATTTGGGTTGAAGAAAATATCTTTTAAAGAAAATCATAAACGTGTTATTCTTTTAACTAATACGCATGCAATGGACCTTGTTGCAAACATTTTGAATAAATAAACATGACCAAGTAACGATAATGTGCTCCTTATAGAAACAAACTATTCAACTCATCCATAGAAGTTTGATTGGTGATATGCATATGTGACCGTCCAAATATTTGAATAGTCTCACCTCATCTGTGATGAAACTTAATACTAGATTATGTTTTTTTCGTGCAGGCAATCTTTGATCTAGAAGAAGGAAAGTCGGTTGATGAATACGACTAGAGTCTCTTCTAAACAACATTGAAATTTTAGCTCCCATTTTAGTTGTTTCCCACTACATTGACAGCTACAAAAGGAAAAAAGAGAAATAGATAAAGGATCATCTTATTGACTGATGATGGTGATAATGCTGAAGAGATTGGCTGCAATGATGTTTTCACTGTTTTATTGACTGATGATGGTGATAATGTTAAAGAGATTATTAGCGATGACCATTTTGTTTGCTTGTTAATTGCATTTTCTTATTTTTAATATTTATGAGCAACCAAGATGAAGTGTAGAAGTAAGTTATGGCTGAGAACTAGTATTTGTTGATGTTCTTTAGCTAGCACCTTGACAATATTAGCTTTTGTCTCTAAAATATTAATCTTTCTACTACAATTTGGAAATAACATATGCAAAATTAATGCAGGGATATACTGCGATACACCTCAATTATGATCAGATCAAGTAGACATGTTAGTATGTATGTGTAGGGGTGGGCGTGGGTTGGGTTGGGTCGGTTTTTGCCCCAACCCAACATTGTCGGTTTGTTCGAAATCCAACCCAACCCATGTAAATGTTGAAACCCAACCCAACCCAATTATGTGTCGGTCGGGTTGGGTTGGGTTGGTCGGTTTGAATCATAAATTCCAATTTTTTTGACACATGTTGGAATTAGAAAGACTAAATATGATACCCTTCAGTAAAGCTCCTTTCCTCTGTGCATTGTGTAATCTAAAAACATATTGTAGGATTTTGTTTTTACAAATATATAGAGAGATGATACCTTTGCAAATAATCTCGAGTCTTGACCTTCCGTAGCCATGGAGACGACGTCGCTGGAATGGAGTGGGAGGCGCGTTTAGAGAGAGAGAGAGAGAGAGAGACTCCTTTTGGAAGATAGGGTTTGGTTTGTGACTTTTTTTTTAGGATAATTCTAGTTGTACATCAAAAATGCTACATCAAGGTCTACATCCCCTCACATGGAGGGGCCCATTAGAATAAAATATTCGAGTGGGCCCCTTACCCATGTGAGGGTGGTGTACACCGTGATGTACACCCCGATGTACCGCTAGCACTTCCCTTTTTTTTATTTACTCTCTTTTGTTTTGCCTTTTGTTTTTTTAATTTAACGCCTTTTTTTTTTTTTTTTTTTTTGGGGTCGGGTCGGGTCGGGTCGGGTTTAGGGTGCCAACCCGCGACCCGACCCAACCCAACCCGAAACCCGAAAACCGCCCAAAAAATGCAAAAAACGACCCAAACAGGTCGGTTTGGGTCGGTTCGGTCGGTTTCGTCGAGTCGGTCGGTTTTTTGCCCACCCCTATGTATGTGTACATTATAATGTTGCAAAAGCATCTTGCTGGTGGCACATCTGTGAGATCAGTTAATATTTATTTCTTTTATTTAATCTCAAGATTTGCTTTTTATTAACTTTGCCTTCTCTGTTTGTGTGTTGGGGGTAAAAACTAAGGCTAAGCTCGGCCAAGAAAATGTGGTGCATTGATGAAAGGACTGTATGTAGGGCTGTCATGGATCAGATCTTGATCCGAATCCGATCTGAATTCGATAAAATTAATGGGAGATGGATTCAGCGCTCAGTCTGATAACCATATTAAGATCCAAATTCGATAATCAGTTAACTAAATGGAGCAAATATGGATATAGGTTAATCTGATCCGATAACAACCCGATCCGAATTTTTAGAATAAAGATATATTATATAATAATATTATCCTAAATGATTGGAAATACTTAGGCATGGAAAGAAGCTTTGAAAACTGTAATGGACCTTTCAAAAACTCAGTCAATGTATACGAAAAGACCTTTCAAGAATGAAAATAAAATTCTCAAAAACTTTTCCCCTCTGACCTTTGATATAGACTTCTCCCACTTCTCACTTTTCTATAAACCTCTTATTTCTTTTCCCTTCTCTGCCACCTATATATACGTTTTATTTGTATTTATATTTTGTTTATATATTTCACGGTCTGTGCGAGTAGGGCTGTCCGTGGGTCGGTTCGGTTCGGTTCTGAAGATACCCGAACCGACCCAAAACTTTCGGGTATTTAATAAATGGACCCGTCGGGTCCAAATATAATTATGGAACCGTTCGGGTTCGGTTCCGCTCTGGTTTCGGCCGGTCGGTTCCGTTCGATTCTGTACCATAATTAAATTTTTTAATATTTTCAGCAATACTACATAAATACAATTAATAACATTTCATTCGTAATTTTTACAAATTAACGTAGCCCAATTCAAAAAAATATACAAAACTAGCCGTCCAATAAGATTAATTCAATGTATACAAATACCAAAAAGTAGATATTAATATTACAGCAAAACTACATAAAGTATATTCATTTGCTTCAAATTAAAATGGGCTAATGAATTTTAAAATGATTTGGGCTTAAAAATTAAAATTATGAAATAATCTAATTTATTCAATTAATTTGCTAATTTGTATACGAAAAAAATAAAATAATTTAATTAATTCAATATAAAAAATAAAAAAATTATTTAGTTTCGGTTCTTGTTCGGTTCTTCGGTTCTTGGTCTAGACCCGAGACCCGACCCAAACTCATCGGTTCTCGATTCGGGTACCCGTTCGGGTATTTAATTTATGAAGAACCGCTCGGTTCGGTTCGGGTTCGGTTCGGTCCGGTTCGGTTCGGGACTTTTGGACACCCCTATGTGCGAGCATTTTCTTGTTCGGGTTTCAAAAGAGATGACTTTCATTTCCCTTTTCTTGTTTAGAATCTCGTTATTTGGGGATATTTTTGTTTATTCTTTTTTCCTTGAAGCCTGTTAGCCAGCATTCTGTACACCGTTTTCCCAAGTCTTGTCCACGAAAAGTTCAGGCAAGAATTGACAAAGGGAAGCAAAAAATGAAATCACTGTTCAAAGTAAAATATATGCTTCTTTGCTTTTTCAATAAATAAATAAAATATCAAAAAAATCTATTTGTACAACACTTAGTGTGTTGTAATTTTTACAACCTCTCACATGGAGGTGGGTCCCACTAATTAATTAGTGGGACCCACCTCCATGTGAGAGGTTGTAAAAATTACAACACACTAAGTGTTGTACATGTAGTGGGGTTGATAAAATATATATACAGAGAGGAAATATTTTTCAATAAATAAAATATATGCTTCTTTGATTTTTCTGAAATCTATTTTTTATCAACATTGCAGTCTCTAGTAATTGATGGAAAGCTTCAAAGTGCAGAGATAGACGAGTTTATCTACCATGAATCTCTAGTTCATCCAGTACTTCTTAATCACGTAAGTAATTTCTCCTTAAAAATATAATCCTCTTTCAACTAGATTTTGTAATCTCGTTAACCCCCAAATAAGAATATCCAAATTAAGAAGTGGGATCGAAGAAGTTTGGTGTTGTGTATATATGCAGTAACTTTTTTATTACCTCTATATACCAATTATTCGTTATTGAATTAGAATGACATATTTTGTCAAATCTTCAATTAGTATCTTCTTACATTGTTGCATTCTTTCCCAATTTTCTCATTTCAATCTTGATTTCAGGACTTTCAAATACGTACAATAGCTGACAAGGCCGGCACTGAATCGGAGAAAAAAGATGATGCTTGGAATTTTACACAAGTTAAAGATTCACCTTGTATGGAATGATTTTGTAAAATTTAAAGGGCCAAAAGGAAATGAGATTGCACAGTGCAAACATTGTCGTAAAGAATTTGTAGGGGAGAGTGGTAAAGGAACTAGCCACTTAAAGATTTACTTAAAAAGGTGTAATGGGAAATGTAGTAGGGACATTGGTCAACAAAAGCTATCCATTTCCAAAAGCTCCTTAGCGGCTGCTGCCATAGTTAAAAATCATAAGTTTGACCAATTGAAAAGTAGGATGGATTTTGCTAAGATGGTTATCATGCATAATTATCCTTTTAATATGGCTGAACATGAATATTTTGAGATCTTTTGTAATGGTTTACAACCAATGTTTAAACTTGTGCCAAGAAATTCAGTAAGGTCTGATGTATTTGAAGTTTACAAAAGTGAGAAGGAGAAGTTATACAACCACTAGGAGAAACTTCCAGGTAGAATCACTCTAACTACTGATCTTTGGACATCTGATCATCAAGATATTGGTTATATATGCTTGACATCTCATTTTAATGATGATGATTGGGAATGGAACAAAAAAATAATTGGTTATAGATGTATTGAATATCCTCATGATGCAGAAACACTTTTTAGATATATCACTGACATGATTTTGGAATGGAATCTGGAGAAACAATTGTTCGCCATGGTGGTTGACAATGCTAGCATCAATGATGCGATGGTAAGAAGCTTGAAAAGTTGGCTTTGTGACAAATCTGCTATACATTTGGAAGGTGAGTTATTTCATGCGTTGTAGTGCTCATATTCTTAATTTGATTGTGCAAGATGGGTTAAAATTAATTGGAGAGTTTATTCATAAGGTTAGAGAAACTGTGAGGTATTTGAAAAGGTCTCTATATGCAACACAGAAATTTACTCATGCAAAAAATCAACTTAAGTTGAAAGATAAGAATAAGGCGAAGATGGATTGTTCTACTAGGTGGAATTCTACCTTTCAAATGCTTGAAAGTGCAATAGAGATGAAAGAGGTGCTTTGGAGCTTAGCACAAACAGATCGTAATTATAAACTCTATCCAAGTGATGAAGAATGGAAAATTGCTAAAGTTCTATGTGATTGCTTGAGAATATTTTATGATACAACAAATCATTTTTCCGGTTCTCATTTACTCACATCAAAAGTGTTTTTTCCTAATGTTTGTAATATTCAACTACATTTATCTAAGTAGAAAATTAGTGAGCATAGCTTTTTGTGTATGACCGTTGGCCCTATGAAACTGAAGTTTGTTAAATATTGAGAGGAGTGTTGTTTGGTATTAGCAATTGCTGTTGTTTTTTATCCAAGATTTAAAATGGATTTGGTTGAATATTATGATAAGCTTTATGGTGTTGATACTCATACGTATACGGAAAGAGTTCATAAGGCCATATTTGACCTTTTCAATGAGTATGATGATAATCCATCTTAGGTGGAAGTAAGTCAAGTACTTGGTTCTAGTAGTGATCATGAAATGGGGGCTTCTCTAGAGGACCAATTGAGTGGGTTTGAATCTTGGTCAACACAATCTTGATCTTCTAATTTGTCATGTTCTTCTAAAAAGTCAAGAGTTAGAGAAGTACTTGAAGGAGCCACTATTTCCAAGAACTGAAAATTTTAAAGTTTTGAATTGGTGGAAGGTTAATAGTGCTAAATTCCCTACTCTTGGAAAAATTGCTGGTATATTAGCTGTTCCTGCAACTACCGTTGCGTCTGAGGCTGCATTTAATGTTCGAAGAAGAGTAATTGATGATTTTCGTGCTTCATTGCTTTCGAAAACTGCAGAGGCTTTGGTGACTACACAGCATTGGCTTCCCTCCTTGAAAAAGCAAAGTAATTATGTTGATATATTTTTTTTTCAAGCAGCTATATATTATTATTTATTCCTTACAAGTACTTAATTTGTAATGTCCTTGTAGAACTTCACATGAATGCTACAAATAAGGCCCCACAAAACCAAAAATAATGTTCCTTAAAGATTGAAGTTTTTGTAAGTTTTACTTATAAATCTATGTTTTTAATTTCTTGAAATGATGTCTATTTTGCACACCATTTTATTCTTAAACGTATTTTTTGTAGGTGGGTGGAATGGTGGGTTATATGAAATGGAGAAATAGCCGAAACTTCTAAACTTGTGTTGATTTTTTTTCTTAGTTTTTGTTACTTACTTCTCTCTAGAACATTTGTTTGATATGTATTCATTGAAATATGCATATTTTGGTTCGTTTTAGCTTGGTATTATCTTGTGGATTGTTCTTGAACATGCCAATTGCCATTTGCCAACACGTTAATATGGTTATTTCCTTATATTGCAATAAAAACGAATATGTGTAAAATATTTTGGATCGGATTATCGGATCGGATATCCGATAACAAAGCAAATTAGATATGGATTTAACAATCAAATATTCGTCGGATTATCGGATCGGATCGAATCTGTGAATTATTCTTATCGGATCGGATCGGATATGGGTAGATCTGGTCCATATCCAATCCATTGATAGCCTAACTGTATGGCTATAAAGGTTTTGGTATCGAATGGATTACAGAATGATACGAGCATTTTTTATGTAGGTAATGTGAATTGTTTTTGTAAATAAGCTCTCGTGAGGCTTTGATCAATGCTATAAGATTTTGAGAAGAGAATAATTCACTTTCCTATCTATGTATGATCATATTAGATTGTGTGCCAATAGCAACAGAAATTTACTGATGGACCATTTGTTGTGTGAGGAGTACAAAGGAGATATATACACACACTGATAGATCAGAAAAGAAAAGAAATGTCAGCAGTAAAATGACAGCTTCCTAAGCTTATGAGCAATGAAGTTTGAAGCTCTTCAGCCATGCCTAGTCTTCATTTGAACCAGTTAGAAAATCTCTTTACAATAAACCTTTTTGGTATCCAAATATACTTCGTTTATAGTTTATGTTATTTGTTGACTCATCAAAGCTTTGACATGTAAGAGCCCGTATTACTAACTTTTGACAATGATATCTGAATCTTTACAGCAAGAAAATGAGAAGGCTATGGTTGATAAAATGATTGCAAAGCTTGCAACTGTTTGCTGGGACAAATGCATCACACGCACTCTTGGGAGCAAGTTCAGTTCTAGCGAGTTGTCTTGTCTCACCAACTGTGCTCAACATTACATGGATACGAGTCTCATCATCATGAAATGCTTCCAGAACATGCAGTGAAGTTAGACCTATGTCTTCGATAGACTTTTCTTGATCTCTAAAGTTTATTCTTAGTAATCTTTTTGCTGCTACTTCAGTTTTCTTGAACAAGTTGGTGATATTTTTGATAGTAATGTTATGAATTGATAATTCTCCGGTGAACCAAAAAGGGCTTCAACTTATAAGTTTTCTGTTCAATGCCTTGCTAATTAATACTGTAAAGAAATTATTTGCGGTTCGTAGTTTGTGGATAGAATTTTATGGCTCTACAAAAGGCATATCTCGAAATACGAAATGAAATTTTAATTTCAATTTGATGCACAACTAAAAAGTCTTTAATTATATTGTTTAATTTGCGAATTTTACTATAAAAATGTATTTAAATATATTGGTAAATATAAAAATATAGAAATGACGATTAAAAAAAAGACGTTGGGCAGCGTTTGTAAAATGTTGCAAAAACTAATGACAAAAGAAATGACAACGTGTAACCGATGTTGCGAAAATGTACACAATTTACAAATAGGTTAAGACAACATTTATAAAATGGTAAAAGAAGAACGACAACATTTAAAAAACGTTGCAAAAAGTTGATCACAAAAGTAACGACAATACTCAACAAAATGTTGTTAATATGTTACGACAACACTCAAAAAAACGTTGCAAATAGGTTAAAGGCAACGTTCCAAAAATTTTGCAAAAATATTAATAACAACATTTTTGAAACATTGCGAAAGATGGACACAAAAGTTTCGACAACGTTTGATAAACGTTGCAAATTCTTTTTGCAACATTTTTAAAACGTTGCAAAAATTAAATGGTAGCATTTGGATTTAGCCTTTTGTAACGGTGTATAAATGTTGCCGTATCGTTTTATTATATGGCAACACTAAAGCCTGCAACATACGCACAAACGTTACAAACGCTGTGAATGATAATTTTTGTTGTAGTGCATCTATCCATTTAACCATATGACATACTCGTGAAACGAAGGATGTTTACTTACCTTGAATCCTAGCAATTTAGTTTTCAAATGGCAAGTGAAGATGTTCTTAACCACCCACGAAATCAATGCTCCTAATTCGTTATCATTTACTTAGGAACTTCAACTAAATACACCTTTAAAAATATCATTAATTCAAATGGTACTAATTGGTTCAAGGATCACTAAAATATTAATCCATTTTACTACCTACTTCAAGAATATATATATATATATATATATATATATATATATATATATATATATATATATATATATATATATATATATATATATATATATATATCCAGTTCAAATCCTCTTCATGACTGACATTGAAAGGAAAGGAAAGGAAATCGATCATTAACAACCATATGCAGAGAGTGCAAATATTCCAAAGCAAGCACCTGGTCATATTACAACCTCAAACGTATATTTCAATATAATGTGAGATGAAAGGGAGATGGAAAAAGATAGCAAGTCACCAATAACAACTCACAACTTCAGCTATATATACGCGAGCAACATCTTCATCTAAGCATCCTAGATTTCTCAGTAATATATATATATATACAGACAAGTAAATGAATAGAAGAAACAAACCTAAAACATGAGATGTTAAAGTTAAAAAGTGATACAAAATATACACACACATCAGAAAGAAAACATTTCAAAGCAGGTAAACTAGCAATGTTATTAAATTTTTAAATTGGATATCTTCAATTGAATCTCCAATTGAATATCCAAAAAGTCAGCAACTTCATTTTGAACGGATTGATTGCTAGAGGAAGCAAACTCCGCAAAAGCCTTCTCCGCATCCTCTCTTCTTTTAAATGCCCGGTAAGAGTTGTTTGAAAACCCATCCACCTGTTGCTTTGCTTCATGCCAAGAATCGTATATTCCAGGTATACGACCGACGAAAAACAAAGATATATTTTCCCCCTCTGCAAAAATGATTTTCGAATTTGACATTGATTTACCTTAACTTTCAATTTTAAAACTAAATACATCAACAAATTTCATTGCTAATTTCGAATTTGACATTGATTTACCGAAGGCGAAGGCTGTGCAGTGCAAAATGCCTAAAAATCGTCTTCAGCATCTTCCCTCATCGCGTACGACTTGTGGCAATTATTCCGAAATCCTTCGACCTGGAGATTTGCTTCCCCCCAGGTATTGTATATCCCTGGTCGACGACCTACAAATACCACCCAAACAGTCATGGAATTTGAGGAGGAAGAGAGTAGGGTTTGGAGGAAAATTTGAGAACTATGTATTTGATCGTAATTTTAACTATTATTATTATTTTTATTATATGGATCGTACAAATCCAAATCTAAACACAAATGAAATCCTACCGACTGCTTGGAGTTACAAAAGGAGGAGGATTTATATGGATATGGAAATTTACACAATTCAATTCGTTTGTACCAACCAAATTTGGTGTTACTTAATTCAGTGGACCCACCTAATTTTGGCCCCTTTCTTATTAGGTAATTGAATTTACTTCTTTTTCAGGGAATCCTATCTTTATTGTTGGGCCCCACGTGCATTTTTCAGGGAATCCTATCTTTATCTGTGTCTTGTCACGGGGAAAGAGACTGCATCATCTGAAAAACAAGAGCTTCATCCGTCTTTATCCTATCTTTATTGAGACTGCATCACGGGGAATCCTCACAAAGGGGCAGGGGGAAAGAACCTTTATTGACCAAGTTTGAAAAGCCAAGTTCCCCAAGACCAAGCTGAAGTGGATATGTCAATTGCCTTTTCCATGGAACGATGCCTCTGCAAAAGAATACAGAAAGATGAAAAATGTGCAATCCAAAATAAAGAAAATACCCACCAGCCTTTGAAGCTCAGAAAATTTGAGAGCTCATAATAAACATCAGCAGCAGCCTCTAGATAATGTATTGCACTGGGTTTTTTGTATTCTTATCTATTCAATATTTAAAAGACACCAGACCGGTTGACTATTGAAATGAAAAATGAAAACTTCATGACGAAAAGAATGATCAGAGCAAAAAAGAATAATTTATCATAGGAAACACCAACGAAAATGCGAGAATTAAAAAACACACCTTAACTAAAGCTGCATAAAATAAAAGAAATGTACAACAGAGCAAAAATTGAATAAAAAATGAAGCTAGTTAGCTGGATGAAAGTAAAATGTTGAAAGCCAAAACTAAAAACGCCGATAGAAATATAAGGAATCCAGCTAAACACATACTCAACGCTTTCGGTACCATTTTACTTTAAACACATTAAACTAACTAAAGCTTCCTCACATTTTACTTTAAACACATACTCAACGCTTTCGGTACCATTTCTGAAGACTTGCCGTTCAATTTACAGGGGCTTAATTGAGCATTCTACAACACTTTCCAAACTGAACGTTTTAAACATGGATTAGAACCACATATGAAGTTTAATAAACGTGAGACCCCACCAGGTGCTAGTCAGTCAGTTTTTACACTTGGAACTGAATAGTTAAATTAGAAGTTAGTCAGAAACAAGAAGAAACATTTTACATTGATAAAGCTCTTGGACAAATGAATAGAGTAATAAATCAGAAGGCTCAGTATTAAATTAGGAAATATAATCAAGAATCACCTGGAGTAGCATAGAAGCGTTCACCCGGAGAATACCTCCAACGAAGAAAACTTCATGCAAGATATTTTTTCATGTCATTATGCCATCATGTTCTTAAAGCACCATTACAAGTAAAAAGATTATCAAGATAATAAAATAAATCATGCGCCTTTATGCTGAAATTTATATGCAATTTACTCCACAATGGACAGATTGTTATCATTTCTCGAAGCAAGCTTTATGTTCCAAAACTGATTACTATAATGCCAATCTTTGGAATTTAACCACGTCAGCATATTTGGAGGGCAAAACATAGAGATAATGAGGCATCAGGTTCCACATGCTTCAAATGTTTTAAAGAATAAACTATCGAAGGCATGAATCAATAGTACGTTTGCAATCTATAATTAATGAATACTAAATTAATTTTAAGGCATACTAGGTCTTTTTAGATTTAAATGCATAACATAATGCAGGTCAAGCAATTCATAAATCTAAAGTCTTGCAGTAATCAATGTATTGCAACAATGCAGTGCATATGAACGACATATTGAAAACTTAATCCAAAATAACCCACTTCCAGAATAAAGGAAAATCAAAGTGAAATGGAAATAATCCACATTAACCAAAAACTAGAAAAATCACCTCTATATGATCATCATGTGCAAAAAAAAATAAAAAATGCCCTTCGAGATTAAAATATAAAAATTCAGCTGTCATTGCATGTAGAAGCAAGATACAGTAGCGGGGTGGTTCAACTCATGTCCCTGAGAGTTGGATGGTCCAATTAAAAATTTTACAACTAAACTGATAAATTTTAGTTCGAAATCTGACAAAAAATAGAAAGCAATACAGCAATCTACGAAAGGCAAATACCCAGTTTTTATATGAATTGACAAATCCTCTTCATGACTGACATTGAAAGGAAAGGAAATCGATTATTAACAACCACAGGCAGAGAGTGCAAATATTCCAAAGCAAGCACCTGGTCATATTACAACATCAAACGTATATTTCAATATAATGTGAGATGAAAGGGAGATGGAAAAAATGGAAATAATCCACATTAACCAAAAACTAGAAAAATCACCTCTATATGATCATCATGTGCAAAAAAAAAAAATGCACTTCGAGATTAAAATATAAAAATTCAGCTGTCATTGCATGTAGAAGCAAGATACAGTAGCAGGGCGGTTCAACTCATGTCCCTGAGAGTTGGATGATCCAATGAAGCCCAATGGGAATATTAACCTGAAGTTTAAAAATTTCACAACTAAACTGATAACTTTTAGTTCAAAATCTGACAAAAAATAGAAAGCAATACAGCAATCTACAAAAGGCAAATACCCAGTTCAAATCCTCTTCATGACTGACATTGAAAGGAAAGGAAAGGAAATCGATCATTAACAACCACAGGCAGAGAGTGCAAATATTCCAAAGCAAGCACCTGGTCATATTACAACCTCAAACGTATATTTCAATATAATGTGAGATGAAAGGGAGACGGAAAAAGATACCAAGTCACCAATAACAACTCACAACTTCAGCTATATATACGCGAGCAACATCTTCATCTAAGCATCCTAGATTTCTCAGTAATGTATATATACAGACAAGTAAATGAATAGAAGAAACAAACCTAAAACACGAGATGTTAAAGTTAAAAAGTGATACAAAATATACACACACATCAGAAAGAAAACATTTCAAAGCAGGTAAACTAGCAATGTTATTAAATTTTTAAATTGGATATCTTCAATTGAATCTCCAATTGAATATCCAAAAAGTCATCAACTTCATTTTGAACGGATTGATTGCTAGAGGAAGCAAACTCCGCAAAAGCCTTCCCCGCATCCTCTCTTCTTTTAAATGCCCGGTAAGAGTTGTTTGGAAACCCATCCACCTGTTGCTTTGCTTTATGCCAAGAATCGTATATTCCAGGTATACGACCGACGAAAACAGCATATATTTTCCCCCTCTGCAAAAATGATTTTCGAATTTGACATTGATTTACCTTAACTTTAAATTTTAAAACTAAATACATCAACAAATTTCGTTGCTAATTTCGAATTTGACATTGATTTACCGAAGGCGAAGGCTGTGCAGTGCAAAATGCCTGAAAATCGTCTTCAGAATCTTCCCTCCTCGCTTACGACTTGTGGCAATTATTTCGAAATCCTTCGACCTGGAGCCTTGCTTCCCCCCAGGTATTGTATATCCCCGGTCGACGACCTACAAATACCACCCAAACAGTCGTGGAATTTGAGGAGGAAGAGAGTAGGGTTTGGAGGAAAATTTGAGAACTATGTATTTGATCGTAATTTTAACTATTATTATTATTTTTATTATATGGATCGTACAAATCCAAATCTAAACACAAATGAAATCCTACCGACTGCTTGGAGTTACAAAAGGAGGAGGATTTATATGGATATGGAAATTTACACAATTCAATTCGTTTGTACCAACCAAATTTGGTGTTACTTAATTCAGTGGACCCACCTAATTTTGGCCCCTTTCTTATTAGGTAATTGAATTTACTTCTTTTTCAGGGAATCCTATCTTTATTGTTGGGCCCCATGTGCATTTTTCAGGGAATCCTATCTTTATCTGTGTCTTGTCACGGGGAAAGAGACTGCATCATCTGAAAAACAAGAGCTTTATCTGTCTTTATCCTATCTTTATTGAGACTGCATCACGGGGAATCCTCACAAAGGGGCAGGGGGAAAGAACCTTTATTGACCAAGTTTGAAAAGCCAAGTTCCCCAAGACCAAGCTGAAGTGGATATGTCAATTGCCTTTTCCATGGAACGATGCCTCTGCAAAAGAATACAGAAAGATGAAAAATGTGCAATCCAAAATAAAGAAAATACCCACCAGCCTTTGAAGCTCAGAAAATTTGAGAGCTCATAATAAACATCAGCAGCAGCCTCTAGATAATGTATTGCACTGGGTTTTTTGTATTCTTATCTATTCAATATTTAAAAGACACCAGATCGGTTGACTATTGAAATGAAAAATGAAAACTTCATGATGAAAAGAATGATCAGAGCAAAAAAGAATAATTTATCATAGGAAACACCAACGAAAATGCGAGAATTAAAAAACACACCTTAACTAAAGCTGCATAAAATAAAAAGAAATGTACAACAGAGCAAAAATTGAATTAAAAATGAAGCTAGTTAGCTGGATGAAAGTAAAATGTTGAAAGCCAAAACTAAAAACGCCGATAGAAATATAAGGAATCCAGCTAAACACATACTCAACGCTTTCGGTACCATTTTACTTTGAACACATTAAACTAACTAAAGCTTCCTCACATTTTACTTTAAACACATACTCAACGCTTTCGGTACCATTTCTGAAGACTTACCGTTCAATTTACAGGGGCTTAATTGAGCATTCTACAACACTTTCCAAACTGAACGTTTTAAACATGGATTAGAACCACATATGAAGTTTAATAAACGTGAGACCCCACCAGGTGCTAGTCAGTCAGTTTTTACACTTGGAACTGAATAGTTAAATTAGATGTTAGTCAGAAACAAGAAGAAACATTTTACATTGATAAAGCTCTTGGACAAATGAATAGAGTAATAAATCAGAAGGCTCAGTATTAAATTAGGAAATATAATCAAGAATCACCTGGAGTAGCATAGAAGCGTTCACCCGGAGAATACCTCCAACGAAGAAAACTTCATGCAAGATATTTTTTCATGTCATTATGCCATCATGTTCTTAAAGCACCATTACAAGTAAAAAGATTATCAAGATAATAAAATAAATCATGGGCCTTTATGCTGAAATTTATATGCAATTTACTCCACAATGGACAGATTGTTATCATTTCTCGAAGCAAGCTCTACGTTCCAAAACTGATTACTATAATGCCAATCTTTGGAATTTAACCACGTCAGCATATTTGGAGGACAAAACATAGAGATAATGAGGCATCAGGTTCCACATGCTTCAAATGTTTTAAAGAATAAACTATCGAAGGCATGAATCAATAGTACGTTTGCAATCTATAATTAATGAATACTAAATTATTTTTAAGGCATACCAGGTCTTTTTAAATTTACATGCATAACATAATGCAGGTCAAGCAATTCATAAATCTAAAGTCTTGCAGTAATCAGTGTATAGCAAAGAATAAACTATCAAAGGCATGAATCAATAGTACGTTTGCAATCTATAATTAATGAATACTAAATTATTTTTAAGGCATACTAGGTCTTTTTAGATTTGCATGCATAACATAATGCAGGTCAAGCAATTCATAAATCTAAAGTCTTGCAGTAATCAGTGTATTGCAACAATGCAGTTCATATGAACGACATATTGAAAACTTAATCCAAAATAACCCACTTCCAGAATAAAGGAAAATCAAAGTGAAATGGAAATAATCCACATTAACCAAAAACTAGAAAAATCACCTCTATATGATCATCATGTGCAAAATAAAAAATAAAAAATGCCCTTCGAGATTAAAATATAAAAATTCAGCTGTCGTTGCATGTAGAAGCAAGATACAGTAGCGGGGTGGTTCAACTCATGTCCCTGAGAGTTGGAAGGTACAATTAAAAATTTTACAACTAAACCGATAAATTTTAGTTCGAAATCTGAAAAACAAAAATAGAAAGCAATACAGCAATCTACGAAAGGCAAATGCCCAGTTTTTATATGAATTGACAAATCCTCTTCATGACTGACATTGAAAGGAAAGGAAATCGATAATTAACAACCACAGGCAGAGAGTGCAAATATTCCAAAGCAAGCACCTGGTCATATTACAACATCAAATGTATATTTCAATATAATGTGAGATGAAAGGGAGATGGAAAAAATGGAAATAATCCACATTAACCAAAAACTAGAAAAATCACCTCTATATGATCATCATGTGCAAAAAAAAAAAAAAAAGCACTTCGAGATTAAAATATAAAAATTCAGCTATCATTGCATGTAGAAGCAAGATACAGTAGCAGGGCGGTTCAACTCATGTCCCTGAGAGTTGGATGATCCAATGAAGCCCACTGGGAATATTAACCTAAAGTTTAAAAATTTCACAACTAAACTGTTAACTTTTAGTTCAAAATCTGACAAAAAAATAGAAAGCAATACAGCAATCTACAAAAGGCAAATACCCAGTTCAAATCCTCTTCATGACTGACATTGAAAGGAAAGGAAAGGAAAGGAAAGGAAATCGATCATTAACAACCACAGGCAGAGAGTGCAAATATTCCAAAGCAAGCACCTGGTCATATTATTACAACCTCAAACGTATATTTCAATATAATGTGAGATGAAAGGGAGATGGAAAAAGATAGCAAGTCACCAATAACAACTCACAACTTCAGCTATATATACGCGAGCAACATCTTCATCTAAGCATCCTAGATTTCTCAGTAATGTATATATACAGACAAGTAAATGAATAGAAGAAACAAACCTAAAACATGAGATGTTAAAGTTAAAAAGTGATACAAAATATACACACACATCAGAAAGAAAACATTTCAAAGCAGGTAAACTAGCAATGTTATTAAATTTTTAAATTGGATATCTTCAATTGAATCTCCAATTGAATATCCAAAAAGTCAGCAACTTCATTTTGAACGGATTGATTGCTAGAGGAAGCAAACTCCGCAAAAGCCTTCTCCGCATCCTCTCTTCTTTTAAATGCCCGGTAAGAGTTGTTTGGAAACCCATCCACCTGTTGCTTTGCTTCATGCCAAGAATCGTATATTCCAGGTATACGACCGACGAAAACAGCATATATTTTCCCCCTCTGCAAAAATGATTTTCGAATTTGACATTGATTTACCTTAACTTTAAATTTTAAAACTAAATACATCAACAAATTTCGTTGCTAATTTCGAATTTGACATTGATTTACCGAAGGCGAAGGCTGTGCAGTGCAAAATGCCTGAAAATCGTCTTCAGCATCTTCCCTCCTCGCGTACGACTTGTGGCAATTATTTCGAAATCCTTCGACCTGGAGCTTTGCTTCCCCCCAGGTATTGTATATCCCCGGTCGACGACCTACAAATACCACCCAAACAGTCATGGAATTTGAGGAGGAAGAGAGTAGGGTTTAGATGAAAATTTGAGAACTATTTTTTTGGTTGTAATTTTAACTATTATTATTATTTTTATTATATGGATCGTACAAATCCAAATCTAAACACAAATGAAATCCTACCGAATGCTTGGAGTTACAAAAGGAGGAGGATTTATATGGATATGGAAATTTACACAATTCAATTTGTTTGTACCAACCAAATCTAGTGTTACTTAATTCAGTGGACCCACCTAATTTTGGCCCCTTTCTTATTAGGTAATTGAATTTACTTCTTTTTCAGGGAATCCTATCTTTATTGTTGGGCCCCACGTGCATTTTTCAGGGAATCCTATCTTTATCTGTGTCTTGTCACGGGGAAAGAGACTGGATCATCTGAAAAACAAGAGCTTCATCCGTCTTTATCCTATCTTTATTGAGACTGCATCACGGGGAATCCTCACAAAGGGGCAGGGGGAAAGAACCTTTATTGACCAAGTTTGAAAAGCCAAGTTCCCCAAGACCAAGCTGAAGTGGATATGTCAATTGTTTAAAAATGTGCAATCCAAAATAAAGAAAATACCCACCAGCCTTTGAAGCTCAGAAAATTTGAGAGTTCATAATAAACATCAGCAGCAGCCTCTAGATAATGTATTGCACTGGGTTTTTTGTATTCTTATCTATTCAATATTTAAAAGACACCAGACCGGTAGACTATTGAAATGAAAAATGAAAAGTTCATGACGAAAAGAATGATCAGAGCAAAAAAGAATAATTTATCGTAGGAAAAACCAACGAAAATGCAAGAATTAAAAAACACACCTTAACTAAAGCTGCATAAAATAAAAGAAATGTACAATAGTGCAAAAATTGAATAAAAAATGAAGCTAGTTAGCTAGATGAAAGTAAAATGTTGAAAGCCAAAACTAAAAACGCCGATAGAAATATAAGGAATCCAGCTAAACACATACTCAACGCTTTCGGTACAATTTTACTTTAAACACATTAAACTAACTAAAGCTTCCTCACATTTTACTTGAAACACATACTCAACGCTTTCGGTACCATTTCTGAAGACTTGCCGTTCAATTTACAGGGGCTTAATTGAGCATTCTACAACACTTTCCAAACTGAACGTTTTAAACATGGATTAGAACCACATATGAAGTTTAATAAACGTGAGACCCCACCAGGTGCTAGTCAGTCAGTTTTTACACTTGGAACTGAATAGTTAAATTAGATGTTAGTCAGAAACAAGAAGAAACATTTTACGTCGATAAAGCTCTTGGACCAATGAATAGAGTAATAAATCCGAAGGCGCAATATGAAATTAGGAAATATAATCAAGAATCACCTGGAGTAGCATAGAAGCGTCCACCCGGAGAATACCTCCAACGAAGAAAACTTCATGCAAGATATTTTTTCATGTCATTATGCCATCATGTTCTTAAAGCACCATTACAAGTAAAAAGATTATCAAGATAATAAAATAAATCATGCGCCTTTATGCTGAAATTTATATGCAATTTACTCCACAATGGACATATTGTTCTCTTTTCTCGAAGCAAGCTTTATGTTCCAAAACTGATTACTATAATGCCAATCTTTGGAATTTAACCACGTCAGCATATTTGGAGGACAAAACATAGAGATAATGAGGCATCAGGTTCCACATGCTTCAAATGTTTTAAAGAATAAACTATCGAAGGCATGAATCAATAGTACGTTCGCAATCTATAATTAATGAATACTAAATTATTTTTAAGGCATACTAGGTCTTTTTAAATTTACATGCATAACATAATGCAGGTCAAGCAATTCATAAATCTAAAGTCTTGCAGTAATCAGTGTATAGCAAAGAATAAACTATCGAAGGCACGAGTCAATAGTACGTTTGAAATCTATAATTAATGAATACTAAATTATTTTTAAGGCATACAAGGTCTTTTTAGATTTACATGCATAACATAATGCAGGTCAAGCAATTCATAAATCTAAAGTCTTGCAGTAATCAGTGTATAGCAACAATGCAGTGCATATGAACGACATATTGAAAACTTAATCCAAAATAACCCACTTCCAGAATAAAGGAAAATCAAAGTGAAATGGAAATAATCCACATTAATAAAAAACTAGAAAAATCACCTCTATATGATCATCATGTACAAAAAATAAAATAAAAAATGCCCTTCGAGATTAAAATATAAAAATTCAGCTGTCATTACATGTAGAAGCAAGATACAGTAGCGGGGTGGTTCAACTCATGTCCCTGAGAGTTGGATGGTCCAATTAAAAATTTTACAACTAAACTGATAAATTTTAGTTTGAAATCTGACAAAAAATAGAAAGTAATACAGCAATCTACGAAAGGCAAATCCCAATTTTTATATGAATTGACAAATCCTCTTCATGACTGACATTGAAAGGAAAGGAAATCGATAATTAACAACCACAGGCAGAGAGTGCAAATATTCCAAAGCAAGCACCTGGTCATATTACAACATCAAACGTATATTTCAATATAATGTGAGATGAAAGGGAGATGGAAAAAATGGAAATAATCCACATTAACCAAAAACTAGAAAAATCACCTCTATATGATCATCATGTGCAAAAAAAAAAAAAAAGCACTTCGAGATTAAAATATAAAAATTCAGCTATCATTGCATGTAGAAGCAAGATACAGTAGCAGGGCGGTTCAACTCATGTCCCTGAGAGTTGGATGATCCAATGAAGCCCACTGGGAATATTAACCTGAAGTTTAAAAATTTCACAACTAAACTGATAACTTTTAGTTCAAAATCTGACAAAAAATAGAAAGCAATACAGCAATCTACAAAAGGCAAATACCCAGTTCAAATCCTCTTCATGACTGACATTGAAAGGAAAGGAAAGGAAAGGAAATCGATCATTAACAACCACAGGCAGAGAGTGCAAATATTCCAAAGCAAGCACCTGGTCATATTACAACCTCAAACGTATATTTCAATATAATGTGAGATGAAAGGGAGATGGAAAAAGATAGCAAGTCACCAATAACAACTCACAACTTCAGCTATATATACGCGAGCAACATCTTCATCTAAGCATCCTAGATTTCTCAGTAATGTATATATACAGACAAGTAAATGAATAGAAGAAACAAACCTAAAACATGAGATGTTAAAGTTAAAAAGTGATACAAAATATACACACACATCAAAAAGAAAACGTTTCAAAGTTTAACTAGCAATGCTATTAAATATTTAAATTGGATATCTTCAATTGAATCTCCAATTGAATATCCAAAGAGTCAACTTCATTTTGAACGGATTGATTGCTAGAGGAAGCAAACTCCGCAAAAGCCTTCTCCGCATCCTCTCTTCTTTTAAATGCCCGGTAAGAGTTGTTTGGAAACCCATCCACCTGTTGCTTTGCTTCATGCCAAGAATCGTATATTCCAGGTATACGACCGACGAAAAACAAAGATATATTTTCCCCTCTGCAAAAATGATTTTCGAATTTGACATTGATTTACCTTAAATTTAAATTTTAAAACTAAATACATCAACAAATTTCGTTGCTAATTTCGAATTTGACATTGATTTACCGAAGGCGAAGGCTGTGCAGTGCAAAATGCCTGAAAATCGTCTTCAGCATCTTCCCTCCTCGCGTACGACTTGTGGCAATTATTTCGAAATCCTTCGACCTGGAGCTTTGCTTCCCCCCAGGTATTGTATATCCCCGATCGACGACCTACAAATAACACCCAAACAGTCATGGAATTTGAGGAGGAAGAGAGTAGGGTTCGGAGGAAAATTTGAGAACTATGTATTTGATCGTAATTTTAACTATTATTATTATTTTTATTATATGGATCTTACAAAACCAAATCTAAACACAAATGAAATCCTACCGACTGCTTGGAGTTACAAAAGGAGGAGGATTTATATGGATATGGAAATTTACACAATTCAATTCGTTTGTACCAACCAAATTTGGTGTTACTTAATTCAGTGGACCCACCTAATTTTGGACCCTTTCTTATTAGGTAATTGAATTTACTTCTTTTTCAGGGAATCCTATCTTTATTGTGGGGCCCCACGTGCATTTTTCAGGGAATCCTATCTTTATCTGTGTCTTGTCACGGGGAAAGAGACTGCATCATCTGAAAAACAAGAGCTTGATCTGTCTTTATCCTATCTTTATTGAGATTGCATCACGGGGAATCCTCACAAAGGGGCAGGGGGAAAGAACCTTTAGTGACCAAGTTTGAAAAGCCAAGTTCCCCAAGACCAAGCTGAAGTGGATATGTCAATTGCCTTTTCCATGGAACGATGCCTCTGCAAAAGAATACAGAAAGATGAAAAATGTGCAATCCAAAATAAAGAAAATACCCACCAGCCTTTGAAGCTCAGAAAATTTGAGAGCTCATAATAAACATCAGCAGCAGCCTCTAGATAATGTATTGCACTAGGTTTTTTGTATTCTTATCTATTCAATATTTAAAAGACACCAGACCGGTTGACTATTGAAATGAAAAATGAAAAGTTCATGACGAAAAGAATGATCTGAGCAAAAAAGAATAATTTATCATAGGAAACACCAACGAAAATGCGAGAATTAAAAAACACACCTTAACTAAAGCTGCATAAAATAAAAAGAAATGTACAACATAGCAAAAATTGAATAAAAAATGAAGCTAGTTAGATGGATGAAAGTAAAATGTTGAAACCCAAAACTAAAAACGCCGATAGAAATATAAGGAATCCAGCTAAACAAATACTCAACGCTTTCGGTACCATTTTACTTTAAACACATTAAACTAACTAAAGCTTCCTCACATTTTACGTTAAACACATACTCAACGCTTTCGGTACCATTTCTGAAGACTTACCGTTCAATTGACAAGGGCTTAATTGAGCATTCTACAACACTTTCCAAACTGAACGTTTTAAACATGGATTAGAACCACATATGAAGTTTAATAAACGTGAGATCCCACCAGGTGCTAGTCAGTCAGTTTTTACACTTGGAACTGAATAGTTAAATTAGATATTAGTCAGAAACAAGAAGAAGCATTTTACATTGACAAAGCTCTTGGACAAATGAATAGAGTAATAAATCAGAAGGCTCAGTATTAAATTAAGAAATATAATCAAGAATCACCTGGAGTAGCATAGAAGCGTCCACCCGGAGAATACCTCCAACGAAGAAAACTTCATGCAAGATATTTTTTCATGTCATTATGCCATCATGTTCTTAAAGCACCATTACAAGTAAAAAGATTATCAAGATAATAAAATAAATCATGCGCCTTTATGCTGAAATTTATATGCAATTTACTCCACAATGGACAGATTGTTATCATTTTTCGAAGCAAGCTTTATGTTCCAAAACTAATTACTATAATGCCAATCATTGGAATTTAAACACGTCAGCATATTTGGAGGGCAAAACATAGAGATAATGACGCATCAGGTTCCACATGCTTCAAATGTTTTAAAGAATGAACTATCGAAGGAATGAATCAACAGTACGTTTGCAATCTATAATTAATGAATACTAAATTACTTTTAAGGCATACCAGGTCTTTTTAAATTTACATGCATAACATAATGCAGGTCAAGCAATTCATAAATCTAAAGTCTTGCAGTAATCAGTGTATAGCAACAATGCAGTGCATATGAACGACATATTGAAAACTTAAGCCAAAATAACCCACTTCCAGAATAAAGGAAAATCAAAGTGAAATGGAAATAATCCACATTAACCAAAAACTAGAAAAATCACCTCTATATGATCATCATGTGCAAAAAAAAAATAAAAAATGTCCTTCGAGATTAAAATATAAAAATTCAGCTGTCATTGCATGTAGAAGCAAGATACAGTAGCGTGGTGGTTCAACTGATGTCCCTGAGAGTTGGATGGTCCAATTAAAAATTTTACAACTAAACTGATAAATTTTAGTTCGAAATCTGACAAAAAATAGAAATCAATACAGCAATCTACGAAAGGCAAATCCCAGTTTTTATATGAATTGATCAATCCTCTTCATGACTGACATTGAAAGGAAAGGAAATCGATAATTAACAACCACAGGCAGAGAGTGCAAATATTCCAAAGCAAGCACCTGGTCCCATATTACAACATCAAACGTATATTTCAATATAATGTGAGATGAAAGGGAGATGGAAAAAATGGAAATAATCCACATTAACCAAAAACTAGAAAAATCACCTCTATATGATCATCATGTGCAAAAAAAAAAAAAAAAAAAAAAAATGCACTTCGAGATTAAAATATAAAAATTCAGCTATCATTGCATGTAGAAGCAAGATACAGTAGCAGGGCGGTTCAACTCATGTCCCTGAGAGTTGGATGATCCGATGAAGCCCACTGGGAATATTAACCTGAAGTTTAAAAATTTCACAACTAAACTGATAACTTTTAGTTCAAAATCTGACAAAAAATAGAAAGCAATACAGCAATCTACAAAAGGCAAATACCCAGTTCAAATCCTTTTCATGACTGACATTGATAGGAAAGGAAAGGTAATCGATCATTAACAACCACAGGCAGAGAGTGTAAATATTCCAAAGCAAGCACCTGGTCATATTACAACCTCAAACGTATATTTCAATATAATGTGAGATGAAAGGAAGATGGAAAAAGATAGCAAGTCACCAATAACAACTCACAACTTCAGCTATATATACGCGAGCAACATCGTCATCTAAGCATCCTAGATTTCTCAGTAATGTATATATACAGACAAGTAAATGAATAGAAGAAACAAACCTAAAACATGAGATGTTAAAGTTAAAAAGTGATACAAAATATACACACACATCAGAAAGAAAACATTTCAAAGCAGGTAAACTAGCAATGTTATTAAATTTTTAAATTGGATATCTTCAATTGAATCTCCAATTGAATATCCAAAAAGTCAGCAACTTCATTTTGAACGGATTGATTGCTAGAGGAAGCAAACTCCGCAAAAGCCTTCCCCGCATCCTCTCTTCTTTTAAATGCCCGGTAAGAGTTGTTTGGAAACCCATCCACCTGTTGCTTTGCTTCATGCCAAGAATCGTATATTCCAGGTATACGACCGACGAAAACAGCATATATTTCCCCCCTCTACAAAAATGATTTTCGAATTTGACAGTGATTTACCTTAACTTTAAATTTTAAAACTAAATACATCAACAAATTTCGTTGCTAATTTCGAATTTGACATTGATTTACCGAAGGCGAAGGCTGTGCAGTGCAAAATGCCTGAAAATCGTCTTCAGCATCTTCCCTCCTCGCGTACGACTTGTGGCAATTATTTCGAAATCCTTCGACCTGGAGCTTTGCTTCCCCCCAGGTATTGTATATCCCCGGTCGACGACCTACAAATACCACCCAAACAGTCATGGAATTTGAGGAGGAAGAGAGTAGGGCTTGGATGATAATTTGAGAACTATGTATTTGATCGTAATTTTAACTATTATTATTTTTATTATATGGATCGTACAAATCCAAATCTAAACACAAATGAAATCCTACCGAATGCTTGGAGTTACAAAAGGAGGATGATTTATATGGATATGGAAATTTACACAATTCAATTCGTTTGTACCAACATAATTTGGTGTTACTTAATTCAGTGGACCCACCTAATTTTGGACCCTTTCTTATTAGGTAATTGAATTTACTTCTTTTTCAGGGAATCCTATCTTTATTGTTGGGCCCCACGTGCATTTTTCAGGGAATCCTATCGTTATCTGTGTCTTGTCACGGGGAAAGAGAATGCATCATCTGAAAAACAAGAGTTTTATCTGTCTTTATCCTATCTTTATTGAGACTGCATCAAGGGGAATCCTCACAAAGGGGTAGGGGGAAAGAACCTTTATTGACCAAGTTTGAAAAGCCAAGTTCCCCAAGACCAAGCTGAAGTGGATATGTCAATTGCCTTTTCCATGGAACGATTCCTCTGCAAAAGAATACAGAAAGATGAAAAATGTGCAATCCAAAATAAAGAAAATACCCACCAGCCTTTGAAGCTCAGAAAATTTGAGAGCTCATAATAAACATCAGCAGCAGCCTCCAGATAATGTATTGCACTGGGTTTTTTGTATTCTTATCTATTCAATATTTAAAAGACACCAGACCGGTTGACTATTGAAATGAAAAATGAAAACTTCATGATGAAAAGAATGATCAGAGCAAAAAAGAATAATTTATCATAGGAAACACCAACGAAAATGCGAGAATTAAAAAACACACCTTAACTAAAGCTGCATAAAATAAAAAGAAATGTACAACATAGCAAAAATTGAATAAAAAATGAAGCTAGTTAGCTGGATGAAAGTAAAATGTTGAAAGCCAAAACTAAAAACCCCGATAGAAATATAAGGAATCCAGCTAAACACATACTCAACTCTTTCGGTACCATTTTACTTTAAACACATTAAACTAACTAAAGCTTCCTCACATTTTACTTTAAACACATACTCAACGCTTTCGGTACCATTTCTGAAGACTTACCGTTCAATTTACAGGGGCTTAATTGAGCATTCTACAACACTTTCCAAACTGAACGTTTTAAACATGGATTAGAACCACATATGAAGTTTCATAAACGTGAGACCCCACCAGGTGCTAGTCAGTCAGTTTTTACACTTGGAACTGAATAGTTAAATTAGATGTTAGTCAGAAACAAGAAGAAACATTTTACATTGACAAAGCTCTTGGACAAATGAATAGAGTAATAAATCAGAAGGCTCAGTATTAAATTAGGAAATATAATCAAGAATCACCTGGAGTAGCATAGAAGCGTCCACCCGGAGAATACCTCCAACGAAGAAAACTTCATGCAAGATATTTTTTCATGTCATTATGCCATCATGTTCTTAAAGCACCATTACAAGTAAAAAGATTATCAAGATAATAAAATAAATCATGCGCCTTTATGCTGAAATTTATATGCAATTTACTCCACAATGGACAGATTGTTATCATTTCTCGAAGCAAGCTTTATGTTCCAAAACTGATTACTATAATGCCAATCTTTGGAATTTAACCACGTCAGCATATTTGGAGGGCAAAACATAGAGATAATGAGGCATCAGGTTCCACATGCTTCAAATGTTTTAAAGAATAAACTATCGAAAGAATGAATCAATAGTACGTTTGCAATCTATAATTAATGAATACTAAATTATTTTTAAGGCATACCAGGTCTTTTTAAATTTACATGCATAACATAATGCAGGTCAAGCAATTCATAAATCTAAAGTCTTGCAGTAATCAGTGTATAGCAACAATGCAGTGCATATGAACGACATATAGAAAACTTAAGCCAAAATAACCAACTTCCAGAACAAAGGAAAATCAAAGTGAAATGGAAATAATCCACATTAACCAAAAACTAGAAAAATCACCTCTATATGATCATCATGTGCAAAAAAAAATAAAATAAAAAATGCCCTTCGAGATTAAAATATAAAAATTCAGCTGTCATTGCATGTTGAAGCAAGATACAGTAGCGGGGTGGTTCAACTGATGTCCCTGAGAGTTGGATGGTCCAATTAAAAATTTTACAACTAAACTGATAAATTCTAGTTCGAAATCTGACAAAAAATAGAAAGCAATACAGCAATCTACGAAAGGCAAATCCCAGTTTTTATATGAATTGACAAATCCTCTTCATGACTGACATTGAAAGGAAAGGAAATCGATAATTAACAACCACAGGCAGAGAGTGCAAATATTCCAAAGCAAGCACCTGGTCCCATATTACAACATCAAACGTATATTTCAATATAATGTGAGATGAAAGGGAGATGGAAAAAATGGAAATAATCCACATTAACCAAAAACTAGAAAAATCACCTCTATATGATCATCATGTGCCAAAAAAAAAAAAAATGCACTTCGAGATTAAAATATAAAATTTCAGCTGTCATTGCATATAGAAGCAAGATACAGTAGCAGGGCGGTTCAACTCATGTCCCTGAGAGTTGGATGATCCGATGAAGCCCACTGGGAATATTAACATGAAGTTAAAAAATTTCACAACTAAACTGATAACTTTTAGTTCAAAATCTGACAAAAAATAGAAAGCAATACAGCAATCTACAAAAGGCAAATACCCAGTTCAAATCCTCTTCATGACTGACATTGAAAGGAAAGGAAAGGAAAGGAAATCGATCATTAACTACCACAGGCAGAGAGTGCAAATATTCCAAAGCAAGCACCTGGTCATATTACAACCTCAAACGTATATTTCAATATAACGTGAGATGAAAGGGAGATGGAAAAAGATAGCAAGTCACCAATAACAACTCACAACTTCAGCTATATATACGCGAGCAACATCTTCATCTAAGCATCCTAGATTTCTCAGTAATGTATATATACAGACAAGTAAATGAATAGAAGAAACAAACCTAAAACATGAGATGTTAAAGTTAAAAAGTGATACAAAATATACACACACATCAGAAAGAAAACATTTCAAAGCAGGTAAACTAGCAATGTTACTAAATTTTTAAATTGGATATCTTCAATTGAATATCCAAAAAGTCAGCAACTTCATTTTGAACGGATTGATTGCTAGAGGAAGCAAACTCCGCAAAAGCCTTCCCCGCATCCTCTCCTCTTTTAAATGCCCGGTAAGAGTTGTTTGGAAACCCATCCACCTGTTGCTTTGCTTCATGCCAAGAATCGTATATTCCAGGTATACGACCGACGAAAACAGCATATATTTTCCCCCTCTGCAAAAATGATTTTCGAATTTGACATTGATTTACCTTAAATTTAAATTTTAAAACTAAATACATCAACAAATTTCGTTGCTAATTTCGAATTTGACATTGATTTACCGAAGGCGAAGGCTGTGCAGTGCAAAATGCCTGAAAATCGTCTTCAGCATCTTCCCTCCTCGCGTACGACTTGTGGCAATTATTTCGAAATCCTTCGACCTGGAGCTTTGCTTCCCCCCAGGTATTGTATATCCCCGATCGACGACCTACAAATAACACCCAAACAGTCATGGAATTTGAGGAGGAAGAGAGTAGGGTTCGGAGGAAAATTTGAGAACTATGTATTTGATCGTAATTTTAACTATTATTATTTTTATTATATGGATCGTACAAATCCAAATCTAAACACAAATGAAATCCTACCGACTGCTTGGAGTTACAAAAGGAGGAGGATTTATATGGATATGGAAATTTACACAATTCAATTCGTTTGTACCAACCAAATTTGGTGTTACTTAATTCAGTGGACCCACCTAATTTTGGACCCTTTCTTATTAGGTAATTGAATTTACTTCTTTTTCAGGGAATCCTATCTTTATTGTTGGGCCCCACGTGCATTTTTCAGGGAATCCTATCTTTATCTGTGTCTTGTCACGGGGAAAGAGAATGCATCATCTGAAAAACAAGAGTTTTATCTGTCTTTATCCTATCTTTATTGAGACTGCATCACGGGGAATCCTCACAAAGGGGCAGGGGGAAAGAATGGGTTTTTTGTATTCTTATCTATTCAATATTTAAAAGACACCAGACCGGTTGACTATTGAAATGAAAAATGAAAACTTCATGATGAAAAGAATGATCAGAGCAAAAAAGAATAATTTATCATAGGAAACACCAACGAAAATGCGAGAATTAAAAAACACACCTTAACTAAAGCTGCATAAAATAAAAAGAAATGTACAACATAGCAAAAATTGAATAAAAAATGAAGCTAGTTAGCTGGATGAAAGTAAAATGTTGAAAGCCAAAACTAAAAACGCCGATAGAAATATAAGGAATCCAGCTAAACACATACTCAATGCTTTCGGTACCATTTTACTTTAAACACATTAAACTAACTAAAGCTTCCTCACATTTTACTTTAAACACATACTCAACGCTTTTGGTACCATTTCTGAAGACTTGCCGTTCAATTTACAGGGGCTTAATTGAGCATTCTACAACACTTTCCAAACTGAACGTTTTAAACATGGATTAGAACCACATATGAAGTTTAATAAACGTGAGATCCCACCAGGTGCTAGTCAGTCAGTTTTTACACTTGGAACTGAATAGTTAAATTATATGTTAGTCAGAAACAAGAAGAAACATTTTACATTGATAAAGCTCTTGGACAAATGAATAGAGTAATAAATCAGAAGGCTCAGAATTAAATTAGGAAATATAATCAAGAATCACCTGGAGTACCATAGAAGCGTTGACCCGGAGAATACCTCCAACGAAGAAAACTTCATGCAAGATATTTTTTCATGTCATTATGCCATCATGTTCTTAAAGCACCATTACAAGTAAAAAGATTATCAAGATAATAAAATAAATCATGCTCATTTATGTTGAAATTTATATGCAATTACTCCACAATGGACAGATTGTTATCATTTCTCGAAGCAAGCTTTATGTTCCAAAACTGATTACTATAATGCCAATCTTTGGAATTTAACCAGGTCAGCATATTTGGAGGACAAAACATAGAGATAATGAGGCATCAAGTTCCACATGCTTCAAATGTTTTAAAGAATAAACTCTCGAAGGCATGAATCAATAGTACGTTTGTAATCTATAATTAATGAATACTAAATTATTTTTAAGGCATACTAGGTCTTTTTAAATTTACATGCATAACATAATGCAGGTCAAGCAATTCATAAATCTAAAGTCTTGCAGTAATCAGTGTATAGCAAAGAATAAACTATCAAAGGCATGAATCAATAGTACGTTTGCAATCTATAATTAATGAATACTAAATTATCTTTAAGGCATACTAGGTCTTTTTAGATTTACATGTATAACATAATGCAGGTCAAGCAATTCATAAATCTAAAGTCTTGCAGTAATCAGTGTATAGCAACAATGCAATGCATATGAACGACATATTGAAAACTTAATCCAAAATAACCCACTTCCAAAATAAAGGAAAATCAAAGTGAAATGGAAATAATCCACTTTAACCAAAAACTAGAAAAATCACCTCTATATGATCATCATGTGCAAAAAAAAAATAAAAAATGCCCTTCGGGATTAAAATATAAAAATTCAGCTGTCCTTGCATGTAGAAGCAAGATACAGTAGAAGGGTGGTTCAACTCATGTCCCTGAGAGTTGGATGGTCCAATTAAAATTTTTACAACTAAACTGATAAATTTTAGTTCGAAATCTGACAAAAAATAGAAAGCAATACAGCAATCTACGAAAGGCAAATACCCAGTTTTTATATGAATTGACAAATCCTTTTCATGACTGACATTAAAAGGAAAGGAAATCGATTATTAACAACCACAGGCAGAGAGTGCAAATATTCCAAAGCAAGCACCTGATCATATTACAATATCAAACGTATATTTCAATATAATGTGAGATGAAAGGGAGATGGAAAAAATGGAAATAATCCACATTAACAAAAAACTAGAAAAATCACCTCTATATGATCATCATGTGCAAAAAAAAAAAAAAAAAAAATGCACTTCGAGATTGAAGTATAAAAATTCAGCTGTCATTGCATGTAGAAGCAAGGTACAGTAGCAACAGATTCTTCTTGAAGTATTGGGTATATATCGGTTGGATGGCCTACCAATGAACAAATTCCACATGCATTCGCTGTTTGTGTAGTACCTATAGCCATTTGACGAACAAAAGTAGTTAGACTCGCCATTTATTTTTCAATGGATGAAACATTTATCTCATTAACATGTATAGACGGGGTGTCGAGTCTAGTGCCAAATTGCTGAGAGTTAGTTGCCATATTTGCAATTAAGTTCTTTGTAGCCTCGAGAGTTTTATCTACCAATGTTCCTCCACTTGCGGCATCAATCATACTCCTATCTGTGGGTAGAAGGCCTTCATAAAAGTATTGAATAAGGAGCTGCTCACTGATTTGGTAATGAGGACAACCTGGGCACAATTTCTTGAACCGCTCCCAGTATTCATGTAATGACTCTCTATTGTCCTGCCTTATGCCACATATTTCTTTTTGGATGTTAGCTGCCCTTGAAGCTGGGAAGTATTTCTCCAAAAATAATATTCTCATCACATCCCATGTAGTAACGCTTCCGGAAGGTAGATAATAGAGTCAATCCTTTGTTGAATCTTTCAAAGAGAATGGGAAGGCTCTCAGTTTGATTTGTTCTTCGGTGACTCCCGTAGGTTTCATGCTTGTGCAAACCACATGGAAGAAAGACCATGAAAAGTGGGCAAAAGATGAATTAGACCAGATTTTAATTCGAAAGTAGTAGTAACATCTAAATTAGGAAAAGTAATACATGGAGGTTGTTGATTCAAGTTAGGGTTTGCAAGCTCCTTCAACGTTCGATTGTCCTCAACCATGACTTCCTCTTCCTTTGATTCAAAATCACTAGGGAATAGGGTCTCGAGATCAAAATTGTTCACTATGAAATTCCACCGATTGCCACTCCTTAACCTACGCAAGGTTATTTCTAATTTCAAATCGTACTGCAATTTACCTTGATTAGAAGATCGAGTTGCAGGCATATACAAATAGAACAAATGAAAAACAAATTAAAAAGAAGCTACAGTAATAAAAACAAATAAAATTCTATGCTAAGATTCCTAAAAACAATAAATTGTCTAAAAACTTAGAAAATTATGATTTTTTTTTTTCAAAAATAAAATAAACAACTAAAGAAGCACAAAAATAAATTAGCACCACTCCCTGACAACGACGTCAAAATTTGGTGTGTATTGTCACAGACACCCAAAAGTAATACCTTAACATCTAAAACTAATGTAGTATTAGAAGTAAGGGTCGATCCCATGAAGAGTATGCAATTCAATATTTTATGTTTCGTATAATGATTTTGGGGGGGGGGGGGGGTTTGTATACAAATAATTGTAAATAATGCAATTAATAACAATGAAAATTAAATTAACGAAAACAATCAAAAGACTAACCTTGGTCCAAGTTAATATTCACCTTCGGAACTTTACAATTGATCATCGATGCAAGTATAAATCAACCCATATTTAGAATATTCACCGTTTAAATTATTTTTCTACCTCTCCTTACTTATAATTAATTAGAATACAAGCGATCCAATTAACCCTAATTACCAAACAACATAAAACAAGCGCTCTAGATTTAATTTGATAATCGGATTACGAATTAGAAAGATCGATGAAGCTAAACAACACAAGCGCAAGCGGTTGCATTTAATTTAGTTGAAAATTCTTCCTAAGATTCAACAATAACCAAAGCAGCAAATTATCAAACCCTAG
Source organism: Fraxinus americana (assembly GCA_035079005.1). Lineage (NCBI taxonomy): Eukaryota > Viridiplantae > Streptophyta > Magnoliopsida > Lamiales > Oleaceae > Fraxinus > Fraxinus americana. The sequence continues at coordinate 21,135,835 of CM068715.1, read as the reverse complement.
TTGTTACACAAGTTAAAGAAATCAAACAATTATAGATTTGATATTTAATTTAGCGGTAGATTGTAATGAATAACAAACTAGTAGGTCTCTTAGCAATTAAGCATAACAATCATGGAAATAAGTACAGAATAATATTTAATACTAAAAAACATGAATTAAACTAAGAAAAATCATTTAGATATCATAATATGTGGTTCCGAGGCTTCAATCTCCTTCGACCAAGTGTAAAATTTTAGTTACAATTCATGAATCTATAAGCAAAATAATAATGAATGAAATTTGGAGGCATTCTCTCTATTTTAGAGTTGCAAATCACGTATTTATATTTGTTTCCATATGTAGTTGACTTAAATTCGAAAATCAAAATTTTTGTATCGGGAAACACCTATGCGACTGCATAGTAGTAAGTCATGCAGTCGTATAGAATATTGAAACTGGGCTCTAAAAATCTTTGAAGGTGCTCATGCGACCGCAAAGAAGATTATACTAAGCGACCACATAGTTTTACGAGTTTGCCACAGGATAGCCTTCAGTATCTTGATCATATCTTTCTTTCCCGATATCTGATTGAGATGGTTTAAGATGAGTTGGATAAATATCACAAAGGGATATAAATCTTCCAGAAATATAATTTTTTCAATTCGAATGTTTCCTATGCCAAAAATGGATCTCAAACTGTGACTGGAAATCTGAAGTATAACCTTTTCGACTAGGAATTGATATGTGATAATACTTTGATTGTATTTCATCCCTTTGATTTCTTTCTTCGTCCGATTGACCTCTAACACTCTCAAATCTTCATCTTGAGGTTCCACATAACTTTTGAGTATTTACATTTTAGTCCTCAGACTTCGTTTTCTTTCAGTTTGGTCCTTATTCGCTTATTTCTTTCAAATTATGTCATATCCATAGAATTACCACCTAAATCAAAATATGAACGTAATGAATATATTTTGACATTGATTAATCATACGAGTACATAAAATAAGGAGGGGAAAATATGCATTTTGCATTCTTATCAATTGTTCGATGACCGAAAGGAATTTCCTTCATTTGTTCGAAATCTATTTCGACTCTCTTTCGACATCTCCTATTCAATAACTTAGAAGAGAAATATGGTACATTACTATTTGTAGTACTAAAATATTTTCCTTCATGTCAAATTCTAAAAACTGATTTAGTAGATATATAAAAATGAGTTGGCAACTTTTGAAATGAATCATTTTGCTAACTTTCCGTCTTGTCTTTCATGGAATAGCATCTTAAAAACGGCTCTTTTTTATCACATGAGATTTTTTTTACTTATTTGGATGATGCATATTGTTAGCCACTATGTTGGTAATGCATAGAGAGTCAACATCTTTTGGAAATTGATTCAAATCGAACTGAAAATTTTGTGGAAAAGGTAAATAGTTATCATTTGGTGAAGGTATGTTTTCAGGCAAAAAATTCAAATAAATGGAAACAGTTCTTGATCTACTATTCATTTTTTTACTTGTGATTAAATCTATCTATATATCTCTGTTTATAATGTGCAATCAAAACATTTGAAAACAAAATTGGCGGATTTCCAAAATGGAAAATTGTTTTGATAAAAAAGTTTAAATTCTGGTTTTGGTAGCTGGTGAATATCTGAATTGTGGTTTATGTGGTGGTAAGTATTAAAGGTCTGGTTGTGAGTGGCGATAAGTATTAAATCAGAAAAATAAAAGTTTAAATTCTGGTTTTAGTGTAATTTGTTTCAAAAGTTCAAATTATGGTTCCCAGTTAATCTTGTAAAAATAATTTATGTATGTGAAAATTGAAAATTAAATCATTCAAATTATTTACTAATTTCCACAATAATTTACTATTAGCTGCTGAAAATTAAATAAAGGTAAACTAGGAAAGTTTTTGACGAAAATTAATTATATATATATATATATATATAGTGGTGGCAAATGAGCCGAGCGGCTCGTCGGCTCGCCCGCTCGGCTCGTACTGTTCACGCCCACGAGCCGCTCGGGCTCGTTTTTTTACGAGCCCGAGCACGAGCCGAGCGGGCTCATGGGCTAGACGAGCCGAGCCCGCTCGGCTCGTCACTGTTCACGAGCGGCTCGCCGAGCCGCTCGTGAGACGAGCCGCCGGCTCGTCTCAGACGAGCCCACGAGCCGCTCGGCTCGTGGGCTCGTCTTAGACGAGCCCACCCAAGTAAAAAAAAAAAAAAAAAAAAAAAAAAAAAAAAATTTTTTAATATAAACAGTTGTGTGACCAGAACGGTCACTGGTTCAGTGACCGTTCTGGTCACTTTTAATTTTATTTTATTTTATTTTTTTTTTTCTACTTTTCTCCAATTCTTCTCCTATAAATACCCAACCCATTACAACATTTTTTTCCCACCAAACTTTCATTCTATACTCTCTACTCTACAATTTACAATTTACAAATCATTATCAACAATTCTATAATTCTCTTCTACATTTTTTTACATTAATATTATCTTCATTTTACAAATTCACATTTCTACATTTCTACATTCTATTTCAACAATTCACAAATGGATCCACGAGCATTTGTTGAAAACTTGTTCGGTATGGAAGGTGAAACACCTGCCCAAAATCAATTTGGGAATGAATTTGCCGGTCTCAACCAACTACCAATTCCAGAAGACATTGACGATTTCGACGTTCGTGAAGGCGATGCCGATCCGATTGATTTGGATGACGTTGATGTTGATTCCAGTGTTCCTATTGATTTGGAACAAGATGAAGAACCATCACTAAATATTCCCGATGCAAGAGGGAAGAGAAAGGGGAAGAAGCAGGCAAAATGTTGGGACCATTTCAAATTGGTTAACACTGGTCGTGTGATCGATGGAGTTCCAGAAAATAAAGCAGTATGTAAATACTGTCAACAACGACTGGCATGGCAAAAAAAAATTGGAACCACTCACCTCAACCGTCATTACAAAGCATGTGCGGCCAAACATGGGCTTCTTGAACGTGGACAAACGCAACTACAGTTTGGTACTAGTAGAGACGGTGCTACTACTTCGCCACTTTCTACGTGGATGTATTCGGAGGAGGAAGCACGAAAGGGAATGGTGAAGTTCGTTGTCGCGGCGGAGCTGCCACTAGCAATAGTGGACAACGAACATTTCGTAAACTACGTCAAACAATATCTTCAACCAAGGTACGTTGGGGTAAGTCGAAATACCAAGGTACGAATATATTGTCTGGTGTTTATTATCCAACTAGTTGCATGGTTCTTGAACGTCTTTATATAACTGCTAGGGCTTTTAATAGATATCAAAATGACCCTGATTTGCATGCGGTTATATATGCTATGGAATTAAAATTTAGAAAATATTGGGAAGAATTACCTATGTTATTTCCTTTAGCATGCGTCATGGACCCCCGATATAATTTATCGGGTACTAAATTTATAATTGACCAAATTTCAAATGCTTTAACTTTTAATATGCCTATTACTTATAGGAATTTGGAACAAACGTTAACTGAGATGTATGAATTATATGCTTCAAGAATAGGTACACAAGTTACTCGTGTACCTACTCCTCCTCCCACTAATATAAACGATGACGACGCTGAAGTAATTAATTTATTAGAAAACATAGACTCAATTAGATATGATTCAACTGCATATGCATATGGTTCCTCTAGTAGTAGTAGTATGTCTTCCACTGCATGTACTCAAACTTCGAGTAGTAGTCCAAATGCGTTGCCATCTGAATTAATTGATTACTTTCGTTATACTATGCCTAGTAACAAATCAGTTAAGAAAAGTTCAGAAGATGTAATCGAATTCTGGCGAAATAATGAACGTCGATGGCCAATTGTTTCTGCAATTGCAAAAGATCTACTAACACCTCCGGTTAGCACTGTAGCTTCGGAGTCTGCTTTTAGTGCAGGGAAGAGGGTTCTCTCTGAAATTCGAAGTCGACTAAAAGAAGATATTTTGGAAGCGTTAATGTGCGTGAAGGATTGGGAAGACGCTAATTATCGAATTCAACATAAATATGCCGAAATTGCATGTAATCAAGTAAGTGATATTTAATTTCAATACATTCATTACAAAATTTTATTTTCATACATTTATAATTTTTTAAAAAAATTGTACACGTAAAAAGTTTTTCGTGTACAATTTTAACTCCGCCTACACGAAATTGAAGTAGCCGGTCCCAAGCCCGGATAAAGGAGGAGGGTTTATCTTTTTTTTTTAAATAAATGTATATTTACTATTTTAAAAATTATAAATGTTTTGACGAGCCCCGATAAATGTTTTGGAAAATATATATTTAAAAAAAATAGAAAAAATAGACTTGTAGTAGTAACGTTATTTATTTATTTATATAAAAAAAAATAAATAAATAAATAAGGCGAGCCGGCGAGCCGAGCTTAAGCTCGGCTCGCCGAGCCGCCCGCTTTGGGCGAGCTCGGGCGCGAGCCGAGCTTGCCCAAACGGCAACGAGCCGAGCTCGCGCTCGGCTCGTTGCCGGCGAGCCACGAGCTCGGCTCGTGCGAACACGAGCCGAGCTCCGGCTCGACCCATTGCCACCACTATATATATATATACACACACAACGGTCCGTCCGCATATATATTTGCACGGATTCCTATTTACTCAAACACGCACACATATATGAATCTAGCAGACAACAAGTCAAATGTTTTTACACCACCACTCGTTTTCATATTAAACTTTTAAGATCAACTAGAATTTATCTCTCAAAAATAGTATTATTACCTTATTTTATCTCAAGGGTGGAACGACAGCCAAGCAGGAAAATATTCAATTGATTCTCAAAGAGGCATAATGAGACGAATTTATAGAGTCCTAAAACCTAATCACTTTTATTTAGGTATAATTTTAGTAATTGGACTAATTAAGCCCCTTATTTATCCCTATTAACATATTTGAACTTCAAATTGATCCCTTAACCTCTTATATTTTCATTTTGTTGCTCAATTATTATTTTTGAATCATTTACACAAAATTGTACTTATTAAGAGATAAAACTTTCAACTCGACGTCTAGCCTCAAATAAAAAGCAAGACAAGTAAAAATTGCATGGTAAAACTAAATGTATTTTATTATTTAATTTGAGATCAATAAAAGACTAAATATTTCAACTTAAATTAATAGGTATGTCGATCATCTAAGTGTGTGTGTGTGTATATGCGGCGTTACATCTTTCCTCCCCAAAACTCATTTTAAATCATACATTTTACTTGATTTACAATTTTTATCAACTTTTTAACTACACATTTCATCAATTTTTATAAAACTTTATTAAAATTTTAAATTTTAGCTACACTAAAAGGGGATAATTAAAGGAGAGTGGATACAATTGGCAAAAACTGACCCTTGATTTCCTCTTAGTTGAATTTGCGATGGTCATTGACAAAAACTGGGCCTTGATTTAAACTTTGAGAAAATTACATAATTGGGTAATGTTATAGGCCTTGTCACTTCGCTTGGTTTCACTTCATCACTTCACTATAATATAAAATAGGCTAACTTTGGGCACTGTTTATGCTGGACAAATGTCGCAATTTCTTATCTTCAAAGTTATTTTTCTTTTTTTTTTTTTCTTTTTGAGATACATTTTCCCCTCAAATTCCTAAATTTTCATTCCCAATCTGGCAATGAAACGCTCACTAGCCACCGCAGAGGACACTCATATGAACAAAAAAGCTCAAGCAAGAAGAAATTTCCCCACACGGATTCGATGTACTCCTGAGCACCCTTTTTACTGGTTGTCCTTTGACCTAAGTATTGTAGATTTATGAGACACAAACTACAAATCTAGAGGCAAGTATCAATTGAATCGATGTTCGAAAAGCCACGAGACTAATGAGCATCTTGTCATCGTAACTGTTGTGCCCAAAGCAGCTATAGCAATACCGCAATTTTTGATCACCTCCACCTCTGCCCGTTGTATTAGTGGACAAAAACACCAAGGTAATCTACCAAGGCATCACCGGTAAGAATGGCACTTGCCACACAGAATAGGCAATTGAATACGGTACCAAAATGGTATTAGTTTCTTGGGTAAAGCTACATGTACACACACACTTTGTTAGATATTTTTCATCATTTTGCATGTATTATCTTTTGTTTTGCGAATGTTTTGCCACTCCGACTAGTGTTTGCCGCTACGCAACGAGGATCGACCTGCCCGGTCAGGTCGCGGGGGTCGAGGGGGCAGCGCCCCCCGTGGGAGGCTCGGGGGCAAAGCCCCCGAAAGAGAATTTTATTTTCAGAAGTTTTTGAATAGATATGTTTCTTCCAACAGATGCGTCCATTCATCTCAAGGGACACACCTATTCAAAAGGTTGCCTCCATTTCTATATATTTTGGGCGAATTCTCATTTGCGAGACACTTTTTAAAAAATTTCTATTCTTCTATCTTTCTCTTGGCATCGTCAGTTTCTCTATAGAGTGTTCCTTGGTTTGATCAAATAGTCACAATTTGAATCAAACGCCTCCATTGTATCCTGAGAGAGATTTTCTATCATACCCCGGTCGTGACTTTGTTGGAAAGGGGAGAAACATCTCTTAAAAGATAACGATTTTCGTGCCTTGGAGTTATTTATTATTCCAGATTTCCTACATATTTCCCAACACACTTTTACACAATCTTTTACACCTCTCTCACATGGAGGGGGGTCCACGATTATTTTATTATGTGTAGGCCCCCTTCCATGTGAGAGAGGTGTAAAAGATTGTGTAAAAAATTGTGTACACTTAGCATTATTCTAATTTCTTAATGGTCATGTCATTTGTCACTCGTCCATAACTATCCTTTTTTTTTTCAAGTCATGCGAATTTTTATCTTGTTTTTATGTGGGTTTTGTCAATAATTTTGGGTTCCCACGCTATTGTGAATTTGCCTAGAAATTCGTAATTTCTTACCAATGTATAAATTTTAACTCTGTAGGATAGTGAAAATAGTCTGTTGTACCATGTGATGCAGTGCTTGTCCTATTGAAAAAATGGTCACTTCATGCATTATATTGTATTTTCACACATAAGATGCATGAAAATAAGAGTATGGTCACACGCCACATATATAATTTAGATACTATTTTTGAAATCCTATAATATGGAAGAGGTACTGAAGCGCGGTACATTGCCTTTCAATGCTTCCGTTATCCATGTGCATCCAATTATTTTGATTTATCGTTTGAGAAACATGGATGCTAGATTTATGTTTCATCCCAAACTTTCTCATTAATAAAATTCTCCCGTATATGAGTAGTGCTAACCTTTTCGAAACATTTGAACGTTTTTTGAGCTATTAAAACTCTCACAGGATTAAACATGTAGTAGGAAATGGATCCAATAGCAGAAAAACATGAATAACGAGATGGAATTCAGTGAATGTAAGGGAAAAAATTCTATAAATATAAATAATTTCTTCCCTTCCCCAAGGAAAATAAAGAATTTATATGCTAATACGTTTTGTCCTAGAGTTTCTTAAACTGGATGGGTTTCCTCCTCATTTTCTCCCCCCTCATAATTTGTGTATGCTTATGTAGGTTGGAGGGGTTACCCTTGGAAAAGGTGGAACAGAACACTTGGGACTTCCTATTTTCAACTCTTTAGCAGAGGCGAAAGCTGAAACGAAGGCTAATGCAATAGTGATTTATGTTCCTTCCCCTTTTGCGGCTATGCTATTATTGAGGCAATGGAGGTTGAGCTGGATTTGGCTGTTTGCATCATAGAGAATCCCTCAGCATGACATGGTAATAAACATTCTTTTAGTGGATCGCCTTCCATTTAACCCTTCAACGAAGAGAAATAGAATGGATGATCTGGAGCTAACCACAGTTATTAAGATTTGCTTAACCAGGATATTTCAACGACAGAGTGAATAAAAAACATGTTTGGTAGATAATATGTTAATGCACATTCTGTATAAGTGCTCGAATGCTTTTACTTACTATTGTTATCTGTGATAATCTTTTAACGTGCCCTCAAGGTCTTGGCAACTGGATTTATTTTCTACTCCTAATGTATTTTGCTAGTTTGTGACTTGACTTAAATTTTACTTGTCACAGAATAAAGTTGATCTTGAAGTTCTCATAAAGTCTAGCATGCCTTAAGACCAAAACAATGCTAGTTAATGGATAATTATTTTTATTCTTGCCTTAAGGCTTCTACGATTGTATAGAACTTTAATAATAAATAGTTATAACGAGAAGTTAAATACAGTGAATATCAAATATTCGTATCAAGAGTCAAAAATATAAAAAGAAAAGAGATCAAAAGTAAGTTAATTCCAACCAATTTATAAATATTTTTCACGCTTAAAATTGAATTTCTCTCATATTTACTTACGCTTATTTTTAATATTATCCAAATAGCGTACAATACATGTTCACCCCCTAGTAATGAAAAAAACTGCTTCAATGTAACATATTGGTTAATTACAATTGACAATCTACTTTAATTGCATAAATACTGTTGAAAAACAAATAAAATACCAGAATAGCTTTGATACCACTTGTTATAAAACAAATCACCAGATGAATTGTTGAAAGTTATATGAAACAATAATGAAGTATTTGATCAAGTAAAAGAATAATAAAGACAAGAAATATGGTAGAGGAATTAAGATATTTTATTGACTCAACAATAATTGAGAATGGAGAAAATTACAATGGATTCTACTTATCTATTTTCTCACGTTACAAAATTATATAGAAGAGCCTAATATTTATAGGGAACGTGTAGGGGACGTCCAAACCCTCTTAGTAGAGTTGTTGATGAAGTATAATGCTAAAGATCGAGTCCAAATTGAAATGAGAGAAAAAACTAAAAAAAGGAAACATAGGGGTAGCACCTAGGCGCTACACCCAGGGCGCCTGGGCGCTGGGAATAGCGCATGGGCGTCGGTCTCTGCTAAAAATCCTGAAAAAGTATTTTAAAATTGTTTTTCTTCATTTCGAACTCATCTTCAATTCAAATACCAATTTCCAACTCTCAATGGGTTTTCAAAATAGAATTTCAATTTGACATAAAACTCCAATAGCATTCCAAACTTGAATTCTCCTTGATGTGCACTTCAATTAGAATTCTTTAATACTTCAAACACTTCAACAAAGGAATTCGGGTCACAATCTAATTCCAATAATTTCCACCTTGACACAAATTCTACCAATGAATAAACATGCTTCTTCAACAATAATAAAAAATGAATTTATCCAGCAAAATACAATACTCCACATCTTCCAATGAATCCAAACACTACTCTTGTAGAATTATTTCAGATTTCAAAAATCATAATGATTTTTTGAATTAACCAAAATGGGCTGTAACACACCCAAAGATAGAATCAATACCAAATACTTTTACCGAAGACCACTTGCTAGATTGAACACATTTTACTCCACTTAAAACATGCTCAACAAAATCAACAACCACATACTTTGTTTCACTGGGTCTGTCACTAGGAACTGAATACAATGGTACCGCAGGTGATGGTGGAAAACGACATTACCCATATCTTCGAAACTCCACTGAGTTGTATTCTTCAAATCTGATCCTTTATGAGCTCCTAGATATATTGTACCAAACTAAATTTTCACCACGGTACTAAACTTGTGCTGATTGACTCTTCTAGATTCTGCACGACCCTGCAAAATATATAATTGAGACCTTTTCCGTCCATCCAATACAACTGGGCATCCTTACAAACCTTCAAAGCTTCACCTCCACCTCCACCTCCACCTCCACCAAAGAACTCATAACCTTTTGAATTAAGAATAGACAACGAGATAAGATTATTCTTCAAATTCGGAATATGTCGAATGTGGCCAAGTGTTCTAATTGTTCCATCCAAAAGTTTCAATCTGACCTACCAATTCCAACAACTCGATAATGTGCGTTATTTCCCATAAACACGACATCTTTGAAAACAGATTCATATGTAGTAAACGAGTCGTTATTAGGATACATATGAAACACACATGCTGAATCAAGAATCAAATCCTCATTTGGTTTAGACTCAACGTCAGAAATAGCCAAGAGATCTCCATCAATGTTCTCCGAGGCTCCTTTGGCTGAAGCCCATGCTGTCTTTTAGAGGACCCTCTAAGTCAATGTCATGTCGGCAATGTGGGACCCTTCATATCATGTGTGTGGCACGTAACCTCGGCATATTGCATTTCTGGGATCTTTGACCTATTGGGCCTCCTTTTGACTTTTCATTGATTGTCGTGCCTACGTGGCGTGCTACGTGGCATTGCTTCTTTAGACCTTAGAATCGAGGGGTAACAACCATCACCATAGAGAATGCACGCTTTGAATCATCACCATAGAGGAGGATACTACAAGAACAATATAGTCCCTTATCTTTTGGCTTGTATCCCTTCTTTACGATCTCCTATTGTAACCCAAGCAATGCCTTTATCTTAATTCTCTATTTTTCATGATTGCTCTTCTCAAGATATGAATATTGAAAGGGAACAGTCCCATTTTCCATCTCTTAACGTTGACTCTAATCCTTTGCCAAGAAAAGGACTACATGGATAGTAAATTTTTTTTTTTTTCAGAAAAAAAAAATTGAGAAGTGGAAGAAGCTAAAAAAAAAAAACTCAGCTAGCACAATAAATGCATCTTCCAACTATATACATTCATTAAATACTCTCTAATATAAAATAATTCTAGATGATGGATTATTCTAGAGTAAGGGCAATTTTAGAACATCTTCTATATATTAAAAGTGGCTATGTAACGGAATTTCTTGTTTTTAACGGAAAAACTAACGGAATTTGTTGTTTTAACGGATTATGTAACGGAATTTCTTGTTTTAAACAGGCAACTGCACCTTCTTTTAGTGTTTTTATCATAACTTTGTATTCCGATATCCAATTGAGGCGATTCAAAATGCGTTGGAAAGCTAACTCATCTGGCTACAACTTTGATTCAGACATCATTCTCCAATTCGATCACTTTCTATGCCAAAAATAGGTCTCAATATGAGACTAAAACATCGGAGCATAACTTTTTGGTTGGAAATTGATTTGTGAGCATCTTTTGCCTAAATTTGATTCCATTGACGTCTTCCTTTATCCAATTGACTCCGAGCACTCTCAAATCTTCATCGTGAGGTTCGGCACAACTTTTAAGTATTTACATTTTAGTTCCCGAACTTTGGATCCCTTACAATTTAGCAATTTCTCCAAATTTGTCAACTTTTGCTTATTTTCTTCTATTTCACCAACTTACATCGCAACATCAAAATCACACATCTAATTATTTATCAATTACATAAACATTACATCATTAATTATTTAATTAACAAAAAAAATTACATCTTTATTAATAACAAATTAATTCTTAAACAAAACTATTAAATATAAATTACGCAAACGTGCATTGCACGTTACTTGCACCTAGTAACTATTATAAATGTGAACTTATGGATACGCTTATAAGACTAACATTAATTAATTTGCCCTTACGATGAGTTTATTTCCACTTCACAAAATGCACTCCTGGAAGGATTGTAGCATCACAAAAAATCTTCAAAATTACAATATTAGTTGGCTCAAATCAAGTTTATTTCACAACTTGGACTCTTCAAATGATTGTAGCAACTAAGAAATATTCGAAGTACAATACGAATAGAAAACATGAATCTTGAAACACGAGAGAGAAACAATTTGAAATACTAATAATGACTGCATTATTTATTATTATTATTATTATTATTATTAAGATATACTTGTGCCCTTGATTACATAAGAAATTGCGACTTTGAGCATCATGACAATATCAAATGCACGATATCCCCAGAAAATTTGAATGATTTCTCAGTTTCTTCCAAGCAACGATTCTTCTCTTCCTTAGTCCATGTCTGGCAAAATAACAAAAAGAGGAAACATTTAGTGCCTTGGGATAAGGTGTGTAAAGAAAAAAAGGGAAGGGGGCCTAGGCCTAAGGAGCATGAGTTATCATAAAATTATATTACGAAAAATGGTCTATAATTAAAAAGATTAATCGAAAAATTCAGAAAAGTAGGGGCAATAAACAAATTACTTCAGCAACCCGGTTCAGCTTCTCCCGAACGTTTTGCAACAGTTGTGACAGGTCTCCACCCCATTTATAGAATTCCAACTCTTTGTTGTTAAGAATCTTTTGTGCTACCTGATGGAAAATAGGCCATAATTTGAGTATAGGAACTTAGATCACTTTAGTAAATATCTAATTGAAACTACAAATTTATACATAGCTTGGAATAGAGTTCAAAAAATTAAGCTCAAAGAATACGAATAAATTAAAGTTCATTTTCAAAAATAGATATTCTTTACCTTCGTCCCCATCAGTCGGCCACCAGCTGCATGGCCAAAGTATCTAGTGTAGAAGTGGCAAATTAAAGCTTGAGGATCCTTTCTGGATAGCTCTTCCAAATACTGGGCATAGCTAACGCCAAGAGAAGATGGTTGTGGGATGGCGTGACCTTGCAATTTAAACCATTCCAAATCTTTTGCAAGACCTTTTGACCTCTCTAGTCCTGTGTTCTTAAACTCTGCATCTGTACAAAAAACAGCAAAATGAGTATGAATTTCTCACTAAGGTGACACTCAAATTACCAGGTCGTATTGAATAGGATTACTCGTGAGATTAATTTAATTTTCTGCCCAACATCTCGAGTTAATTATAATTTCTTATAATTTCATATATATGAATATTTCTCTATTTATGTTACTGCAGGTGCAGTCGAAATATTATGTAACTGGGTATGAGAATATTTATGAGATAATTAGTATATATTAAAACTGGTGGATAGAGATGAAGAGTGGACCAACATCTGTGCAACTCAAGTTACGAGTACCATGTGATGGGATCTCAAATACCATAGATTGGCATGTGTACTAGTTGCTACATTTCTTGTCACTCACATCTCCGCATAGATTTAGCAATAAAAATAACGAATTTATGAAATAGCAAAGAAGGATTCATGTCGTTGATGTCAAATCTGCTGTAAATGAAGAAAATAGGCAATTAATAGTTTTGTACTGAAAAGAAATGTTGTAAAAAATAAATAAAAGAAACTCACATTCAGGAAAAGTGGCTTTGTCTATGATGTTCTCCATGGTATCATAAACCAATTTACTATCCACCAAGAACTTCAAGTACCCCTCAAGACTAGGCTCCCATTCCGCCATAGGCTGACCCACAGGTTCCTTCGACTCTCCTTCTCTAGCCTGCTCTCTTGTGTGCAATTTCATTGCAACAGATCTCATCTCATCCACAAAGCCATTGGCCTCTCTAGGATACCTCTTTTTCGACTTCTGAGCATCTCCTGCAGCTGAAACCACAACCAATTTTGGTTTCTTCTGAGAAAACCTTGAGATGGGCATTGATAAAAACTGGGCATTAGGCTTATTCAAGATTGTGAATTGAGGTTTCTTGAATAGAGGTACTTGGGAATGCGAAATGATTGTCATGGAAGCCATCACAAGAATGAGTTCAAACTTCAAATGTGTATCAAGAAATAGCAAGTGATATAGAACCACGAGCACCCGTCTACCCGTCTAGATGACAAGTGCATGACATTAAATACTATATTCAATTAAATGCAATGTCACATCATTAATTTAATTGAATCTATCAAATGTCATCACTATATTGGTGCTCTAACATCGGTAAAATTAGATATTATTATTCAAATAAGATAAGAAAGTTTTTCAATTAAAAAAATCTGAACCTATCTTGAGTAGGGTTGTAGGATACAGACATGTTTTGACAAAATGTCAAATTTACCCTAAAATTATTTTGAGAGCTGCTATTTGTACCGGGGGGTATACAACCCCCCTGACCGGCCCCCTCACAATAGGGGGGGGGCCCACATTTGTGGGCCCCCCCCTATTGTGAGGGGGCCGGTCAGGGGGGTTGTATACCCCCCCGGTACAAGAAGAATAATTCAATTATTTTTGCACGATTACTTTAACCATTTTTTACCATTACATAAACATCATCGATCCCACATGATTGGATAAAAAAATATATTTATATTTTTTTTTTCCCTAAAATTGCGCGACTAGACAGGTGCATAAACTGCAAATGGCTTTTTATGTACTCTAAAATCTATAGGTTTGTAGATATAAGAGGAAAAATTCATTGTTCAATGGTGGTTTGTGTTATGGAGAGAGGGAATATTAGTCAATAAACTTGGTTGTATTTTATTAATAACAAAAGTTTCATATTTTTAAAGAATGATTATGAATACAATGATGATAATTTTTAGGATTGTAGGGGGTACAATTGTCATTCACTAATAAACTTACCATTTACAACACTCACCTTAAATGATACATTATAAAATAACTACCCCGGGGCATAGCTCGGTGGTGCAAAAGACATGAGTGAGGTAGTCTTAGTTGAGCTAGCAACCGCAGTGTGAGAGTTTGATTCTTGCCTCTTACAAGGTATGAAATTAGACTCTTTGTGGGTACCAGTATGACAACTCTTGTACCTTGACCTGCTGAGACACATCTCGTGATTTACCTCCTCCACAATGCTCTAGGGGTGGGGCGGTGGGGACCCTCATGGTTGGAGTTCAACCTTTTATTTATTTACGGGGTGTTTGACACCCATTTTAGTAGAAAATGTGTTTTTCAATAGTGATTGATAGAAGAATGTGTGGTTAAAAAGTAAGGAGAATTTTTAGTTTTATGTGTAATATTATTTTATTGATAAAATGTGTGGTTGAAATGAAGAAATGGAAAAAAAAATGAGAAAAAAATGAGTGCCAAACGGGGGCTTATTTATAAAATATCTACCTCGTTAAAACCTTATTTGATAAACATTCAATGAGACAAAAATTATATTTGAGTTGCGCAATACAAATTATATTGTCTTCATACAAAATTGTTGAATTATCTTTTGTTGAAATTAATTTGCATGATACTTGAATATTATGTGTCATATTTATCAACCATACACGTTCTCGACCCACTTCATGGATTGCAATAATTTCACAATGATTTGAAAATGTTGCGGTCAAGGTTTGCTTCATAGATTTCTATAATATAGTTGTTCCTCCACGTGTAAACATATATTCTATTTGTAATTTAGTTTTATGTGGATCAGCGAGATAACCTTCATCTGCATATACCACTAAAGCAGATCCCGACTTTTGGGAATAAAATAATTACAAATCAGTAGTACTTTCCAAGTAACGAAAAATATGTTAACACTATTCTAATGTCTTTGAGTTGATGTAGAGTTATATCTTGCAAGGAGATTTACAGAAAAAGTTATGTCGGGTCAAGTGAAGTTTTTAAGGCAGGTTAATGCTCTAATAGCACTAATAATATATAGTACTTCAAGATCTAGAGGGATTACATTTTTAAGTATTCAAACTACAACTCCAAAATACTTTTCGTTTCTTTAAAGAATTCAATTATGCTTGTATAGCTTATTTCCATTTTGGTCAATCATTTCTATGCTGATTTTCACTGTGATTCAGGATCCTCATTTTGCATAATATCAAAAATCACGTTAAAAGCCAAAATATTGTCTATAACAATATTATCTCGTTTTCATAATTTATAAATAACATATAATTTATTGAAATCTCATTATTTTCGTACATTTATAGTTCTTTGGGAACCATATTTCTAATATTTGATTGATCAATTTTTTCTAATATTATTTCTTTCAAAGTTTTTGGTTGAGTTTTTTCTTGTACTTTTCATTGTCAAGGTAAAAAGTCTTTTAAACCAAACTGATCGACCATACTTTTGGCGTATTTGAGATACATTTGATACAATAAATTATCTTCCAGAGACATTAATTTTTGCTGGAATATTTTGTGCCGGTATATATAACTTTGTTACTTTTTCTTGTATTAACAAATATATCAGGCAATTGATTTGCAATTCTTTGTAAATGAATGATTTTTTCAACATCTTGTTCATATTGATTGTTGCGAAGATAAAAGTGGGATATAGTTGTTTCATTCAAAGAAATTTTACCTTATTTTTCAGGATGTAGTTTATCCCTCCCAAAGTTTGAGAAGTCTTTTCATCAAAATGATAATCTGCAAACCGTTCAGTAAATAGATCACCCGTTAAAGATTCAAGATACCTAATAATAGATGGTGAATCAAAATTAATTTAAATAATATGATTAAATATTGTATAATCACATAATAATTAATCAAGTAATCAATGTCAACATGACATGAGTCATATGTTTTCCTTAGGGATAAACACTAATTCAAAATGATATATTTTCGAAAGTAGCGCGTTATATTTTACCATTACTTATTCAAGAGTAATATGTCAATATTCTTTTGGAATATTTAAAATTATGATTCATGCTCTTAAAGAGCAAGTAAAATTCTTTTGAAATATTAATTATAATGTTATGCTACTATGGAAACAACAACAAACTATTTGTAATAGACAGATCTACAATTAATATTTTTCCTGAAATATTAATTATAAAAATGTGCTACTTTAAGAGCAACAACAAAAGAATAAATTCAATAATTTATGTTTTATTGTTAAACATTAGAAAATCGATGATATAACCAATATAGAATGCATGAATAATTAAATAATTACTAAACATTCATTAAATAATTGAGTACATAAACCATTCATTAAATAATGGAGTATGGTGAAACCATTGCTAAACATAGTAAGCAATAATTCATGCAAACATATTTCGAATGCATCATTACAGACATACAAACAGAATGCATGTGCTGGCAATAAAATAAGAATTAATCTATTTGTACCAAGTTTGTTGACAAAGATAGTTGACAAAATTAGGTGTACGGTTTGGATGAATTGTAATTGACGGATGAGATTGAATTGTCCATTATCTTATTATTTATTTCTTTATATGTTTTAGTTATTGTCTATTATACCCTTACCTTTATATTTTAATTGTTTTTCCGCATTTTACCCCTATAATTGGTATCAGAGCCTAGTAACGAATCTAAAGAAATTTTTAAAATGAATAGAAAAGATAAAATGATTTTAGAAGAATTACAAAATATTAATATTTTAACTAATACTAATCGAATTAAATTACAAGAATTAGCAACAAATTTAAGTATTAAATATAAATCTCTAAGTGAGGAGATAAAACAAGTAAATAGTCCTCAACAATTAGCAGAAATAAAAAATAAAGGATTACAAATATTAGTAGATGAATTTTCTGAAAATGAAGAAGAAGATATTATTATAAATCAATTTTTGGAACAATATGATAATTTTGCTCAACCTTTAGGAGAAACGGATATTTTAAACCAAGATGTTTTAACTCATATAAAAAATATCGAGTCTAATTTGGAAATTGTTAATGACAATATTAAAATAGGACCAAAAATCCTATATAAACAAATTGAATCTAAATTTAAAGGATCAAAAATTAAGGATTCTTATATATCAATTGAACCACCTTTACCGGCATATGTTATAGAAGAATTAGAAACTAAATTCTATGAAGCCACAGGTGAAGAATTAGAAGCTTATAAACAGAAGTTTAGAACAATTATACATTCAAACCGAGAATATTTATATGAATGATCAGACAAAAGAAGAAACCAATGACATTAATCCTACACCTTTAAATAAAAAATTTGCACCAAACTAATTAGTTGGAGAAAAAATTAGAACTAATGATTGGATTCAAGTCGAGTCCGATGACCGGAATTTTAAATGGATGAAAGAACATGGAATAACGAGAAGAACGAGAAAATTATAATTTTAGAAAAGGAGTCAAAACTACATCACCAAGTATATAAATCTTAGAGATAATAATCCAATTAAACTTTTTACTAAACCAATTCCTACAACAGAAATATGGCTAGATGTGGATGATAGCAATAACAAAAGTGGAATTATTGACTCGTGGACAAAAGCTACCGATTTAGTTGTTACTTTTCATAAGTGGAATACAACCCAAGCATATAACTTTATAATTCACACTTTTAGAGGAATTACTTGAGATATCCTGGAGAAGGACTTGAAGAAACTAAAAATCAAATTAAATATGGAGAAAAATCTACAACTACTATTGATAGCAATGAAAGTTTAGATGCTGAAAATTTTAAGGAAATTTTAAAACGAATGGAAAATTTCTTTAGACACTTACTCTTAGGAGAAGTTATACCAGAAACTAAAATAGATATGATCACTCAAGAAGCCTTACAAGCAGAAAGAGAAATGGAATTATTAAAAATCTGTGATATGTGTGAATTAAACGAATATACCAAGAAATTCGAAAAGATATATATCAAAGCATCTAAATCCATAAAAGAATGGAATCTATCAGAAGAAGATAAAAAACTACTTAATAGATATTTTCTTAAACTGCCTTGGCCATGGGGTCAGAAATTATTTGAAGATTACCAAACTTATTGGAATAAAATAGAATGGGAAGATCCTAATCATAGAGCTGATACCTTAGGAATGAGAACTTCATTCGCTAAAAGAAAAATATCAGAATGGTGTAGAAAATCTATGTATCAACACCTATTTAGGAAACATGGTAAGAAAGCAAGTTTATGTTGCTATGGAGAGATAGCAGCAGTGCCACAATTTGGTTGTCACCAACCACCTAGGAAACCATACTATAAAAGGAAATTTAAGAAATATCTTAAACCCTGGAAGAGAAACAAAGGATTTAAGAGCCATAAGAAGTATTTTAAGAAGAAAAAACCTTGGAAAAAGGAATATAACCAACATAAAAAACCTCAGAAGAAATCTAAGGAAGAATTTTATAAAAAATGTAAATGTTTTACATGTAATGAAATAGGACACATATCTACCAACTGTCCTAATAAAAATAAAAGAGAAAATGTTAAAGCCATTAGAATAATGGAAGAAATAGAATCTGACTCAGACTATGAAATAATCGAAGATTTAGATGAATTATCTGAAACAGACTCAATCTATGAGCTAGATATAGAAGAAATTGAGGAACCAGAATTTGAACAAATTTATATGAACCAAGAAATTATTGATACTATAGAAACTACCTTAGATAATGAAGAAGGGACTTCACAAACAGTAGTATTTGATGAAGAAAGATATGGAGTAATAAAAGAAAAACAAATATCTTTAAGAGATAGAGACGTTTTTGTAAGACCAATATTACCTTGGTTTAACAAAACCATATATATTGCAAAATATGATGAAGTACCTATTAATATCGAAAATGTTAAAGGCAATACTACTATACCTCTAGTAACTAAAGAATGGGTTAATCGAGAATTAGCCAAAATAAATAGATCCACTAGAGAAAGATTAAAAAATATTATGATAGGAGGAATCCAAATTATGGTGAAAGGATATTTTAGAGAAGGAATGGATATTCCTATACAAATGTATTTGATGGATAACAGAATACTTCATGATCCTATGGATGCCCTATTAGGAGTAGTCTCTGGAAATCTTGTATATAAGAAAATTATATTTACTATAAGACCTGGATTTGCCATGTCCTTACTAGATGAGAATTTAAGTATGGGATTAAATCTATATCATAGAATTGATAGATTAATTATGCCACCAAGAAGTAAAGCTGTAACCTTACATTGTAAAGCTCTATATGCATTTACTACTACACACCAAAAAGAAATCAATAAAGTTTCAGGAGACTTCATACAAATCCATGAAGATTTTAAAGACTTAGCACAATTTACTCCACCAAGAATGTTGAGTAATAATAATATTTCCTTACCACAAGATATATTGCTTGATTTTCATCAGCAATCTAGAAGAATAGATAATAATGTAGGAAATCAAGGATTAGTTACCTTGAATACCTCTGGACAACTTATAGCCAGAATGCCTAGTAGAAGAATAGAAAGAAGTATCAGTACTAGAGAACTCGCAAGCTCTAGTAGAGCATCTACAAGTAGAAATTACCCAATAATGCCTAGAAATAGCATTGATATTGATCTTAGAAAGTGTGAGGAAGATAATTTCCTTATCTTAACAGAATATATCAATAATCAAAATAACTACGAAGAAATTATAGCCCTTGTTAATACAGGAGCTAGTACTAGTCATATAAGAGCAGACTTAGTTGATCATTTATTAGAAGAAAACCTACCACAAGGAATAACTCTTACAGACTATCATGGAATTAAATATGAAATTAAAACATTTGTTAATCTAGAACTAAGTTTTACAGATATTGAAGGAGAACAATTTAAATTAAATCTTAAAATTCATAAAGACTATAGAAAAGGAAAGGATCCTAGTCCAATATTACTTGGAATGAACTTTCTTGAGAAAGTCTCGCCATTCCATATACAAAAGAATACTCTACAAATAACTATAGAAGGCAAACAAAAAATGATTCCTAGAATTACTAAAACCAAAGAACCAATTTATATGATACAAGGAATTAGATCAATCAAAACTAGTATACTTAGTCCATATATTGAGATAACTCTCAATTTATCAGACTATTGTATGATAAAATTTCATGCCATAATTGATACTTGGATCATGTATTTGCCTATGTAAAAGAAATGTGTTCCCAGAACATTATTATAAAAGAGATTATAAGAAAACAACTTATGGTCAAACAGCAAGCGATATTGTAGAAATCTATAGAGATTTTGTAGAAAATGTTCCTATAATTATAGGTAATAGAGAATGTTTTATTCCACGAATATATGCAACGGATAAAATTGGATGTGATATCCTTTTAGGAGAAAATTTTATCTATACATATAGCCATTTTACACAATATAAAGATAGTTTTGAATTTACTACACCTTGTAATCACAAAATTAAAACACCAAAAATCTATAAAGCTATTGGAATTGCACATCAACCTATTCACCATAGACCTAGACATCGTAGTTCGCAGTAATCGTGGTGGATGTTATACGAAATTAATCAAAAACAAAAAATTCCAGTATTAAGAATTGAAAATTTAGAAGAAGAATTAGAAAATATTAAATCAGAACTAAAAGAATGTTATCATGAAAATCCCTTAGCCAAATGGGACAAAGATAAACCTATGGCAACCATTGAGTTAAAAGATCCAAATGCTAAGATATCAGGAAAACAATTTCCTTATAGTGAAGAAGATAAGAAAGAATTTGAAATACAAATTAAAGAACTCTTACAATTAGGAGTAATAAGAGAATCGACTAGTCCATATTATAGTCCAAAGATTTATGGTTAGAAATCATAGTGAAATTAAAAGAGGAAAAGCTAGAATGGTAATTGATTATAGAGACCTAAATTCTAAAACAATACCAAATAGCTATAAACTACCAATAAAAGATTTGTTAATAAAACAAATACAAGGAAGTAAAATATATTCTAAATTTGATTGTAAATCAGGATATTGGCAAATAAAACTAGATGAAGCCTCAAAGCCTTTAACTAGTTTTACTACCCCTAATCCATTAGGACAATTCGAATGGAATGTTATGCCATTTGGATTAATGAATGCACCTGCAATATTTCAACAAAGAATGGATAAGATTATTAGACCAATAAAGAATTTCTGCATTGTTTATGTAGATGATATTCTTATTCATAGTAAAAATTTAAAAGAACATATTGAACATCTTAAGAAGTTCAACTATATTGCTAATAAGTATGGATTAGCCTTATCAGAAAGAAAAGCAGAAATAGCTAAAACTGAAATTGAATTCTTAGGATATATTTTTACCGAAGAAAAAATACTTCAGCAACCTCATATTGGTAAGAAGATTACAGAATTTCCAGAAGAAATTAGAGACAAGAAAGAATTACAAAGCTTTATTGGATTATTAAATTATTCCGAAAAATTTATAAAAAATTGTGCTAAATATAAAGTCCACTTTACCAAAAAACTGAAGAAAGGAGTTGTATGGGAATGGACACAGGAAGATGTAGAAATGGTAAACAAAATTAAGAAAATATGTGAAAATCTACCTGAATTAAATATTCCAAATGAAGAAGATTTCTTTATTTTGGAAACTGATGCCTCTTTATTACACTGGGGAGCAATACTTAAAAGAAAAGAAAATCATAAAGAGTTTCTTTGTAATCCATTGTGCAAATGCCCAGAAGAGCTTGTCGCTTATACTTCAGGCACATTCAAAGATGCCGAAACCAGGTATGATATTAATCGTAAAGAATGTTTAGCAGTTAAGAAAGGAGTAGCAAAATTTGAACCATACTTGCTACCTAGAAAATTTCTTATTAGGACAGATAATACTCAGGTAAAACCATTATTAACAAATAAACTTGGAACAAGTGCAGCTGAAAGACCACTTATTAGAATGCAAATGTGGTTTGCACCATTTAAATTTGATATTGTCCATATTAAAGGGAAAGACAATTTTATTCCAGATTTCTTAACCAGGAATGGAGCTAATCAGGAAGGAGCTAGAAATATTGAAGTTCGAAATGAACATGAAGATTGCTGCAATAGAATCCAAGATAACCCTAATGGAGATGGCTGCTGTCAAGCCAGTATCGGAGAAAGCCAACATGGCTATATTATCTGAAGGTCCTAGTGCCAATAAATCTGAAGGCCTCGGTGCCAATATTGAACCAGAAGCATTAAAGCTTCATAAACTTTCAGTTAGAGAGAATACTACCTTGTCTCCCTCACAGGAGAAAATATTTACAAAGGATAGTATCTCCATACCAGAGCTTAATAGCTCAAATATCATCAAAGCCTGCAACACTCATGGTGTTATGGACATCAAAAGTAAAAACGATTTTATTTTGGCATATGTATTGTTTAATCTACTTTGTTGCTGGTTTACCAGTATTGGAGGTTGGATGAAAACCTTAACATATGGAACCTATAATAAAGTTAACCTCTATCCAGGAGCTCCAGCTTATTGGGTTCGTGCTCTTTATGAAATGGGAAATATAATTTGTATTTACCCATCAGAATCTTTAAAAGAAATTTCTTTGTTACCAAAAGAAGTAGTCCGAGCTATTGAAAGATATTGCCAAGTTCTTAAACATAAGAACATATATATCAGGTTTTTCTCTGCTTGTCCCGAATGGGATAATGAAGAAGATAGACTACTGCCAGTTAGCCATGTCATTAGGATTGCCACTACTTCCAAGCATCTTCAGCCTGAGAAGAGTGAAGTCCATGAAACTACACCAGAAGATGTTATCAAGATGACAACCTTCCGTAGAGCCAAAGGATATAAGAAGCAATTTGAGCATATCCAGAAAGTTATTGAAGAAAATCAAAATATTTGAGTGTATGAATCACAAGACCACTTGATTTACAGTAAAGCTGTGGCACCCACTAAACAAGAAGATTGTCACTATCTCGATATCTGGTGTGATCATATTTTTGGAGGAAACGCTAGTGGAACACAGAAGACAAAAAATGAACTGTGTAAACAGTTTTGGCGTTATCCAAACCATAAGTGCGAGTACTGTAGCAATGAAGAAAATGGTTCACCAATCTCACTTGATCCAGAGGAATTTCCGGATGAGTGGTTTGAATCTCATATGGAAAAGTAATGGACCCCCTTTATCACTACTTTGTCAAAGTTACTTTGATAAAGAAAAACTGTGGGGTTTCACCTACATTATTTTCCATGTTAAGACAAAGAACTTTAGGCCACAGTAAGATTCTCATTATCTTACACAGTAACACAACAATAATGAAGACCAGCTGGAGAGCTTTTTCGAGTCTATAAAAGGAAGACTAATTCTCAGAAGAAGGCATCCCATCCTTAAGCAAAAAACTATCTTTCTCTCTAGAATTTTCGAGTCTTGTAACCATTTCAGTTTATCTCTTTCATTTGAAGCTTGTAATAAGGTAATCTCTATGGAGTTCTAATCTCTTTAGAGAAAGTACCAAGAGTGTAGCCGAAATATGTATGTATACTCTTATGCAAGAGATATTAGTGTGATGAGTTTATGAAATCAAAGTTGTTTGAAAATACTGTCTTTCTAATCTTGTTGTTTTCTCAAAAACTCTTATCTTACTTATACTCCAACGGTGAGAACCTTGAGGGTTGTGCAAGTATCTTGTTGCCGTTTAGCCGTGTGTTGGCGTTTGAGGCGTTTTTAGAGAAAGCCATTAGAACCCTGTTACCTTTCAAGGTGATGTTTTAACAAGGAGTTGAAAGGAAAACTGTGATTCCGTGTGATCCATTGTGAGATTTGCAAAAGAGTCGAGAGAAAAATAATAAGAGTACGGAAGTCGTGTTGGACCATAACCCACTTTCTTAAACTCAAATAACATCGATCACTTATATCTGAGTATACAAACATACGGGAGCAAGCTCGAGGGAAATCTCGTTGATATTATTCTGTCTTTACCTTCTGCTTCAGTACTGTAAGATCTTTCTTATTTATGTTAAATACTTGCATTAATATTTGCACTTATGATATTTATGAAGTTTTAGTTACTATTATTCAATATTTAGAAATTAACTGCGAAAGGAAAAAAGAAGAAATTAAATCATTTTATACTGTGCTTGATTATTTTCTGAAGAATAGTAGAAATATACCTGTGCCTTTATATTTTACAGAAAATATAGTTAGAATTAATAAAGAAATTAATAAATTAGAAAATAAAATTAGAATATTAAACGATTGTTTTAATAAAAAATATATTGATAAATACGAGCATAATTGGCTTTTCTATTTATTAGGAGAAATACATCAAACTTATCCTATATTGGGAATAGAAAACCTTGATTTAACTGAAGAATAGAGGAAGGACTTTTTAGTCTTTTAATTCCTGCCACCTCACTTTGTAAACCAAGTTTGTCAAGCCACTTTGTACAAGTAGCATGATCGATAAAATAATCAAATAGTGGGATGCATTGAGGCAATAATAAAATAGATCAGATGCATATGTCAAACAATTCGGCAGAATGATTTGCGGTACAAAAAGCTTGGCTTTTCTCTCTAGTTCGCCCACAAAAAAAAATTGCCGCATATTACCGGGAAAAAAATAAAATTGATTTGAACAGACTATCGAAGAGAGAAAAAGAAAAGAGAGAATATGAGTCAATAAACTTGTTACCAAAGTCTCATATTTACAGAGATGGATTAGGGATACAATAGTAATAATTTCTACAATTACCATTCACTAATAAACTTACCGTTTGCAACATATTGGCGTATATAATAATTATTAAATCAATTTGCATATCTTTCTCTAGAATTTTGAAGGGGATTTTGTATTTTTCATCCTCAATCTTTACAAAATGTTACAAATTTACTTGCAACTTATTTTTAGCATAATCCGTTCACAACCTTTCAATTACGTAGCAAACTCGCCATTCCCTCCATTTTCACCATTAAATAACGAATTCACCTTTTCTTTAAATAAACAAAAATAAAAGAAAGCTGTAAAACAAACAAAAAAGAAAAAAAAGTGTAAATGAAGTTCCATAACTTTTCAAAAACAAAAATAAACCTCACTTAAAAGAATAATTCTTGTTTGATGACACGCAAATAGAGGATGCCATTACTGTATTCTAATATTCCATGTTTAGTGCCACGATAAAATTTTGTAAAATAACTAAGAAAATGATCTACTAAAGAAGAAAATATTGAACGCGTGACACTAAAACATTTAAGATTTAGATTCTGTAAATCTTATTGCAACTTCGTATGGATCCTCTCCTGGGAAATATAATATTTTCGAACTTATAACCGTAGATTTCACTCGGAGACGGAAGGATTTCTCTTACGATGTTTAATAAGTAAAGGTGCATTTGGATTGCGTTTTCAAGCTATTTTATGTTTTTAATTTTATCGAACACCTATAGTTTGTTTGATCTGATTTTTTGAAAATGTATTTTTGAAAACAATGTTAAATTTATAGCATAAAACTCAGAATATATTTTTGACGTTGATAAATAGAATCATGCTACATGTAAATCTGACACTAGTTTGACAATTGTGAGTTTGCAGATTTCTCGACGTTGATTTTAACAACACTTTTTCCAAATAATTTCCGGACTTTTGACACATATGTGGGTATCAAATAAGGTGTACACCTAACTTCATTATGATAAATAAGTGTTCATGTAAAATAATGAAATTTTAAAATATAAAAGTATAAGATTAAAACAAATAAAATATTAAAATTCTTAAAAAAATATAATTCAAAAGTTTTGAAAAAAAAATGGATAAATTAAAAACAAAAAAATAAAAATAAAAATTGAACAAAGAAAATCTAAAACTACAAAAACATTGAAAATCTAAAAGAATAAGTT
This sequence comes from Fraxinus americana, assembly GCA_035079005.1. NCBI lineage: Eukaryota > Viridiplantae > Streptophyta > Magnoliopsida > Lamiales > Oleaceae > Fraxinus > Fraxinus americana. Next base: position 21,109,626 of record CM068715.1, on the reverse strand, counting down.
CTGAAAAAATAAATTTCTAAAATTAGAAAAAAAATTCTAAAAAGAATAAGGTTTTCTAAAAAATTCTAGAAATTTTTTTTTTTAAAAAAAATAAAAAATAGTTCAAGTTTTAATGGTTTTTTTTTTACATAAAAATTAAAAAAAATTATTTAAATGAAAATAGACAAAAATTCTCAGTACATGTCATTTATTTTTTTATTCTATATTTTTCCAACTCAATCTATTATTTAATTTTTTATTTTTACCTTTGTAGCGAAAAAAAAATATTGTTAAATTTACTAACTTTAAAATGTATATATTAATCAATAACTTATTAATATAAATTCACTCCGTTTTACCGAATAATCAAATTTCATGAAATAAATGTCATAAAATATTTTTTTAAATCCAAACTAAACATGTTTTCTAATTTTATGTTTTGAAAAATAATTTTTTAGAATAAAAAATTAAATGCATTTTTAGCAATTTTAACAGACTCTCAAAACAAAAGCTGAAAATGAACTCAAAAATAAAAATTGAAAATTAAAACACATACCAAATATATATATATATATATATATATATATATATATATATATATATATATATATATATATATATATATATATACAGTCGAAATGGTGTTGAAATGTTTTGGAATGGGAGGTTTGGCTTTGCGGTGGTTTTCGACTAAGAGGTGGGTTTTCAAGGAACATCTTTAGAGAAAGAGTCTTTCTCGCATTATGGTCATTCTGATGATCCTTCCAATGAAGGAAATGACCCATCTTTATGGAGGTTTCAATGAATGTTATTGAATAGGCAACTAATCTTGACGTGACAAGCACAACTATTTTAGAATAAGCGTCTTCACTCGATTGATCGAGTAGTGTTAACATTGATCGAACAATTGGTTTTAACGTTGCATCTCCTCATAAGGCTGAGATCCATCAAGATCATGAGAGTTAGGTTGACTAACTACACCGACAACCTAAGTCCCCTCACTCATGAGGGATCGATCATCGCTTGTTAGCGTACAAGCACTCCATTAATCCATATTCACATCTGCACAGACTTCTAAAATTCTAATCACGTCCGAAACCATGTTGACACAGCTCAATTAGTCATAGCCCCAAATCTTAATATTAACCCTAGATCTCCAAATACATACACACATTTCTCTCTTCTTCTTTGAAACATGGACAAAAACATCAATATTTACTACTAGTTGTTGATAATTAATAGGGGTAAATTCGGAAAATTATTTGCAAAAATTGTTTTTCCAATAATATTAAACAAGATTTTTTAATTTGTGTGTGAGACGAGAGAGTATAAAATAAAATATAATAATAACAACAACAACATTGCGCTGTTTGAAACTCGAAGGTTCACGATTAGATTATTTGTGACATGTGACCATAATTTAATGTCCTATTCAAGCATGATAGACAAAGTAATTAGGACAGATTGTTTAGAATTTGGATGTTCTAATTATTGAATGTCGTTCTATATATAAAATAGCTTAGTCACGTTCAGTGCATAATAATAATAATAATAATAATAATAATAATAATAATAATAATAATAATAATAATAATAATAATCGATTCTGTTCGTTCGGAAAAATGGAGTTTCAAGACGTATTTGAACAAAAAACGGTTTCGGTATTTTGTATTTTCAATCCATACGAAAATCTTGATTCAAACTCCTTGCTGTTGAATAAAAGATGTTTCTTCTTCCAATTCGTTACAATTCTTTCTTTTGTAAGTACTATAATTAAAATAGTCAACATTTTCTACCCCATATTTACCTTTTAAGCCTTTAAAAGTTCAAGCAGATTATGTTCATGTAGGTTTGTCATTCTGTTTAATGAATTTCTCATGACTATAACCGACGTTGTTTTACACTGGTTTGTTTTTGTTTATTTTAGTTTGTCATAGAACAACATGTCTTTACTGTTTAGTATTGTAATGTAGCTTTAGCTCCGTCCTTGAATACACTTATTACTAAGCCCATGTTAGATGATCATTATTTGGAAAAACTAATGTTTTGAATAGTGAATTTTTTGAGTATGTATAGAAAAAAGTTGAGAAAAATTTTGGGTTCACGTGTAGAATGTTTTATTGTGTGAATGTATGATTGAAAATGAGTGTGTAGAAAAAAAAAGTTTTAGTGCCTGTCTGGAGCAAATTCTTTGGCTGATTAGAATTGATATTTCAACCGTTGGGAGAGCTTGAAGCCGCAACTTTTGACTGTCTATATTAATGCTGGAATCACCAGCAGACACGCCCTTAAATTAAAGGCCATAAAATAGGGGCTAAATTATAAATGCTAGGTATTTTGATATCAAATACAAACCCGATACCAAATACAAACTTGGGGGATGATGAATTAGTCGGATCGACTTAATACATATGGCTTCGTTTGGAACAATTATTGAGACTAATTTAATAGTCGACCCAAAACACATAACTGGTAACTCACGAAATGAAGCTGGACTGAGATTTGCATTTAGGGTCTGACCCATACCCTTGACCTACAGTGTATTATATATATGTTTGTCCCCTTTGCCCTATTCTTAACATATCTGATATCACACGGTTGAATCCTTTAGCCCTCATTTGTGAGAGAAACCCTAGGCTATTCCTTGCTTTCTCTTCGCTGTTATTGACGGAGCTTGGCCACTTTGTGAAACCCATTCCCTTTCTCCTCTTTCGGCATCTTGCCTGGAGACTTGGCTACTTGGTTCGACCTACTGCTATCCGTTTTTTCCTTGCTTCGCAGCTGCCTTTGGCGCCTCCGTGTGTAACTGTTTCTGCGTGATTTCATGGCTGTTTCTCCTCGAAACTTTGAGTGTGATTCTTGGTCTGTCTCTAGTGGTGCTGCTTTGTGTGGTATTGGGTCACAAATCTGAGCTTTGTATACTCCACTTTTGGTGCCATTTTTTTATGAAATTGATAGGGAAGTGTTTGGTTTCATTCATAGCATATTATTCCATTGTTATCAATTGATTTGGAACTAACTTTGTGTTGTCTGATCAATAGAAGATATAAATTAACTCCAAACTAAAATTATTTCCTTTGACGTGTGAGTAATACAGATGGCTAAAACACCATCTTCAAACTCTCAAGAGTGGAAACGACGAAGTTTGTAGGCATCTCTTGAGTTTTACAGAAAATAATTCAAGGAGTTCTGTTGGTTTTGAACGAGTTTATGGTTTCAATTTGTAAAGAAAAACAAGAAAGAAATCAACAAAAATATCAAAAATCAACACAAGAATTTTCGGCCCAAAGGCCCCGAGGTTCGACGACCACTTCTAACGCCTAATCCCCATTGAGCATCCGTAAGAAATAAGCTCAAATCTACCAAAAACTGCCCAAAAATATGCAAAATGTCGAGTTATAGTACATGCCTACAAAACAGCAGAAAATCACATAATCCTTCAACAATACTCATGAACTCACACAAGAGTTCATCACTCTACTCTCATATCTCACAAAAATTTACACAAGAAAAATGGAGATCAATTTACAGAGAGAAAATGTAAGGAAGAAGAAAGCTGTTGCGTACTGTGGAGAGAAAATGAAAAGTCTCTCAACCTAAAATGAAAAGTCTACGACATAATTGCAGAAAGGCCCTAGATTTTCACCATTCTAGATTCTTCATTTGTTAGATCCGGATATGGGCTTAAAAGGACTTGGGCTAGAGAAACAAAACATGATTTTGAATTCCATCAAAAGTCAGCAAACCATTTTCAACAAGTTCTCTATAATTTTTATTTTCCTTGGAAGTTTTATAAAAAGATTCAAAGAATATTATACACTTAAGCGTCAGCACATTTCTTGGTTTTTGTTTTATTCTCAAAAGTCGTTTGTTTCTAAAATTATGAATAAACAAAACATCTTGAAGAATACATGAAAATAAAGAGTAAAAGTACAACACTCTTTTATTAAGTTTTTATTTTAGTTTTTCCCATGAAAAATTAACATTTTCTCTCTCTCTTTTTTTTTTTTTTTTTTTTTGCGCCGTTCCCTCTTTTCCTGGGACGGACGCAGACAATTAAAGTTAGGGGGTATGATCGAATTTGAGAAAAAAGTTGGGAGAAATTTTACAATCGAAAATTTACATCCAAAAAAATCATACCCCATATAATTTTGCATCCGAAAATTTATATGGAATATGACTTTTTCGGATGTAAAATTTCAAAACTTTTTATTGTCATATTCCATATAAATTTTCTAATAAAGTAATGCAGATTACATTGATAAATTTGTATCACAAAAATAATAAATATTAATGAAATAATTAATTTTTTTTAAAAAATGAGATTTAGATGCTTATTCTTAAAACGTACGTTTGACGCATCTTTAACTATTTTCGATATCTGTTTGAACTATTCGATATGCCTATAATATAGTTTTCGAAACGAGCTTTGAGATGATATAAGCGTTTTGTAAATTCGACTACCGTACGATCGTCGGAGAATTTTTAAAACTAGCATGTTATCGAAATTTTGGAAATACTAATTTTAAATCGCCTACTTTGACAAGTCGTAACATTTGTTACGATTGGTCGTTTCGCACGCTGTTAACGACATAAAAAATTAGACCGTGAGCATTTCAAAATAATATTAAGAATACAATATTTCGATTTCATTTCATATCTTATAATGATTTCGAAAATTGAAACAAAACATAGAAAATAAAAAAAAAAAAAAAGAAGTGCCCTGAGGCCCACCCCTGAGTCCACGAGTGCTCTTTTCTATTTTATTATGTTCACTCTATTTTGGAAGAAGTGCATGGAAAATTGTAAAGTAATAAATAAACGCTCTAAAATTTTTATACAGAAAGTGTTGGAAAAATCAGTATGTGGCTGATTTTGGCATGGGTTTTGAGTGGGACTCGTTTGGCTATTTTGAAAGATAAATGTTGATTTGTCTTCTCCTCTGTGAGTACATCGAAATCATGCATTTACTTGCCAAAAAATGAAGCTCGAGTGAATGAGAAATTAGAGTTCAAAGTGGACCATTGAAATATGGTTTATGTTGAAGATAAAACTAAATTTGAGTTTATCCCACATATGAAGTTTATGAAAGCAAGAACCACTTTGGAAGTGTGTAATCATGTGTAGCATAGAAGATATCTCTATGTACATGTGCGGGGTGTGCAAATCATGGATCGAAATAGGTTTCGGATCTTAAACTTGTGTGAGGGTACGACTTGCGTACACAAATGTCGAACCGAATTGACCAAAAATTGGCTCGTTAGGATGACCTACGTTTTGTCAATTTTTTGTTTTCAACAAATGACTTTTGGTTTATGAAACTTCAATGGTTATTGCCATTGAGTTATGGACAATTCAATGGGGTTAAGTCTATATAAAGCCTCATTTTCCACTATTCTGACATGAAGAATACAGTCCGCATTATAGTTCCAAAACACACGAAATTGTCCTCTATCTGCATACATATTTTACTGTCTGTTAAGGTCTTAGTGGTGATATTGTTCAGATACTAAGTCAGTTCACCGGAATAGAATCTGCAGTACTCGGACCCACAAGTTTACCGTTGTATCATGGGAAATAAACGCTCAAGCACAAACGGTGAGGGGGCGAATTTGTTTTAAGGGAACTATGTTTAACACATGCATCGGTTTAAAAGTTTTACTGTTCAATTTATTTTTTTCCTTGTTTGTTACTCATTTTTAAATATTGATATTTTGTTATTCTTTTTAAATCTGTCATATATAATTGAATTTGTTGTATTCAAAATTACATGCAAAAACGGTATGTGAAAATTCAATGTTTAAATTATTGCATATACGGTATCTATCCTGCAAATACGGTATTCAGTGCGTAAATTTGGTAGCCCGTTTGGTGTACATTAAAATGAGAGAATGCATTTTTTTGAAGTGATGTGATGAGGGATATGTGGTTGAAAATGAAGGAAAAGTTATTGATGTGATGTGAAATATTATTTTATTGAATAATGTGTGGTTGAAAATGAGTAGAAGAATGAGAATTAAAAAAATAATGTGGGTCAAACATGGACTAAAATTTTAAAATAGGGAGTGAATTATCTAATATATTTTATAAATTACATAATTTAAAATTATTCAAATTATATATAAATGGTTGGTCATTTAAATATAAAATATGTTAAATAAAAGATGAGGAGAAATCCACAAATATTTTTGGAAAAAAAAATAGAGTCAAAATAAATATTATTATTGTAGTGTATATACATAAGATAGTCTTCACGAATAGAAAGTTTCCAAAAAATGCTTTAAGCTCTTTAATTTTAAAGTTAAATTCTCTTTTTGCTCGAACACTCCATCCAAAAACTAGTCTATGCTTTGCTCATTTTATAAAGGGTTATTGGCGCAAAACGTTCCTACCTATGTAGGTGCTTGCGGAAAACGTCCATACCTTTCATTTTTTGGTGCAGAACGTCCCTACCTTTCACATTTTCTGTGCAAAACGTCATTTTTACCAATTTTTAACGTTAATTGACCATTATACCCTCCTATATAAATAAAACAAAAGATAAAAGAAAAGAAAAATAAAGAATAAATTGTAATCTACTCCCGAATTTTTTTAAAAATACAAATCAGTCCAAAACTTATAAAAATTAACAAAAACTCTCCCTCTCTTCTCCTCCACCCCCTCCGCCTTCTACACCCCGCCGCCAAAATTACTTTTCCAAAAATAATTCTTCCACATCGAACAAAAATCGTAATCAAAACCCATAAGAAAAATTCAAAATAAACATAACTGAATATCCACGCACACACATAATCAGGCATAAACCAAAGGAAAGTACCGAGATTTCAAGACCAAACCAAAAATATTTGAGGATTGAATTGAGAACCCATGTTGGAAAAATGTGGACTTGGAGGACCCAACGTTGGATGAAGCTTTTAGAAAAGGTATAAAAGAAGAATATGAGCTTGAGTGCAGTTTGGCTTGTGTAAACATATGCAAAGGTGCTGAGTAAACTGAAGAAAAAGTCATGGAAGCCATTTTTGAAAACTGTGTAAATGGGTTTTAAGAATTGGGTTTACAGGGACGAAGAAATGCCTTCAAATTGGGATGAGATTGAATCTGAATTAAACTATTTGTTGGTGATATGGGACCATGAAATTGCTCACCTTAGAAGCCTGTAATGGAGTTTGGTCGTGGGTGTTGAAGTGTTGGCCAGAATTGATATTTAAACTGTGCGTGAGGTCGTGTTTTTGAGCTGGGATTTCATCTTATTATGGATTTGTTATGGCCGATTTTTAGTATGGGATTGTAGAGTGGGATGAGGAGATGTTGATGGTGTGGAAATTCGGTGGTTTTTCCGACGGTATGGCGGTCGAATTTAGAGAAGCAGCCGGCTCAAGTTGCTAGTTCCTTCGCAGGAGTCAAATTTGGGGACGGGGGCTTCCCCTGCAATTTATTAAATTGTGGGGACCTTCATGCAATTATGGGTTTAAGGTAAATTTATAATTTTTTAAAAAATGTGAAGTTTGGCGGGCTATTTGCGCTTTTTAAAAAATTTGGGTCTATATTTACAATTTATTCTTTATTTTTCTTTTCTTTTATCTTTTGTTTTATTTATATAAGAGGGTATAATGGTCAATTAACGTTAAAATTTAGTAAAAAGGACGTTTTGCACAAAAAATGTGAAAGGTAGGGACGTTTTGCACCAAAAAATGAAAGGTAGGGACGTTTTCCGCAAGCACCTCCATAGATAGGGACGTTTTGCGCCAATTACCTTTTTATAAACTATTTAAAAAACAATCAAGTTACTTGTCATTTATACATTTGAGGGACTCATAGATGCTATCACTACTTGTTATACATTGATATCTATTTATAATTTAAATCGTTTATAAACACTTGTTTTTATTCATTTGTCATTGTATAATATTGTCATAGTTTTATCAACTAATGTTTTGTTCTCCTATAATACTTACTGTTTACATAATTTAAAGTCGCTTCGATTGATTCTTAATTACATTTATTTTAGACTCCCTTCCCACCCCCCATCGCACCCCACCCCACGCCACCCCATGATTTTAAGCTCTGAAACTTCATTTTTAATTATTATTTCATTGAATCTACGACCTTTATCAACTTTTGGAAATTACTAGGGTGTTTGGTGGGAATTAAAATTAGATTTTTAGTGAATTGTGATAGAAGTTTTTGAAATGTGTGGTTGAAAAGATGTGGGACCCATGAAAGATGTGGTTAATATTGATTATTTGATTTTGACTAAAATCAGATTTTAAGCACATTTTATAGAATGTGAACCCACTCATATGCTCAAAAAACTTCGTCGAATGGGATTAAGGTCTCGGGAAATTAAATTTTATATATGACTAAATTATAAGGGTCCGTTTAATAAGCAAATGTGGAAATGAATTTCAATTTCATGTTAGTTGGAAAATAAAAATCCACCAAACACATAGAAATTCATTTTCCATGAAATAAAGAAAATACAGGTTAAAGTAGTTGTACCTGGAAACTCGAATTCGATTTCCACGCTGCAATCAAACAGACAAAGTGAAATTCGTTTTCCTCAAATGTGACATTTTTCATAAAATTCCATGCTATCAAACAGACCATAAGAGATCATTTCTATAATGTGTCATCCTCTTCTCTACCATTATACAAATATATAAATATAAAGTAATATTACATATATTTCACTAGAGGTCACCCAGCTTACAAGTTTGTTTCATTTTGATCACTCAACTTCAATTTATTTGATCACCTCACTTGTACTTTTGCTCCAATTTCCCTGTTCTGTATATAACCATTACCAAAACTAATAAAAGTCGCTAACAAAGAAACCAATATAACTTCTGACCCAAATTTTTGGTAACACATTTTTCTTTAGTGCTAAAATTTACATACAGACATGGAAGTCAAAATCCGTTAAATAGTGTGTAAAAGTACGTATCAAATCAATTGGTTTCGAAAATGATTGACGTTGAAGTGCATGCTGTGGTGGCTATCATGGCGAGAATTAAGCCTCGATGAACACTGATTGCTGCAAAACTTTTGACGTGAGCGTGAATTTCAGTGGTAATAGCAAATATTTAGATGAGGATTTGGAAGGCCGAAAGAATGGATCAACCTTATGACATGAGATTTAATTAAATATTATGTGTCATAACTAAATAAATCTCATAAATATTAATGTGCTACGCTCGCAAATCAGAATTAAATATTAATTTTTTTTTTATTTTTTTTATATGGATACTTCGAATATAGTAACTATGCTTGATACAATTTTAAGTCGACATTGTCTGCAATTTGTTATAATTTTTTTTACTGTTTAAGCACGTTGATTGGTGAATATTAGAGAAACTAGTCAGACATAAGCACACCAAAAAATTGGAATTACTTACGTTCAAAAGGAAGTCAAACAAATAATTAATATTGCATGGGTTGCTCTCACGTAAAACTCTATGTTGACCTCTAAATAGTAAATAATGATCAACAACTCTTACCTAAACTAGAGTTTTTCTTCCATAAATTCACTATTTTACTGCTCAATAGGAAGCAAGAAGAGAAATAACTCTTTGGGAGGAAGCTATTCAAATTCAGCTTACTTTTCTTCATCCTAAACATGTCTATTTATAAATTTCTATTCAAACCTTAGGGGTAAATGGGTCTTTTTAGTTTGTGACATATGCCGGCCATTGATCGATTGACTTTTAACTGATTCTGTTATTTGCTCACTTATTAAGTTTTTATTCACCAACCTTATATGGTGAATATACGGTTTTTCCGATGTGAAATCACTTAATGAAAATAGTTTTACCACTTTTTGTTGCAGGTTCTCGCACTTACAAATGCTTGCTTATGCTTCCAAAGGTGTGCATATGGTTTAATTCTTAATATGGTTCGCATAACATGGATCCAAGTTCCTTTTTTATTCTTTTACGAGTTTTTTTTGTTGTTTAACACTATAATTTGTGATTATCCAGGTAAACGTATAATTAATGTGTTATAAATTGGGCTCAATCAACCAAGAAATCCAGGCTCAGAAACAACCAAAATCGACACCACACGTGCAAGACTCGACCCAATACTTTCTTCCACCCAGTTGCCACAAGTTTCACTCTACTATTAACCCACAAAGGATCAAGAATGGTGGATGCAATTAATGACAAAGGAAGGAAGAGGAGAATGAAGCAATGGTTTCACTCAATACTACCAAGAACGGCTACCCTCTTTCTCTCTAACAATTGCAACCCACAAAGACGTTTTTGGGAGGAATGGATTTATATATAAATTGATTAGGTTACAATGCCAAAGAACCAATTGAATGGGCCAACTTAATAACAAGGTAAGTGGGCTAACAATAATCCAAAACCACATACTAATCAAACCACCAATCCATGTCCAAATTGGGTGGGCCTTCCAAAAGTGTCGGTCATATTCGAATAAATTTCCGACAACTGTTTTAAATTATCGTCCGGATTTATTGGGTATAATTTCCATTGTTTAATGAATTGGATCTCAATATTCAAATTGATTATCGAACTATTCTGGTTTGCTTGCTTGGTTAAAATTTTAAGTACTTATTAGCACGGGCTTCAATGAATGCAGTTAAAAAGCAATTAAAAATCGTCAAGGAGAAAGGGTCATTCAACTTTCTGAATCATTAGGGAAGTCATGACCAGCCGAGGCGGATTGTTTGTACAGAAAATGAACAAAGACACATAACAAACTGACAAAAATTTTATGGTTTATTTCTGGTCATAATCTATTTCATCGGGAAATCTATAATTTTATTGAACAAGATACGCCACTTACCCTTAATAAAGAATCTAGCACTTTACATAGTTCTTGTGCCTTTGGATGTAAAAGATCACCAGCAAAGAACTCTTCAACTATGCCATTAACTTCTATCGAACTGCAGCCAGGGATTTTCTTTGTTTGTCTCGCCTCAATCATTCTCCTAACACTCTCTGCTTCAGCTTCCAAGCCAGCTTCCTTGTACATATTATACGAAAGCACATGAGTCCCATAGTCGGGCACTCCCTCGTTTGCTAGTTTTCTCCACACTCTTTTCCCTATATCAGCCTTCCCATGAATCCTACAAGCTGCAAGCAAAGCTCCCCATACATTAGCATCACCTTCACCAACACTTCCCAATTTCTCTTCAGCGAATTTCTCAGCCTCCTCCAATCTACCAGATCTAGCTAAAAGGTCAACAACACATGCATAATGCTCAATCTTTGGTTCGACCCCATAAATACTACCCATAATTTCAAACAACAAAAGGCCCCTGTCGACCAATTTTGCATGAGTACAGGCAGTGAGAACAGAAACAAAAGTGGCATCAGTAGGTTGAATCCCACTCAACACCATCTCGTCAAATAATTGAAGTGATCTCAATGCCTCTCCGTTCATCGCCACCCCAGATATGATTGCATTCCAAGCTCTACTACCCTTGTCAGCAATCCCTTCAAAAACTGATAAAGCCAATTCCACACAACCACATTTTGAGTACATGTCTACCAATGCAGTGGCTAATATAGCATTTGAATCAAATTTACACCGCTTAGCATAAGAGTGTAACCACAAGCCTTGTGCTAATGCACCAATATGAGCACAAGCAGTAAGAGCACTCACAAAAACCGACTCATTAGGCTTCACATTTACTTCTTCCATTCTATTAAACAAGCTTAGCACTTCTCTAAAATCACTGATCCGCGAATATGCAGCCATTATCGCGCTCCAAGAAATCACATTTTTCTCAGGCATTTCTTCAAACAACCCTCTCGCATTCTCAATGTCCCCCATTTTGCCATACGCATCAATCATCGTCGTCCACAACACCACATCTCTTTCCGACATTTCATCAAACAACACTCGTGCTTTCCCCATATCAGGATTCAACGAATAAAACTCAATCAACGCGCTAACAATAAATTGCTCACGACAGAATCCTAATCTCACAACATGTCCATGTACTAAAAAACCCATATACCTAGACTCATGTACAACCATAGAACACGCCTTGATTAATGGCGTAAATGTATAGTTATTCTTAATAAGACCATCCTTTAACATCTTTTTATAGCAGAAAATCGCGTCTACGGCTAAATTAGACTGTACATATCCTCTGATCATGTTGTTGTACAGGAAGGTACTCCGGTACCGCAGCTTCTCAAAAATGGTGCAAGCATAGGAAAACAAGGTGGGATTGTTGGAGGTGACTGCAAATGAGAGAAGCGGGGCAACGATTGATGGGTTCTCGGAGAAATTGATTTTGAAGAGGTGGGCATGGATTTGTTTGAGTTGATTGAAAGTTCTGAATGTGAGTGCCGATGTACAATTCGTTTGGAGTATAACTGTTTTCTGAATCATTCCAATGGGTGGAAGTTGCAGGTTTGAAAAATTATACCTGTCTGGCTGTCTTAAAAGTAGAGCATTATTTTCTTCTTTTACATATAAGCCCTCGTTTGTTCGTTAGCGATTATATTAACCAGAAGACAGACACAGTAATGCAGAAAATATTCTGAAAAACCATAAAACAGAAAAAGAGATTTAAGGAAGAATAAAACCAGAGACATTCTATTAAACACCTTGAAGTATTACATGAATCACATAAAATCCGTATCGACAGTTTGCCAGACATCTCAATTTTGACAATCATAAACAATTTCTAAACTCTAACTATCCTTCTGACAGAGAAAGAATCGCTAAGCATTGAATTGTCCCTTTTTGTTCCGATAGTACTTCCGAGTCCGACGTCATTCTGTCTTGCGCCTATTATGAATGGATGCGATAACAACTTCTCGACTGTCCATCTTTCCTTCCAATCCTTTTGCAGACAACACTCGATAAAATCCTTAAAATCTTCAGATGCATCCTTAGGCAAGCAAGGAGGCTCTTCGAAGCATATTTCCCACATCAATGCCGTATTATCGGCAGCCTTTTGCCCAGGTTGAACGTAAGGATAATGTCCAATGTACAGCTCCATCAATGTTAAACCAAGACTCCATACGTCTCCAAGAAAAACATCATATTCTTGGCCATCTGAATTGAATTTCTCTGGACTCATATATGCGCACGTACCCACAAACCCATTGCATGAATTTTCAGAACCTGTGATGATCTTGCTGACTCCAAAATCAGCAATCTTGACTTTCATGTCACGTGTGACAAGAAGATTTGATGGCTTTATGTCACGATGAACGATCCTTTTACTATGGAGGTAGTCAAGTCCCTTCAGTGATTGATAAGCTATATTCGCAACAAGGGTTTCAGAAAACGAACCAACATTCTTGGCAAGAACATCCAGGGATCCGGCTTCAACGTACTCCATGACGATCGATACATCACCAAAGGCCTCCTCGAAGATTGCATGACATGGCACAGTATTAGGAGAATCCATACGGCGGAGGATTTCAATTTCTTCACGTACTTGATCAGTGGCACCACCACGGATAACCTTCAAGGCGTAAACCTTCGAAGACTGCTTGTGACGAACTCGATAGACTGTCCCACCATTGCCAGAGCCAAGAATCTGTAGTTTCTCAAGATCAAACACACATTCAACTTCTTGCGTAGGCAGAATCAATGGATTAATAGCGATGCTGCATTGAGGAATTTCGACTGGTTCCGGCAATTGAATATGCAGATTAAGATGAGGACGTTTTCTCGACAGGACCATTTTTTCTAAGTTTCTGGGTGATTTTGAGGCAACAAAAAGATTAATGAAGGGTTACAGTAGAAAGAAGGAAGAGAGTTTTCGATTCAGAGATGACAACGTAAGAGTATCATGGGCAGTATGTGTATATGTAGAGTACTAAGGAAAGGTATCCGTTGTAAAATCCTTGGAAGGGTAAGAAAAGGAAATTTACCATATCTATTCTGTTTGAAATTTAATGAAGTGAATCAATTACCATATCTGCGCTCTGGATATTTAATGAAGTAAGCGCAACTATGGAAACAAGTAAGATATTAATTGGGGCCTAAGCAACTGAATAAACGGTAAAAAATATTTTGAATTTTTAAGATGTTTTGTCGACAATTTTCTTGAATTATTACAAGGAAGTTAATTTAGTTATATGTAAATACTAAATACATATGATTTTAAACAAATAATTATTTGTTTTCACAAAAGTTGAAAATAAATAAGTTACTTATTTTTATTAATAGTTTTTTCAAGCCTCTCTTTGGTACAAATTATTTAAAATTCATTTTTTTCAAATTCATTTCCAAACATACATTCTTTTAATAAAATAATTTTACACGTAAAATCGTGATTTTTTCTATTTTTAGTTTTTTGAAGATTGATCTTTAAAAAAATTAGTTTCCTCAAAATTTATTCTAAAAAATTACATCAAAGTGTCTCTCAAGTATTTTCACCGGTAATATATACTTAGAAGGAAGTTTTAAGCTTAACCATAATTAAAACAGTGTAAAAAAAGATGGATTTATATTGTCTCTCTCGGCCCCGTAATGTATAAATGCGTAAGAGCGTTAAGCGACATACTTAACACAACTTTTCATTTATGACACCGTTATGTTAAGTATGGAGTTTAGAGATAAACGAAGGATATTAAGTGATCTTATTCTGATAACTCATTGATAAACAACTTAAACTTGGTCGAGACTCAATTTGGCTCTATCCGTTTTTGGCTAGTCGAGACATGAGTTAGCATTAAGCCCCTGTTTGGCTCCCATTAAATTAAATTAAATTACATTAATTTTTTTTCTCTTCATTACAACCACACATTCATCAAATAAAATAATATTACACACAAATCTAAAAATTTTTCACTACACATTCTCTCATCAATCACTATTGCAAAAATTTTCAACTATCAAAACTGTCAAATAATGAAAGCCAAACAGGGGCTAAATGTCTTCATTAGCAAGTATAGAAAATATGAAACTTCGTTATATTTGACATTTTATTTGACAATCGAATAATCTATAACTACTATAAAATGACGAGAGATGCTACATGGCCCGGCTCAATGACCGGGCCAAAATACAGGTGCCGAGGTGACACCATACAATTGGAGGGGGAGCTGACCGAAGTCAGCCCCCCATCCAATAACAGGGCGCCACCTCGACGCCCTGTCAAATGTCCCGATCACTGAGCCGGGACATTCAGCAAAATTCTAAAATGACATAGTACTTGCCTGAACAAGATATTTGAGTGGTTCAATCAAATAAAAGGAATTTATCGGAGTACGAGCCTTTTTTGGCCTAGACCATTCAGCCGGTGGGCCCTTAATGTTTGGGGATCCAAATTGTAATGATTTATATGAAATTGTACACGTACACTTTTGACATAAAATTGTACACGTACACTTTTGACATAAATCTATGAGGAAATTGCAAAAAATTTCAGCCCTGTTTGGTACACATTAAAATTTTCATTCTCATTTTTTTATTCATTCTTAACCATACATCTTTCAATAAAATAATAATTTCCATCAAAGCTAACAATTAATTTTAATAACATATTTCATAAAATTCATAACTATATAACTTTTATCAGAATTTATTTAAAATTTGATTTAATCTCCATCAAATTAGGGTAAAATCACAATAAATTTAAAATTTTCTATTTTCCCCTCGTCTTTTAACAAATTTTAACTTTCCATCAAATAAGGGCGAAATATTGCAACTTTAATACCATTTCGAAATGTTCACGGTCTAATTCTCTACGTCGTTGATGGCGTACAAAACGATCAATCGCAGCAAATGTTACGACTTGTCAAAGTAAGCCGTTCAAAATTAGTATTTCAAAAATTTCGATAATATGCTAACTTTAAAAATTTTTCGATCGTACGCTAATCGAATCTACAAATTGCTTATGTAATCTCAAATCTTATTTCGAGAACTACATTATAGACATATCAAATAATCCAAACAGATATTGAAAATAGTTAAAAATGCGTTAAACGTGAGTTTTAAAGAAAGACGTTTAAATCGCATTTTTTAAAAAAAAAAATTCAATTATTTCATTAATATTTATTATTTTTACAATACAAATTTTTCAATATAATTTTCATTCTTTAATTAGGAAATTTTATATAGAATATAACATAAAAAAAATTTCAAAATTTTACATCTGAAAACCTCATATCTCATATAAATTTTTGGATGCAAAATTAAATAGTATATGATTTTTTTGGACGTAAATTTTCGATTGTAAAATTTTTCCAATTTCTTTGCAAGTTCGATTGTGGCCCCCTAACTTTTAACTTCTGCGTCCGCCCTTGAATGTGAATCATGCATTAAATGATCACTTCTCCCTATAAATGGGTAAATAAAATATTTATAAAATATCGAGAAGTATACTTAAAATGTCAAGAACATTATGAAATATAGAGAACTCTTATATTTAGAACAAAATCTCGTTCTAAACAAATGAAGTGTCAAGATAAATATGATCTAAATGTCGATAACAGCTTTTAAAATGTTGAAAATGTCATGAAATGTCAAAAATAACAACTATTAAACACAACTTACCAACAAAAACAAAATTTCAAAGGAAAACAACATTTTACCAAGAATTGTGGTAAATCTAATCAACTGCAAATAATAATTAATAAAGTAAATTTTACATTAATATATTTCATTGACTTTATCATTTCATAATAAATCACATATCATATAGGCTAGTGTTCATCTCTGATGGACAAACATAATATCATAATTTAGATTTAAAAATAAAGAGTGTGATGGACTCCGTTGCGAAATCACCGAAGGTCCAGTGATAGCAAATAGGGGTGGGCGCGGGTCGGTTCGGTTCGGTTTTTTTCGGTTCCAGAAATTTTCGGTTCTTTAGTAAATGGAACCGTCGGTTCCAAATATAATTTTGGAACCGTTCGGGTTCGATTCGGTTCGGTTCGGTTCCGTACTATAATTAAATTTTTTAATATTTAAAATAATACTACATAAATACACCTGAAAGTAGATACTAATATTAGCCCATGTTTGGAGGGCATTTTTTTCCCATTTCTAGAAATTTTCTTACCGTTAGACATGGGGCCAGCCGAAATATTTGACCAACTTGTGAGAGGGAGGGGCCCACTAATTTGAAAAAAATGGTCCAATTCATTTTTTCTTCACAAGAATGCTGGCCAAACAGGGGCTTAATGACAAGAAGTAGATACAAATACGAAGTTCGATCTTAGCAACTAAACCCTAAACCCAACCATGAATGGCTAAAATATCAACTAAAGCCTAGCCCAAAACTGAAATCAAACCCAATCTAAACTAAATCCAATAGGAAATAAAAACAAAACTACAAACTAGCCCAAAATTAAACCCGTGTTAGGTATGTATATATATATATATATATATCAAATAGTTAAAACAAAAAATTGTTAATTTGTTTAGAAAAAATAAAATAAATTGATTTATCAAAAAAAATTCGGTTCTTATTCGGTTCTTCGGTTCTAGGTCTAGAACCGAGAACCGAACCAAAATTTTTCAGTTCTTCGGTTCTCGGTTCTTCGGGTTTTTAAGTTAAAAAAACCCGCTCGATTCGGTTCGGTTCGGTTCTGGTTCGGTTCAGTTCGGTTCGGACATTTTGCCCAGCCCTAATAGCAAACTCCCTCACCGAAATTTGAAAAGATGATTGCCCTAACTGGAATTTGGAAAGAAAAATAGTATACATTAATCTCCTATATTTGTCATGTGATTTTGCTAAGAAATTTGATGAAAGAACTCGATAGGGAAAAGATGACCCAATGGAGATCTTTGTTGACAACAAAAAGTTAATTACATTAATAAAGAATCTTATGTTCCATATAAAAGTAAGAACATCAACATAAGGTATCACTTTATAAAAGAGAGCTAAACAAGAGTGGAAGACCGGAAGTGGAATTGAAGCATGTAAAGACCAAGAGAAAATGGGATTCATCAAACCATAGGAAGTCCTCTTTTCAATTTAAGAAATCTACTTGGACTTAAAAAATTAGGTTTAAAGGGGTGTTGAGAAATGAACTTGATTTTGGCCAATTAATTAGGCGTATGTTTAATATAAATTTTCTATCTGCGTTCTAGAAATTTCCACATTATTAGTCCAATTTCTAGAAAAATCCAAGCTAAGAAATGTCTAATTTAGGAAAATAATTGACACTTGTCTATAATTGTTATGTGCTCAAGATGGGTTTTTTGGATTTTGCGGGCTTGTTGATTTCGACCTCATATTTTGTGCTATATTTCATCTATAATTCTAAAAGAAGGCTCTTATAAATACTTCACTGGGTGCAGGCTCTCAACATAATAATTAGATTATTGTTGTAGACATTAGAAACTTGAGAGAATGGTTTATATTTAGATTGCGAGTTTCAAATCTTGTAAACACAATTTTAGTTTTTTGGTATATGAAATTCTCATCTTCTTCTTCATAAAGCTCGTGTTATTGTGTGTTCCAATATTCTTCATATTGCTCTTATTTTCTCGTCTTTATTATTTGGCTCGGTTCTCAACAAATTAGTATCAGAACCAATGTTTTTTGGCGGTTTTTGGGAGGTCCAAATTGGTTTTTGAAGTAAGATTTGAATAAGGTCGATTGTTTCAGGGATGACAACTATGAAATTTGAGATTTCACTTTTGGATCACAATAGTAGATTTTCTTTATGATAGATCAAGATACAAGTAGTTCTTACTCAATTGGAGTTGGATAATGCTTTCGTTGGGGGTTGATAGAATGCCCGCACAATGACTACGGAGGAGAAGCAACGCAAAGATCGAAAATCTCTATCACAGATATATCTTCATCTTTCTAATTAAATTCTTCAGGACATGGTAAATGAGAAAAGTGTTATTGGATTGTGATTAAGATTGGAACAACTTTGTGTGGCAAAGAGTTTGATCAGTATGTTACACTTAAAGCCGCGTTTGTATTCTCATCGTTTGACAGAAGGTGGATCTTTGAAAGATCATCTATCAGTGTTAAAAGAAATCGTCGTTGATTGGGAGACCATGAAAATTAAATACCATGAAGATGATTTAGGGTCGATATTGTTATGTTTATTCCCGCCTTCATATGTGATTTTTAAAGATATTATTCTCTATATTCCGAATACTCTTACTATTGACGCGGTATATGATGCGCTTTATTCTGAAGAAAAAATGAAGTATCTGGTCGTGTGTTCTGAGGCCTAGATAGAGATCTTGTTATTTGTGAGAGGAAGACATGGGGTCATGGAAGGGGCAAAGTCAAGGATAGCAATAGTGATAAAGTCTATTGATATTGCAACAACAAGAGGCACATGAAGAATGATTACTATGAGTGGCGGTACATGAATAAGTTTGCTACTACAGATCAGAAGGGACAACTAAGAAATCCCGATGATGCCAGTCTTGTAGAAGAAAACTACAGTAATGGAGATTTTTTGGCGATTACTGACGGTAACTCCAAACTTGATACGGCTTGTACTTTTCATATGTGTTCAAATTGAGATTGGTTTTCTTCATATGAAACAATTACAAGGGGTTTTGTGATGATTATAAATAATGAGCTTATAAAATAGCTGGTATTAGTAAGGTTAGAATCAAGATGTTTAATGAGATGATCACGACACTTGGTTTAGTGAGACAAGTTTCAGGTTTAAACTGAAATATTATCTCCTTGAGTACTATCAATTCAAAAGGGTACACGTATATCGGTGGAGGTCGAGTTCTGAAAGTTAGCAAATGTGCCCGAGTTGTATGTTAAGGGGGCAAAGAAATTCCCAATAATATATTTAGCAAACTTCCACGATCACTTTAGATGTAGTTGCAGCTTATGGTTCGATAAGAGGTAACTCGGGTATAATTGGTTGTGATCGAGTTGCTCGTGACGATTCGAGCAAGTTTGGTGACTCTAATGAACGTTATAATTCAAGCAGGTTTGGTGCGCAAGACAGTTCTATTGGTAAGTAAGCTTGGATTTAGTTCACACTTACAGAGTATGTTCTACAAGGACATGATTGCCCGGAAGGAGCATGTTGGAAGAGCTGGAGAATGACTTGAAGAGTGAAGACTTAATTTCTTGCTATGAAATTTGTGTCAATGTGGTGTTTGTTATGTTTGTGACTTAAATTCAATGTGATATGGAAGTTTGATTCATAGAGGAAGCCTAGATAATTTTAGTTTTGAAGTTCGGATAGATAAGAGATCAAATTTCATTTGAAATGAAGGAAAACAAGTTTGAGGAAAAGCAACCGAGAAAGGGTGCTCCGAACTTCGGGGTTGTGGCACCAAGGCAAAAAAAGAAGAAGCGATAGTGGCACCCCCGATGCCAAGAAAATCGCGTCACGGTGTGGGGCTTGGAGCTCGCCGGACGCTCAATCGCCAGCGCTCAGCCTAGATGTGTTTTTCGAATTTTGCGGGCTTGTTGATTTCAACCTCGTTTTTTGTGCTCTACCTTATCTGAAACTCCAAAAGAATCTCCTATGAATACTCCATAAGGTGTAGGCTATTCAAAGACTCAACATAACAATTAAATCATTGTTGTAGCATTAGAAACTTGAGAGAATAATTTAAATTTAGATTGAAAGTATTAAATCTTATAAACACAATTTTAGTTTCTTGGTATATGAAATTCTCTTTCTTTTTTTTCACACAAATCTTGTATTGTGTGATCCAATATTCTTCATATTTCTCTTATTTTCTCGTCTTTATTATTTGGTCCGATTCTCAATAATAATTAATTTGAAGATTAATTTATTTCAGTGGAATGTAGTTGGGAGATTAACTTAACAAGTCAAGTTAAATAAATAATATTAATATTTTTTTTTCTTATTGTCTACTTTCCTCTTCAATATCTTCGCATCCTTGTGACCCAGTAATTCCCTTTCTACCAAAGGCATATTACATAGGATTCACTAGCGAATATGTATACTTTGGCAATTATTTAGTATCAATATTCCACTTCATAAACAAATAACATTATTAATATGCTAGTAGCCTAGTGTCCATTATATTATGTTCCCCCTAGGGCTGGAGCTAGGGATTTTGTTCAGTACGGACACAATTTTAAGTATCGGCTATAGTGACGTTCATGTTTCTCGTACTCCATACCCATTTCACCGTAATTTAAAAAAAAGAAGTGAAATTATCAGGAAAAATCGAGAGGAGTGCTAAAAAGTATTAAAGAGAATCTTTCACAGAAAAATTGAAATATAACTAGGATACTATAAAGATTAGTCAAATTCAGTTTTAAGTAAAAGTCTATTTTAAGTAAAAAAAATTATACAAACCACTTCACACAATGTGTCTTTTAAAAATTTAATACAAACACACAATAACATAAAGAGAAAAGAACAACTACACAAGGTTTGAATTACATTAAAATTAATTACTGAATCACGATGAAAATGCAGTAAGCAACTAGCAGGGACAGTGGAAGCTCACAGCCGAAAGGGGGTGACTTCGACGGTAGGGTGAGGGAGTGGCAAAGGCTCTTGTCGGCCATCCACGACAATCAACAAGTCACGGCACTGGTACAGAAAGCATCAGAAAGGTTTGAATTTTGGAAATTGGTAATTTGCACCCACTTCGTGCCTTACCTCAAGTAGATTGAAATTAGGGGATGAACAATAGTATGGGATTAATGTTTAAAAAAAAGAGAGGAAATTACACCTAGACAAAGAGGAAATTACACCTAGACCTGGATTTAAAAAAATCATTTCATAAATCAGATTACAAGTTTAACTTTTCAAAAATTAGGTTTTTTATATTTAATTATATGTTCATTATATAATTTTCATCCCAATTAATCAATTTTACCCAAATCAAAACCTCGTATTCATCTCTCTCTCCTTGACCGTTCATATATCTCCTTCCGATACGTTTCTCTCATTTTCGTTTCTGTCTTCTGTCATCTCCCTCATCGGCAATGACGGTGATTGTAATGCTTCTCATATCTGCCGACGGCGTTGTCTTCTTTCTCTTCTGTGATGATGCAATGCAGATCCAACCGTCTTTGTCATTTTTTTGAGTGGTGTGGTAGAGGTCTTCGGTGCGGCGGAGGCTGTGCGATGGTTGTGTTGCTGCGGGTGTGGGTGCGGTGCTGTGGGTGTGAGTACGTGTTTGCGTCAGCGATCGTGTGGTTGGGTGTGTATGTTGGTGAGGCGGCGGGAAGGTGCAGATCTGTATTTTTTTGTTTGAGCGGTCCAGTGCGGTGGTGGTGGATGTGTAGAGTGAGGTTGCGGTGTGATTGGGTATGTGTGTGTGTTCGTGCATGCGTACGGAGGCGGCGGTCATCTCTATACGGAGGTCAGGATTTGAACAACTGCTGTGGAGATGGAGGTGCGGTTGAATGGTGGTGGTTTTGTTGACATATGGTTGATCATGACCTTAATGTTTTGATTATAACAAACAAGTCCATCTTGTTTACTAACAAATTGAATTGAGTGTTTAAGCCTTCAAAGTTATAAAGATTATTATTCACACTCAAATGAAGTACAAGTGAAGGTTAAACGAGTATTCAAGACAATTCATTTGAGAATTGCAAATCAAGATACAAGTCAAAGAGAGGCTCGAATAGATCAAGAACATTGAAGATAGAGTTATTTATCGAACCTCGTTTATATATGTAAAGGTATAACTCGTCAATGTTTAGCAAATACATAAGCTCAAATATTTCTCATAAATTCATTATCAAATGAAAAATCATTTTCAAATGTCTCTAAAAAGATCATACTTCAACTTTTAATCAAAAAGTTATACTCTGGTTTTCAATCTCATATTGGGATAGATATTTGACACAGAAGATGATCTAATTTGAAGATGACTTCTGAAGAAAAGTTGTAGCTCTTTGAGTTAGCTTTCTAACCTATTTTGAATCACCTTAATCGGATATCGGGAGAAAAAGATATGATCAAAATACCGAAAGCTGTCCTGTCTGGACATTTCGGTCGACCGAAAGTAACGGTCTGATTTTCAAATTTGACACTTTCGGTCGACCGAAAGTTACTGTTCGGTCGACCGAAAGTTACTGCGGCCTTCCTGCTTTGCTCTATAAATATCCATCTCTTCTCCATTCATTTTCACCAACTTAGAAGATATTTTTGAGAGCTTTTTTTTTTAGAAACCATTGAGTTTACTTGAGTATAAATTCTATTTCATTTGTTACAAAGAATTTCTTGATTGTTCCAACCTATTTTATTCATTTTATCAAGAAATCTTTTTAGCAAAGAACTCTACACAAACTTCATCTATTCTTCATTCTTGATAAAAGTTTTCTTTACCAACACTTTGATTTAAAGTGTAAATCTCTCTTCATACTTAACTTGTATTATTTGTTAAGAGAGATCATTGGTTTGGAAACTTTGATACAAAGAATTTCTTGATTGATCAAAACTAGTTTTTATCCATTTTATCAAGAATTCTATTTTGCAAAGAATTTCTTACAATCTCATCTATTCTTCATTTTTTTTGTAGAAGTTTTCTTTGCCAACACTTTTATTAAAGTGTAAAATCTCTCTTCATACTTAACTTATATTATTTGTTAAGAGAGATCATTGGTTGGAAACTTTGATACAAACATACAAACTATTTCATTATCCATCATTCATCAAAGTTTACAACATCAACACTTGAACTTTATTATTTGCTATCTATTGAAGTGTTTACCTAACTCTCTAATACTTAACTTGATTATATCATTTGTTAAGAGAGTTTCTTCATTGTAATTTATCACTTATTTCTTGACGGTTTCGAGAGCCTTGTGAAAACTCGATTGTAAGGATAGGTGCTCCTTGTTGTAAGTCACCTAAGGATAAGTGTTCCTTATTGTAAGTCACTTAAGGGTAGGTGCTCCTTGTTGTAAATCACTTAAGGATAAGTGCTCCTTGTTGTAAGTCACTTAAGGATTGGTACTCCTTGTTGTAATTACTATTATAGTGCATTTGGCCTTGCTCGTGACGGAGAGCTTGGTAACGGGGGACGTAGATCATTGAATTGGATCGAACCTCCATAACATATCGTTTGCATTCTCTATCTTTTTTACTTAACGCATTTACTTCGCACTAATTTATATTGTTCTATTTACGCATTTACTTGTGTTTATAATATTTGCGCATTCTGTATATTAGAATCTTGAGTAATTAACGAAAAAGTTTCAATAACCAATTCACCCCCCTCTTGGTTAGTTATTCTTGGGCTAACAATTGGTATCAGAGCAAGGTGCTCATTTTAAAAGATTTAACAATCTTGAGTAATGGCTAACCACATTTTTCAAAATATTGAGGGGTATTCTACTAATCGTCCTCCTTTATTTGATGGTACTAATTATAACTATTGGAAGACTAGAATGACTATATTTATTCAATCAATAGATTATAATGTTTGGGAGGTTATTGAATTTGGTCCATATAAGCTTACTAAGGTTATCATAATTGATGGAAAATCGGACCAAATTATTCCAAAAATTAGAGAGGAATATGATAAAAATGATAAGAGAAAATTATCTTTAAATGCTAGAGCCAAAAATATACTTTATTGTGCATTAGATAGAAATGAATTTAATCGTATTAGTACATGTGATTCGGCTCATGAAATTTGGCATGCTTTAGAGATTACTCATGTTGGAACTAGCAAAGTAAAAGAAACTAAGATAAATATCTTAGTTAAAGATTTTGAAAATTTTTTCATGAAGAAAAATGAACCTATTGTTGACATGATTACTCGCTTCACCAACATTACTAATAGCCTCAAAGGCTTTGATCGTGAATTTACTAACGGTGAGCTTGTAAGTAAAATGCTTAGGTCACTTTCGGAGGAATGGAACCCCATACGAATGCTTATAGAAAACACAAAGAATGTGAATACATATCCATTGGAAGAATTGTATGGAACCTTGATGACCTATGAACTCAACAATGACGAGGTCAAGGAAAAGACAAGAAAGAGCAAAGATGAATCAAAAGAGGAAAGACGCCAAATTGCTCTAAAATCGGCAATTGATGAAGACACAACAAGAAACGATGTGAGTGATGAGGAGCTTGACGATTTGGTCATCCTTATGGAGAAATGGAGAAATTTTCGAAGCAATCGAAGATCTCAAAAGAAGGAAGAAAAGAATGAAGAAATGGGGAAGAAAATCGTTTGTTACAATTGTGACAAACCGGGTCATAAGAGCACCGAATGTCCATACAAAAAGAAATTTTTCAAGAAGAAAGCTTTTCAAGCCACTTGGGATGATAGCGATGATGATGAAGATGGAAATAATGATCAAGAAGAGACTGCGAACATGTGCTTCATGGCTATCAAAAATAAGGTAAATCGTATCGAAAAATACTCATATGATTGAATTTTAATTAATATCGATTTCTCTATTATATGCTTTTATGTTTATGCTTTCGTATTTTAAATTATGCATGCTTTGATTTAAAATTTAATTATCAATTTATAAAAGGTAGGAGGAATATAATGATATGATGAATTCAAAATTTATGACTAAATTTGTTTTAAAATGCATGATCAAATCAATTTGAATTTTGAAATATTTCTATGAATTATGAATTGAATTACGAATTATAACTTGATCAATTCCATTATTTCCATGAATTATGTTATGAAATATGATTATGAATTCTAATATGGAAATGCATGCTATGATTGATCTTAAATGCTATTTTTTTTTTAACTTATGCCAAAAGAAGGAAAATCAATTAAATGATTATGTTTGAAAGGGGGAATATCAAAAGAGCAATTTATACTTTTGATATATGCTTAAGTTAATTATTGAAAGGGGAATACATGTATAAACGAAAGGGGGAATTCAATTGAAATACATGTGCCTATGGTTGATTTGAAAAATTGTGATCCTAAATACCATACCCTTGCTCATCTATACACTACCTTTTTGCTTATGTCAAAAGGGGGAAGAGATGTGGATAATTATGCTTGCTAATTGTAAACAAGGAAATTCATGCTCAAACTTGATATATGCATGTTGATAGGGGGAACTTTTGCTTAAACTTTATATCAATTTGTTCACTATTTATATTGCAAATTATCTTGTTTGTCATAATAAAAAAGGGGAAAATTGTTGACATATGGTTGATCATGACCTTAATGTTTTAATTATAACAAACAAGTCCATCTTGTTTACTAACAAATTGAACTGAGTGTTTAAGCCTTCAAAGTTATAAAGATTATTATTCACACTCAAATGAAGTACAAGTGAAGGTTAAACGAGTATTCAAGACAATTCATTTGAGAATTGCAAATCAAGATACAAGTCAAAGAGAGGCTCGAAGAGATCAAGAACATTGAAGATAGAGTTATTTATCGAACCTCGTTTATATATGTAAAGGTATAACTCGTCAATGTTTAGCTAGTACATAAGCTCAAATATTTCTCATAAATTCATTATCAAATGAAAAATCATTTTCAAATGTCTCTAAAAAGATCATACTTCAACTTTTAATCAAAAAGTTATACTCTGGTTTTCAATCTCATATTGGGATAGATATTTAACACAGAAGATGATCTAATTTGAAGATGACTTCTGAAGAAAAGTTGTAGCCCTTTGAGTTAGCTTTCCAACCCATTTTGAATCACCTTAATCGGATATCGGGAGAGAAAGATATGATCAAAATACCGAAAGCTGTCCTGTCTGGACATTTCGGTCGACCGAAAAATTTCGGTCGACCGAAAGTAACGGTCTGATTTTCAAATTTGACACTTTCGGTCGATCGAAAGTTACTGTTCGGTCGACCGAAAGTTACTGCGGCCTTCCTGCTTTGCTCTATAAATATCCATCTCTTCTCCATTCATTTTCACCAACTTAGAAGAGATTTTTGAGAGCTTTTTTTTTTAGAAATCATTGAGTTTACTTGAGTATAAATTCTATTTCATTTGTTACAAAGAATTTCTTGATTGTTCCAACCTATTTTATTCATTTTATCAAGAAATCTTTTTAGCAAAGAACTCTACACAAACTTCATCTATTCTTCATTCTTGATAAAAGTTTTCTTTACCAACACTTTGATTTAAAGTGTAAATCTCTCTTCATACTTAACTTGTATTATTTGTTAAGAGAAATCATTGGTTTGGAAACTTTGATACAAAGAATTTCTTGATTGATCAAAACTAGTTTTTATCCATTTTATCAAGAATTCTATTTTGCAAAAAACTTCTTACAATCTCATCTATTCTTCATTTTTTTTGTAGAAGTTTTCTTTGCCAACACTTTTATTAAAGTGTAAAATCTCTCTTCATACTTAACTTATATTATTTGTTAAGAGAGATCATTGGTTGGAAACTTTGATACAAATATACAAACTATTTCATTATCCATCATTCATCAAAGTTTACAACATCAACACTTGAGCTTTATTATTTGCTATCTATTGAAGTGTTTACCTAACTCTCTAATACTTAACTTGGATTATATTATTTGTTAAGAGAGTTTCTTCATTGTAATTTATCACTTATTTCTTGACGGTTTCGAGAGCCTTGTGAAAACTCGATTGTAAGGATAGGTGCTCCTTGTTGTAAGTCACCTAAGGATAAGTGCTCCTTGTTGTAAGTCACTTAAGGGTAGGTGCTCCTTGTTGTAAGTCACCTAAGGATAAGTGCTCCTTGTTGTAAGTCACTTAAGGATTTGTACTCCTTGTTGTAATTACCATTATAGTGCATTTGGCCTTGCTCGTGACGGAGAGCTTGGTAACGGGGGACGTAGATCATTGGATTGGATCGAACCTCCATAACATATCGTTTGCATTCTCTATCTTTTTTACTTAACGCATTTACTTCGCACTAATTTATATTGTTCTATTTACGCATTTACTTGTGTTTATAATATTTGCGCATTCTCTATATTAGAATCTTGAGTAATTAACGAAAAAGTTTCAATAACCAATTCACCCCCCTCTTGGTTAGTTATTCTTGGGCTAACAGGTTTAACGATTGCTGTGGGTGTCATGGTGGTACAGTGGCGTGCGTGCATGCGGCATGGGTGGTCGTGCTGGGCGATGGTAGTGGAGATGCGATGGGATCGGGATTCGCTGTGTGTCGTGTTGCAGCTGTGGATTTCTGTGCATGCGTGTTGGTGGTGGGTGTGGCGGTGGTGGGTTTGGGGTGGTGATAGTGGTGTTGGGGATGGCGTGTTGTTCGTTTTAAGATGTTAATGTTGCTATTGGGCGACGACGGTGGTAGTGCCGCTGGTGGAGGCAGTGGCGAAGTGGCGGCCACAAATAATTTGGTGATGGTCACAAATGATTTGGTTGATTGTGACCAATAATTTGGTTGTTTTGTGACCAATGAATTAGATAAATTGTGACCAATACATGCTGTGTGACCTAAAAATTATTAAAATGTGACCAATAATTTGATAAATTGTGACCTAAATATAATTTATGTTCAATTGATGTGATGTTTGTGACTATAAAATAATTAGCGTGACTTATAAATTTTGTGATTTGTGACCGATAAATAAATTGTGACTTTTAAATTTTTAATTTGTGACTGATGAATAAATTGCGACATCTGAAAATTTTGAATTGTGACCTAAAATTTTTCGAATTGTGACCAAATTACATAGATGTTTGACCTAAATATATTCGCCGGTGTTGGAACACTTGCCGGAATCGGAACAATCACTGGAATAAAGAGGCGGCGGAATGGTCACAGAATAGTCGTCGGAATCAAAGCAGTCGCCGGAACAATCATCGGAGAAGAGTTGTGACCGGAACGGTAGCCGGAATAGTCCAGAGCGGTAAAGGTGGTGGAGGTGGGGTAATTATGTTATATTAGAATTAAATATGTAATAATAAATTGATTTAATAATTTATTATTTCATAAATAAAAATTTTAAAAACCTGATTTTTGAAATTTAAAACTTGTTTTTGTATTTTTGAAATGTTGTAACGTAAAAACCTATATGTATTGTTCCCTTAAAAAATGGGAAAATTAGGTCCAGTACCATTTTTTTAGGTGTTTTTGATTAATACCCTTAAACTCTAATTAAACATTTAATGAAGTATTAATTACGTCCAATTGTTAAAACCAAAGTCTAACTTTTACAAGCCCAAACCACATTTCCTCCTTCTTTAGAAAGTAGAAACGTATCCTTTATTTCATGTATCTCCATTTCCGACCAAAATTCGACCGTATCTCCATTTCCGACCTATTTTCCATCGATTCTTCTTCGTCTCCCCTTCATATCCATTCGGGTTCTGTAGAAATCGTCAAGAGGAAAAAATTCGTTCGAGTTCCATCGATTCCTTATCTAGGAGCAAAATCCAACTATAAATTTCTATTTTCAACCGTTTTCCATCGATTTCTTCTTCGTATATGTTCAGTTTCATTGTGTCATTCTCATTTCGACCCTAAATCCCAAATATCCGAAACCTTAGATCTGAAATCCGAAAATCTGATTTCGATTCCGATTATTAACTCGTATTTCTGCAATGGCTGAAAAAAGTGAAGTACCATTCTCTAAGAAGAGGGAACAAAATTTCTTCATCCTTTTATAAACCCAATGTAACATTTTTTTTATGTTTTAGTATGATAATAATATTTGGAATTTGTTGTATCTTTTGTGGGTAATGCTTGGTAATAATTCGGCTAGGAAAATTGAGATATTGCTTGAAAACTTGTTCAGTTATATAGTCTGAAAATGGCTGGTTTGTGCTTAATGCAGTATTTCAATATGTAACAGTTAAAATAACTCAATTTTTAGGTTTTTTGTTTCTAGACTAGAGCAATCTCTGCAGCTTATTGTAATTTTAATTTTTGGGTTCTCCTTTGCGGATTTGGGATCTATGAGTGGTTTTAATTATATTATGTGCAATAAGAAAAAAACCAATTATTCTTTTCATTTTAATGTATAAATGAACTTTGTTGTAACGTGTAGATCAAAGTTTTTGAGTTTCATGTTCTTTTTGAAAAATTGAAATCCTTAGATTTGTTTGAACTTGTGTATAATCAAACTTAGAGCCTTGACCGACTCATAGTAAAATAAGCCTTGTTGCTTGGAATTTTAGTTTTGATTGATGATTAATGATTATATACTTCAAATCTTGGGAATTTTATTATGCTACAATTCCTGTAATATATTGTCTGAATGTGATTGCAATGCGTAACCGAGATTTAATAATTATTCTGAATGTTCTAAATCCACAGAAAGAGATGCAACCCATAACAAAATAGAAAAAAAGATAAGATATCTACATCGCTATTTCTAGATGCCTACTACGGAAGACAAATCCCTGCTTCCATTTACTGTTCCAATTTGTTTGTGTATTCTGTATTAAAAAATCATACTATGTAGTCTGCTGGAGGCTTAGCGTTTCCATTCAATAGTGTTGTTCAGTATAGATAAGTTTTGAAAACTTTACTTTAATGGCTTAAGCTTTTAAATAAAATGTTTAAAATATATTAGAGTCTAGCAAAGGACTAGGGCTCAAGTCTCATTGCCACTTGTTTATAAAATTTGTGCAGGTGCAAGGCTTTATGATTTCGGCATGAACATGAAGCAGTCGTGTTTATATCTTTAAATTTATATCACTTTTTTGTTATTTTCTGTCACTCTTTTGAGTGTTTGCCAAAAGTGATTCATGCACATGCATACATTCATAGTGACTGATATTTGTATGTAGAAAAGAATTTTATGTCATCTTATAGTATCATAAGTGGTCAAGTTCTAGGTAACTTGTCTTCATGTTTATCACTTTTTAACAATTTGAATGATCATGACTTAACTTGGATGCTATTTCGTTGTCGTATTACATATCTAGAGGTTCACTTGAATCTAGGTAAATATGAGTTGACAGTCATGCATAGGCCTTCAGTTTTATGTCACTTTTTTTGTTTTTGTGACTTTTTAAATTTTATGTCACTTTTTTATTTATTGTCACTTTTGGAGTGTATGTACTCTTTTAGTATTTGTATATTACAAACTTATATTCAATCATTATAAAATGTTACAAACGTGTATGTTACAGACTTTCCTAATGCATGTATGTTTTGTTGAATTTTATTTTAACTGTATTTTTTTCCTTTTTGTAGGATTGAGATTTATTAATTCCTCAATCATATTGTTTTAAAGGAAAAATGACATTATTATCTCCATATGAGATGATAACTGAATGGGTGTCAAAAGGAGACTGATTTTGAAGAAGAAGGTGATTTTGAAGAAGTTGACATGTCTTGTTATATAATGACTGATTTAGTTGTTAGAATCTTTTGTGGATGTACATAAATTGGTTGGTAGTTGATGTATGTAATGATTGATTGGACAAAAAAGTGACAATGTTAATAGTGGCAGGACAGGTTCACTTGTTAATTTTTGAAGTTTTGGACATGTTTTTATTTCAATATCAATGGATCAGGGAAGTTGGTGATGTAGTTAATCAATATTAGTACTAGTATTTAGCTTCTAACATGTTTGTAGAACAAAAAGTGACATAATGTCACATTTTTAATAAAAGTGACAATTAAAACAATGATGTTGTCACTTTTTTTTAACACAGTAGTGACTTGTATATCACATGGCATAATCGAGGTCGAACCTAGCCTACTACTCGAAGGTCAAAGTACATTATATCATCTGGTTTAGCAAGATATGTTTGTGGCTTTTAACATGTCAAAAAAGTGACACCATGTTACCTTTTTAACAAAAAAGTGACGTGTATCTGGTTGTGGTAGTTTGATATTTTGTATTCATGCTGAAACGCTGAGCGGAGGATGCTGGAACCTGATCGATTATCAAGTAACAATGCTTCTAATTGTGGATCCAATGTTAGTGAAAGGTCTATTTGGGCTAGATTAAAATCTGATTTTAATATAAGTCAAAGTCAAACAATCAATATTAATTACATCTTTCATGGGTCCCACATCTTTTCAACCACGCATTTCAAAAACTTCTATTACAATCCACTAAAAATCTAATTTTAATCCCCACCAAATACTCTCGAAATATGATATCGATGTTCACATAAACATATACATAACAAACCATTTTTTAATAAATTCATCTCCATCAAAATCTATCGTCATTTTTTTTTAACGAAGTCACATATATAATAAACTTCATAATTGACATTTTTTTTAAAAAAAATATTTGAATTGAAAAATATTCTAAAACAAAAAATATCAAATAATCTGGTTTCATGTCTTCCAACTTTCGTTTCTTTTGTGGTTTCTTTTTCACATTTGTTGGATTTTGGCATGATCTAAAATTGTGGCCATTATTCACACATCTTTCACATTTTGCACTTTGGATTTTCGTTCGTTTTGATGGTATCTTTTTTTCTTTAGGTCTTTCTGATTTTCTTTTTGGATTAGGAGTCAAGATTACTCATGCTTTTACCTCATTCGGTACATTCCAGTCATTGTGATCTCCAAGTGGAAAAATTATTTCACTATAGATTTGAATATACATATCTATTGTATAATATACCGAACAAGTGACAGTAATATGAGTCTAGTTAATGAGGCACTTTAACTTTTTTTGAAAAAAATTGACAGAATAAATGTCACTTTTTCATATAAGAGTGATAGAATTTACATTCTCATTGAGCAAACACCTTGCATGTATGAAAGTAATTGATTTAAAGTTTTCTTTTTTATATGTATTAACATAAAACAGGGATTGAATTCGTACATTCAAATTTCCAAAACGCACACGTATGCATCTAGTTAATTATTCTAATGAGATATTGTGACTTTTTTTTTTAGAAAAGTGAAGAATTCACATTCTTATTTTGTTAAACACCTTGCACACATCAATATTTAATAGATTCAAAGTTCTCTTTTTCATATGTATTACGATAAAATATGACTTGAATTTGTATGTTCAAATTTCAAAAAATGCACACATATGCATCTAGTTAATTGCTCCAAGGATATAGTGTGGCTTTTTTTTGACAAAAGTGACAGAATTCACATTGTCATTTTGACAAACACCTTACAAGTATCAATGATGTAATTGATTCAAAACTATTTTTTCATATGTATTGACACAATCCATTTACACTATAATGTTTAAACAAAACTTAATCACGAAATCCAAATAAAATTGGGGAATTAATGCATTTTCATCTTAAAATCATTGGCTAATAAAACCTTAAAATTCAGCTTCTTGGCAATTGATTCTAGCTTGCTCATGATCATAGAAGCTGAACATTTGGACGTAAAAAGAGATCCTGATTTCCTCCTCCCCTCGAACAAACTTGACAAATCGAACCCTGATGATATCGATGATATAATAATTGAACAAGGAGTCAAAAACATTAAAAACATATATGTTTTTCTTCGGTTCGAAAGCAATGAATTTGTGGATGATTTCTCGATTTTTTCCAAATTTTCGAATAATGAACAAATTTGTGGTTGATTTCCTCTTTCTCCTTCCAATTTTCCCTTTTTTGTTTTTACCAATTTGGAGGCTGGTTTACGTTAATGCCATAATATTCTGTTTGAGCGTATTTTGTACATTAAATTTTATTTAATTGCTACTTAATCCAAATTTATCATGTTTTTTAAAAACTACCCCAAAATATAGGGTATTTGTGTAAGTACCCCTTTAAAGAGGGGGGGGGGGTGGGGGGGTTTCAAAACAAAAGCCCACAACTTAAAAAAAGACCCAACCCAAATCATTCATCTCCTTCATTTGGAAATTGGATGAATGGAATTTCCTTTGCCACAGTTTTCGGCGGTTCCCACTTCCCTAAATCCCTACCACAATTTCAAAATCAAAAGTTTTTGGCAGAGTTAGCATCCACATTGGAGTTTGCTTCTTCCCTTCTCTTCTTCTTAGTACAGTGTAGGCACTCTGTAGTTTCCTGTGTCAAGCCCAAAGTTCAATGTGGGCAGATGCCTGGCATCTATGTAGCTCCGCCCCTGGTTCTCCTCCTCTCCTCGAAGCAGTAATCGAAGATCATATTGTCTTGCAAAATAATATAATAGTTTTTATAGTTTTTATATATAGAAGCCCTCGTAATAGCAAAGTAGAGTCCCGTTTGTTCTCATTTTCTACAAGATTTGCATCTTCTCAACATAATTAGTAACTTTACATTCCCAAACATAATGCTCAAAATCTTGATGATTGGAATATTAGACTTGAGATAGTCATACCTTTGTTTTGAATTGTTACCTCTTCCATGACCTACTTTTGAAGAGGAATTTTGTTTCATTTCTTCATGGTTGGATATCTTATATTCTCCTTTGAGTTCTGCGTACATGAATTCAAATTCATGTACCTATACAGGGTAGACACATTAGGGTGAGGGTGAGGGTGGGGGTGAGGGGGGCGGTAGAAAAATCAATTTTTTACTCACATGGGGCCCACCCCCATGTGGGTAAAATTCAAAATTCTGTTGAAAATTTTGTAGAAATTTCCTGTACTCACAGCATTTTTGTTCTCCTTTTTCTCTTCATTAGCGATGACCTTGTTTACCCCAGTGCTTTCCTTTAATGTGAGTTTTGTTTGAAGTACATGTTCCAAAGTAATTTCCTTCTTCTATTGTCTTCCTTCATATGCATGAAAAGATCCCATGAGTTTCTAAATAGTTATGGTATTTAAGCCCTTGTTTGACCCTCATTATTTTGCATTTTTGATGGTTGAAAATTTTTGGAATAGTGGTTGATGGGAGAATGTGTGGTGGAAAAGTAATGAAAAGTTTTAGATTTGTGTGTAATATTATTTTATTAGATGAATGTGTGGTTGTAATGAAAAGAGAGAAAAATTTAATATAATATAATGTAATTTAATGGGGGCCAAACATGGGCTAAATCTTTAATTTCTTTAATGGTACTTCAATGTACTCAAACTTTTGATCTAAATATCAATGAATTCTCTCCAAAATTCAAGATTATCCAACCTTTTACTAATTTTTTTTATTAAGAGGAAATTACAAAAAATGTCAAATTTTGGCTTTACCATTTACAAAATTGTCACTTTTTAAAAGTATATGGAAGAATGTCAAATTTGGACTGTTTTGCCCCTCTAGAAAATTTCAATACCGAACATATCCTTCATTAAATGAGACTTGACCATATGGAAAATTGTACAAAAATTGTGTAAGTTTCAGGGGAAAAAGCCTGTCATAGAGTTTGAAAAAAAGGACAAAACAAGGGGGAAACCGAAGACAAAACACACGCAACCTCACTCCGCCGCCCAAAACGATTCGAAGACTCAGGAGAACCTCCGTTCATTTCGCCGGAAAAAGAAGAAACCCTCATCTAATTTTCCGTCGACTACCACCGAGGTCGACTACCACCGCGAACAAGCCCATCCTCGGCAGAACCCGGCCATTTGTCGCTGCATACGGCCTCATAAAAAGGGCTCAAATCGGTTCCCCAAAATCCGTCCAACCCAATCGAAGTACTTGGTGTTTTACATAACTTAGGTTTTAGAAATTTCCTCGAACCATTGCCACAGGGAGAGCCCAAGAAGGAAAGGACCGTTGCCGTCGAACCACTGCCATAGGGAAAGCCGAAGAAGGAAGGGACCGCCGGCAGCATGGTTTTGGATTCTGAATTCCGGACATAAAAGGTAGAATTGCAACCTAATTTTGTGAATTCCAGTGATTTTTCCCAATTAGATAGGTGGTTTCTTCGTTTTGCACATCTCCTCATGTTAGTTTTCAGTTCTCTGTAAATAAGAATTGGGATGAACTTATAAACCTCCGAACTTCACCTGTGGATTCA
The DNA here is from genome assembly GCA_035079005.1 of Fraxinus americana. Taxonomy (NCBI): domain Eukaryota; kingdom Viridiplantae; phylum Streptophyta; class Magnoliopsida; order Lamiales; family Oleaceae; genus Fraxinus; species Fraxinus americana. The sequence continues at coordinate 21,074,019 of CM068715.1, read as the reverse complement.
TTTGTAATGGTTGGAGCTCGGTTGGAGCTCCACTTCAACCAAAACCAACCAATAACCAGCAAATATAACTCAAAAGGCAGAATTCAAACTGTAATTGCTCACATTGAAGAAGATAAACTGAAATACTTCATTGATTGATACCTTCTATTACAATGCAATAGAGAAATATAAAGAGAAGGGGGAGGGGAAATGCAGAAGAACAGAGAGAATGGTGAAGAAGGGGAAGAAGAGAGATTCAAAGAAGAGAATCTAGAATTCAGATTGAGAAGAAGAAGAGGGAAGCAGAGAAGAAGAGACAGAGAAGAAGGGCTGCAAGAAGAGGCAGCAAGGAGGAGACGGGGAGGAAGAGGCTGCAAGCCAATTCGTTCTTCAAATCACGACCCCCCCAATTGCAGAGATACAATCCTATATACAACAAAAAGGATCCTAAAATTAAAGGGCTTGGGCTAGCCCACAATAATACAAGCCCAAATACATAAAATAAAGGCCCATACCATGACATCCCTTCCCCTTCAATTAACCTTGTCCTCAAGGTTGAAGGTTTGGATGTCTTCTTCGTATGAAGCTAGTTGCCTCATTCTCTTCACCACCCTTGGATTAAGCAAATAGTGCAAGATGGCATATGTCTGGTTAACATTATCTACACCACCCTCAACCAACATTTGTTTAATCAACTTCTCACTTTCTGATTTCTGAATAGAAGGGGATCTATAAGGACTTAGTCTGAATGGTTGTTCTCTCTCTTTTAGCAGAATGTGATGGTCATGAGATCTAGGAGGTGGCAACCCTGTTGGGTCTTCAAATACCTCTGTATATTGGCTAATAACCTCAGTTATTTGGCATGGAATTTCTTCTTTCCCCTTCTCCACAATGTTGTACAAATGCCCAGCCGCTCCGTAGTTGTACCTTCTAAACGAATTCTCCATCTCCTCCACTTCCATCATTTCAACCCGTGGTTCTGAGCCTTCACTCCTCAAGATGACATCTTCCTGCTCGTGTTTGAACTTCACATATCCTTGGATAAAGTCAAATTTTATAAAGTGAAATTGACTCATCCAGTTCAACCCCAATACCATATCACTACCTCCTAACTTCAGAGTTCTCAATTTATACTGGAATTCCCAATTATGCACCTTCCAAACCAGTGGTTGATTCATAGCCTTACTCTCCAGCTTTTCACCATTAGCTATTCTCATTGTCATCACATTGGCTTCTTCAGTAGTGTAGCTCAACTCCGTAGCTAGTCTCTCATCTATAAAGCTATGTGTGCTTCCACTGTCTATTAAAATAGATATCCTCCTCCCTTTTAAGATTCCAGGAATTCTGATCGTTTTATGCCTTAGATTTCCTGACAAAACATGGACAGAAATCTCCATAAGGCTTGCTATAGGAACCTGCTTTTCAGTCAGCAACTTTCGGTTACCAACCACAATATGTTTTCCATCTATAAAGTGATGACTCTCAACCTGCTGAACATCAACATCTTGTGGTTCACCCTTGCTCTCAATTTCGGCCTTTCTTGGCCCTTCACTTTCATTTTCATCCTCCTGTTGTTCCACCTTAGAGGCTGATTCAGCCTCAATAATTTCAGTATTCTCATCAAATCTCTTACATAACTCTTCAGAGAAGATTCTCCAATCTGCATTAGGATGGCTTGCAATGAATACATAAAACCATATGTAAGCCCTCCCTTCCAAATACATCCTTGCAATTCCTAGCCTAAGTTCATATGAAACTTGGTGTATCTGGAAGTATTTACTAGCCTTCCTAAGCCATTCACGGGGTCCTTTTCCTCTAAAGTGGGGAAACTTAACCTCGGGAAGCTTGGCATTCCCCATATGGCAGTTGCAAACATTGAGCATATTGACTTAAATTACCACCAGAAGCAGGAACATAAATAGCCAGATTTATATCATTCTCAACACCTAAATCAGATTCCAACTTTTCAAAACTACCTTCCCCGATAGTTTCTGTCTCAACAACAGGCTTGGTAATTACAACAACTGAATCATCATCTATGCTCAAATCAGATGAACTAACCTGTTTGACTAGGCCCTCTTTTGATGCAGAACCCGAATCGCCCATTTGCACATCCAAAGCCTCGGCCATTTTTGCAGAAGAACTGTAATAGTTGGACTCATCTCTGGAGGCTGATTTAGCTTCAATAAGTTCAGTCAATATTGAAACCATCTGCTCATGAATTCTATTAAAATCTTCCTTAATGATATCCAATTGAGAGACACCCGAGGATTCTAGCTGCTCTGATACCATTTGTAATGGTTGGAGCTCCACTTCAACCAAAACCAACCAATAACCAGCAAATATAACTCAAAAGGCAGAATTCAAACTGTAATTGCTCACATTGAAGAAGATAAACTGAAATACTTCATTGATTGATACCTTCTATTACAATGCAATAGAGAAATATAAAGAGAAGGGGGAGGGGAAATGCAGAAGAACAGAGAGAACGGTGAAGAAGGGGAAGAAGGGAGATTCAAAGAAGAGAATCTAGAATTCAGATTGAGAAGAAGAGGGAAGCAGAGAAGAAGAGACAGAGAAGAAGGGCTGCAAGAAGAGGCAGCAAGGAGGAGACGGGGAGGAAGAGGCTGCAAGCCAATTCGTTCTTCAAATCACGACCCCCCCAATTGCAGAGATACAATCCTATATACAACAAAAAGGATCCTAAAATTAAAGGGCTTGGGCTAGCCCACAATAATACAAGCCCAAATAGGATAAAATACAGGCCCATACCATGACATCATTGTTCAGTTTGAAAAAATACTATTCAATTCATGACTGAAGTCACGTGATTAAATCTGATTGAATTCGTTAATATTCAATGTTCATGATTCACGAGATTCACAAGTTTGGTTGATTATGTTGTACCAAATTCATTTTGTAGCCTTGTTATTTTTATTTGCAATATATTCTTTCATGTATTGGGATTGATTGGAACAACGTAACATGTACTCGGATCTTTGATGCAAAATCTGTCAACAAGTATATATGAGGACTAAATTGGACAGGAGAAAGGGGGAGGGAGGGGGGGGGGGGAAGGAAAAACATGATTCTTGGCAAAAACGATTCAACCAACCAAACAGAAAATGTCAATATTGGTTGATTTTTCGTGGCACTTTCTGATTGCGATTGTCTGTGATATAACAAGTAATGATCACAAGGTTTGATTTCAATTTATTTATTTATGGCTATATACTTTTTTGTATTGAAAATTAGTTGGTTGCTTTAAATTCAATACTCGTGTTGTGCTCTTTGCAGACAGTTCGAGTCTGGAAAGGATCTGAAGATGGAAATTATGATTGCAGACATATTTTGAAGGATCATACTGTTGAGGTATTCAACTCTTACCTTTTCTGACTCTGAATGTGTGTTGCATGAACATCTCTAGATATCTCCAGTTTTGAACCAACTTCTCTAAGAGGTTAAGCTTGTAGAGATGGGACAATTTTATTTATTTTTCATATTTTCATCAACATGTCCCTCACGTGGAAGCCAATTCACTTATTTGTCAAAGGGATGATATGTGCACAATTTTCAGCACTGGGTGGGATTGAGACTTGAGCCCATGACCTTTGTCTGCTGTGATACAATGTTTAACAGGGATTAGATGAAATAATTTGTTGATGCTAATGTGATATTTATTGACTTTATACTTCTTCACATACTGAAATGCACTAGCATCAACATCGGCAATAATTTGTTAATGTGATATTTGTTGATGCTAATGTGATATTTATTGACTTTATACTTCTTCACGTACCGAAATGCACTAGCATTAACATCGGAAACATCGGACTCCCTGAGATACATTATAGCGAACCTTAGTTTATCCATTGCATCTCCTTTTTCCCCTGAGCATGCTAGGAAGCTCAGTCTTCTAAATTCCACCTCTGATCATCATTTCACTTTCCCCCTGATCATGCTAGGAAGCTCAGTGTGCGCAATAGCAATATTAGTGTGCTTATCAATCACTTGCTTCCGCTCAGTCAATTCAGGTCAAGAATTTACTGCACTCATCAGATACTTTGTGTTGCCAATGAAATCTGATCGATTAAGCTCTGCCCTGGCATTTCCTCCAGTTCACCTTTTTACCTCCTCAACATTTTTCTTATACTTGTTTTACTGCATCTCAATTTCAACAGCCACTTCTGGAAACTCTAATGACCCATTTCCCATCGAAAATGGGTCCGAATGATCCAATTCATACGACTTCATCCCACCTTTCTCCCCTTTCACATTCAATCTATTCAACCTCATCCTAAACACGACATGAACCAGTGATTAATTTAATCTATCCCACTTTTCTCCCCTATGACATTCAATCTATTCAATCTATTCCATAATGGTTGAGACTTCAATTAATCTGCAGTTGAGACTTCAATTAATACCTAAAATTTTATATTATAGACACATGAACCACGCAACAAATAATTCAAGAAATCACATTAAGTAAAAGATTCAAAATAGCCCAACATACCAGTTCCGGTTTTGTATTAAAAACCAGAAAACTCAATGACAAAGGACACATACCGAAGCAGCCAAGAAACAACAGATAGGCTCTGATATTGAAACAACTCAAAGAGATGCCGGTTTAGTCTTATTTGTAGGAATCAATAATCTCATCAAAGACGACACAAATTTGAGCATATATACATTTGCTAATTTACAGAATGCCCAATATTTCGAAGAGATAATCCAATATTTTGCAAGTCAAAATATTCATTGATGGCGCGGAAGAAAATCCAAAAGTAACAAGTAAATCGAAACACCATTGGCGACAACCCACTGTTCAAAATGTACAGTTCCAGCAAACCTACAAATCGAGATTGCAGATGTAACACAGACAATGGCTTAAAAGCGTAACCGAAAAGGTGAAGTAGCAAAGCAGTCGTGATGATATTGATGAACGGAAACATGTGACAACCAAAAAAAAAACCCGAACACATTACAGTACGCTACGAAACCTACCCATTTCTATGGCGGAGGAATCGACGCAGGGTCCGTCCGCCGTGAGAGACAGCTGATGGGTTCAACTGGAAAATGTCCCCAATCGATGCTGCGTGACATTTTCCATAATGTGTAGGTGAGAATGTCCTTTATGATCAAATTTGTAGGTGGGATTATTGTCATATATTGACATTGTATGAATCCTAGAGTAGAGCGAGGATTTTTAATAAGTAACGGTGGTACAAATGTGAGTTATGTCTTCTCAGTGTTTACTTTCGTTCCTGTTTTCTTCATAGCAAGTTCATATTTAATTTAGCCTGTTCGAACATTATTGGCTTCATTGATCGTGGTTGTTAATGTAGAGAAAGTTATTTCTAAATTGTAATGCGCAATTCTTCTTCCTTGTGAACAGGGGTTTTTCTTGAGGACGACGGCACAGAAACCATTTCACCCATATATACGAAAAGCTGAAGCTTGAATACGAGTTGTAAGTCATGTTGCTCATCTCTATGCTAATTGAGTTGTGGGGAACATATTGAATTCAATGTTTTCGCCTAGTTGTCCGAGTTGTTTTGTTGAAACGTTGCCTTGTCGGCATATCGGATCGTTGTTATTGCATTGCTTGCGTCATGAATTATTTTTGTTTCGTTATCCGCACAATGATTGTTGTTACTGCCTTGCCGGCAGCCTGAATTATTTTTGTTGCCTTGTCGGCACATTCATTGTTGTTATTGCCTTGCCGGCACCCTGAATTATTTTTGTTGCCTTGTCGGCACAATCATTCTCGTTATTGCCTTGCCGGTATCATGATTTATTTTTGTTGCCTTGCTACATTACTAACTTGTAACGAAAGAATGTCTACTATTGGACGAACCAAAATTTGACTACTTCAGCAGTTACATCTACTACTTTGTCATGGTCATTTTCACTTAACATTTAATTTGTGATACATTTGATCCAACATTCATGTACATCAGCACAATTTATATCCACGATTTTTTGGTTGCAAAATTTCACTTCATCTAACTCCGAGTTGATTGATCCTTCCGAAGTTCCGTTTATTTCATCTTCTTCTGTAAATGCAAATCTCAAAACATGTAGAGTAGCTTCGGTGTCCAAATCTCACACACGTACCAGGAGGTGACTGGCTCCATTTCATTGTCCCTGTTTTGAGCACTAGAAATCTCCAATAGAATAGAAACTGCACAAGTTAGAAAAGATGGCAGGCGTGTACAAGATTAATAATTTCATGCCCTGCAATAAATGATAAAGACTTTTTACTTGTTTTACGTTATGTTTTAATGTTGTCCATCGATTGCCATGCTTTGTTCAGGTAATTTTTTTTTCGTCGCCTTGTCGGCATTATGAATTAGTTTTGTTGCCTTGTCGGCACAATGATTTACTCGATTGCCTTGTCGGCATCATATATTGATGATGAATGTAATTGCCTTGCGGACATCATGAAATATTTTGTTGTTATTGCCTTGCCGGCATGATGAATTATTTATGTTGCCTTGTCGGCATCATGAATTTTAATTGTTATTATGGCCTTGCCGTCATCGTTTCATTGTAATTGTTGATGATTGAATCGATTGCCTAGCCGGCATCATGAATTGTACTTGTTATTATAGCCTTGCCGGCATCATGAATTAGTTTTCTTGTTCTTGCCTTTTTCTCCGTCAACATTCCGTAGCCGGTGTCATGAATTATTTGTGTTGTTATTGACTTGCCGGCTTCAGGAGTTATTTTCCCATTGCCTTGTTGGCTTACGAAATTATGTACGTAGAATGTCAAAATTACATTTCCCGACAGTTCACTTCAGCAGAGATGACGTGAACTACTGAGGCCAACTGTCGTACCCGACAGTTCACGCCTCTTCCCGACAGTTCGCCTCATGCACTGTGGAGACCTGGTTGTTGATATCAATTAGAATGGATATAAAGTGCACCCCAATTCCGTGTATGTTAGTGTGCATTTATAATATATTGTTTATGTGTTATGAATTCCCTACTACGTACTATTTTTGTTGTATATTTTTGTCGTGTCGCTTGCGCTCATTATCTGCGAAAACATTGATCATTTTCCTTATATTTCATGGACTACAGGTTGTATGGATTTCAACTATTTCGTTCCTGAAGACGCAAGGTTGTCTGCTAGGATTTCCCAACGCAGCAACCTCAAGTACATGGGGAAGGTTATGGGAATTTTCGATGAGCGCCAGCGCAACGATTTTCGTGCGTCTTCCCTCGGCTATCTGACTGATGTAGCGGACATCCAATTCTCCGCTCAACTCCTCCAACAATTTGTGTTCAGATGCATTGACACAGACAAGAAGCAGGAGCTTTGGTTCAACGTTCAGGGTCACCTGTGTCGGTTTGGTTTGCAAGAGTATGCGTTGGTGACGGGGCTACGTTGCGGTGTCCTTCCGGATGATGATCGGTTCAATCGAGTCGTGGAAAAAACAAGATTGAAGGACAAGTATTTCAAGTCTTCGGACAAGATTTCTTGCGCACAGCTTGAAAACACATGTGCTCGTGCAACGACCCCACGAGCTGACAGATACAAGCTTGGCCTTGCTCTCATAGTGGAAGGTATTTTCAAAGCCCCGGATAATAATGTTGGGATAGATGTGGAGACACTTTCCCTCGTCGACGACCTGGACATATTTTTCGCATACCCTTGGGGGAGAGTGGGGTACAATCGTCTGATTAAGGGATTTGGAGGCAGTTGGGCGAGGAAATTTCAGGATGCAAAGAGGAGGCAAGAGAAGGAAATCAGTTACACAGTGCACGGGTTTCCCATAGCCCTGCAGGTACGAAGCGTTTGTTTAATTGTTTTCTATAGCATCATTTAATTCACAAACGTTTTCTATTTTTAATAACACTTACTGTGAAACAATGGGACAGATATGGGCATACGAGGCGATTCCAGAAATTGGTACCCACTTCGGTCAGCGTATTGGTGAACGCTTCCCACGGCTGCTCAGCTGGACGGCCACTAAACAATCGCAGATGCGCACGTACGATGCTTTCTTCAAGAGAGTGCGGGTAACTGATTATCAACTCCTACTTTGTGAAATAATTTTAATTACATTCAGAACTTAGTAATATCACGACATAATCACATGTCTCTCTTCTTCGGCAGCTTCATGTGTATGCCACACTTCGTCCGACCGATCTAGAGCGCAACCAACACTACATCTCCACTCTTGTGCCTTTCGATGATGATCCCGTTCCCGTTCTGGACAACATAGTAACAACCGTCGTCGATGCACAGTTCGAATCTGAGGCCGAACTTAGTGGAGGAGATGGCCATGCCGAAAGAGAATCAGCCGAGGAGGCTGCTCTAGGGTCGGATGATGTGAGTGCCGTTGCAGGGGGTGTTGAGGGGACCTCTGGCACAGAGCAGTACGCCTCCAGTTCTGACGACACCGACGACGGCAATGATGGTGCCCGAAGCGACAGTGGCAACGCCGAGCGTCCAGATGTGCCTGACGAAGGAGGAATGATGGGTGGAACATCTGTTGGAATAGACGGTCCCCAAGAAGAGCACGTTGGGGTTAGCGCACCCTCCACATCCAGAAATCGAGGTGTCCAATCTGGAGGTGGGTTGAGTAGATCTGAGGTCGAGGACATGTTGTTCGAGCTACGAGTCCTAATTGAAATGCGCCTCCGAACTGTGAAACTCGAAATGTTTGAGCATGTCACACGCGAATGTAGAAGACTGCGCGAGTTTATGGAGACAATGGTACGACCACCCGTTTCCACCCCCCGACCGCTCCGCACTACGTGCATCCCGATACTGCACCGTCAACATTTTCACCTGAAGGTAAACGTACAACTTGAGTACATTGTAAAATACGATGGCTGTAAATTCTCCATTACTGGTTTTTGTAATACTTATTATGCGTTATGCTTATCTTTGTTTCTTAGTACCCGGAGGAGACATGGGCACCGAAATGCATGGCATACGGAGTGAGGACGCTCCTTCAATCCATGGCCCGGTCGACGCTCCAGGTATGGCACCAAGTACTTCGATTGTCATAATGTACATGTGCGCGGTGATATAAACTGGCTGACGCTCCTTCTCTGTAGGCGGTCCGATCCTGGCTGACGATGATCTCGAACTTCCCGATGCTGGTGACGATGTTTCCGAACTTCACATAAAAAATGTCATGTTGTGTCCGTGTAAATCTACTAAAAGGTTGTATCTTTGTTTTGCAGTACCCGGAGGCGACATGGGGCCCGGTCTTCATGGAATGCAGACGGATGACGTAGATACCACACACGGAGCGCCCACTGCGGGAGGTATGGTAGACGTACTTCTACAAGCGTTAAAAGTACATGTGCGTGGTACTGTGAAACTAATGCGCCTTGCTTTTTTGTAGGTGATGCACTGGTACATGACGATGATGTCGAACTTCCCGACGCAGGTTACGTCAGACCAGTCCCTACTACAAGGCGTCGTTCGTCGCGACTTCGAAGGCCAGCAGCTTCCACTAGGACACCTTATACTAGGGGTGCAAGAAGGACGAAGCAGAAATAGGAGGAGTAGGCGGGACCCAAAAACTGCAGTTTCTCAGGTATGTTTATGTCATTGTCCAATCCATGGCTGCATCCGTAATAGTATGAATAGTTGTGGTTCAGAATCGACAACTAGAAATAGTAACGTATTTTTGCTATCCCATTAACCCCTCGAAGAGCATAATACTGTATTTTATTTTGCATTCTCACAGGCAATTGTACAAATGGTTAGGAAGTCGTGATATACATAGCAACATGTGTGTATCCCTGACTATGTATGAATATGTCGCAGGTTGTTCGATTCCGGCTGAACTTGTCATCAGCGATTGATGACAACATCTAGGAAGAATGTTGTGGGCGGCAATTTATAAGTTCAGAACATTGTTATTTTGTTTTCATGTCGAGGGCTGGCACTACAACTGGCAAAGCTGCAGGGGTACAAAATTAATTTTGTAATCAGTACACATATTTGTCTACTTATGGCGGATTCGTATAATTTAGTACGAAGACAACTTTTTATATTATACGTTCACAGGTGTTTGTGAACGTAATATATGTTGGAATTTTGTAAATGCTATTTTTCCTCGCCAACCGTAATGTTAATATTCATTGTTTCGTTTCTTTAAATGCAAAGTTCGTGACCAACCCCGATTATTTTGGGCAATAAGCATATTCGGGACGGATATGGCAAATTCATAGACAACAATAACTTATTACTTTATGAGGAAATTACGAAAATAATGATAGGGAGAATAATAAGTTATAAATCAAAACTAAATTGGGGAGGCATATACAACTTATCACAGGTGCCAAAAGGGGAGGTAATTAGTTCATGGCTTAAATTTTAATTCTGAAATGCAGTACCCATGAATTAATGGGAATGTCACACCAAGGGTCATGTACATTTAAGTTTGACATATTGGATTTGGTGGTTGGGATGTTGAGCATCATAAATGATGTATCACCCTCCAGTATAAATAACAAGTCCATTTTTCATGGAGACAATGTCAGCACTTCAATCTAGTTCATGCACTGGGCAACTAGTTTGCTAAGAAGTGAGAAATACGCATCAAGTATCTGTTCCCTATGGCATCCTCCACAGCAAGCAATGACACCGAGCTGTTGAACCTGCCGACGGCGACGCCCGGTTCATCTCCGGATTACCCCATCGTCATTTCATCGGACGATGAGGACGATGCTCGTTCAAATGGTTGGAGAGTCATGTCCCCAATTCCGTTTCCGGACCTCGACGCATTCGCAAGCATGGAATCACAATCACCGAAGACCGTGCTGCAAAATTTTTTCGATGTCCCGGTTGAGATATCCGATGATTCCGATGATGACGAGGTGGGCCACATCGCGCCAGCTCCTGAAATAATTATCATATCGTCGGACGACTCAGACGACGACAGTGGTGCAGATGGGGGATCCGTGTGCAATGAATAGGATATCGGTGATGGTATCCTGTGGGCGGTAATAAGTGATGGTCATGTGTGTATAACTTTTGCTGTGATGGACATGCACTTTCATGGGGAAGGAACGAAGTGGTTTTAGTTGTCGTAGGATGTGTTACAAATACCGTCTTATGGAACGGGCTCTCATTTTGTACGTTTTCATCGGGAAGCCGTAATATATGTTAACAATGTGTTCATCGTTTTTTTTTCGCTCATATTTAGTAATGATCATTAATCACATGTCTTAGCAATGTTGTCCCTTTCGCACTGCCCGTAGCAATGCAGTTGCTGTTCTGTTCCAACTGCCGAGAACTACAGGGACCATCTGTCGGGACCGACAGATGAAGTGTCGGGATGTGTTGCAAAATCGCCTAGGTACGATTACATAATCTGACCCGTACAGTAGCGTATCCACCCCCTCTCATTAGGGTATCCACCCCCTCGCATGGCTACTACTTACGGCAAACGATAAGTTCGTATAATGGGAATGTAAGGTCCAAATAGCAATGCAAGTTGAGAATAATAACATCACCTAAAGGGTTACAACGCAATTGGGGAACATAACCGAAAAGACTAATGCGACATGATTTATGTGTTCAGTGAATGAAGTAAAATTACATCGATTGTGTTACAGCGGGCCGTGAACATGTTGTCCGGTTATGACCAAGTCTACCACAACGAGTGCATTTCATTGGACGTGTGGTGGACTCATATCTGGAACGCTTGCGTCTTGGGGAGGCATATACTACCTGAAATGAGGACGACGCACAACGGGGGGCAAAAAAGGGGTACTTGTAATTTCGTTCGTATCAACCCAGTCCACGTCCCGCGAGACGGGATATATTTCCACCAATGTGTTCGTCGTTTTATTTTGCGCATATTTAGTAATGATCATGAATCACATGTCGTAGCAATGTTGTCCCTTTCGCACTGCCCGTAGCAATGAAGTTGCTGTTCTGTTCCAACTGCCGAGAACTACAGAGAACATCTGTCGGGAACGACAGATGAAGTGTCGGGATGTGTTGCAAAATCACCTTGGTACGATGACATAATCTGACCCGTACGTTAGCGTATCCACCCCCTCTCATGAGGGTATCCACCCCCTCGGATGGCTACTACTTACGGCAAACCGTAATGAAATAGAATGGGATTGTAAGGTCGAAATAGTAATGCAAGTTGAAAATAAGATCACATAAAAGGTTACGACGCAATTGGGGAACATAACCGAAAAGAGAAATGCGACTTCATTTTTCTGTTCAGTGAATGAAGTAAAATTACATCGGTTGTGTTACAGCGGGGCTTGAACATGTTGTCCGGTTATGACCAAGTCTACCACAACGAGTGCATTTCCTTGGACGTGTGGTGGACTCATATCTGGATCGCTTGCGTCGTGTGGGTGGTCTCCCTGGAGGACGACGCACGACGGGTGGCAAAATAGGGGTACTTGTAATTTCGTTCGGAACAACCCAGTCCACTTCCCGCGAGACGGGATATATTGTTTCGCTGTACGCACCCATCCAATATACCGATGTGTAGTAAGGGGAGTACAAATCATATAATGAAGTACCTCTCAAGCAAGCAACACGAGTTGTATGAACACAAGGCATACGATTTAGCTGGAACTCACGACATGTGCAACTGTTTTCAGAAAAGTCTACAATGTCCGTGTCATTGGATAGTCCAACCTGTGTTAAGTTGTCTGTCAAGGCATGAGCTCGAAGCCTGGAACCGGATTCGAACGTTGTCCGTAACTCGCTCTCCATCCTCGACGACGTCAATAGTACATCTTTGTTGCGTCGCTTCGACGTTCATAAAACCACCTCTGCATAGTACTCCGAATTTGTTCGACCAAGCACGTGATCGGTGACGACCGGGCATGTCGTAACAATGAGTTTAGAGATTCATCGTTATTGTTTGTCATGATATTGTACCGATGGCCAACGAATAGTGCTCGTGACCAAAATGAAAAACCTGCTCGCTCCAAGTACCCGTACGATCTTGCACTTACCCTACGAAGCTGACCCATCAGTCTGTCGAACTCTTCAATCCGATAAGTTGTAGTCGCTCGTTTGAATAGAAATATTGAACTCGCATTCTTTATGTATTTGTATTAAGTTCTTTTCCATGTGCCACATACAACAACCATGGTGCGACAATGGAAATAAGTGAGAAATAGCTTTTTCAATGCTCGTTTTCCTGTCCGAAACGAATACGAGTTCATCTGAATCGCCAATAAGATCTTTCAAGTTTGACAAAAACCACATCCACGATTTATTTGTTTCTGCATCCACGATCCCCCATGCTAACGGATAAATCTGTTTGTTCGCATCTTGGGCAGTTGCCAGTAGAAGAGTTCCTTTGTATGGACCTTTCAAGTGACTACCGTCAACACAAATAACGGGCCTCATGTACTGTATGTAACCACGAATGCTTGCACCGAAAGCTAGGAAGAAGTAATGGAACCTATCATGAGAGTCAACTTCGATGTGGGTAACCGTCCCCGGGTTACACTCTCCTAGAACGTGACAGTATGAAGACAGTTTTTGGAAACTATCCTGAGGTGTTCCATGTAGCAAATGTAAAGCAGCCAACTTTCCCCTACGTGCTTTGTGGTAACTTATTTCGACACCAAACTCACATTCCATGTCACGTGCAATATCAGTAGGGTCATAGGATCGGTATGGATTGTCCAATTTTCTCAAAATATGCTCAGCAATTACTGAAGTAGTGGCATGTCGATGTGCGTTGCGACGAAAATTTACGGAACATGTGTGAACATTGTTGAATTTACGGATCATGAAGACTGCAGACTTTTTCACAGACGAAGCACGTACCATCCACATGCAATTATCGTCAGCACATACAACAGTTAACATTTTCATACTTGACCTGATGACCTTAAATTGGAACTTGTCTTGCAAAGCGAGTACACGAATTCTCGAGTACACCTCTTTCTTGCTTAAGAATATTTGCCTTTCCGCAAGATCGGATGTATTCACTTTTGTAATCCAATCGTATCTGTTAAAAGTTGTCGAAGGTGAGGACATTTGCTCGTCAACGTCATCAATATTAGTAGCCTCTGTACCATGCAATGCGTTGTCCAAGATCTCATCTGAAGGTGCAGTCCCAACTGGAGTTTCGAATGCATTATTGTTGGCTACCCTATGCTGATTATTGAACTCCTCATGCTGTAAATTTTGGTGAACATCCGCCACGGGAAACGAACGATCTGCACAATTTCTATCCCTCCCCATGCCAACACTTGGGAGCTCGGCTTCCGAAATAGTAACGCATATGGCAGTTTCGTTGTGAACTGATATGTACCATTTTAAGTCTTCTTCTTCACGTATTTCGGCCGGAGGTATATTCAAGTTCGGGACTTTGAACTTCAGTTCAATTTTAGTGCAGGGATCAAGAATACCAAGTTTGTCCTTCAATTGTAGCACGAGTGCGGTTAGGGTAATACTTGTCGGCACTAAAATGGAAGTGGTTTTGTCTCCTCTCCACTTCCATTCGTCATCCACATGAACAAATTGTCCCCCATACGACACTATAAATCTCAAATGAGTACTCATACCTGAAACGTTGAGATTGCAACGGTAAGAATTATTCACAATAAATATGTCTACATTTAATAATATGAATGTCGAACTTTCGAATATTGAAATCCATGGAATAGCAGAAGGTGAAATCAACACTGTGTTAACAAATTTCAACTGTCGAATTCGACATTTCATAAATGTCGGGTTCGACAGTTCATAAATGTCGGGTTCGACAGTTCATAAATGTCGGGTCCGACAGTTTCGACAGATGACGTGTAGAAACTACCGGGGAACTGGAAATCCTGTATGTTTGAAGAAATTTTTGAAAACATTAATGCTGATAATCAATTTTCAACTACCACATGAAAGCATCTTCTCATTAATAAACAGTTCAATGCTTCATTAATTATGGAATCCTTCATTTATGTAAATGATATTGATGATTGAATCTTTTTCACAAATATTTCGAAAATCAAACAAATGAATATAGTTTCAAATATACCTCCCATTGCATTTGAAGATATTTTATTTAAACATTTAAGAAATAGTAATCTATAACATAAATTTATAAAGTTATAAATAATTTGTAATGACTTACCTCCAAATATTGATGATGAATAATGTGTTCTTGAGCAAGGAAGAATGAAGAAGATGAAGAAAATGTTAGGGTTTGATAGTGGAGAAGAAGAATGTATGATTATGTTAATATTTCTAATTCTTTTCTCTTTTTTTCTTTTTAAGAAAACTCATATTACTCAATATAATATACTATAAACAATTTTTTTAATATTTAAACTAAATCATCACATCACAACATTAATTACACTCAAATCAAACATTTATTGCTCCTAAAAAGGTGGTAACAAGGATATTTTGGACATTTTGCACCAAAAAAGTGACATTTTTGCAAACAAAAAGTGAAAGTGACAATTTTTTTTGGATTTTCAAATTTAGTGACATTTTTGAAAATTCCCCTTGTTTTAATTGGTTAGTCACAGCTATTACTCTAGAAAAATTGCAAATAAAGTCAAAATCTTTTATTTGGAGAGATATGAACTCACCTATAAAATTTGGAGACGAACATTCTGGACTTTCTCCACTCCTTTGTACAAGATTTTAAACATATTCCATGCTTCTTTGGAGGTGATGGCATTGACATCCATCATCATCAAGTAATTGGTAGATGTGATAAGAGAGCCTTCTTGTTTCTATTTCTTGAGTCCTTCGAGGCATCTTTTACTCTTTGAGATATAATAGCCTCATCCTTTGACTTGTCGTATCCATTCTTTACGATCTCCTATTGTGACCCAAGCAATGGCTTTATTGATCAAGGAATCATCCCATTTTTCATCTCTTAACGAATCTTACGACTACTAAAAGCCTTTGTCAAGAAAAGTACAACTTGGATAGTAATTTTTTTTAAAAATAGTTGAGAAGTGGAAGAAGCTAAAAATATTTCTCAACAAGCATAATAAATACATGTTCCAACTACTGACATTCACTAAATACTCGTTAATATAAAACAGTTCTAGATGGTGGATTATTCTAGAGTAAGGACAATTTTAGAACATAAATGTTCTAAAAGTGGACTTATGACTCACTTAATGACAATATTTAAGCAAGTCCAAAATATAAGAGAAACAATTAATTGGCCCACATCATGTTTATTTCCATTTCACAAAATGCACTCCTGGAATGATTGTAACAACACAAAATATCTTCAAATTACAATATTAATTGGCTCAAATCAAGTTTATTTCACAACATGCACTCTTCAAATGATTGTAGCAACATCAGATATGTTCAAAGTACAATATGTATAGAAAACATGAATCTTGAAGTATGAGAGAAACAATTTGAAATAGTAATAATGGTTACAGTTTTATTATTTTGAAGATAAAATGGTTAAAACTTGTGCCCTTGATTACAGATGAAATTGCAACTTTGAGCATCATGATAATATCAAACGCATAATATCCCCAGAAAACTTGAATGATTTCTCAGTTTCTTCCAAGCAATGATTCTTCTCTTCCTTAGTCCATGTCTGGCAAAATTCCAACATCGAAGTATTAAATAATAGGTCAACTATCATAACATAAAATTATATTACCAAAATGGTCTATAATTATAAAGATTAATCAATAAATTCAGAAAAGTAGGGGCAATAAACAAATTACTTCAGAAACCCGGTTTAGCTTTTCCCGAACGTTTTGCAGCAGTTGGGACAGGTCTCCATCCCATTTATAGAATTCCAACTCTTTGTTGTTAAGAATCTTTTGTGCTACCTGATGGAAAATAGGCCATAATTTGAGTATAAGAAGCTAGGTTATTCTACTAAATAACTAATTAAAAGTACAAATTTTTACATAACATGGAATATAGTTCACACGATTAAGCTCAAAGAAAACGAATAAATTAAAGTTCATTTTCAAAAATAAATATTCTTTACCTTCGTCCCCATCAGTCTGCCACCAGCTGCATGGCCAAAGTATCTAGTGTAGAAGTGGCAAATTAATGCTTGAGGATCCTTTCTGGATAGCTCTTCCAAATACTTGGCATAGTTAACGCCAAGAGAAGATGGTTGTGGGATGGCATGGCCTTGCAATTTAAACCACTCCAAATCTTTTGCAAGACCTTTTGACCTTTCCAGCCCCGTGTTCTTAAACTCTGCATCTGTACAAAAAACAACAAAACGAGTAAGAACTTCACACTAAAGTAACACTCAAATTACTGTCATGCACCATAGTTTGAAATATGCCTTTATGCATTTTCCAACACGTGTTGAAGAAGGAGGAGGAGGAATCTCTAACTGAAAATTCGCATGTTTGAAGGATATTCTAAAGAAACGAGAGGTGATCTCTTTTATAGTAAATTAGATATATAAAAATATTGATCGTGATCACACTTGTTGACATAGTGGGAGGGTTACTAGAATTCTAGTTATCAACATATAGTTAGGACTTAGGACAAACCACAATCTTTAAATGATATCATTGTCATGTAACAAGAAATGAAACCCATATATTCTTATTAGTGTTTTAGGAAACGTAAAGTGTGATTAGGCATGGAGCTGGAATTTCAAACTCTACAAGTTAGAGCGAGCTTAGATGAGGTCTACGCGTAAAAAATGTTTCTTATTTTTATATTATTTTAAATTTTTAATCAGTTTAAAAATCATTTAATAATTAAAATAATAAATATCAAACATTTAAAATTATAAAATACTACATTTACTTAATAATTCATACCATTAGTTATTATACAATTTTCAAGTTTTCGAAATGCAAAAATTAAAATATTTTTCATTGCTTTAATTCTCAACTAGACAAGTCATACTCAGGGTGTGTTTGACACATTTTTTTTGAAAAAAATGTATTATTGAATAGTAGATTGATTGAGAATATGTTGTTAAAAATGAAGGAAAAGTTATTGATGTGATGAAAAATATTTTTTTATTGAAAAATGTGTGGTTGAAAATGAGTAGAAGAATGAAAATGAAAAAAATAATGTGTACCAAATAGGGGCTCAATAGATTTATAGGAACTTTATACATGCTTTTAGAGTTTGCAACAAAATAACAAGTCTCAAGATCATATTTACGTAATGTAGATAGTATCATAACTTAAATCTTATTTAATATTGAGATAAAGTTATTTTGAACTTTTGTTCAAATAATTTTTTTTAAAACTTGAAATTAAAGTTAAATGAAAACTTTTTTTTCAAAATTAAAAAAAAAATTAATAAAAGACTTTAAAAAAAGGAAAAAAGATAAAAAATAAAAAATAAAAAACTAATAAAGCGTGTTTAGGAAAGACGAAAGAAAAGAAGGAAAAATCCAACTGTTTAGGAATTGAAAAAAAAAAGCGTATAAACATGGAGCGAGGCGTAGGGGCTCAATAGATTTATAGGAACTTTATACATGCTTTTAGAGTTTACAACAAAATAACAAGTCTCAAGATCATATTTATGTAATGTAGATAGTATCATAACTTAAATCTTATTTAATATTGAGATAAAGTTATTTTGAACTTTTGTTCAAATAATTTTTTTTAAAACTTGAAATTAAAGTTAAATGAAAACTTTTTTTTCAAAATAAAAAAAAAATTAATAAAAGACTTTAAAAAAAGGAAAAAAGATAGAAAAAAAAAATAAAAAACTAATAAAGCGTGTTTAGGAAAGACGAAAGAAAAGAAGGAAAAATCCAACTGTTTAGGAATTGAAAAAAAAAAGCGTATAAACATGGAGCGAGGCGTTTTGCCCGAGTTTCGAGCCTTAGAACACTAATTCTATCTGAAAGTATGTTTGAGAGTTATTTAGAATTGGTTTAAATTATAAATAAATAGAAATAAGTAGTGGATAAGTAATAATTGTGAATACTACTAAATATGTTAATAATAAGTAATTTGATTGATTATAAATAAATTATAGTAAGGCGTCATAAGTTCTTATATATGCACTAGCAAGTGTCAAAGCAATTAGATATGGAAATGGATCTAAGAAAAAGAGAGTATTAATGGTAAGATTCGAACCTGCTAGAGCTAAATTAATGGCGAAATTTGATAATACTCAGAGAGAGAGAGAGAGAGAGAGAGAGAGAGAGAGTATCGATTATGAAGAATATTTTTTTTTTCCAGTTTCCAAGCTTAATCAGAAAATTACATTTTACTGCAAACGCTCTATTATGAAATCCGACATATGGATGTTAAGACTATTCCTCAATGGATGTTGTAGCAAACAATTAAATAACGGTATGCAAGCTATAAATATGTGGAAAAATATGCAATGCTTGCATTTTAAGTTCTTTATTGAAGTGGATCTGAAATTAATAACCTGACTTATATATTTTTGATATTATATTAGAAGTCTGAATTAAACGTGCTCATTAGATCCCTATTCAGCTCATTTCAGTGATTATAAATTTACTAGACCTGAAAAATTAATTAGGAAAAAATCGTGTTATGATCGGTGAACTTTCAAATAGTATGGTACTGGATCTCAAACCTTTGAATTAGTGAGGTATGGGTCTCCAAGTCATTAAATATGTGAATTTGAGTCCTATGAGTACCGCAATAATTATTGACGGTCTTTGTCATGCGGGATCCAAATTCACATGTTAAATAGTTTTGGGAACTAGAATTTCACTTTTGAAGGTTGATGACTCAAAACCACACTATCTGAAGGGTTAAGGAATCCAATTCTAATTTTTCCTAATATATATTAGTAGACAAACTTGGATTGTGCTTATTTCTAACTAAAGCTGATGGATAAATTACAAGAATTTTATTATCATTAGGAGTTAATCAAAAGATATTTAGCTAATATTTCCAACTAATTTAACTCACAATTTTAAAATTTTCAAATGGGTTTGTCTACACGTATATAATTCTATGTACATAATAGTGTTCATACCCTCACATGAAGGATGATCCACTCCGGATATATTATATTTTATCCTAAATGGACCCCCTCCATTTGAGGGTGTGGATACCATTATATACATAAAATTATGTTCAAGTAGCATGAATCTTTTCAAATAGGCTTCATTTTTTATTTTTTTAACATGCAATGGGATCTCGAATTTCATAGATTGGCATACGTTAGTTGCTACATTTCTTGTTACTCACATCTCTGCTTATATTTAGCAATAAAAAGAGAAAAATGAGACTATAGAATAGCATAGAAGGATTCATGTTGTTGATGTCAAATCTACTAATAAGATTTAGTTTGTTGATGTTGTAATAGAAAATAAGCAATCACTACGCCAAAAAACATCATTTGCAACATTAAAAAGGCAACATTTGTTGATAAATGTTGCTAAAAAGGTCTTTTGGCAACATTTCAGTAAGTGAATGTTGCAATTGATTAATATTAATGAGTTTTGGCAACGTTTTTTGAAAAATGTTGTGATATACCCCCTTTTGCAACGTTTCTGGAGCTGCCATGAATGTGAGATCTTTCGCAACGTTTAATAAACGTTGTAGTGATCTTCTCGCAACGTTTATTAAACGTTGCTAAAAGTGGGACCTAATTAAACGTTATAAAAGTTTCACCGTTGTTTACAAAAAGTTTTAAAACTCACTCCTCCTCATTACCCAAACCCAGCCCTAATTCACGCCTCCACTCCTTTCACGCCTCCACTCCTCCACAGAGTGAAAAACGCCGGACAACCCGTCACTCCGTCCTCCAACCCGTCTCCGGCCTCTTGACAGAACTCTACCGGCGACTATGCACACCATATATATAGAAGAAAAATATGAAATGCATCGGTTTATCTATTTTTATTTATTTATTTTGAGCTTTCCGACCCTTTAGAAACCCTAGATCATACTGTTCTCTTGTTCGTTCGCATATTCCAAGTCCGATTCCAATTCTAAATCAATCTTACACAAGTGAACAAAGGCGATGGATGATAGTCGTGCGGTGTGCGGAGGTGTTGGAAACGGGTGGCGCACGGGGAGTGCGGCCACAAAGGATGTTCTGCTCAACTTGCGTCGCTCGCTCCGATTCATTCCGCGACGATCGCCACTGTATTTGCAAGACCGCCACAACATCGTCTTTGTCACCAAGGTGAACAAACAGTATTCATTTATTGATTTGCGTTCTGGCTTCAATTTTTGTAAATTGTTTGAATTCAAATATCGGATTGATAAAATTAGGATTTCTTTATTGACTAGGAACTAAATGTTTGTAGGGTCATGTTAATTAGTACTCTTAAGCGACTGTTGGTCGGAAAGTTATATACTGGTCAGTTAATTAAGCTTTTGCCAAATTTAAGTGGCTACGATTCCTGATGTTAATCTGACATTATGATTCTATCCACAGGGTGTTGGCTGTGACCTTTTTGATGGCTTTTGGTATGTCACAGACTTGAGTTTTGGACCTGTTCATGACAATTCCCTTAGTTGTGCCCAAAATGTTGAATTTAGCCCCCAATTATTTGCATTAAGGCACCTGAAATCACTCTCATTCTTCAGTTGCTTTGTCTCACCTATTTTAACTAATAGAATGGCCTGTCCGCGAGGGAATGGGCTGCCTCGATGAAGCAGCGAGGCTCCGACACAGGAATTCAGGGATTATATTTATGCATTCGATCAAAAGATACTTCATATAACATGTTCATTGTATTATCTAGGAACATAAGGTGAAAGCATTCTCTAGCTATTACCGCCTCAATAATCATTACTTTCTCTTCAAGATCTGAATTTTCACTTTTAGGATCTATAGATTTCATTGAAAATGTTAGAGATTGTTGATTACATGTCTTCCCAAAGGTTTCTGAAATTGTACTTCATTTAGTTGGCTGACCCTATGGTTCCTTATTTTTGTGCTTAAAGTAGCGTGTTCCACCGTTAATGCTTTAAGTTCTTTAGCCATTTTTTCACATGTTGGGGGAGAATTTGAGGCCAGACAGATGGGAGATTGTTACTTCCTTTCATATGTGGGATTCTGCTTTATGCATAAATATGGGAAGTAATGTATAAAGGTGAATTGCCTGTATACAAATTGTTACTTACCTTCACACAAAAATCCCTTAAGAATAAAGCCTCCCTGATTATTATTTGTGAATGTGAGAAGCTCTGAAAATTTCGACTATTCAACTTGAATAATAGGAAGACTTGACGTCCATGTTGCCTAATCTAAGATACAGCTAATTGTTAAGATAGTGACGTTTTCGACTTTCTGAAATGCCTAGTATTATATATTCTATGTATCTTGTCCAATATAGAGAAATGTAGTACAATTTGTTTATAAGAGAATAAGTTAGTTGGCTGTTGGTCTATTCCAATAGTTAGCAGAATTTGGTAATAAAAATAAAAATATACAAAGAAATTTGATATTTCTTTTTACCACAAATCAATATAAAAGAAACTTCAAAGTTGATTATTATGAATATAAATAGTGTTTTAGATGTAATGTTCATCCACGACATGTTTGTATTTCCTCAATAAATGATAATATATATTATTGTACAGTACTTGAAATTAATTATTTATAAAAGTTGGTGAAATGTTTGGATTTTCACAATGACTTTTAACTTGTAATTTAGTAACACTTTCTGCCTTCTTGCTTGCAATGTTGAGTTCTTGGATTTTCAATATAATACTTTCTGTCTGCAACATCTAGTGGAATTCATAAGCTCAAAGAATAATGTTATATTTTGAATCATTTGTTTAATCTACCTCTTTGCTTTCTTAGTCAGCTTTTATCTTTTACTATTAATTGAGATGTTTCATCTATTTTATGACTAGGTGTTTGTAACTGCATATGCAGACACAGAAGGTTCTGCTTGGGAGATTTAAGCAACTCCGGATCAGTTGGTAGCTAGGGAACAAGTAGAGATGATAAGTGTGGAAGCAAGGAAGCTTGGAACAAAACTGGAGCTTCATCAGAGAATGAGACCCCGTGGTTTATTGGTCTGCATGGAGTGCCACAGAAGCAGCCATAGAAGATAATTTAAACATTTTATTTCATTTTGAAACTTCTTTTTACTTAGGTGGTGTTGTATCACATTGTAACGTCAAAATGTGTGGATTCAAAAATTTATAATGAAATTATCAATTTTTATGCAATTTCGAAATTTGTTTACTAATATTCATTTTCAGTTTTGCTACTCCTAAAATAATAAAAAAAAAAGGCAGCGTTTTTTAAACGTTGCGAAAGGTCTTTCGCAACGTTTAAAAAACGTTGCGAAAGAGGTCTTTGGCAACGTTTTTTAAACGTTGCCGTATCTCTTCCCTTTTTGACAACACTGTACTTTGCAACATATGCTGAAACGTTGCTAAAGGCCTTTTGCAACGTTTTTTGGCCGTTGCAAAAGGCCTTTTTTGGTGTAGTGAATTAGTAGTCTTATACTGAAAAGTAAAAATAAATAAAATAAGCTTACATTCAGGAAAAGTGGCTTTGTCCATGACGTTCTCCATGGTATCATAAACAAGTTTACTGTCCACCAAGAACTTCAAGTATCCCTCAAGAGTAGGCTCCCATTCGCCCATAGGCAGACCCACAGATTCCTTCGATTCTCCTTCTTTAGCCTGCTCCCTTGTGTGCAATTTCATTGCAACAAATCTCATCTCATCCACAAACCCTTTAGCCTCTCTAGGATACCTCTTTTTCGACTTCTGAGCATCTCCTGTAGCTGAAACCACCACCATTTTGGGTTTCTTACGAGAAAACCTTGAGATGGGCATTGACAACAACTGGGCATTAGGCTTATTCAAGATTGTGAATTCAGGTTTCTTGAATAGAGGTAATTGCGAATGTGAAATGATCGTTATGAAAGCCATCACAAGAATGGGTTCAAACTTCAAATGTGTATTTAGAAATAGCAAGTGATATAGACACAAACTTAAGCTTAACGTTGAGTGGAATTAAGAAAAGAGCAATGAATGTTTATATAAACTGCAAATGGCTTTTTTTAAGTACTCTAAAATCTATAGGTTTGTAGATCTTTAGGAATATTTTCCTAGTTTAACGGTCGATTGGAGTATACAGTAAGTACAAGTCGATTTGCATACCTTTCTCTAGCATTTTGTAGGGAAATTTACGTTTTTCATTCTTAACCTTTGTAAAGTGTTACAAATTTACCTACAACTTATTTTTAGCACGACCCATTCCCAACCTTTCAATTACATAGCACACTCTTCCTTCCGTCCATTTTGACCATTAAATGACATTTTTCCATTTTCTTTAAATAAACAAAAATAAAAGAAAGCAGTAAAACGAACAAAAAAAGAAAAAAAAAAAACTGTAAATGGAGTCCCATAAATTTTCAGAAGTACAAATCAATCTCACATAAAACAATTTACCTATTAAAACATGAAGAATTTGTAGGATGTCCGATTTTTTTAGGTAGGCTGCCCATTTTTTATCCTGTCGCTTATTTTAAATTCTTTATTTATATGTTAATATATATTTATTTATTTTAAGTATGATTTATTTGCAATTTTTGAAAAGTTAGGGGACTTTATTTGCAATTTGTCCTTATCTTTTTCTATTTTATTTTTTTTCGTACATTTAAATAAAAGGGAAAATTCGTCATTTAATGATTAAAATAGAGTGAAGGACGAGGTTTGCTAGATAATTTAAAGGTGGGATGAATTATGCTAAAAAAGATTGATTGTAAAATTGTTGCATCTCAGTTGTCGAAAAATACAAATTTCCCTATTTCAATAGTCAATAAACATAAAATCTTAAATCAAACTCTCAGTTGTCGGATGGAAGTCTTCTCTTTTCTGTTTATTAGTATTATTTCTCCACTTTTCTTGTTAAGTGTAGTCAACGTTGTAAATGGTAAATTTATTAGCGAATAACAATTGTATCCCTGTAACCATAGAAATTATTATCATTGTATTCCTAATAATTCCATATAAATATGAGATTTTAGTTCTCATCATAATAATACACACAAGCCTATTCACTTTTATTATCTCCTCTTTTTCTCTATTTTCATAACACATTATCAGCATGATAGTTTAATTTTTTTTTAAATTCAAAGTCTAGTATTCTCTAGTTACGGAGAAAAGAAAGAGGGTGCCATTACATCTTCGTTCCAATAGAAATTTCAATTTTAATTCATCTTCTTATCAGAAATGAACTCGCCGAAAGGTGATAGCTTTTGCATATCACACATCCGGCGGCAGCCATAGTGGACCAAATTCTTTCTGAATTTCCGTTTTCGAAAAACGTGACTTGATTTGACAATTCATAATTGTCTGTTAGTTTGAGCAAATACATGCATTCAGTTTTATTTTCCTTAATTATGCATATACTAGGTGCAAGCAATGTGCAATGCACGTTTGTTTAATTTATATTTAATATTTTTGTTTAATAATTAATTTATTATTAATAAAGATGTAATTTTTTTTGGTTAATTAAGGACGTGTCTGGGCGCGCTGCAAGGAGGAAGGAAAATTGATTATATTACCCTTTTTTTTTCAAACCTACAGCCCTACAGTGAGAGAATTGGTCCAAAATTGCGACTCCCAATAGCATGAATTGTGTTGCCAACGGCTTGATTTCTGCTGAAAAGCAGAAACAGACACCCTATAAATAATTAATGATGTAATGTTTGTGTAATTGATAAATAATTAGATATGTGATTTTGATATTGTGACGTAGGTTGGTGAGATTGAAGAAAATAAGTAGAAGTAGACAAATTTGGAGAAATTGCTAAATTGTAAGGGATCCAAAGTTCGGGGGCTAAAATGTAAATACTTTAAAGTTGTGCCGAATCTCACGATGAAGATTTGAGAGTGATCGGAGTCAATTGGATAAAGGAAGATGTCAGGGGGATCAAATTTAGTCAAAAGATGATCACAAATTAATTTCCAACCGAAAAGTTATGTTCCGGTGTTTTAGTCTCATATTGAGACCTATTTTTGGCATAGGAAGCGATCGAATTGGAGAATGATGTCTGAACTAAAGTTGTAGCCAGATGAGTTAGCTTTCCAACGCATTTTGGATTGCCTCAATACGATATCAGAATACAAAGTTATGATAAAAACACTGAAAGAAGGTGCAGCTGCCTGTTTGAAAAAAGAAATTCCGTTACATAGTCCGTTATATTGAGACCTATTTTTGGCATATAAAGTGGTCGAATTGGAGAATGATGTCTGAACCAAAGTTGTAACCAAATGAGTTAGATTTCCAACGCATTTTGAATCGCCTCAATCGGATATCGGAATATAAAGTTATGATAAAAATACTAAAGGAGGGTGCAGCTGCCTGTTTAAAATAAGAAATTCTGTTACATAGTCCATTATATTAAAACATATTTTTGGCATAGAAAGTGATCGAATTGGAGAATGATGTCTGAATCAAAATTGTAGCCAGATGAGTTGACTTTCCAACTCATTTTGAATCGCCTCAATCGGATATCAGAATACAAAGTTATAATAAAAATATTGAAAGAAGGTGCAGCTGCCTGTTTAAAACAAGAAATTTCGTTACATAGTCCGTTATATTGAGACCTATTTTTGGCATAGAAAGTGATTCAATTGGAGAATGATGTTTAAATCAAAGTTGTAGCCAGATGAGTTAGCTTTCTTACTCATTTTGAATCTCCTCGATCGGATATCGAAATACAAAGTTATGATAAAAATATTGAAAGAAGGTGCAGCTGCCTGTTTAAAACAAAAAATTTCGTTACATAGTCCGTTATATTGAGACATATTTTTGGCATAGAAAGTGATCGAATTGGAGAATGATGTCTGAATCAAAGTTGTATCCAGATGGGTTAGCTTTCCAACTCATTTTGAATCGCCTCTATCGAATATCGGAATACAAAGTTATGATAAAAATATTGAAGGAAGGTGCAGCTGCCTGTTTAAAACAAGAAATTCCGTTACATAATCCGTTAAAACAACAAATTCCGTTAGTTTTTCCGTTAAACCAATAAATTCCGTTAAATAGGCACTTTTTATATATAGAAAGATATTGAAGAACAAGGCGCCAATTAAAATTTTTTTATAGTGCATGTGAAGAGTTAATTATTTTTTTCTTCTTTTCCTTGTCGTTTGATTAATTATCTCATTTTTGTTCTTTTTAATACGAGTATAATTTATGAATGTAATACTCATATATGTGTCCATTATAAAATATTATTACTCTTGAAGTAGTACATTATTATTGATATTCTAGTTAGATTTTACTTGCCACCGAAAAGCACAACTATGTAAACTCTAACACAAATTATGCTTTTACTCTAGAGGAGTAAACCCTTAAATAATTTTATTATAATAATATTTGATTGTCCCCGAAAAGCATAATTATAATGTTCAATATTTCAGATGAATATCGATATATTACTCTTGAAAAAACAATAATAATATTCAACATACTCTCGAAGTAGCACATGTTTCGAAAAATGTATGAGTTTGAATTCATGTTTATCCCTGAAGGAAAATATATAACTAATGTCATGAGGATATTGATTAGTTTGACTACTTGTATGATATATGATTACATAATATTTAATCACATTCATCGAAATTAAATAATTGAATTATATCTTATATTGAACCGGAAGTTCAATTTGATTTTTTTGTTTGACATGATCCGTTAGACCATTATTGGATCAATATTGATGTGAATTAAAAATTCAAATGGATATTCAATGAAGAACGAAAAGATTCTTCAATCAAATGATTTCGTATATATTATTTGTTCTCTTTATTGATAATTGATCATTATACATCAATAACTAAAATAGAGACCAAATCCCCTATATCTCTAAAAAATAATTAGGGTGATAAATGGGGCCCCGTCACCCACCACGTTGATCATCTAGATATTGTTTATATCTAATAGATTTGATACAAATACTAAATGATTGCACGATGTTTGCAATCTGAAATTTGCAAAAACACTGCTCAAATTATGAGCATAATTTTCAAATTATACAATCAATACACAATGTCTTATTAACACTATTGATCCTAAATCTCAACTTTTTAACAAGTGTTAGTTGAGATGTCGATAAATGATTTAACATTATTTTTTGTTAAACGCCTCCAATTTATTTAATTGAGAAAAAAATACTTTCAATTTCTGTTTAGAGAAAGTATCATGCCAACATCAAGTTTTCCCTTTTATAATTGACTTATAGTTAGAGCTTGATTTCTTCATCTAATTATTTGATAGTGCGATACATGTACAATTAATCCACAAATCCACAACATTGCATTGAGATGGAAAATAAAGAATGTTGAGAATAAATGCGAAGTATGAACCCTTATTCCAAATATGTGATATTTCGTAACTCATTAAAAATGATTCTCAATTTGATTTGACAATTCTCTCAGTATTAGGGGGAGAAATTAAGAAGACAAAAATAATGTACAAATGCATCATTATCTAAATCCTCACAAAAGACAATTCGAACCATAAGTTCAAATGATAATTCATTTAGATGCATTTACTAACCAAAACGATTAACAATCTCACACATCAGCTTTACATGCTCAAACTCGAATAGACTCATAGAAAGACAATTTGTCAATATTATTTGATAAATTAATGGCACGCTTGAAGCGTGATGATATTCGATTTTATTACAAAATCATCTAAACGAAAATGGAGCAATTGGTAAAGATTGTCTTATTAAGGAGACATATACTCTTTATGAATATTTAGACATAACACATTATAAAACTCCAAAAGAGGTCCATGTAAGTGAAATAATGAAAATTGAGATATTTCAATAAATTATATCATTATGTGAAAAGAAAATAGAATCGAAAAAAGAAAAGGTTGTCGACAACATTTTTGTGTATAATGTACCGCTTCATATTATGAATAACGAGAATATCGAAATAATTATATTAAAGTATATCAATCGAAGTAATGATTGGGCAAACAAAATGATGCGATCATACTAAAATTGAATTTACCAAAGAAACATGAAGTTCCAGACGCGATCCTAGTAAAATTGAACTCACTAGAGAAGCTTGAAGGTTTCATATCTACAATCTAAACACCTAAAGGTGTATACTTATGCGAAATGAATAAAAAAAAAAAGTAAAGTTGTAATATGAAATATATGACTTTTTACATAATGAATTTTGCGAAAACTTGTATAAATAGATAAATTATCATGTGGTGGATGTAATCACAATTTTCTATTTCATTAGCGTGACAATGCATAAAATTTGATATGCATGTAATAAATGTTATTATAGACTATTTATCTTGTATGGTTTTGATACAATCTTGGAATGATTTAATATGCCCGAAACATCTTTAAGTGATATTATCGTAAGGGGGAGTAAAAATGCATTGTACTTTTTTTTTCCTTGATCGAAGTTTTGTCCAATTGAATTCTTCTGACAAAGTTATTAATGAGACAACTTTTGTAGCGTACTCTAAAGAATAATGTACTTTTTTCCTTCATTGGAATTTTTCCCACGGGATTTTTTCTAATAAGGTTTAAACGAGATATATTTTTTGTTTGATGAATGTAACATACAAGACATTTACCTTCAAAATAATACTCTAAATAGCTATTTTTTTTGAATCATCATGTTACTGCATTCATTAAGTTTTGTCCCACTGAATTTTCTTGAAAACATTGACGTACAAGATATCAATATTGAAAACATTGATATACAAGATATGGTTTCCATGATACAAAAATTGAAATTGGGGAAAAGCTGTACTCTTTTTCCTTCGATCAAGTTTTGTCCCATTAGGTATTATTGACAAGGTTTAACGAGGTAGCAGTTTATTACTCCTCATATTTGTGCTCTTTGTTGTTGGCATTTTTTTCCCATCAATTTTTTTCCAAATAATGTTTTAAGAAGATAGATATTTTGTAATATGTCATTCAAGGGGTATTGTTATAAATGGTAAATTTATTAGTGAATGACAATTGTATCATTGCAATTCTAGAAATCATTACAATTGTATCTCTAATCCTTCTTTATAAATATATGGCTTTAATTCTCATTATAATACACACAAACCTATTAAATTTTATTTTCTCTTCTCTTTTTCTCTTTTCATAACAGTCAAATTATTCTGTAACAATAAATCTTACTGCATTCAGGACCATTGACTTTCTATACGATTTTGTTGTATATCCTCAAAAAATTAAAAATATATTATTTTTTTATTAAATCAACAAAATCACAAATTATTTCAATAATCTAAATTTCTTTGAAAAAAAAAACAATTTAACATAATTTCTTTCGTAAATAATATGATGAAGAGATTCCATTTGTCTCTGTTGTGAAATAAACATGATATCAGAATAACTCTGATACCATTTGTTAGCAAATCAACGACCGATTTGAGATGTTGAAGTTATATGGTATAATAATGAAATATGTGAACACAAGTAAAAGAATAAAAGAAGAAAATAAGTATGACATATGAATTAAGAGATTTTATTGATTCAATAATAATGGATTCTTGATAAGATTATAGGGATCCTGTAATTCTAATAATCTATTTTCTCACATTAAAAAATTGTATAGAAGAACTTAGTATTTATAGGAAACATGTAGGGGACGTCGAAATTTTCTTGGTAGAGTTGTTGATGAAGTATAATGTCAAAAAATCGAGTCCAAAATCAAGTAGGAATGAAAAAAGGCGGAAAAAACCCGAACAGAACAGGCAAACCTTGGGTGCCGGGGCTGGGGGTCTTGGCCAAAACTTTTTTATTTTTTTTTTCAAAATTTTTCATCCCAAACTCTTCTTCAAATCCAATACCAATTTACAACTCCAATGGGCTTCCAAAATAAAACTTTAAATTGATATAGGACTCCAATAGCATTCCAAACTGAATTCTCCTTGACGTGCATTTCAATTAGAATTCTTCAATATTTCAATCACTTCAACAAATGAATTCGGGTCACACCCAAATTTCAACAATTTCCACCTTGACACGAAATTGTAACACCTCTTGTTCAACACACATCCAGTCCCACTTTAGATTATGATTCTTGTAGCGTTTCCATTGATAGTTCTACTGGAATTTTGCCTCCTAATAAATCAGGTTGCCTCTCCTCCTATGGTTGCCTAATAACCCGTTGAGACTGCGGTTCATTCTCATCGTTACCTATCGTGTACTCGTAAGTCTACTTAATTCCCAGATTTTGCTTACTTTTGTTACTCTAGTTCTTTCATTTTCTTTTTCGCTTTTGTTCATCATTTTTTGAGGCTTTATCTTATAAAAGGACAATTTGTGACTCACTTTGAGAAGAGACTATGGCCGAGGAACTTACTTCTTTACATCAGGTACACATTTAGGACTCGATATCTTTATTATCTGGAAAATGAGCAATTGGTTCTCGTTGGGTCTATAAAAATCAAAATCGAGTTAGATGAATCAGTTGAAAGATATAAAGCCGAATTAGGTGCCAAGGGGTATTCTTAGGAGTATGGTATAGACTATGATGAGATTTTTGTACTGGCTACAAAAATGACTATTGCTCGCACCTTTATTGTAGTTACCTCTGCTTGTCGATGGAGTATATCTCAGATAGCTGTCAAAAATGCTTTCTCGAATGGAGATCTATAGTAAGAAGTCAATATGTTTATCCCTTATGGTGTTTCTTATTAATGTGGTGAAGTTTGCAAACTTTGAAAAGCTTTTGCGATCTAAAACAGGCACCTTGAGCTTGGTTTGAGAAATTTTCTATTGTGATTACTTCACTTAGTTTACGTACTTGACATCATGATTCAACTTTATATCATAGATAGAGAGCCACTGGTCATGTGTTGCTCTCTTTATATGTTGATGACATAATTATTATTGGTGATGATACTAGTGTGATTACGGCACTTTATTCAAAGTTAGCTCATTGTTTTGAAATGAAAATTTTGGGTTTACTCCATTACTTTTTAGGTATTGAAGTTGCATCCTCTTCAGAAAGTTATCTTCTTTCTCAGTTAAGTACATAGTTGATATATTTGAGCATGCTCGTCTTACTCATAATAACACTGTTGATACACCTCTTGAACTTAATGCTCGATATTCTTCTTCTGATGGTTCTCCATTTTCGAATCCTAGTTTATATCGTACTATTGTTGGTAACTTAGTTTATTTCACCATCACTCATCCAGATATTGCACATGATGTTCATATAGTCAATCAGTTTATTACATATCCTTCTACAGTTCATTGGGTTGTTCTTTGCATTTAGAGGTATCTTTGGGGCACTTAGTTTCAGAGTCTTTTTCTTTTCTATACTTTTTCATTAGATTTGAGAGCATATTATGATGTTGATTGAGCTAGTGATCCTATAGATTGCCGGTCTACCACTGACTTTTGTATCTTTTTTTGGCAATTCTCTTATTTCTTGGAAGAGCAAGAAGCAAGATATTGTGTTTAGATCTTCCACAAAAAAAGAGTATCATGCCATGACTTGTGCTACTTGTAAGAGAGTTTGGTTAAGTTGGTTGCTTGCAAATATGAGTATATTTCTTCATCGACCTACTCTATTGTATTGTGACAGTAAGGACATTATTCGAAGTGTGTGCAATTCAATATTCCATGAGAGGACTAAATATATTGAGATTGATTGTCATGTCATTCGACATCATCACCAGCTTGGCACTATATTGTTACCCTTTTGTTCCTTCCACCATGCAGATTGTTGACTTGTTTATAATGTCACATTCCACTTCGCGACTTGATTTTCTATTTGACAAACTCTTGATACTTCTTGCAGCGAATCGTAAGTATTAGGGAAGATGTTAAATATAATAATTTTATGTTAATGGTAGATTAGTCATTTGTTTATCTGGTTGTAAGACTATTTAAATATTTCTTTCCTGTATTCTTATTCATTTAGTTTATTAAGAAACCCTAACCACCTTTTGTTTTCCTCGATATATTATTGTATTATTGATTTAATACTTTCCACTTCTTTACTGGTGCATTTTTATTGTCTTTAATTTCATATCTATGTGTGCATTTTTGGTTAAGTGAAATGAACAAGTCTATATAGTGTTCTATTACCAATCTTCCGTAGAAATCATCACTGACTTTAAAGCAACTTCCAGATTTTTGTGGGTTTTTCCATCTCATATTTTATTGCCCATTTCTTGAACCTTCTTCTTCATGGAGGCTTGAGAACAATCTAGAATCTGCAACCAAAATATTCAGCCATCGCCAATTAAAGATTTCTCGAGAAGAAAAGAGTTTTCAATTTCACCGACATTCTTGCGTTTATATATACTGTTGTACGTATTGTGTATGTGTGTGTGAAATGTGTGAGAGCAGAGAGTGTGTGAAGTGAGAAGCAGAGAGTGATAAGAGAGACAAAAAATAGTTGTTGTGAGTGGAAAGAGGGAGAATAAAATTGATTGTTCCATTGCTAAATAATATTAGAAGTGGTTAGTGATTTTGGTGTGTGTGTCCAAAATTTAGCTCAAAAATTTGGTATCAGAGCGAGACGAATGGGAAGGATTTTTGAGCTACTCGAGTTCGTGCAAAAAGTGAGATTGTGAAGCTTTATTAAAGCTTGCTTGATTACGATGAATTAAATCATGTCACGATGGGTGTTCTACAAGCGATAGGTAGAGTAAAGAAACTCAATAATTCGAACTACACCACATGACAAACTTGCATGGAGTCATATATCCAAGGGCAAGACTTGTGGGAGGTAGTAGGTGGAAATGACGTGATGCTACTAGAGGAGGTCAGATCTATGAAGAAATGAAGAATTAAAGCGGGTAAGACCATGTTCGTTATAAAAATAACAATTGAGGAAGAATTGTTGGAGTATATAAGAGATAAGAACATACTGAAGAAAGCATGGGACACTTTTGCCACATTATTCTCAAAGAAAAATGACTTAAGGTTGCAATTACTAGAGACCGAGTTGCTCTCGATCAGCTAAGAAAACAAATGGTAAGTCAATATTTAATAAAGTTAAATCTTTTTGTCGCGAAATTTCAGAATTAGATTATTCGAGTAAGATTTCAAAATCCAGGATGAAAAGAATAATTATATACGGTCTGAGACTAGAATTTAGATAATTCATCGCCTCAATACAAGGTTAGCCAGAACAACCTTCATTAATCAATCTCGAAAATTTGTTGGCCGACCAAGAAGCATTGATTAAACAAATATTAGAGGTACTCAATAAAGAAAGAAGAGGAAAAGCATTATTCAGCTATAAAAGAAGAGGTAAACTTCGTGAACAAAATAATAGAGAATTAAAAGAAAATAAATGGGTTGAAGGAAGTTACCATAGAAGGGGAGGTCAGCAAAATCGTGATACAAGAGGCCAGGGATATCAACGAACTAAAGGCTCGTGTTTCGTATGTCGAAAACGATGCCATTATACTAGAGATTGCTAGTTTAAAAAGGAATCAATAGAAGGTAATATAGTAACCTCAAGTAAGAAAGAAAATTACAATAGTGAAGAAGAATGGAGTGCTAAAGCATCCACAACAATAATTGAGTAGGCTAGGAAAAAGAAAAACAATTCAAGTTTAAACGACGAATCAGTGGTAGTTGTTGTCCTTCCCGAACAATTGGATTGCGAAGATGATTGGATCGATGACTCAGGAGATGATATTGTGGTTCATGAAGAGTCTTCTTGGTGAACTCTGCAGAGAGAGGAATTAACATACTCCGAAGAGGTGCTCAAAGAAACATATTCTTGGTAGACACCGCAGAGGGTAGAGCTGCAAGATTTAAAGGAAATAGATCAAAAATTGAAAGAAGAAATTAAGAAGCCCAACAACGAAGTCCTAATGAATCTAAATATCTACAAGTGTCAAGACTTAAAGAAGAACTTGCAAGAGAGACACAAAATTCTTGGTAAAATGACGTGGACCAGAAAACACTAACGGAGGATCGACGTAGTCAACAAGATATTGAGGTACATACAAATTTACAACCGCAAATAAGGAAGTTGAGTAGACATGAGAAATTAAGTATTAATCTAAAAATCCATGAAGATGAAAGCAAGGTTGAGCCAAATATATTTGAAGTAGTAGATGCATTAAATGGAGGACGAAACGCTTCAAAACTTGTTGAGTTTAAGGCAGAGTTGGGTATAACGAAAAAAAACAAAGTCAAAATAAAAAGTCTGTGCTGAAAGAGTGATTATAGAATTCATCATCGACTTTCAAGAAACTTCCAGATTTTTGTAGGTTTTTCCATCTCATATTTTACTGCCCATTTCTTGAACCTTCTTCTTCATGTAGGCTTGAGAATAATCTAGAATCTGCAATCAAAATATTCAGCCACCGTCAATTGAAGGATTCTTTCAGAAGAAGAAAGTCGGCAATTTCATTGACATTCCTGCGTCTATATATACTGATGTTTGTATTGTGTATGTGTGTGTGAAAAGTGTAAGAGCAGAGAGAGTGTGAAGTGAGAAACAGAGAGTGATAAGGGAGATAAAAATAGTTGCTGTGAGTGGAAAGAGAGAGAATAAAGTTTAGTGTTCCATTTTTAAATAATATTATAAGTGGTTAGTGATTTTGGCGTGTCCAAAATTTAGCTCAACATCTTCTTGCAAGTTAAAGAGTCGTTAAATTAATATATGCAGAGAACGTGTCAATATTAAATTTATTATTGAACAAGAGGATATCCGTTTAAGACAATTCTTTGAAGTTACTGTTACAAGGTTGTTTGAAACTCCAATTCCAGCCATGAAATGGTGACAGTAGGTGACTTGCTAAGTGAATGAATGCCCCGATTTCATCTTTAAGTACCAAAATATTCACTTGCATAATTCACCCTTTCATCTGCTGATTGCCATTAAATCTCTTGAGCTCTTATCTTATTTTATTTCAGCATTACAACTTAATTTCATGCATTTGTTTTCTTTTCACTTTGGTCCCATAATTTAGTCTTACTTTTAAGCATATTTTAGGTTGAATTTATTTAATCTTCTAAAAGTTCAAGCAGATTATGTTTATGTAGCTTTAGCTCCGTCTCTGAATACACTTATTATTAAATTATGGAGCTAAAATTATTGGATAAATCCCCAAGTGCATAAGATTTTTTTCACAGGGGACTTACAGGTCCCTCACAAATGGACCAGCCCCACATATATTAATAATAATAATAATAATAATAATAATAATAATAATGAATTAATGAGGGCTCCACCATCTGTGTTGCCTGATGTGTTGCCTGACAGGACCTATAAAAATGGTCTCTGTACTTGCAGCATAACCCAAAATTACTACCCTTGCCCTGTGATTAGTACAGATGGCTAAAACACCCCCTGCAAACACTTTTAGTAATTATCTTGTGGCCTATTCTCAAGAGTGGAAAAGAAGTTTTTAGGTACCTCTCAACTGTACAGAAAATAATATAAGGAATTTTCTATGATTCTTCTTTTCCTTGAAAGTTTTATAAAAAAAAAATTCAACGAATATTATGTACTTATGTGTCAACACATTTCTTCGTTTTTGTTTTATTCTCAAAAATCGATTTTTTTCTAAAATTATAGATAAAAAAAATCTTGAGGAACAGGGGTAGACCCAACACCCGGCGAAGAGGCGTGGCCATCCGTGCTGGATCCGTCGGAGCCTTCAATTTCGCCGGGCGCCGCTGACTGGAGAAAAGAGAAAACATAGAAGAAATAAGGAGGAAGAAGAATAGGGACTCACGGGCGGCCTTTTTTTTTTTTTTTTTTTAGTTTTGGCCCATTTGTAATCGGTTGAGAGAGTTGGGCCTTTTTTTAAAGATGAGGCCCAATTAAATAAAATAATTTTCATCATCCTCACATACCAGACTGAGGCTCCAAAGTCCAAAGTCCAAACTCTTAATCCTTCCCTTCACTCCTTCATCGGGCGGTGAATTGGAGATCTTCACTTCTCCTTCTCCCTGCTTTGCTACAGACGTTTTGTCAACACCATTGCCCCTGAGCAAAAATCCAAAATCCCCTTGAGAAATGTAGAGATGAGAGGGATTTCGTAAATGGAAAATAGCGTAAAATCGATGTCAAATTGCCAGATGTAGCAACAGGAAAGAGGATGTTGCGGTGGCATATTCAAAATTTGGTGGGTCATCCGCGTTTTGTTCAATTCGTATAATTTCTTAAATTGAGAGAGGCCATGTGATGGTATCTGTGCAATATAAATGCGGCATACATACATTCATAAGTTATTGAACTTCATTGAATCATTAAATTTTTTATTTTTTTTGGGAGGAGGGCCACACCACTAAAGCCCGCTAGGGGGATAAATCTTTAAGCTTTTTTGTGGATATTCAAGATATAAAATCCCATTATATTTAGGGAGTTCAAAGATCAAATACCTTCTTTTTTTTTCTCCAAAGATTACTTGATTTCTTTGAGATTTTAAGCATACTCTCAACACATAAGTGATCCTAGGAACTCCAATTTACTTTATTTTGATAGGCCAAAATGCACAATTGTTATGACCGATTGTATTTGGGAAGATTAAACATATTGATGATTAGATAGCTGATGTGTGGAAACTTATATTGAATACTTGGAAGTTAACATTTTAATATTTTGGGTTATATTGAATTATGTTTTCATATATATATAATTTTTACGTTTAAATGATTTCACATATATATTGAATAATGTTTAATATTATTTAATTAAATATTAATAAACGATATCGTTCATACGATCACTGATTGTCGACGGTCAATGATCAACGTCCGTCCGGACGAAATTTTTGTGCTCGGTCAGCCCCTGTTGAGGAATGCATAAAAATAAAGAGTAGAAGTACAACACTCTTTAGATTAGATTTTAATTTTAATTTTAATTTTTTCCATGAACAATTAACATTTTCCTTCATTTTTTTGTTGCATTCCCTCTTTTCTATTTTATTATGTTCTCTCTATATTGAAAGTGATGCATGGCAAATTGTGAAGTAATAAATAGAAGCTCTAGAATTTTTATTTAGAAAGTGGACTTTGCTCTACATTTGAAAAGCCAAATTTACTCTTTATTTTAAATTGGAGTAATGTTATTTATAATCTCCATTAGATAAGATCACTACATGATGTGATATTAAGTCCATATTTGACAACTATTAAATTAAAACTCATTTTTTTCGAATTTATTTTCAACGACATATTCTTATAAAAAATATTTTGTGCACACAAACTCAAATATTTTTCTTACTTTTTAACCATTTATTTTCAAAAAATCACTATTCCAAAACTAATTTTTTTTTCCAAAAAGACTCATTTTATTGATCGTCAAACAAGGGATAAATAAAATACTAATAGAGTGAGTATTTTATTAATATATTTGATTGATCTTATTATTTCATAATAAATCACATTTTATATAGATTAGCGATCATTTCTGATGAAAATAATTAATACTATTATTTATATTCAAAAATAAAGAGTCTGATGGACTCTGTTGGGAAATCACCAAATCCAGTGATAGCAAATGCCCTCACCAAAATTTGAGAAGATAATCACCCTAACTGGAATTTGGAAAAGAAAAAGTATTTGTTATCTCCTATATTTGTCATGTGACTTTGCTTAGAAATTTGATGAAGAACTCAACATGGAAAAAATAAGCCAATTGACAACAAAAAACTTAATTGCATTAGTAAAAAATCTTATGTTCCATTATTAACATAAGAACATCAACATGAGCTAAACAAGAGTGGAAGTGAGCTTGAAAGTATATAAAGACTCGAGCGAAAATGTAGCGTCTTCATCAAACCATTGAAGAATGAAGTCCTCTTTTCAAGTTAAGAAATTTACTTGGACTTAGAAAAAATTAGGTTTAAGGGGGTGTAAAGAAAATAACTTGATTTTGGCCAATTAATTAGGCGTATGTTTAAGGTAGAATTTTCTATCAACATTCTAGAATGTTCCACTTTATTAGTCCAATTTCTAGAAAAATACATGTTAAGAATTGTCTAATTTATGAAAATGACTCATTCGAAGATTAATTTGTTGCAGTAGAATGTATTTGGGGGATTAATTTAACAAGTCAAATTAAATAAAAATATTAATACAATTTTTTATTATTTTTTCTTATAGTCAATATCTTCGCAGTCCACTGATCCAATAATTCCCCTCTTAACAAAGGCATATTATGTAGGAATCACTAGCAAATATGTATACTTCGACAATTATTTAGGGTCAATATTCCACATTTCATAATTAAATAACATTATTAATCTCCTAGTGGCCTAGTGTCCAATATGTTTTGTTTTCCCCCCCATTAGAAGCAATTGTGGAAGATCGTGTTGTCTTGCAATATAATATAATAGTTATATTATTTATGTATAGAAGCCTTCCGTTTGTATGTTGCTCTATATAGTGCTTGTATAACATATATATATGCAAAAAAAATGCATGAAATGCATGCTGATATAATTTATTCTTAAGTATGGAAATTAACACCGAACAATTTCATGGAAATCTCAACTCATAAAACACTGTGGAATTCAACTACTAGTGAAAATTCCTTGTGTAATTAAACATAATTGGTTTAATTTTATAAATGTTTCATCGGCAACATTTTAAGATACAAGTCATCTTTTATGTTAATCAATAAACGGATATAGACCTAATTATAACAAAAGGTTTAACAACCAATTGAAACTTGTTTGACCCTCATTATTTCTGAAATATATTTTTCTCTTCGTTCTTTTCAATCACACATTTTTCAATAAAATAATATTACACGTGTTGTAAATTGGAATGCTCTGATATCAGTTTGTTAAGAAACTCAAAAGAAATTGGATTAACTTAATACTAAATTGTTGGAGAAAATAAGAGATTATAGGTACAATATGAAATAAAAATTACAAATTTACAAGAAGATTATAACTTGTAGAATAAATGTGATTCCACTAAAATATGGAGAAAGAATACAAAAATTTGTTTTTACAATCTGTCTTACTAATAATGGTAATAAACAAACATTCAATAAGGTTAAACCAACATATAATAAGATTAATAACTCATAATGGGGTAAAACCAACACAACTAAATTGTATAGAATAGTCAAATATATATAGGGAACAATCCAAACCCTAGAAGTAGAGTTGTAGATGAATAGAATGCCCAAAAGTTTCCATAACTTGATGTCTTCAAATCCAACACAAATTCAAACTCTCAATCAGGCTTCCAAATAGAATTTCAACTAGAATTTGTCAAATAGATATCGAATAAGATTCCAAAAGCATTACAATAGAATTCTTCTTAACGTGCACTTTAATTAGAATTCTCAATTATCTTCAATAAAAACTTCGGGTCACATCAAAATTCTAACAATCTCCACCCTAAGACAAATTCCACTTCAATAAACAAATTTCAAGGATTCTCCACCTTGAGACAAATTTCACTGCAATGAGTCAATTTCAAATGTTCAACAAAAACACAAACGAAATTTTCCATCAAAATTTTCAATTGAAAATATTCTCCACCTCTGCCACTCCAATTAGGGGCAAAAGTGATATAATAATCACCAAACAAGGCTGAAAAGAACCATGTAACAAAATTACAACTGAATGTATCAAAAGAAGTATATTGGCAAAAATCGACACCATTAATCACATATAAACCATCAACTAAATTGGTAGAATTGTACCTATGTACAGTCTTATGGCCAAAAATTGGTCTGTTACTAGCAAATGAATATAGTGACACCCTCGATAATGATGGCAAGACGAACTTACCCATAACTTCCAAATTCTACTGAGATGTATTGTTTAAAGAATACCTCAAATTAGTGATGAGAACCACGTAGCAACGAACACTACGTAACTCACAACAAGATTGAAGATCCCAAGAAAGCCTAAAGAATAATCCCGATTTTGAGTTTGAACTAAGAATTAATGAACCAGCAACCAAACAAAAACGAAGTTTTAATGATCTCTTGATTACACAACACATGATCCGCACTCGTTGTTGAACACCACAAGAATCCTCTTGATAAGTTCAGAATGTTCTAAGAAGAACAATGTTTGAAAAGCACAACAGCGTCTCGATTATATCTCAATAGTAAATTTGTCAAAAGGTTCATACATTGAATAATGAAGTCCTATTTATACTAATGGCCAGAAAAACTAGTAAAAACATAATTAGGTTACAAAATATTGTAAAATTGGAAAGAAAATAGAATTCTAGTCTAACAAGGAAATTCGCGAAAAAATTAAAGTTCTCGCCAAATTGTTTTCGGCATGTTTTTGTGCAATTGTAGGCTCAAAAGTACCATGTGCCCATGCAACCTTGTGTAGAATTTCGTGCAATTTTTGAAATGTACTCATGGGCGAAAATTCGATAACCGAGCTGAAAGTTATGCCCGTTTTCATCCATAATGCTCGTTTGCTGCTTGAATCGAGTTGATCCATTTGGTTTCTTCTTTCGAACCCAACATGAAACTTGTTTCTTGACTTGTTAACTTTGAAACTTCATCATCTATAGCTTGAGCAAGCAATCTCATTGCCTCTTTCACCCGCTTTGCCCTCGAACGTGTCATCGAGCCTCCTTCAGTAATCAACGGATCCCATCCCGGGCTTGTCCTCGTCGGGCTCGACTCCTGGATCATGTCATCCCCTCCCTCTTCAAAAGGATTCGTCCTCGAATATGTACCTACATCGAAAAGAGAGAGATTAGACACATTAAAAGTTTCTGAAACATTATACTCACTTGGAAGATCCAATTTGTAAGCATTGTTATTGACTTTCTCCAAGACTTGAAATGGACCATCCCCTTGTGGTTGCAACTTTGATTTCCTTTGTTCTGAAAAGCGTTCCTTTCTGAGATGTGCCCAAACCCAATCTCCTGGTTCAAATGTCAAGTTTTTCTGACCATTGTTTGCTTGCGACGCGAAATGTTTATTTTTACTTTCAATTTGTGCTCTTACCTTTTTATGGAGAGACTTTACCAATTCGGCTTTTCTTTTAACATCTAAGCTATCTCGTTCATTCACAGGCAAATGTATTCAATCCAAAGGTGTTAGTGGATTAAAATCATAAATAATTTCAAATGGCGAAAACGAAGTAGTAGAATGCGTTGCCCTATTGTATGCAAACTCTATGAACGGTAAACACTCTTCCCAACTCTTCAAGTTCTTATTGACTACAATGCGTAATAATTACGTCATGGTCCTATTCACTACTTCAGTCTGACCATTGGTTTGTGGATGACAAGTTGTTGAAAACATAAGCTTAGTGCCTAACTTACCCCCACAAAACTCTCCAAAAATGACTCAAGAATTTCACATCCGGATCAAATACTATGTTCTTAGGTACCCCATGTAAACGCACTATTTCCTTAAAGAATAAATCAACAATGTTAGTGGTATCATCGGTCTTATGACATGCTATGAATTGTGTCATCTTACTAAATTTATCTAACACCACAAATATTGAATCTCGTCCCTTCTTAATCCGAGGTAAACCCAAAATAAAATCCATTAAAATATCAACCCATGGTCCACTAGGTGTAGGTAACGATGTGTATAAACCTTGAGGTAAAACCTTAGATTTAGCCTGCTTACAAGTTATGCATCGACTACAAACTCTTTCAACATCACTTTTCATCTTGGACCAATAAAAATATTCCCCCAACATTTCTAAAGTCTTTTTAACCCCAAAGTGTCCCATCAATCCACCACTATGTGCTTCCCTCACTAAAACCTCTCGCATTAAACAATTAGGAACACACTCTATTTTCTCGAAATAAATATCCATCATACTTAAAGAAATTATCTACAGCCTCCTTATTACATGATGCATAAATTTCAGAAAAATCCAAATCACTAACATACATGTTCTTAATATGTTCAAAACCAAGTAACTTAGAACTACGAGAAATTAGTAACACATACCTACGAGACAATACATCTGCCACTACATTTTCCTTACCTTGCTTGTACCGAATGATATAAGGAAATGTCTCTGCAAACTCCATCCACCTCACATACCTTTTGTTTAGCTTGCCTTGACCTCGCAAATGCTTCAATGATTCATGATCTGTGTGTATCACATACTCCTTAGGCCAAAGGTAGTGCTGCCATGTCTCTAAGGCTCGAACAAGTGAATATAACTACTTGAAGTGCTGCTCCACTCAACTTTTCATTGAAGTACATAATTAGTCTTCTATCCTGCATAAAAAAGCACCAATACCTATTCCCAACGCATCACATTCAATCTCAAAAGTTTTATCAAAATTAGGAAGTGCTAAAATCGGTGCCTTACACAACCTATCCTTAATTGTATTAAATGCATGCTCTTATTCATCACCCCAATGAAATCCCACACTTTTTTTTAACAATCTCTGTGAGTGGTGTAGTAATTGTGCTAAAGTCTTTTACAAAACGCCTATAAAAACTAGCCAATCCGTGAAAACTCCTAATTTTAGTTATGCTTTTAGGTGTTGACCATTTTTTAATAGTTTTTATTTTCTCTTCATCAACTTCTACCCCATTAGTACCCACCACAAATCCTAAGAAAACAACATTTTCCACGCAAAATGTACACTTTTTAAAATTAGCAAAAAGTTGTTCTTTCCTTAAAACCACAAGTACACTTTTAAGATGTTCTACATACTCATTAAGGTCTTTGCTATATACTAAAATATCATCAAAGTACACAACAAAAAATTTACCTATAAAAGCACGTAAGACGTGATTCATTAAGAGAATAAAAGTGCTCGGTCCATTAGTGAGTCCAAATGGCATAACTAATCATTCATATAACCCATATTTAGTTTTAAAAGCAGTTTTCCACTCATCCCCTTCCCGCATTAGAATTTGGTGGTATCCACTTTTAAGGTCTATTTTGCTAAACATGCAATCACCATGCAATTCATCCAACATATCATCTAACCTAGGAATAGGATGACGATACTTTACCGTTATGTTGTTGATGGCTCTGCAATCCATGCACATCCTCCAAGTTCCATCCTTCTTCGGCACAAGTAGCACTGGAACGGCACATGGACTTATGCTCTCCCTCACGCACCCCTTGCTCATCAATTCCTTCACTTTCCTCTGAAGCTCCTTTGTCTCATCTGGGTTACTTCTATAAGCTGGTCGATTTAGAATGACAGATCCAGGATCGAAGTCAATTTGATATTTAATGTCTCGAATGGGTGGTAATCCACTAGGCATGTCCTCCGGAAGCACATCTTCAAATTCTTGCAATAAAGAAATAGCCAAATTAGGGAGAATGTGTTAGGTTCCTCAAAATTGAGGAATGATTCCTTATAAACGAACAATACCATTTGTTGTCTCTCATTTATTTCCTTTTTCAACTTACTCTCCTTTGCAAAAGAATTTACTTTCGGCTTGTCTCTCTTCTCAGAAGACTTTCTTTCATTTCCCTCATGTGGCTTCCTTCTCTTTTGCTCTCCACTAGCCACCTCAACATTTTCTCTCGTGCTCACCATCTCACTATTTTCTTTCTTTTTTTCGAATTCTTTCACTCTCCTTTCTTTTTCATTTTCCAATTTGATTTGGTCTTCATACACTTGTGCCGGTGTCAATGGC
Source organism: Fraxinus americana (assembly GCA_035079005.1). NCBI lineage: Eukaryota > Viridiplantae > Streptophyta > Magnoliopsida > Lamiales > Oleaceae > Fraxinus > Fraxinus americana. Next base: position 21,029,614 of record CM068715.1, on the reverse strand, counting down.
GCAAGGGTAATGGACCTCCCATCCTTAACAAAACTATAGCGATTCTTGTACCCATCATGAATGACTTTCCTATCATATTGCCATGGTCAACCCAACAAAATATGCCTTGCATGCATAGGTACCACATCACACATAATTTCATCCTTATATCTACCAATGGATAAACAAATCAACACCCTCTTATTCACCTTAACTTCTCAACTATCATTCAACCATTGTAACCTATATGGCCTAGGGTGTCTCAATATGGTTAATCCTAATTTTTCAACGTGATTTGTGCTAGCCACATTAGTACAACTTCCCCTATCAATGATCATGCTACATACCACGTTGTTAACGTAGCATCGTATATGGAATATGTTTTCCCTTTGCTGCTCAAGTCATCTGATTACGCCCAAAGAATAACGCGGTAGTTGTAGCACAGTTTTGGGGTGTCGTATCCACAGGGAGATGGAAAAATATTTAAAGGACCAAAAAGGCTGAATTGTTCTCTCAAATGTGTAATAAAATTCAATGTTGAAACGTGAAATTAAAATCAATAATTCGAAGCAGCGAAGCGTCGGAATTCCTTCAATTGGATTGGATCAATCATATCAATTATTCATTTTTATAACACAATTAGAGACTTTCATCCCGACACTCTAATCGGAAGATATATCGTGAAAATCAATTTAATTTACAAATGTAATTCTAGAATTTAGATTTAAGACATATTCGCACAATCTTATTGGAACAAGATCAAAGATCTTTTTGTAGGAAATCACCATTACACATCATTTCAACAAACTGGCGCTCTTTAGATGTTAACCCTTCATAGAAATAGCTCACGATGCGCCAAATCTCATAACCATGGTGCGGACAAAGAGCTTGGAGTTCTTTATACCTTTCCCACGCTTGATATAAAGTTCCACTCTCCTTTTGGATAAAAGAAGATATCTGCTTTTTCAAAGCAGTAGTTTTGTGGTGGCGAAAGTATTTGCCAAAGAACGTTTGGGTCATTTCAGCCAAAGTTCCAATCGAACGTGGTCTCAATGAATACAACCAGCTCTTAGCCCTTTCCTTAAGAGAAAATGGGAAGAATTTAAGCCTAATTGCATCCATTGTACCATGTTGATTGTGGAAGGTTGCTACAACCTCCTCGAATTCCCTAACATGCACATACGGGTTCTCATTTTCAAGTCCATGGAAATTAAGAAGAAGTTGAATCATTCCAAGTTTAAAATCTACACATGGCATGTTGGGTGGAAACATAATACATGAAGGTGTAGATGTACGTTTGGGGTGCAGATAATCATGCAAAGTTCTATACGGTACATCATGCTCACTGTCAGACATTGTGTTATGTGATGTGGTGTCAGTTTTAACAGATGCAGAATAAAAAGCAGGGTTAAAAAAATGTTCAAACTCTGTGTCGGGTCTGTCCGCAGATCGTCCTCGTTCTCCTTGATACCTGCTCATAGAAAAAGTAAAAGAAAATAATGAAAAGAGGAAAAATACAATAAAGAAAATTAAATGAACTAAAAATAAAATAAAAGGAACGATGTCACCCTTTTGTAGTCGATCCTTGCGTATTTTGTACCGTCTCCCCGGCAGTGGCGCCAAAATTTGATTACGCCTAAAGAATAACTCGGTAGTTGTAGTACAGCTTTGCAGTGTCGTATCCACAGGGAGATGGAAAAATATTTAAAGTATCAAAAAACCTGAATTGTTCTCTCAAATGTGTAATAAAATTCAATGTTGAAACGTGAAATTAAAATAAATAATTCGAAGCAGTGAAGCGTCGGAATTCCCTCAATTGGATTGGATCAATCATATCAATTATTCATTTTTATAACACAATTAGAGGCTTTCATCTCGACACTCTAATCGGAAGATATATCGTGAAAATCAATTTAATTTACAAATGTAATCCTAGAATTTAGATTTAAGACATATTCGCACAATTTTATTGGAGCAAGATCAAAGATCTTTTTGTAGGAAATCACCATTACACATCATTTCAACAAACTGACGCTCTCTAGATGTTAACCCTTCATAGAAATAGCTCACGATGCGCCAACTCTCATAACCATGGTGCGGACAAAGAGCTTGGAGTTCTTTATACCTTTCCCACGCTTGATATAAAGTTTCACTCTCCTTTTGGATAAAAGAAGATATCTGCTTTTTCAAAGCAGTAGTTTTGTGGTGGGGAAAGTATTTGCCAAAGAACGTTTGAGTCATTTCTGCCCAAGTTCCAATCGAACGTGGTCTCAATGAATACAACTAGCTTTTAGCCCTTTCCTTAAGAGAAAATGGGAAGAATTTGAGCCTAATTGCATCCATTGTACCATGTTGATTGTGGAAGGTTGCTACAACCTCCTCGAATTCCCTAACATGCACATACGGGTTCTCATTTTCAAGTCCATGGAAATTGGGAAGAAGTTGAATCATTCCAGGTTTAAAATCTACACGTGACATGTTGGGTGGAAACATAATACATGAAGGTGTAGATGTACGTTTGGGGTGCAGATAATCATGCAAAGTTCTATACGGTACATCATGCTCACTGTCAGACATTGTGTTATGTGATGTGGTGTCAGTTTTAACAGATGCAGAATCAAAAGCAGGGTTAAAAAAATGTTCAAACTCTGTGTCGGGTCTGTCCGCATATCGTCATCGTTCTCCTTGATACCTGCTCATAGAAAAAGTAAAAGAAAATAATGAAAAGAGGAAAAATACAATAAAGAAAATTAAAATAACTAAAAATAAAATAAAAGGAACGATGTCACCCTTTTGTAGTCGATCCTTGCGTATTTTGTACCGTCTCCCCGGCAGCGGCGCCAAAATTTGATTACGCCCAAAGAATAACGCGGTAGTTGTAGCACAACTTTGGAGTGTCGTATCCACAGGGAGATGGAAAAATATTTAAAGGATAAAAAATGCTGAATTGTTCTCTCAAATGTGTAATAAAATTCAATGTGGAAACGTGAAATTAAAATAAATAATTCGAAGCAGTGAAGCGTCGGAATTCCCTCAATTTGATTGGATCAATCATATCAATTATTCATTTTTATAACACAATTAGAGACTTTTATCCCGACACTCTAATCGGAAGATATATCGTGAAAATCAATTTAATTTACAAATGTAATCCTAGAATTTAGATTTAAGATATATTCGCATAATTTTATTGGAACAAGATCAAAGATCGACCATATACATCAAACATAAGGCAGTAATCAATCCGCTAATAAAGTGAAATTTGGATTAAAATTCAATAACTAGTTTAATCTAACGATAGAAGAAGCATGACTGGATCTATTTAGGATATAATAATTGTTAAAACAATCTGAACAATTAATAATTGAAATTGAAACTCAATAAATAGTTTGATTGAAAAATGGAAAAACATGACTGAATCCATGAAAAATCTTGTAAATATTAAACCGATTTCCATATAAATTCAAGAGAATGAAAATCTAAATTCTATCATTGTTTGACAATGAAAAGATCAAATTAAATGAATAAAAGACATGAAATCACCAATTCCAATCGAGTTCCTTCGTAGCTTCACCAAGGGTTTTTGTTCTTCATGAGTTTTTTGAGCCAAAAAGGAGAAGAATGGTGTATGGGGGCCTCCTCCATATGTGTTCTGCTGTTAAATATTTGCAAGATTCAGAAATTAGATGAAAATCACGTCCAAATTGATTTCCAAAAGAGTTCTAATCGAATAAGGAAAGTTCCTTTCGCGCGCGGATTTTTTATCTCTACACAGCAGTCAGTAATTTGGTTATAACTTTCTCTTTTGATATCCGGTTTAGATGATTCAAGATGCGTTGGAAAGATAACTCAAAGAGCTACAACTTTGTTAGAAGTACATCTTTTCTAATTCGGACTTTTACTATACAAAAAATGAGTCTCAATCTTTGGCTAAAAATCTGGAATATATCTTGTGCGAATTGGAAATTGATTTTGATAATATTTCATTCCTTTTTGACTTCTAATTGCTTCCAATCGACCCTTAGCACTCTCGAACCTTCATCGTGAATCCCGACATAATTTTTGAGTATTTGCACTTTAGTCCTTGAACTTTCACTTTCTTGCATTCTGGTTATTTTTCACTTATTTCTCATTATTTTTGCCACATTCATCACTTGTCCTGCAAAATATGAATTGCATAGAATTAAGCTATATTCCAACATATTAATCAACAATTGCTCATATTTTGACAGTAAAATACGTATATAAAACGTACTTATCAAACTCCCCCAAACTTAAACTATTGTTTGTCCTCAAACAACAATATAACTTGACTCTACAAACAACACGGTTTAACAATATGTCGTGTCTCATGTTTGAAATTTGGTAGTCAGACAAATGAACAATTACAACAGTGCAAAAATTAAATCAGTCTCCACCTGTTATATGCATAACTTGACGTGTGTGTGTGAAAACTCATGTCAACATCTTAAGATTTGTGATTGGTTCAACACTTGTCCCAAAGTAGTCCAATATATCCTTTCCTCGCTCGAGAGATTCACACACCCCCAAACTTATGATTTTCACTCATTTTTCCCGGGGTGCATCCTAAGTTCAACTTTTCATTTCTATTCCTTACCCTCTCGTAGTTTGGATAGACCTTACTCTTACAAGTTCACACTTCAATAAATCGAGATTCTCCTATATTTTTGATTGCTTCTACCATTGAGATTAGACTAGGTTACTTGCTTCTCATCAAAGGTAAAGTTTTGTCAACTGGATGTCTGGGGCTTAATCAATGTATTTGAATAGAATTTTTTTTTTCATTTTCATATTTTCTCCATCTTTTTTTTTTAGCATCTTCTCATTTGCTTTCTGTATAACCCATGTAGCGAGCTTTAGGCCGATGACTCCCAAGTCAGATGACCATAGGGCATCAGGTTTTAAATCACCCTCACAGGCTTAATCACCCGAGTTATATAGGCTCGAAAAGATACTTCAATGTACTCAAAGATTAGTGCAATGCCCCTGTTTTTTTTTTATAGATATCCAATCTCTAAAACTAGCCTCTAACTTAAAACTTTCACCTCGTTTTCATCTCAATAGATTTCAGACAATCCAAACAAGGTTTTCATGCATGGAATCCCTATTCATCTCAGTGTTTCCCTATAACAGTTCAATCATCTCCAAACTAACCTATAATTGGATTTATGGAATATGGCACTAGAGGTTATTTGGTTGTATCACTATATTCCACTATCCACTACATACTGAACCGCATTACTAACTCAAAATGCTAACATAAGTGTCGTGCATAAAAAAATGTCAAGTTGTACATAAACAAGTATAAACTAATCCAATAATGTACTATTTCATCATTCACAGCTGATACTTATCCCAATGATTCTCAAAAAATTTGAAACTCCATGATATTACTTATACAAATTCACAACAAAATCCAACAGAATCTTTCCCCCAACTAAATTTTGCATTGTCCTCAATGCATAAACATGATAGACAAATGAAGGGAATGACAAATATCACATAATAGTGCAGTGAAGCATCATAAACTTAAAGTGTAAGAGCCGAAAGCACTTAATGGAATGGTAAAACAAAGAAAATGACCAAATTAACTAGAATAAAATGCAAAAGTAAAAGGCAGAAGAAAAAGAACGAACTCTCCTTGGGTTGCCTCCCAAGCAGCGCATTTGTTTATTGTCTTTGGCTGACCCAATATTTCCTCCCTAGCCTGCATCCAGTAAGTGTGGTTTCAATTTTCTTTGCAATGCACTAAGCTCCTGGACATAAGCACTAGTGATGTTCCTCCGCCTCCATCAAATACATGCGTGAGATAACCAGAAGAGAGCTCAGAATTAGGAGTAGGGACCTGCAAGACAAAAGGTAAAGTTCTCTAATTAGAAACTGACAATGTAAAATAAGAACTATTACCTGACTTTTGATCATCTATCTCAAGATGTTTATTGATGATGAAGTCTACTCCATCCGATTCTAGAGTTTCCTGTGCTGGTCCAAGGAACATACTATCAGCAATTTCTTGAGTGAGTGCATCAATCATGTGTGTTTGATGACACTCGTCATCCTCCTCTAACTGCTTAGTGATATGAAAAATGTTGACTTCTAGAGTCATATTCCCAAATGATAGTTTCATAAGACCATTCCTACAATTAATCAGAGTATTAGCAGTAGCAAGGAAAGGTCTACCAAGAATGATAGGAATTTTAGAGTCAACATTCACATCATCTTTTACATCAAACACCAAAAAATCCACGGGATAGTAAAATTTATCAATTTGAATCAAGACATCCTCAACTACTCCCCTAGGTCTAACAGTGGACCTATAAGTAATTGTAAAACCACATATGTAGGCTTCATCTCACCCAAACCTAATGACAGGTAAATAGCATAAGGCATAAGATTGACACTAGCACCTAAATCTAGAAGAGCTTGTTCAAACTCATGACTCCCAATGATACAAGACATAGTAGGACAACCAGGGTCCTTATACTTAGGTGAGACTCTTTGTTCAATTACTGCACTCACTTGCTCGGCTAAGAAAGCAGTTTTCTTGATATTGTATTTCCTTTTGATAGTGCATAAATCCTTAAGGACTTTAGCGTACGTAGGAATCTGTGAAATTACATGCAAAAATGGCAAATTGATTTTTACCTACTTTAGATGCTCTAAGATTTCACTATGTTGACCAGCAGATTTTGAGGTGGACTTAAGAGCTAGTGGGAAAGGTACTCTCACTGGATTTTTCATCACTTCCTCTCTAGCGTTACTATCTTCAGGCTCACTAGACTCTTTCTCAGTTTCTATAGGTCTAGGGGTTGGTTCTATGACTTTCCCTGACCTAGTGGTTATGACATTTACCTCCCTAAGATTGTTTACATTAGATCCTGAGGTTTGTGCCATGTATTGTCCCTTAAGGTTAGGTTGAGGTTGAGCCGAAAATTTTCCACGTTCCTCTACAACTAAGGCACTAGTTAGTTTGGAGATATGATTCTTGATTTCCTTATGATCCTCAACAATTTGGGTAATCATAGTCTCGAATTTTTGATTTGTTTTCCCCTGTGCCTCTATGAAAGCTTGTAAGGTATCTTCTAAGGAATTTCTAGATGACGTGGGTTGGTATGAGGGTGTATTGTAAGATCTATTCGTTTGGGCGGGTTGCTGGTTTTCAGATTTCCAGCTAAAATTGGGATGATTTCGCCACCTTGGGTTGTAGTTTTCAGAGAAAGGGGCATAGGGTTTGTTATACGTACCTAAGGCATTACAATATTCTTCATGAACCCCCCTCATCTCAGCGAGAGTAGAACAATCTTGCGCTGAATGACAAATTCCATCACACATATCATAAGGTCCAGAAGACTCAACACGAGCTACAGTAGATGTAGGCTTTGAACTCTTAGTGCGTAGGTTTTCAATTTCTCTAGTTAGGCCTTCTACTTTAGCTCTAAGATCGTCTTCTTCCCTAAGGTGATAAAAACCGGCACTAGAAGGATTTCATACGGCTCGTGACCTATTGGTGCTATCAGTAGCACTAGGACCAGTCCAGGTGTAGGTTTTCTTAGCTAAGTCATCTAAATATCCTATAGCCTCATCTGGATCGTTTTGTAGGAAATCAACATTACACATCATTTCAACAAACTGACGCTCTCTAGATGTTAACCCTTCATAGAAATAGCTCACGATGCGCCAACTCTCATAACCATGGTGCGGACAAAGAGTTTGGAGTTCTTTATACATTTCCCACGCTTGATATAAAGTTTCACTCTCCTTTTGGATAAAAGAAGATATCTGCTTTTTCAAAGCAGTAGTTTTGTGGTGGGGAAAGTATTTGCCAAAGAACGCTTGGGTCATTTCAGCCCAAGTTCCAATCGAACGTGGTCTCAATGAATACAACCAGCTCTTAGCCCTTTCCTTAAGAGAAAATGGGAAGAATTTGAGCCTAATTGCATCCATTGTACCATGTTGATTGTGGAAGGTTGCTACAACCTCCTCGAATTCCCTAACATGCACATACGGGTTCTCATTTTCAAGTCCATGGAAATTAGGAAGAAGTTGAATCATTCCAGGTTTAAAATCTACACGTGGCATGTTGGGTGGAAACATAATACATGAAGGTGTAGATGTACGTTTGGGGTGCAGATAATCATGCAAAGTTCTATACGATACATCATGCTCACTGTCAGACATTGTGTTATGTGATGTGGTGTCAGTTTTAACAGATGCAGAATCAAAAGCAGGGTTAAAAAAATGTTCAAACTCTGTGTCGGGTCTGTCCGCAGATCGTCCTCGTTCTCCTTGATACCTGCTCATAGAAAAAGTAAAAGAAAATAATGAAAAGAGGAAAAATACAATAAAGAAAATTAAACGAACTAAAAATAAAATAAAAGGAACGATGTCACCCTTTTGTAGTCGATCCTTGCGTATTTTGTACCGTCTCCCCGGCAACGGCGCCAAAATTTGATTACGCCCAAAGAATAACGCGGTAGTTGTAGCACAGCTTTGGAGTGTCGTATCCACAGGGAGATGGAAAAATATTTAAAGGATCAAAAATGCTGAATTGTTCTCTCAAATGTGTAATAAAATTCAATGTTGAAACATGAAATTAAAATAAATAATTCGAAGCAGTGAAGCGTCGGAATTCCCTCAATTGGATTGGATCAATCATTCATTTTTATAACACAATTAGAGGCTTTCATCCCGGCACTCTAATCGGAAGATATATCGTGAAAATCAATTTAATTTACAAATGTAATCATAGAATTTAGATTTAAGACATATTCGCACAATTTTATTGGAACAAGATCAAAGATCGACCATATACATCAAACATAAGGCAGTAATCAATCCGCCAATAAAATGAAATTTGGATTAAAATTCAACAACTAGTTTAATCTAACGATAGAAGAAGCATGACTGGATCTATGAAGGATATAATAATTGTTAAAACAATCTGAACAATTAATAATTGAAATTGAAACTCAATAAATAGTTTGATTGAAAAATGGAAAAAGCATGACTGAATCCATGAAAAATCTTGTAAATATTAAACCGATTTCAATATAAATTCAAGAGAATAAAAATCTAAATTCTATCATTTTTGACAATGAAAAGATCAAATTAAATGAATAAAAGACATGAAATCACCAATTCCAATCGAGTTCCTTCGTAGCTTCACCAAGGGTTTTTGTTCTTCATGAGTTTTTTGAGCCAAAAAGGAAAAGAATGGTGTATGGGGGCCTCCTCCATATGTGTTCTGCTGTTAAATATTTGCAAGATTCAGAAATTAGATGAAAATCACGTCCAAATTGATTTCCAAAAGAGTTCTAATCGAATAAGGAAAGTTCCTTTCGCGCGCGGATTTTTTATCTCTACACAGCAGTCAGTAATTTGGTTATAACTTTCTCTTTTGATATCCGATTTAGATGATTCAAGATGTGTTGAAAAGATAACTTGAAGAGCTACAACTTTGTTAGAAATAAATCTTTTCCAATTCGGACTTTTACTATACCAAAAATGGGTCTCAATCTTCGACTAAAAATCTGGAATATATCTTGTGCTAATTGGAAATTGATTTTGATAAGATTCCATTCCTTTTTGACTTCTAATTGCTTCCAATCGACCCTTAGCACTCTCGAACCTTCATCGTGAGTCCCGACATAATTTTTTAGTATTTGCACTTTAGTCCTTGAACTTTCACTTTCTTCCATTCTGGTTATTTTTCACTTATTTCTCATTATTTCCGCCACATTCATCACTTGTCCTGCAAAATATGAATTGCATAGAATTAAGCTATATTCCAACATATTAATCACTAATTGCTCATGTTTTGACAGTAAAATAAGTATGTAAAACGTACTTATCATCATCTGTCTTGATTTGAGTGTTAAGAGCTTGCCTTATGTCCAGTAACTCGCCAACATCAAAGTCAGTGTCATTTCCTTCACTAACCTCCTCCAATACCGGCATGCCTTCATAATCATCCTCACTGTCACTCACCACCTCTATATTGCGTACTATCATCATTCTTTTATTGGGACATTGAGAAGTAATGTGTCCAGTTCCCAAGCACTTGATATCCCGAGTTCTAGCTGGTTGTGGCTCTGTTTTGGAAGTTGTTTTGGTAGCTCCATTATCTTTTCCATTTGGTAGTTCGGTCCTTCCTTTTGCAACAGCACCATCACCTTTGTTATCTCACTTCGGTTTCCAAGGCGAATTAGGCCCCGAAGCATCCAATGGTTTCCTAGCTGTCCTCTTCATCTTCAACTGTTTCTCCACCTTCATGGCCATATGCAATATGTCTTCAATTTCCACATAATGCTGCAACTCCACAACATTAGCAATGTCTGTGTTCAACCCATTTAAGAAATGAGCCATTGTGGCTTCCCGATCCTCTTCCACATTCGCTCTAATATCAAAATTTTAATCTCCTTATGGTATCTTTCACACTCTTCGGCCCCTGATATAAACCTTGCAATTTTTGGTGCATCTCCCTGTAATAGTGACTAGGTACGAACCGCTTTCTCATGATAGTTTTCAACTCATCCCAAGTATTAACTACTCGCTCCCGATTCTTCCTCCTTGATGTAACTATTTGATCCTACCAAGTTATAACGTAGTCAACAAACTCAAGAACTGCAATTTTCACCTACTTCTCCTCCTAATAATTATGGCAATCAAATATTAACTCCACCTTCTTCTCCCACTCTAGATAAGCCTCCCGATCACTCCTTCCCTTAAACGGTGGAATTAACATCTTAATATTACCCATATTCCTATCCACTTCATCTCCAAAACTACTTCTACCCCTCCTTTCAAACCTACCTCCTCTACTTCTCAGTCTACCCATATCACCCACCATCGATACACCATCATCCATATCACTGCTAAATCCATAATAATCATGCACATCCGTCCTAGGCTCCCGCCTACTCGGTCTCCTTGCATTTGATTATCCCCTTTGAAGGTTTGTCACTGATGTATCTAACCTATCAAGCTTTTCACTCACATCCCCTAGCACCCGCTCAAACCGCCTTATTACATCATCCGCCATGTGGTTTTGATTAGGCTGGCTATTTGAATTGGAACCTTCTTTTTCTGAGATCCTAATTCTATTGAATTTTTGCCTTACAAATGATCACTCGTGTATTGGTGTGCTGTCGTAGGCACCCAAAAATAGTCCTTAAACCTCTAAAACTAATGTAGTAATGGAAGTACGGGTCGATCCCACGAAGAGTGGGTAATTCAATATTTATGCTTCGTACAATGATTGAGGGGATTTTGTATTCAAACAATTGTAAATAACTCAATTAATAACAATGTCAATTAAATTAACAAAAATAATCAAAAGACTAACCTTGGTCTAAGTCCACATCCACCATCGGAAATCCACAATTGATCATAGATACAAGGATAATTCAATTCATATTTCGAATATTCATCGTTGGAATTGATTCCTATTTCCCCTTAATTTTAGTTAATTAGAAACCAGCGTTCTAATTAACCCTAATTATTAAATAATCCCAAACCAGCGCTCAAGATTCAATTTAACAACAACTTTACACAATAGAGAAATCGATGAACTAGATAACACAAACACCAGCGGCTGCATTCAATCTATTTAAACATTCTTCTTAAGATTTAATAACCTCTATCGCAGAAAATAATCAAATCCTAGTGCTTCACAAGTTAAAGGGATCAAACAATTACGGATTTGATATTTCACTTAGCGGTAGATTGTTACAATCAATAAACTAATGGGCCCTCTAGCAATTAAACGCAACAAATCATAGAAGTAAATGTAGAAGAACATTCAATATTCAAAATATAAATCAAACAATAAGAAAAACTATTTAGATCTCACAATATGTGGTTCCGAGGCTTCCGTTTCCTTCAACCAAGTATAAAAGTTTAGTTACAATTCATTAATCTCAGAGAAAAATGGAGAAGAATGAAGTTGAAGGCGTTCTGGTGTGTTTTGGGGTGTTTTTAGGGTTGAAAAGTCGTGCAAGATATGTTGCCAAAGGAGTTTGAGTCAATTTAGAAAACTTGAGATTCGACATCAGGAAACAACCATGCGATCGCAAGGTATTAAGTCATGCTGTCGCAAGGAACAAATAAATTCAACATTCAGAGTCTCGGTGATGGTCTGTGCGATCGCAAGGAATTAAAGCCATGCGATCGCAAGACTTTACAAAACTTACTCCGGATAGCTTTCAGTATTTTGGTTGTAAATTTCTCTCCCGATGTCCGATTGAGGTGATTCAAGATGTATTGGAAAGCTAACTCAAAAAGCTACAACTTTTATTCAGATGACATCTTCGAATTCGATCGTTTGATATGTCAAAAACTGGTCTCAATATGAGGCTGAAAATCGGTGCAAAACTTTTCAGCTTGAAAGTTGATATGTGATAATGTCTTGGCTATATTTCATCCCTTTGACTTCTTTCTTCATCCAATTGGCCTCTAGAACTCTCAAATCTTTATCGTGAGGTTCGATACAACTTTTGAATATTTGCACTTTGGTTCCCGAACTTTCGCTTTCTTTCATTTTGGTCCTTTTCCCCTCATTTCTTCCAACTTACGCCATATCCATCGAATTGCCATCTAAACCAAAATATGAGAATACTAAGTACATTTAGGCATAAAATAGTCATATGAACGCATTAAATAAAGATGTAAAATGTGTATTTTATCTTCCTATCATGTATCAACCAATTATTGGCTTTTCCCCTCTATTAATCTCGACACTCTATCCTTTACCACTCAGTGCTTTCGTCCAAGTGCTTCAAAGAACAAGGTGAACTCAACCAATATTATACTCTCGTGGATCCAATTGAGTATTGATCACGAATTGTGACAGGAGAAAGAAAAGAAAAGATGAAAAATGACTCAAAAACACGAAGAAGTGAAAGGATGAAGAATAAATTCAATGGACTATTCAAGAACATAAAATGAAATAAATTTTGAATGATCCCCTTTTTTTACTCAAAGTTGAAATCTAAACTGCTGAAAATATCCTGGTAATAACAATATTTTTTTTACCTTGGGAATTCAACTACAAATCTAGCAAAACAAACGAAATTTAATTTGGACTTGTAATTAGTCCAAAAAACAACTTTGACTTTTTTTATTTTTATTTTCTGGATCAAAATTTAAGAAATAAGACGGACCCGAAGAACGCGAAGAACAATGGGAAAAAAAAAAAGAAAAACAAGACTCAAACAAGAAACAAAAGATATAACCTGATTATTTTGGAGTCTTGCTCTGATACCAACTGATGAGAACAACGTAGCAACGATCACTACGCAACCCACAACGAGATTGAAGATCCCAAGAAAGCCCAAAAAATAATCCCGATTTTGAGTTTGAACAAAAAATTAATGAATCAAGCAACCAAACAAAAATGAAGTTTGAATGACCTCTTGATTACACAATACGTGATCCGCACTCAGTGTTGAACACCACAAGAATCCTCTTGATAAGTTCAGAATGTTCTAAGAAGAACAATGTTTGAAAAGCACAATAGCGTCCCGAATATATCTCAATAGTCAATTTGTCAAAAGGTTCATGCATTAAATAATGAAGTCCTATTTATACTAAAGGGCAGAAGACCTAGTAAAAACGTAATTAGGTTACAAAATATTGTAAAATTGGAAAGAAAATAGAATTCTAGTCTAACAAGGAAATTCGCGAAAAAAATTAAAGTTCTCGCCAAATTGTTTCCGACATGTTTTTGTACAATCGCAGGCCCAAAAGTACCATGCTCCCATGCAACCTTGTGTAGAATTTCGTGCAATTTTTGAAATGTACTCATGGGAGAAAATTCAACAACCGAGCTGAAAGTTATGCCCGTTTTTATCCATGCTACTCATTTGCTGCTTGAATCGAGTTGATCAATTTGGTTTCTTCTTCCGAACTCAACATGAAACTTGTTCATTAACTTGTTAACTTTGAAACTTCATCCACCATAACTTGAGCAAGCAATCTCGTTGCCTCTTTCACCTTCTTTGCCCTCGAACGTGCCATCGGGCAACCTTTAGTAATCAACAGATCCCGTCCCGGGCTTGTCCTCGTCGGGCTCGACTCCTGGATCATATCAATTAGATTCCAATAGTACATAATCAAACTCTAAATCCGTCTGAGACCTTAAATTATGTTGATCCATCAAAGATTCTGTATAACACTACAAGACCTATAAGAAAAAGAGCTCATTTACGAACCTTCAGGACTCTACCTTTGTTGACCTATGGTTGATTTCGTGTTTTGATTACAACAAACAAATTGAATTTATTTCTAACAATTGAATTTGAATCTTCGTAACTATTGTTGCAAAGTTGATCAATTGGAGACAGTTTATTGCCAAAAGACTCTCATCGGACGATCAATAAAAATTGAGATGAAAGCCGAGCATTCACGACAAATCACTCGAGACAAAGAGCTTCAATAGTCAAACATCGAAAATATTAGATTTAGATATTTTGAATTCATGTGCAAATGTACAATTCTTTAATCTTCAATGAATCATTAAAAGTTCAATGAATAAATTTTTATGCATGAGAAAATTATTTCATAAAAACATTTTCATAAGAATTATTTTTCAAAAGGTAAGTATTTCAACTAGATATTTAAACTCTTTACAATGTCACTTACTTTAAAAAAATAAAGTTAAATGTGTTTGAAAAGCCTACATTTTTCAAAACAATCAATAAAGAAAAATTTGGAAAAAACTGTCCAAGCGGATGTCCGATTCGTTAACGGTCACCTTTTTAACAGTTTCGAATATGACGCACAACGACTAGTTTGGTTGTCCGATTTAGGATGCATACTTCCGGATTGGTTGTCCAGTTAGTCAGAATTTTTTTGCGTTTTAATTACTATAAATACCATTTCACTTGCATTCATTATAACACTTTTAAGAGCATTTAAATGAAATATTCTTGAGCTAAATTACATTGATCTTTCATTTTATTTTTATCTCTATCAAATCATTCACTTTGAAAAACTTTTGATTCAATCAACCTTTGAAAAATATCTTTCTCATCAAAATTTTTCTCACCTAACAGTTGATCTTCATTCATTGTTATCATTAAAGTATTAGCTTATTTCTCTCTTTGTAACTTGATTATATTATTTATTAAAAGAGAAATTTCAAATTGTAAAATTATTTTTCTTTAAATTTATGGGTCATATTGAGGTCTCGAAAGTTCAATATTGTATAAGGATTGGTGCTACTTATTTGTAAGTCACCGAAAGCATTGTAAGGGTTTTGATTGCACCATAAGTCAATCAAATATAGTAAAAGGGTCTTACTTATGACAGAGAGCTTGGTAATGGAAGACGCAAATCATTGTTTGATATCGAATCTCCACGATTACATCATTTGCACACTTCCTTCCCTTTTACTTATTGGTTTCGTACTTGTGCATTTTTTTTATTGACTTGTTCATTTTCAATTTGCTTGACCTTGAATTAATTTTTCAAAAAAGTTTTTAATTATCAATTCACCCCTATTGATTAGTTATTCTTGGGTTATCAACCTTCACCAGTATACTTGTACCCTTTTGCATCAAAAGTACTTAAAGAGAAAAGATTTCTCTTCAAATCTGGATTGTGTCTCACTGCATCAAGTGTTCTAACAGTCCTATCAAACAACTTTATTTATGCCCAAACAATACCAGTTATCCAACAAGGTGTATTGTTTTCCATTACCTAAACACCTTTCGAAATTGTTTCATATGTTGAAAACGAATCCCAATTGGGATACGTAAGTGCAAGCAGTATTAAGAACCTCATCAGAATTGGGTGGTAGTCAGAAATAAGGAAAAAAATTTCTCCATTACTGTGAAAAGTTTCAACAATGACTTCACCTGATGTATCTAATCGCTTTCTCTTCTGAAAAGTTGCAGCCAAAATTTCTATATTCTGCAACTTATAGCAATACGTAATTAAGTGCCTCAAATTCTAGCAACAAATTCTGAAGTTAGATCTTAATATGCCCCATGCACAACCATCATCAAGAACAAGCCCATCTCCATGAGTCTTAGTTTCAACGATATGCTTTATCTTCTCCATTGAATATAAAGCATCATAAACTTTTTCAATGGTTAGATCGCGACTATATAATTCATGTCTTCAACCAATAAATATGAAGTGGGTAAAAATACAATAAAATCAATCCAATATAAGCGAACACTACTTGCCTCTTAATCTGCCACAACGAAAATTTTGTACTATGATCCAATAGCGAAGCATCAAACTTCACAGTTGTCACCACAAAAATCAAGCAAAACTTTTTAACTTGATTCAAATTTCAATCTCCCAAGAATTTCCAAGCATTTAGCTTTGATACTAGTTTGTTGTAAACCTGAATGCTCTGATACCAATTTGTTGAGAAATATGGAATAATCCAAATTAATTCAATACCAAATTATTGGAGGAAATAAGAGGTTATAGACACAATATGAAGTAACGATAACAAACTCAGAATAAGAATATAATTTGCAGAGTAAATGAAATTTTACTAAAATGTAAAGAAAGAATATAAAAATTTGTGTTTACAATTTCTTTAACTAATAATGGGGATAAACAAACTTCCAATAAGATTAAATCAACCTAGCTATAATGAGGTTAACAACTCATACAATGTAAAATCAACCCAACTAAATTTTAGAAAAGAATCAAATACATATAAGGAACAATTTAAGTCCTAGAAGTAGAGTTGTACATGAAATAGAATGTACAAAAATTTCCTTTTCTTGATCTCTTCAAGTTCAACGCAAGTTCTAACTCTCAATGGGACTTCTAAATAGAATTTCAACTAGAATTTGTCAAATAAATTTTGAATAGGATTCTAAAAGCATTACAAATAGATTTCCTCTTAACGTGCACTTTAAGTAGAATTCTCAATTATCTTTAACAAAGAATTTGTGTCACACCCAAATTCTATATACACGCAAACTTCAATTTTTTTTTTAACTACATATTCTCTATCAATTTACTATTCCAAAATACATTCTTATCCAAAAATGGAGCTCAAGCAGGCGCTAAATGTTTCATATATAATATAAATATTAGCTAAAAATTAGGTGATCTCTTATCTTTTTGACCATGTTAGAACATCACCAAGAGACTCCTATTTTTAAAAAGCACATTCTACAATTTACAAAACATTTATAAATTTAGAGAGCAAACTAAAATATTAACTTAAAAAGTCTTTTGAAACATAATTTTAAGGATAGATTCATTAAAATGGAGAGCATTTTATATTTACAGAGAGTTTGTTGAAGATGCTTTGAAAGACTACATAGTTTAGGATCAAATTCAATATATCCTCAATTACCAAAGTGAAAGAGGACGATGGAATACACACGTAGTACACTTGTGCAGATTTAATTGAACTTGGAACATATCTTTCTGATCTCCCCTTGAGTACCAGTCTTAACTTCAATTCTACTCATTTTGATCATGGCCTTTGGAAACTCAAAATCAAATCTTAAACCAAGTAACCCTCTTATGCTTCCTGCATAATTCTCTACAATTCGATGCGTCGAAGGATCTCCCCAAAGCCTCTGATCTGATTCAAGAATCCCATTTCCATCCCTTACATTCTTGAAGAAGCTTGTGTCGAATTTCAACTGGCTATCTTTGTCTAGAGCCACCCTTTTTGTGCCATCACCATCTTTAGGACAAGTAGATTGTAACTGTGCCAAGAATACTTGGTTAATGCTGGGGTCTGGATTCCCAGAACTTGTGAAGTTGTATAGACGATATCGGAAGAAAAGACAGTCCGTTTGGCCAATGGTATGTGCCCCTGCAATTATCCCACATAAAATGCTGTGTGTTAGTGTTTGTCTAGGTTGCACTGAAATCGAAAAGACAAGCATGACTGTGTCATGAAATGTTGTGTATAGAAATAAATAAAGGGTTAATTACCAACTAGCGTGACAAGATCATGATCATCAAGGCCTTTCGATGCAAACTTCTGTCTCTGGGTAGGAACAGGATCCAACGGCGAAGGCAAACTCGATGCCTCAGCCGATGAAGATATACGACCATCTCTTCTTCCAGTAGGCACACCCCAACTTGGTCCTCCACTCTAGGATATACATACACATGAGAAGTTAAAAACTTGGAACTCACATATTTGCATGTTTTGGTGTCAAGTGGATGAGAGAAGTCTTGTTTTCAACATGCTCTTTCAAAGTCAAATGCTCTCTATCTTAAAGAGGTCATTGGAGCATTTAAATTTTTTTACTCTATAAATTTGTAAATGTTCTCTAAATTGCAAAATACATTTTTTAAAAATAGAGAGTGTTTTGGAAATACTCTTAGTTGATGTAACAAGGACACCTACCAGTCTATTGAAAAATAATGAAAAGTATATTGTGCTTAGAAGAGGGAAGAAATATTCACCAAGTCAACTGCATCACGAGCAGCCAATGCTAGAATATCGGCACACGAGACAACCCCCGGGCACATACCCTCCAGCTGCGATTTCGCATCATCAACCACTTCAAATCCTCGCAACCCAGAATTAGACCTCGAGGTTTTTTCAGCAGAAGCCCCAGCAATCAAAATTGAGCCATCACAACCCTGTGCACGCATGCAAAAATAAATCCATGAAAATTATTACAAATATTTCAAAAAAAAAAAAAGATTATTATTCGTTACTTGAACAAAGCAATCATGGAAATGAAGCCTAAGCAGTCCAGCTGCAACAGTAGGATTTTTATTGAAATGTGCTTCCACTGTGGATCTGACTATGGATTCGGCTTTTGGACATGAAGAAGAATAAAACCCCGTTTTCAATCCTCCTTGGCTTAGTGCAGGAATGATAACAATTCCCCAAACTAAGAGTCGAAAATTTATTAAATGCGCAGCTTCCATTATTACTTTGTTTTAACTTCCAAGAACCAAAATATGTCCAATTATTATGAGCTTTGTGTATGATTGTCCCTTCATTGTATCAGTTTATATATATATTGTGTTTGAATGTTGGCTGTGCTTTATTTTCTTGGATTTGTGGGGACTATAATTGGGATCATTTAGTGGAGGGTAAGACGTGTGGGGCATTAAGAATTGGAGACATATGTTATTCTTTTCTTGGCTTTTAAGTTCAGTGGAATTCATTTTGCAAGATTTAACATTTATATTGGAGGTTCCTCTTTGATTCTGTAGATTTATCACTTCACGCGTTAGACCTCCCTTTGTAGCTTTTCAACTATTTTCCTTCCACATATTTCATCTTGTTCACATTTGCTTTATTCTATCGTATCATCTAAGTGCATTTTTTTTCAGAATAATAAACGTTAATAACAAGGAAAAAACCTAAAACAAAGGAGAGAAGCTTATTGAAGTCTAAGCATATCATCAGCCAGCTGGAGGATAATCAGCAAGAATAATGCCACGGTAATGCCACGGTAGACTGATGACAAGAGCAGCAACAGAAGAATAGTCTAGAAGCAATTAGTTAGTTGTTTTGTATATTCCTTTTCTCCACTACTCAGTGTAAATCCGTTAGATAATTAGTTAGGGATTGATTCCATTATTTTGTATATATATGTATCAGTTTCGGCATTGATGTAATTGAATCAATTCAATACAAAACCAATTTCAGCTTCCTCAGCTCTCAGTTCCTTTTTCATATCAAATTTAGTTTTACAAATCTAATATGGTATCAGAGAATGAAATGGAGGAATCAAACACTCCTACAAATGCCAACATCAATCCAGATCAAACCCAAGGTTCACGGCAGGCTGATGAAAGGAATTCCAGCATCCTTGTTCGTGACCCTGCAAACCCCAATAGTCCTTACTACATTGGGAGCAATGATGGAGGTGCCCTAATGCTGGTCACTCACGTCCTAGAGTCCACCAATTATTACTCCTGGGCACGATCAATGAGAAGGGCATTAAGAATCAAAAACAAATTAGGATTTATCGATGGAACCTTATGTGAACCGAATGATCCAAATGACCCATTGATGGAGCATTGGCTTAGGTGTAATGACATTGTGATAACATGGATGCAAAATGCAATGACAATTGACATCAAGAGTAGCACCATTTATGCTGAAACAGCACACCTTCTATGGCTTGATCTGGAGCAGCGTTTCTCTTAGCAAAATGCACCACGTATTTTTGAAGTTAAAAAGGATATCACAACCTTGACACAAAATCAAGATCCTGTGAGCATTTATTACTCCAAGCTCAAAATTCTGCTAGATGAGCTGATGAATTATGAAAGCATTCCCAGCTGCACCTGTGGGGGCCTGAAGCCAGTAATCCAAAACCAACAAAGGGACTGGGTTATGAAGTTTCTAATGGGACTAAATGACTCTTACAAAGAAATTAAGGCTCAGACCTTGCTGATCAAACCATTTCCCAGCTTAAATGAGGTATATTCTTTGGTCCAGCAAGAAGAGAAAAGGCGAGAAATATCCAACCCAGGACCTGTTAATTCTGATTCTATGGCATTCCTAAGCAGAAGAAATTTCAGAGAAGGCGCAAACCATAATTTTTCACCACAGAAAAAGGATAAATACTATTGCTCTTATTGCAAAATAACAGGTCATTCCCTTGAGAGATGCTTCAAGGCAAACCCACAGGCCAATCTGTTCTTACTGTCAAATGCCAGGACATTCAGAGGATAAGTGCTATAAGCTTCATGGGTTTCCACCAGGTCATAGGTCTAGTGACAAAGGGAAATCAGCTGCAAACATGGTCCATACAGGGACAACACTTAATCAGGAAATGGTGAAGGACAAAAGTCAAGTAGTGTTAAGTAATGAGCAATACTCTCAGCTGATGGCACTTCTCAGACCAGCAGCAAATGTTCAGGCTTTCACCTCTTCATCAAACAATGTCAAGCCACCTACTAATTCACCTCCAGCAGATGATTTCAATCACAAGCTATCTGGTATACCGCTAAGCTTAACCACTTTTCATCACAGCCATGGAAACATTTCTGAAATACCATGGATAATTGATACAGGAGCTACAGATCACATGATCTGCTCCACTCTCTTTTTTACATCCATCCAGACCAATGTGACATATTCTGTGGCTTTACCTAACGGTGAAAATGCCCCAGTAACACATGTGGGAACGGTGAAAATCTCAGAATCCATTACTTTGCATAATGTGCTTTGCATTCCTAGTTTTACTTTCAATTTAATTTCAGCAAAGAAATTAGCTCAATCACTCAACTGTTGCCTTGTTTTCTTTTCTAACTATTGTTATATCCAGGACCTTTTGACCTGCAGAACGACTGGAATGGGTGAGGTGAAAAATGGGTTGTACCACATGGTGAGAAAGCAAGTTCCCTCTTCAGCCTTATCACAAGTCCTCAGTCAGTTCAAATGTCTACCTTCTTCCTCTGCGTCTATCACTAAGAATAACCAGGAATTTGATTTATGGCACTACAGATTAGGCCATTCCTCATATTCAGATTTCAGTCCTGATGGAAACATTTATATTCCTGCATCCTCTAGCATCAGTCATTGTTCTGTCTGTCATCTAGCAAAGCAGCACAAATTACCTTTTAGTGTTAGTCATCACAAAGCCAAAACATGTTTTGAGCTAATCTACTGTGACATATGGGGACCCTGTAACGAGTCCAGTAGGGATGGTTCAAGATATTTCCTATCTATAGTAGATGATTTCAGTCGAAGTACTTAGATTTATATGCTGAATTTTAAATCTGATGCAAGCACTGCTTTACAAAGTTTTTATACCTTGATTAAAACTCAATTTGAAGAAAAAATTAAAACCATAAGATCAGACAATGGTGGGGAGTTTAACATGACCAAATTTTACAAAGAAAACGGCAAATACACCAAAGAACCTGCGTTGAAACACCGGAGCAAAATGTTGTTGTGGAAAGGAAACACCAACATATCTTAAATGTGGCAAGAGCCTTGAGATTTCAAAGTGGACTCCCACTAAAATACTGGAATGATTTTGTAATAACAGCAGTTTATCTCATAAACCGAACACCAACGCCTATCCTGAACCAGAAAACTCCTTTTGAAATTTTGTTTCAGACCAAGCCAAAGTACAGCCATCTAAGAGTTTTTGGGTGCATTGCATTCGCCACTACCCTTGTCAATGGTAGACATAAGTTCGATCCCAGGTCCAGGGAGTGCGTCTTCATTGGTTATCCCTTCGTTACCAAGGGATATAGACTACTTGATTTAAAAACAAAAAGGATTTTTATTTCAAGAAATGTAGTTTTTCATGAAAGTATTTTTCCTTTTAAAAATATCGAAACCAGTGAGGTTACTCCTTCAAAGGCCTTCGATCACCTAAGTTTTCCACTGAATCCAGTTACCAATGACTCTGTAAACCCTTCACCTAACAAAACTAAAGATCAGTATCCTAACCATAACACTTCAAACTGTCCAGCCAACACAGAGTCTTCCAATTTTCAGGAGCAAATCAATCATGATATGGCACATTCTCTCACTGATATTCTGGAATCAAGGTCTCCTATTGTCACTCACCTACCTCGCAGATCGAACAGAATTCGAAAAACTCCCCCTCACTTGCAAGATTTCATGTGTCAACAGGCCTCTTCACTTCTCCCATCTCAGGAGCTCAACAGCCAAAAGGAAGCAAGTATAACATGTAGTATTTTTCCCCTTAGCAATAGCATTTCCTATAACAGATTATCCACACCTCACCGCACCTTTGCCACCTCAATAATAAATCATCCTGAACCTAAAACTTACCAAGCAGCCAAAAATTCCCATGAATGGTGTGCTGCAATGAAGGCTGAGATTGATGCTCTAGAGCTTAATGATACTTGGTTTTTGACCAATCTACCGCCTGATAAGGAAGCTATAGGGTGTAAGTGGGTATACAAAATCAAGTATAATGCCAATGGTAGTGTTGAGAGGTACAAAGCGGGTCTTGTGGCCAAAGGGTATACTCAACAAGAAGGACTCGACTATCACGAGACCTTCTCCCCTGTAGCCAAGCTGATTACCATCAGAACCTTGCTCGCAGTGGCAGCAATCAAGGGATGGAACTTCTGTCAATTCGACGTAAATAATGCCTTCTTACATGGCGACTTAGATGAAGACATGTACATGGAGCTACCTCCTGGATACTCAAGTCTCAGTAAAAATAACGTCTGTAAGTTAAGGAAGAGCTTATATGGGCTGAAGCAAGCGTCACGCCAATGGTATTCAAAACTCTCCAGCTTCATCACTGAACAAGGATACATTCAATCCAGGGCAGATTATAGTTTATTTACCAAGATAACTGATGGTTCTTTTACTGCTATTCTCGTATATGTAGACGATATAATTGTGGCAGGTAATTGCATCACTACCATTGATAAGCTCAAAGTCTCACTCAATGACAAATTCAAAATCAAAGACCTAGGAAGATTGAAATACTTTCTAGGCATTGAGGTAGCAAGATCTCAGAAAGGGATCCATATATGTCAGAGGAAGTATGCACTTGACATCCTAGCAGACTCAGGCACCATTGGTTCAGCTCCTGCTAGTATTCCCCTTGATCAGAATGTAAAGCTTAGCAGAAATGAAGGAGAGTTGTTGCCTGATCCATCACTGTACAGAAGACTGATAGGAAGACTATTATACTTAACAATTACCAGACCTGATCTTACCTATTCAGTTCAAACGTTAAGCCAATTTATGGGAAGTCCTAGGATCCCACACCTACATGCTGCTCATAAGGTATTACGGTACATTAAAAGAGCTCCTGGACAGGGTTTATTTTACTCTGCAGATTCGAGATTACAACTGGAAGGCTACTGTGATTCAGATTGGGGAGCCTGTGTGGACACCAGGAGATCAGTGACTGGCTATTGCGTATTCATTGGGAAAGCATTAATATCGTGGAAATCGAAGAAGCAACAGGTGGTATCTCGATCTTCAGCAGAAGCAGAGTACAGGGCAATGGCAAACCTCTACTGTGAGCTAACTTGGCTAAGGTTTTTACTTACGGATTTAAGTGTTGAACATCCTCAGGCAGCTTTCCTGAATTGCGGCAACAAAGCTGCAATTCACATAGCCACAAATCCAGTCTTCCACGAAAGGACCAAGCACATTGAGCTTGATTTTCATCTAATCCGAGATAAAATACAAGATGGCAGTATTGTTACCAAACATGTTCCCAGTGCATCGCAGACTGCAGACATTTTTACCAAGTCCTTGAATTCTCAAATCTTCTACTCCTACTTGTCCAAGATGGGAGTAATGAATATCTACTCTCCATCTTGCGGGGGGATATTGAAGTCTAAGCATATCATCAGCCAGCTGGAGGATAATCAGCAAGAATAATGCCACGGTAGACTGATGACAAGAGCAGCAACAGAAGAATAGTCTAGAAGCAATTAGTTAGTTGTTTTGTATATTCCTTTTCTCCACTACTCAGTGTAAATCCGTCAGATAATTAGTTAGGGATTGATTCCATTATTTTGTATATATATATATGTATCAGTTTCGGCATTGATGTAATTGAATCAATTCAATACAAAACCAATTTCAGCTTCCTCAGCTCTCAGTTCCTTTTTCATATCAAATTTAGTATTACAAATCTAATAAAGCTTGACACAACATCCAGCTCGCACAAAAAAAAAAAAAAAACTTTATTCGCATAGACGAAGAGCATCCTATGCTATGGGATTTCATTTGCCAAGTCATACTCATGATAAATTAGTACAATCATGTTATGTGTGTAGGGTTACAACACTCTAATCATTGTACAAATGGATTTTTCCAAATTAGTATAATGTTATTTGTACAATCAAGATGACAACTTTATTGACAACTGGTGTTTTGACAAAAAACTGTAGGCTCCAAAAATAACTTTTTTGTTAAAAGTGTCCAAAGTTCATTATTTCTCTTGATATTGGTCTACGTGCATGTTTAATACATGAATTATGATTCTTGTGCATTCTTTGTTGACGTCCTCCTATGTATACAAAATCTGGCCATTAATTGGAAAATTATTTTTAAAATCAATGTACACAAATCGTCAACTCACATAATGTCAAACTTGATGTACATGTAGCAAGATTATTAATACACAGTATTACACAAAAATATTGAATAGCATGTTAAATATAACTTTCTTGCCATCAACTGTAAAAATGTCTCTTTCAAATCTCATCTCTAGGCATTCATTTTGCTATGTATTTTCTTTGCATTTAAACAGAACAAAAAAGCTTCCCTATCTTTTAATTCATTAAGTCCATACGTATCCAATTGAAAGAAAAACAAAAAAAATACCAATAAATCTGCTGTTTCATATGATCAAAGACCATTTTAGAAAAAGTTGTGATTTCTTTGACGTTTCCAAATAACACAACTGCAACGCTAACCAACAAAATATTTCAATTAAACTGAATATGGCAAATAGCTAATCAATGAAACAGGATTCCAAATTTGGACTACACATGGCACATGCCCTCAATTAGGTGAAGATAATTAAATATTGTTCCAATTTTGTAGTGATTATTAAAAATTATCTTTTTTATTTTAGTCAATTTTTGTAATGGACCACAACCTCATATAAATGGGTTCTTAGCACTACACAGGGTGGATAACATTTTTCTATATTAAAAGAGCATGCAAAATTTAGCCCTTGTTTGGTACCTATTATTTTCAAAATACATTTTTCTATCTTATTTTCAGCAATATATTCTTCGACAAAATAATATTACATGCGAACTCAAAATTTTTACTTATTTTTGAACTACACATTTTTCAACCAAATACTATTTCAAAACGTATTTTGGGCAAAAAAGAGGCTCAAACAGACGCTAATCTCTTACAACAATAATAGAAAAGGTATATTCAATGAGTCCCAATTCCTAAACCATTTTGATTATATTAAACATCAGTGTATAGTAATTATTTATTTCTAGAATTATGCTATTTAAATCAACGATTATATTGTGACAATTTGTTATTTGAGACATTAACTTGTTATTTGAAGCAACGGAAGCAAACTGATATATAGAATGATTACTGTACTTGTTGACTATAAAAAGTATTACTCTTATTTCTATAGATGATTAAGATTTACTAAAGTTCCAGAATAATTATAATCCAAGTTTTAAACGAAGAAAAGTAAGATAATTACAATCCGCATATTGGGTTAAGACAACTCAGCTCAAATAATCACAAGTCAAATCCGGAATGCATTTTGGACTTAGCTTCATACCATTAAGATAATTGTTAAGGAATAAATTAAATTAAAATAAAAACATAGATCAATTTATAAAAGTTTGTGCTACTCCCTTAATAAAGTTTGACATTTAAAATGGAATCTCAAACTTTAATTTGATATCAGAGTTCATTATACTTCAATAAGCAGTTCGATCTGATTAAAACTTAAAAGTTGAGCACGCAAATTTCAAAATTGATATGTTCAAACAAACCACCATCTTATGGGGCATATTAAGATATAAACTTTCATATCGAATAAAAATGAAAACATGCTCTTACAAACATTCTCTGACTGTATATATCCAAACATTCTCTGACTTCAGTTTTTGTGGTCACTTCATGACCAAAACTTATCATCCCACGTGTTCCAAATCTATCATTGTTGAATCTACTAGCAGCTACAAGCAATAATTGTTTCACACAACACCACAATGGCAAAATAAGTTCAAATAACTGAAGCAAAAACCAGAAAATAAGAAGTAATTTTCATTTTTATTCCCGCTTTATAAGCAATCACAATTTTTACCATCATCAAATACGTGGAATCTCCTAGAGAATTGTTGTATACCAGATACACTAGCACAAAATTCAGGTGTTCTCACACAAGTGAAATGTTAGATTTTATAAAACTTTAAATCTCAGGAACTTGAAGCCTACTTATTTTATTATCAGAATCCTTCAATCCAATCACCAGAGAATTATTAAATGTGGAACATGTTGGAATTTTGTATTAGAAATTGGTTGTGACCAATTGAAATGATTTAAGTGGAAATTTCTTGTTTGGTGAATGAGAAATTAAACCAGACTTAAACTACTTAATACTTGAAATTATTGGAAAATTGTGTAGAATATTGTGGAATATTCTAGAGATAATGTAGATGAAAAGATGTGTCTTTTCATATGGAATATCATGACTTTTGGAGATCATGACTTTTGGTATGAGTAACTTCCAATAATTATGTATATTCAAGAGATGTGTCTCTTGGTATGATTGTGTCTTTTGACAAGCCTTTCCAACTATTATATATATTGGTTCCTCATATGTTTGGATCACAACAACAACAAGAAGAAACAAGAAACAATTCAATTGATAGTTTCATATCATTTCATATTTTGCTTTAGTTTTGCATAAAACACTTTGTAGAAGTGATTATTTCTTGCATCAAAATCATGGTTATGGTAGAGAGGGAACTCCGTTCGAGTTCGTTGGTCTAAGTCATTTGGAGTGCTCCTATGGCTTGACGTATTCGTTGTATCTTGGGAGATGATTGCCGAGAAACTGTTAGCACCGATGCGGGGCAAATTCATTTTAAGGACAAAGTGTCAAACACTTGCCTCGACCGATCGCATCACTTAATGACAAGCGTTTAAGATTGGAAAGTGATGAATCCATATTCATATATTGGAAGTCGGTAATCACTATTTTGTCTTCTCAAATCAGATTTCGGTAAATTGAATGATATTTCGATTTCATGGTATGTTCTTGATTGATATAATATGCACATTATCGGTGTAATATCTCCTACAATCTTAAGATGAATTTTGATGTGTGTGTTATAAGTGAAATTAATCAGAGGTTTTGGTTGCTTTATGCAAGTATTAAAAGGCTACGTGGTTGGCAATGTAAAATGACAGAATATGGCCTTTTAAATTTGTTTCAATTGCATGTTTCCATAACATAAAATAATTTTGCATTGGGGTAGTTAATTTCACGTCTATTCAGCAATTGGAATGAAGAATTTGTAATGGCAAATAGTGGTTGCTGGTGAAATATAATTAAATGCATATATTGATATAATCATTATGTCCTTTTCAATGGAATAATGAAAGATAAAAAAATGTCAATTGCCTGAGATTTTCCTGTCCGTTATATACATGAAGGGGTTCTTCCTTTATTACCCTAACCATTAAATCTATTTATATAAAGATGGAAATACAATGACCCTATTATTATAATGATTTTATGAATGGTTATAGGACAAGTTTCCTTGTCGGTTCATTTGAATAAAGTATGTGCATGACTTTTGAAAAATTCATAATTAATGGTTCTATGGTTGAGTAGTCATATATATATGGCTACAAGTGCATGTAGTTGCTTGGTGTGAAATCAAATTTTGTGCAGTAAAATTCTTGCAAGAATTTCTGATTGAATTATCATAATGGAAAGATACTAGTGATCAATTTCTAGTGTGGAAAATTGTGTTTATTCAGGTTATTCTCTATAACATGAATTGCTAAACATATAGGTATGGGATAAATCTAAAGTGTTAGATTTATGTGAAGAAAGTATATGAACTTTCATCACTATTCTTTTGATCGAAGTATAGTAAAATCAGTTGGTTGAAATTTCATATCTTGTTGAAATTATGCTAAATTTTTAATGGTGATAGCCTCGATTAAATCTATGAAATTAAATGAGATGATTTACGCAACACTATATGTGCATGAGAATATGACAAAATGCGATTTGTTGTAATTGTATTAAGTGGAAATCATTATTTGATAATGAGATTTAAGCCACTTACTTACTTGAAATTGGTAGAATAATATAAAATATTCTAGAATCGATTTAGATGGAAAGATCTGTCTTTTCATATGAAAAATCATGACCTTGGTATGATTAATTTCCAATTGGTGTATCTCTTCATAGAGATTTATTCGAAGAGGTGTGTCCCCTCGTTGGGTTGTGTCTTTTGAGAACACAACTATCGAACCAATGGATGATTCGTTCATTAAATTTGAACATGGTGATTAAGTATTATTTAACATGAAATAATACTATCTTGTGAAATGTCACAAATGTGATATGTTGGAGAAGTTGCAATTCTTGTCAATCAAGATGTTTAGTCTTCTTCATTGTTGAATTCGATTTCAATAGTGGAACCAAGTAAATTGGTATATGTTTTGAGAGTATTGTTGGTCTATGTGATGACCTTAATTTAATTTGGATAGTTGGATTGAAGTATACTATTTCAATTGAAATAAATTGTGGATTGACGACCACTATTTTGAAAGTACTTAAACTTTACGAAGCATTTGATATGGACATTATCTATTCGATAAATGAATTGAACTAAGAAAGAGTTGATGAACTCTAAGTTCAAGTGTAACCCAAAAATGTGGGGGTTAACATCAATGCTTGCAAACTTATATGAAAAGTTCAAGATTTGTGAATTCAACATTACTAGTTGCACATACATTCCTAATTGAGGAATTGTGGGGGTAACTTATGTTAAAAGTTACGATTTTCTATACCTTATAATCATAAAAATATATCTATGAAGGTGAAAGGTAGAAAACCCTTATATTAATTATAAGGAAATTATACACTAAGTCTAAAGTGGATGAAATGGGATAAAAGCCAATTACGGCGTTTGTTTGGATATGCAAGATCAATTGGAATATTTGAAGAATATTTATAAAATTGAAATGCATTGTAATATTTCAATAATGATATTGAATACCCATGTTTTTTAAATCCACTAGTAAAAGTGATTGACTAGTATAGTGTGTGATAGAAATCCATTGTTGTTTGAAATTTATAAAACTTTAGATAAAGTTAGTTAGAAGCATTAGCTTCATGAGAGGATTTCTTGGTGGTAACATGTTGTATCTATTAAATGAATCAATCGGTTGGCTAGCTATATTTAATAAGATACTAAGTCACATGTAATGGTAAGTCTAGACATATATGTTGTAGGCAAATACCACAAGCAGTCGATCTCAATGGTGTAAACTCGTGGTACATTTAAGAGATTTACCAAGAGATCAAAAATACTGCATATCGAGGGGAATGAGATTAAAGCCTACAGTGTAAGAGTCTTTATAATGGTAACCCTACCTTGTTGACTGGAGATCTCAAGATCTTGGTTTAAAGGGACAACTAAGTTATGAAGATTCCATGAAGCACTGAGGAAATTATTCCTACTCATTCCTTTGATAATTAAAGTGCTTTCTGCTAAATGATTGAAGGTTAAGATATTCTTTTAATGATTCCTATAGCTTGATTCAGTCAAGTGGAGTATGGCATAATATTCTTAATAGGACTTCAATGAGAATTGTTCGAGGCTAAAATTCTCTAAACACTTATGAAACCAGAGTGATCCATGGCCAAAATGGACACAACCGTGAGAACCATGAACTGTTTAGGGAAGATATTGTGTGAGTACTGTTATCTTGACTTACACCAACGGCTGAATGGTTCAAGACATCACGTTCACCAATTAGCCAGTAAGTCCGATAATATTTCACTAAGGGAGGTTCAAGGCCAGAAGCTACCTTCTCTGATGCAGTGCTTTTTCCACCTTCTCTCTACTAGTGTATGCATAGTCATTTGCATTAATTTTCATTCATGTGGGGGATTGTTAGAATTTTGTATTGGAAATTGGTTGTGACCAATTGAAATGATTTAAGTGAAAATTCCTTGTTTGGTGAATGAGAAATTAAACCAAACTTAAACCACTTAATACTTGAAATTATTGGAAAATTGTGTAGAATATTGTGGAATATTCTAGAGATGATGTAGATGAAAATATGTGTCTTTTCATATGGAATATCATGACCTTTGGAGATCATGACTTTTGGTATGAGTAACTTCCAATAATTATGTATATTCAAGAGATGTGTCTCTTGGTATGATTGTGTCTTTTGACAAGCCTTTCCAACTACTATATATATGGATTCCCCATATGTTTGGATCACAACAACAACAAGAAGAAACAAGAAACAATTCAATTGATAGTTTCATATCATTTCATGTTTTGCTTTAGTTTTGCATAAAACACTTTATAGAAGTGATTATTTCTTTCATCAAAATCATGGTTATGGTAGAGAGGGAACTCCATTCGAATTCGTTGGTCTAAGTCATTTGGAGTGCTCCTATGGTTTGACGTGGTCGTTGTATCTTGGGAGATGATTGCCGAGAAACCGTTAGCACCGATGCAGGGCAAATTCATCTTAAGGACAAAGTGTCAAACACTTGCCTCGACCGATCGCATCACTTAATGACACGCGTTCAAGATTGGAAAGTGATGAATCCGTATTCATATATTGGAAGTAGGTAATCACTATTTTGTCTTCTCAAATCAGTTTTCGGTAAATCGAATGATATTTCGATTTCACGGTATGTTCTTGATTAATATAATATGCACATTATCGGTATAATATCTCCTACAGAACATACCTTAATTTATTGGGAATTATTTTTAATTAATGGATCTTGATTCTGAATCTTAAATCTTGAAGATCAACTGCAATCTTTTCTTATTTGATTTCTTAATCTTTATTCTTGAATGTTGCCTCTTTTAATACTTAAATTTTTGTTCTTGACTTTGGTTTCTTACTTCATAATGTTGATTGCTTCAAAACCTTATTCTTGATTATGGGTTATGGATATTTATCTTTAATATGTTTTCTCTTATATTCTTGCATTTATGGAGTTATACAAATAATGAGACACATATAAATTGGAGACCATAACCCTATTTATATCTTCATATATTTTCGGTCAATCATCAAATATAATCTTAATGGATATGATTTCTACACATATTTAGGTCCATACTTTATTTAGATGCTAAATGTCCCATAATTTTAATTCTTTATTAAATCACTTTAATTTTATGAAAAATGGTACCGCAAATGTCTCTTTCAAATTCAAATAATAAGCGGTCTTTAATGATAACTTAAAAGTCCATATAGCCTCAACTTTAACTGATTTTCCATTACCTACATAAATGAATTTTTCAGCATCAATTGATTTTCGATTGTTCAGGCAACCCACATAGACACACTTATGTGAGTAGTGGCACCAAAATATATTCATCAAGTGTGACTAGGTACTGAAATTAAATTAACCTTAGAACAAACTAAAGTGATAAATGTAATTTTTTTTTTTTTACACGTCTAACATGGTATTTAGTACAGTCTCCATTTATATATACAAGATTTTAACAAAAGTAATAGTAAAATGATTTATCATTTTTTAGGCTTTTACTTTTTCTTTTCAGTTGAACCAGATTCAGCTTCTTTATCATTTAACTTGTCCTTAGAAGTAATTGTCAAGTGAGTACTTCCATTTCTCTCTTACTTTAGACTTTCTCTATCTTGCACACAATATGAAATGAGTTTATCAAGAGTCTACTTCCCTTTTTAACAATTGTAACTAACTTTAAATTGATTGAATTGTGCAAGAATATAAATCAAAATCAAATGAACGAGCAAATCATTAGATAGCTCAAGTTTTAATGCATTTAGTTTTGAAGTAAGATGAGACATCTCCGTGATATTTTCCCTGAATATTACTGGAATTTCGATTATAAGACTTATGCAGTTTAAATTATCCCATTTTCATTGGTGGAACTTTTATCCGTAAGAGTAGTAGGTTGTCAGGTCCTTAACGCAAGGTCTAGATCTGTGTAACTAAAAACAATAAAAATATTTTCTTTCAAGACCTTAAAATTTGGTTCAAGTACGGAAATTGAATTGATGTTGACAGATATTATAAAAGTTGATGGATTAATTGGATAAAGAACTTAAACTTAATTAACATGTTTACATGTGAATCTATATTGAGCAATCAATAAATTCAAATAATGATGGGCCCCATCAAAAGAGATCAGACATAACATTGACATTTAGTCATTGGACAAAAATATCAATTCGTAAGTAGTACTCTTGATATAATAATCAAATACTAACAATAAATCATGTAAAAAATTAACCGACTCAATGCTCGCATAAAAAAATTTATAATAGTCACATATTTGTTATCACGTGTATGCTATAGCGACCGAGAAAATAAAATAAAATCTCGTGTCTCATTTTAAAATAATCTTTCTTATATAAATTAGAAAATAATTTGGATTATGTTATTTCGTCGCTACGACACTTCCTAAGAGTTCAAATTAAAATTTGGGTCACGATATTAAATTTGCACGTACTTGTCTTTTAAGGTGTCGAATTTCTTTTAAATGTTTGGGATGACATATTTATTCAGACACGAGTTTTAATTTTTCTCATTCCTCAATGTGACTTTTCTTTTTCTCCACTAGGCATTTCAATTTGAATTGGTAATAACCACTAAGTGTCATAACTATTTAATCATTTAAAACCCATAATGTTTTTAAAAAAAAAAAAAAACTGTTATTTAAATGAAAGTAACATGCACGCCACTTATTCCACCATTTATACCCATTAGGCATTTCATTCAAGTTTTAATACCCACTAATCAAAACCATTATGATAATTATGAGGAAAAACTCTCCATTTCAATTGAAAAGTAACCTGCACATTAATCATGAATCCACCATTTATATGCCTAAATAATATTCCACTTTCATTTGTTTTTACTTACATTTTTGATTACTGCTAATTGTAACAACTACATTCTACAATCCCTAAATCCATATTTTCTCTCCCAAACTAAAATTCTTTTACATAAAATCATTTCGCCTTTTCCCCATAGATTTAAGGCACCTTGAATTTGAAATTTTTTTGAAGGAAAGGTTAAGAGTATGCTGCATTTTAATACATATTGAACGTCAAAGGATATTCAAACTCCAACTGTTTAAGGTAAGGATATTTACAACACTTTTGTAAGTAGATTAGAATTATTTGTTTTCGGTTTGCATTAATGTGTTATTGTGTTACTCATGAGAGAATGGAAGCACCACGTGGATGGTTCAAATATGAGAAGAAGAGATAAATTTTGATTCATGAAAAGAAGTTGTTAAAGCCTCCTAAAATTAAACGGACTGCCTGATCACCTGTTTGCTTTATAATTGACGGTGATACAAATAACCAAGTTTGCATTTCTAGAAAACATTTTTTATCTATTTAATTAAGTGTTTCCTCCTGAGTATTACTTGTGATACTTGCTCCTACAAAATTTACAAGTTAATTGAAGGCATGTCAAGCATTTGGCATGGTGGCAAGTGCTTGGCGATTTGAAATTTTAGTAAAATCTCCATTCGTATAAATCTTTTATGAATCTTTAGATGACACTTTTAAAATGTTTAATTTTCTATTTTCGCCTAGTTTTACATACATTTCATGTCAACTATGACTTAGAAACGTTGGAATGACTATGCATGAAAGTTTTTTATTACTGGATTGAATTTTAGATTCCGTCCTTCTATTTGAAAGTGGTAAAACTTGGACTACGGTATATGTTTTAGAGTGAAATCAGTGGGGTTTCAAAGGTCTATGAGTCTTCTAATGGTAATCTTTGGAATTTCCCTAAAACATTATCTAGAGAAAAAGTTATGTCCATTTTGATATACTAAGTCGAGTCAGTTTAGAATTTTTTGTCCAGCATAGTCGAACAATATTTTCATATTTCAAACATTATCAACGAGACCCCAATTTTTTATATGATGCACGTATATGAATGTTATAGTCCCTATTAAAATTTCATAATTTTTCGTCAATGTTCAAATTTTTTCTTATTTACAATTTATTTTGGTTAGCAATAAAGAGGTCAAACAAAGAGCATTTTTTTTAACGCTTCGAGTTCCCAGAATTTGGGGCCTTACATATGCAAATAATTTGGTCAAATATTGATCTTCCTTTGGGTCGATCAATGCTCGTATGAATTACGTACACACAACCATCCTAATATTTCAAATAAATTAATTTAGACATGGGGGTTACTTTGGTGTCATGTTGTTTCTATTAATCTATTTTAGAAAATTAATAATCCGAAAGAAATTTTTGTACCAAAATCTGAATTTGATTGCTTCTAAGAAAGAAATTGAATGGCAATACAGCACCGCAACGCCCGGAAATGGCCGCTGCAGCGCCTTGCAATTGTAGCCAGCGACAACTCACCTAAAATTCTTGATTTTCATGTAATTAAAAAGAGTAATGATATTCATCCTCAGTGGGGTTGTAATTTCAGTTTAGGTGACGTTAATGTGACATTAAATAATATGTGAAATTAAATAAATCATTTGATTTTGCATTTCATTTAGCCTATCATTTAGAGCTACATAAACTGGAATTACAGCCAATTTAGGGATAAATAGCATTGCTCAATTGAAAAATCAATTGTTCACGCCATCCAAAAATAAGCCACCACTTTCTCATGTATTATTTAAATCTTGATCCACGTATATATTTTGATATTGTGTGTGTAAATCACTTTTGGGATACATTTGTCTTGGAATTTGTATTAGGATGATGAAAATAATACAAAATGATACTGACATGCATGATAGGTTTTCTTAATCTGTTCTAGGTTCTGAAAGAAACGAAAATATTCACGACTAAATCATGCCCAACGTGCCGTCGATCGAGACCAATCGACGCCCTTTACACCGAATAATTTTAACTGAAAGTGCTTGATCAAAAAAAATTTCAAATTAAAAATTCCCAAAAACAATTTTTCGAAATTTAAGGCCAAATTTCGCAATTGAAGAATTCAAAATATGAATTTCATCCCTGAAGTTTTTTCTCGATTCTCAATAGTTTAACATGGAGTTAACATTGATACTAGTTGTTTGATTTTATTAAAATTTTCAATTTCATGAACTTGAAAACCTAATTACTTTATTGACAAAATTCCCTAGTCAAATCAACAAGACAATTATTATATGCAGAACATACTTTAATTTATTTGAGATTATTCTTTATTACTGGATCATGGTTCCGGATCTTGAATCTTGATGATCAACTGCAAGCTTTTCATGTTTGATTTCTTAATCTTTAATCTTGAATACGGCCTCATTTGATGTTTGAATTCTTGTTCTTGACTTTGACTTCTTATTTCATATTATTGATTTCTTCAATATGTTCTTCTCGATTCTTAATCTTGGATTTGGGTTTAGGATTGTCTCATCTTATTACCCCCACATCATTCCCTTCCACTTCAGAACAATTCGACTGTGAATTGTGATCGGGATACAAAGGCTCACCGGAGAAAAACACGTTGGCTAAATTTGTAATAGATAGGAAATCGTTCCTTTCTGCTTTAGATGCTTTCTATACCCTCAATGTTGGTGCAACCGTAATCCTTACACTGAAACTTATAGGTATTCTCTATACCTTTATGTATGGCGTCCACATCAATCAGCCACGATCCACCCAATATAATATAATATCCATCTATCTCAACATCCCAAAAAAACTTCTTATTTGTGATAGGTCCCCATTAACAAAAGTACCTTACAAATGTGAGACACCTAAATAGATGGATCCTTAATCCAACCTAGAGATGACAACGGGGCGAGTAGGGTCCTTGCCCTGTTACCCATTTAAGGCGATGCGGGACGAGGCCCTTGCCCCGTTTACTACCCAATTTAAATTTTTTTAAATTGTTTTTTTGATAATTCATTTTATTGTCCACATTCATTAGACTAAGAAAATGATATATTTTTTAATCTTTACTTTTTTTTAAAAGTTAAATTTTTCAAATATATTTGGTAAACTAAGGCTTTTATTGTTTGTCATAATTTTTAAATAATTTTAGTTGTCATTTTCTTTTAGAACTAATGAAATTTCGTGAAACATTTCATTTAAAGTATTGAATTCTAAAAAAAATTAAACGGGGGCGGGGCACCCGTTATCGTCCCCGCCCCAGGGCAAAATTCTCCGCCACATCCTCGACCCGAATACCCGATTAAGGGTGTTTCGAGTTTTTTTTTGTCATCCCTAATCTAACCAATTTGATAAGGAGCTGAATGTGATTCGGTCGGCAGCTTCAAATGATCCACCAGCTTCTTAGAGATCAGATTCACACAACCACAACTATCTATGATCAAACTGCAAGCAACGTCACTAACTTGACACTTGGTCTGAAACAACTTCCTACCTTGAGTCAACTCTTCCTGCTTGGACGAGCATAAGATTTTCTGCACAATATATATAAAATCTTCTTGTTCTTTTCCACAAACTTCATCATTGCATTCATCCTCTTCCTTATCTCTGACATATTGATGATCATCGTCTAAACTCCCATTGAAGAAAGGAATCTTCACTTTATTTTGTAACCATCATATTCATTATGACTACCATGATAATGAACTGGGGCCGCATTTCTAAGGATAGCAACTTGAACAAAGTTGATGGGTGCTTGTTGCCTGGGATTACCACCTCCAAGTTTCAAGGCCACCAGTACGTCCTTGAGTAGATTGTCGAATTCTTGTAGATGATTGCCTTTTCTTGCAGATTAGTCTTAATTGTCTGAAATCTCGCTTCGAAAGCGTTACTTTGAGCGTTTGTCGCATGAAGGAAATTTGAGACCCCCGACGCAAGATTAAAATGTGAATAATAATAAAAGGTTTTTGTTTATAACACACGAACGAGTGTTTGGTCAAATTTTGCTCGAACATGCGTAAGAATTTTTAGAATCCACCAACTAACGGGAACAAACTGAAATATTATTAATCAAAAAACGAATGTTGTGTTTTCAAAATCTTGACACATATTTATAGACTCAAAACAAGTTCTAATCATATTGAGAAATTAATTCTATAGACAAATTCAAATAGGACTAAAAAAATTGTAAAAATGAAGAAATTACCCTTAAATTGACTCAAAATCTAAAATGGATCCTTAAACGATGAAATTTGACCCCCGAAACTTTGACAACGTTGTCTGGAAAAAAAATGTATAGAATCGAAAAATGATTCTGGATTTTATTCACGAACGAAATTCAACAATCAAGTAGAAAATTTTGTGCATTTTCATAGTTCCTTCGTATTTCCTCTCTTTTCTAATTAGTTTATGATTTTCTCTTCTAACTAATCAGCATCATAGTGTGTCAAAAATTTGAAAAATAAATAAAAATAGAGCACATAACGTTGCATCATCCAACTCGTAAACTCATGTGTGAGTCCAGACACGATGTTGCCAGATACGTGTTGTATACATACTCCACTCTGGGAGTGTCCACGACTTAGGATGAGATGAGAGAACTTTGCATCCCATATCAGTAAATGACTTACCAACGCATTTCTGGAGATGATATTACTTTAATCGTAAAAAAGATTTTCATACGAGTTTTCCAAATTCGTGTGAAATTTATTAGAATCTCACATTGTTTGAAAAAATATAAATGATCCACTTAATAATGTGAGGGCAATCCTCCCCTAATAAGCCGGTTTTATTATGTGGAATTAGGTTCAATATTCCTAACATGGTATCAGAGATAGGCCCAATTATGCAATGTTGGGTGCCACCCAATATCGATTTGTTCACAGCTGTTTGGCATGGTCCACGCTGTGCGTAAGGGGGCGTATTAGAATCTCATATTGCTTGGGAAAATATAAATGATCAACTTAATAAGGTGAGGGCAATTCTCTCCTTATAAGCCGGTTTTATTAGGTGGAGTTAGGCTCAATTCAATATTCCTAACAAAATTCAAATTTTCATTTTGTATTTTTTTATTT
Source organism: Fraxinus americana (assembly GCA_035079005.1). Classification (NCBI taxonomy): domain Eukaryota; kingdom Viridiplantae; phylum Streptophyta; class Magnoliopsida; order Lamiales; family Oleaceae; genus Fraxinus; species Fraxinus americana. The sequence continues at coordinate 20,991,031 of CM068715.1, read as the reverse complement.
ATTTCTTCCAGATAAAATAATGTAGTTGCAAAACATCTTTTATTTTCTAATTTTACTGTAGAAATAATATTAACATATAAATGATAAATAACATCGCTTCAAAGGACATTAGATCCTAAGTAAAATTTTTCTAAACGTTATTGGTATTCTTATGGTTTTCTCTAAAATTTGGTTAAGATTCCCCTTTTATATAGAAAAATGATGCAAGTACAGGAAGAAAATGAAAGATTTTTTCCAGGATTTTGAATTTCTCTCACATGAGGAGGTGGTGCCCTCAAGCATTAAATATTGTTAAAAACAACGGGATCCACGTGTTGTGTGTATTATGTACATTTTCTGTGAAAAATTCCCTGTACCCATAGCATCATTCTTTTATATATGAGATGGCTACCCGCTACTCCAACCACTCAAAACTCAACCTACTACAAGGCTTCCATCGAAATAAGCCATGACCATTTTATAACCGCCACAATCAGCTCCTTTTTTTATATGTTAATGAGCCAATCTTCTTTGAACTCTAGGCGTCATATATACACAGCTCAATTGTTTCTCAAAACATCACCAACGAATGAATAGTTAGTTCATTATGTTCTAAATTCCACATTTCCGTACGATTTTTATTTATTTATTTTGAATAATTTACGAGATAAGGTCCATTTTTGTAGTTATTTGTTAATGTTATGGTTCTTCAAGCTCATGAGACTCATGGATCATAAGCTAGAACTTTGGAAGAGTACTTCAGATTCTAAAGATTTTAGCATAAGCCAAAGTAGAACGAAATACTGTGTGCCCTTTTAGTTAAAGTATTGCTATTTAGAACTATTGGTGTTTAACATCAGTCTAGGTGGCAACACTAGTGGCATTAAATTGTAGGTTCCATTGAATGAATCACATAATTATTACAATATAGATTGGTGTTCTAACATCATTGGTGTTAAATAGCATTATTCTTTTAGTTATAATGGGAATACTAATGATATTGAAATCAAAATCACGTCCAAAACATTGTTTGTATTGGTATTTATATTCAAATTAGAGAGGGAGGAGCTATGAACAGATCGTAAAATGAACATATATTAGCATATTGAGTTGACACTACACGAAGAAAAGTAAAATGAACAAGGACTTGCACGGTTAGAAATATCTAGTAGACCTAAAGAAACTCTCGTTTCCAAAAAAAAAAAATCTAACTCCATAAAACATGTTAGAATAGGGAGAAGTTCATTGAAATTATCATCACGTGATATGGTGATACAATCTTAATATTTCTATAGATGTAGCACTGGTTGAACGTAACGTCAAAACGATTCATGTAGCTCATATTTATTGCAAATAAAGCTCACATTGGCATTTTCTTTTATGTCATCAATCTTTTGTCTCATACTATTGAAGGAAAGAAATCTCTGCATTGTTATAGAAGGAAATAAACATTTGCATTAATTTGTATTGATTCCTTGATTATTGTTACCTTATTGTTGTTGCCCTATTTTGAGTGTGGAAGACTAGAATTGGGGAAATTGGAAGTATATATGTAACACTCTTGTATTGATACACACACACAGAAAATCAACAAAACTTTTTCTTCTTCCATATCCAAATTTCACATGGTATTAGAGCTTCAATGGTTCTCAAAAATAATTCCTGCTGCAACTATAGAAGATGAAAGTTCGAAATCCACTGCAACTATGGGAGATGAAACTTCGAAATCTGAGATGACAATCAATTAATGGAATCCACTCACTTTACATCATTCCGATCATCTTGATTCGGTTCTCATCTCCAAAATACTCGAAGTAGTCGATTATGGACAATGGAGCCACGCAATGCGAATAACTCTAAGTTCCAAGAACAAAATTAACTTTATCAACGGGACTAGGCACCACCAAAAACTGATGACAAGTTTTTTGATATGGGAACGTTGCAATGGCATGGTATTTTATTGGATCCTCAACTCTGTACAACTTGATATTGCCACAGTATCATCTATGTCGAATCTGCGGTTGATGTGTGGAATGATCTACACAACAGATTTTTACAAGTGAACGACACCCGTATCTGTCAAATTAACCAGAGATTCTGGAACACCGACATGGACATTAATCTGTGTCAATTTACTACACCAAGATGAAGGCCCTTTGGGATGAATTAGCCACATCATGAACTGTGGGGGTCTCAAAGGTTTCACTGAATGAAAAGAAAAGGAGAGGGTCATGCAGTTCCTTATGGGGTTAAACAACTATTTTTCTATTATTCGTGGTTCCATACTCATGATGAATCCTCTCCCCATTACTCAGAAAGTTCATTTCCTTATTTTGCAACATGAGAGACAACAAACCGAAGTGGTAGCTAACTGAGAAATTACTGGACAACACAACGTCAATTATACTAAGTGGAAAATGTAGAATCGGTTGACCGATCGCCCCGGTCGATCGATTGGTCTTCCAGAAGACCGTCATTGCTCCCATTGTGACATGAACGACCATATTGTTGATTGTTGTTTCTTTCTTCATGGATTTTCTCCTGAACACAGATATCATGGCAAAAAAATCAAGCCAAAAGGAAAGAAATCCACCAATTCTCTAGCCGTTTCCAATGCAGAGCAGACTGAAACCAAATAACTCACGGGGAAAGAGTATGATCAAATCATGGCCCTCATTCACAAAGAGACCAATAATACCAAATCTTTTATCAATACTAGTGGAGGCATGTGCGTTGCACATGTAGTGGGCGATGCATTGTAAGTAATAATGTTGTCATTTGGTTATGTGGTATTTCAATGAATAATGAAACATGTTTGAAGGAAGGATGATTACATTGGACGTGTTTACAAGTACTTACATTGAAGCAAAAAAAGAGATTTTACATGTCATACTTGGATACATGAATTTTAACATGTTAATATGTAAAATGAACAAAATCTAGTATGACAAATAAAGCTACTGGGAGTTAGCTGGTGGACTATGGCTCTAAGCATGCAAAAGAGATGCAAAATATCCATGCATGCATCAAGTACGTGGACAGTAAAAAGTCTGACTGACAAGATTTTGGAGTCAACTTGGAGCACGCTAAAGGAAGAAAAAGGGATCAAACTACAGCAATCAAATAAAAAGGAAAAATGAAAATAAACTACTCCATAAAACCATGAAAAATGGGAAACCTGATCAGAAAAAGATTAACATTTTTTTTTGTTGGGACTACCAAGAAGTTCTTGATCTCTTTGAGGCAGCGGTAGATGGATTAATCTATGGAACAGCAAATGAATTGTCTTCACTACTTCTCTGCTGGATTTGATGTTTGATATTTCCTTCGACTCCTTTAATCCATCTGGTGTCCCAAATGCCATGTTTAAAGTTGGATATGACTGAATTTGTGGTGGATAATACGAAGGATGAGGGGCTTGAGGGGCCCCAAATCCCATATTTTCTTGGGAAAAAGCACTTAGCTGATTGCTCTCAAGATCGGTATTCAAAAATGACAACACATCATTTTCTGTAGTCTACAATTTGATCAAATAGAATGAAATTCAGATCAATAAAAGAACCCCATTAAAATTTCAACATATGGAATTGATTGGTGTAAAAGTTTTTACAACAATGATAACCTTAAAGAAACCAGGTGAAGAAGAATCAAGGAAGTCTTCAACATGCCACCCTGAAAGTGTATCTAAATATTCTGATATGTTACTTGTGGAACAATTTATAAGTTGAATATTTCCACCAGTTTCGACATTGGTCTCCTACGGCGGAGGCGATCCGGCGTCGCTTCCAATCCGGCGTCGCTTCCAATAACTTAAGTTGTAGTCTTTGCAGTGAAAGGTGGTGGATTGGTGGGGGTTTTTGAAATAGAAGAAGAAACTGAAACGGAAACACGCTTATTTAATGAAATATGGGACTGGATATTTGGAATAGAATCTGAAACAATAGTTAAAGAGGATTTAGTTGATGTTGAAGATGAAGATGAAGAATAAAGAGCAGAGGTTGAAGAAAGCTTTACACCAGCGAGAAGAAATCTATAGTGCTTTTGAGTGTGTTCCTTTGCTTTGTGTATTGGAATATCACAATCTCTGCATAGAATTGCTATATCTTGTTGACAAAACAAGAAGGGAAAATAGATTTATGGATGGAATCAAATATGCAATATTTACAAACAAAAGTGGAGACAATTAAGAATTTAATCACTATAAAACAAAATGGCGTTGAAATTGAGAACTCACAGGCAGGTCATACACAGATTAAAGTTTTAAAATTATAGTTTATACTCACAATTCGTGATGATTTGTGACTAACAGACTATAATAAATTAACATTTAGCACTTGATCAATTTTTAAACAAATGCTCAGAATGCTTATTAACGTGGCTTATAGATTGTACATTATGATTGAAACATACTTGTTCATACCAGACAATATTACATGATGTCATAGAGATTCTGCAAACCGGAATTTTCATAGAAGACCATTGAGCTCTGCAGACAAAGTATTACTCCATAGATTTTGTAATTTTTTAAATAATTGCAAAATGCAGAAATTGACAAACAAAATTCTACCTGCCTAGGAAAATTGGCTGATCTAAAGTATAACAGACATTCAAATGGAGGTCCGTCTCTTCCAACTCTACGATTCTCCTGCAATGAGAGACATTACAGAAAGAAAGACTGTAGTAAAAGGGTAATCTTATCGCAGGGGGCAAGAACCTGATAATACGTTTCCGTTGAGTTACTTAAGCTGTGATGGATAATTGATAGTGGTGCCACCAACCATGTATCTAAGAATCCGCCAATTGCCAATAAATTTACATTTGAACATAACACTGTACAATACTAAATGGAGGACATGCTAAAATTAAATCCATCGGGTCCATTTCAAAGTCAATTTGCTTTCAATTAGCAAACTCACACAATCCTTAGATTATAATGTGACATTTTATTCTGATTTTTGTGTTGTGCAGAATTTAACTACAAATAAGATGATTGGGCTGGGCCGACGTAATAGTCTCTGCTATCTCACGCCAAATCAGAGTCTACATCTATTCAACACCATCCACAACACATCCGAAATTTGGCATAGGCACCTTGAGTATCATTCTATCACCGCCCCCCCCCCCCCCCCTCTTCAATTATTATCCAAAACCAGTATAGAAGTTTCTTTTAATTTCAATAATATTTGTGTTGCTTGTCATTTAGAAAAACAATCCCGATTACCATTTTTCATTAGTATTATTTCCAGTCAAGAACCTTCATAAAATTTACTCTTATTTTGGAGCTCGTTATTTCTTGATAATTATAGATGATTATTTTCGCTATACTTGGGTCCATCTCATGCGTCATAAATCCGAAACTCGAGCTATCATTAAAAATTTATTTGCTTGGGGTAGAACTAGGAACGGATCCAGGATTTGCCACTAACCTACAACCCACTCATAAATACAATGCTTGTGCGCGGAGTTGTGTATTTCGTGGGTATCCTCCAAGACAAAAAGTATACGTTGTCGATGATTTCGCTGAAAAGAAACTTCTCACTTCATAAGATGTCATATTCCATTAAGACATATTTTCATACTCATCATTTCTCATAATGACTAACATGACACACCAAACTAGCCACAAACCATAAACATAGACATAGAGGAATCCTTAACCACCTCACCCATACAAAACATGGACATCCAACACATACAGCCTCAGAATAACCTTCCTCAATCCAAACCAGCCTCATTGTCTAAAGCAGAACCAAACAGTCGATCAAATAGTCCTCATTGGTTGACCGGACCCTCGACCGAGGGAGATACTTCACTTAAAGTGATTTGATTTTTTCATACCAAACCAAACCGCGTCAAACTCTAAATCAACCATACAAAACATTATTTTTCAATTTGGTTAACTAGAATTTATGTTTTCCCTACAAAATTTATTTGAGAGGAAAATGTTCTTATTTGTGGAAAAAAAACTTTTGCATGTGAAAAAATTTTATAGCTACATTTGTAGAGCAAACATCGAGGGAATAGGTAAAAAACAACAAATTTTTAAAATTTGTGGACTAAATTTTTTCCCTACAAACCCTTTGGAGAGAGATACAATATGTCACATAAGTTTTCTCCCAATAAAATCAATCGTCTGCTAAAGTTATTTATGCACACACTTTTTCCTACAAATTATGTTGTGGGCTAAATCTTACTTTCCCCTGCAAATAAATGTGTGAAAAGAATATTTGTGGAGTAAGATACACACATTTTTTCCCAACAATTAAAAATTTGTAAAAACTTAGTACAAATTACTTTGTAAGCTAAACCCTATTTTTTTCTACAAATGATTTTTTGTAGGGAAAACATATTTATAGGTTATTCTTTATCTCAACAATTAAAGAATTTATAGGGAGAAGTTAAATTATTTTTATATATTTTATTTATGATTTATATTGTATTAATTTTTCTAACCTTATTCAAAATAATATAAAGATACAAAAGAAAAATTAAGTCCAGTGTCAATCAGTGTAACAGTAATGTAACATTAAATCCAAAAAATTGCACCATAACACAAATAACAATCATGCATTGTGTATGGTTACATCTGATGATGATGATGATGATGATAATAAACATGCTTTGTATCTATTATTATGTACCCAAAAAAACATAATTTTTCATCCTTATGAATTAGATATGTAACTCATCCTCATCATAGTCATTCTCTTCGTCCTCAATAGTATCATCTTCCTCATTAGATTATTCTCCATGCTGGCCATGACAGCAGTATGCAGAGCAGCGTGGGCATGCTGGGCGTCTTGAGTTGTCGGGTCTGCTCCGGCAGCTAGCAGAATCCTTACCAGTTCTCTGCCCTCTACATATTTATTCAAACATCAGAAAAGGTAAATTCCAGAACTCAACTTTCAAGGTAAAAGACTAGCACTGTGTATTCATTCATGGTAAACCTATTAGCACCAGATAACTATTATGACACTACTATAAATAAAAAACCAAAAGTTTACCAGTTTCATGATCTTTCCTCAAGGCAGCTCCCATGCATAATGCTGTTCCTACAGAACATGGAATATCAATAGCATTGGCAATCTCTTCTGTAGATGCAATTTCGGCCAATCTTTTGACAACAGCTACATTCCATGTTGTGATGCACAAGTGAAGTGGTCTGTAAAATAAAGAGGATTTGTTACGAGTCAATCAATAGAGAAGACTCACAAAATAACATGTTGGACATCTTGTACAATAAAAAGGTACAAGACATGTATCTACCTGGCAACCACATCACTAAATGTGACTGTTGTCGTCGTCTTATTTGGTTCAAATAAAGAGATGTGCTCTATGAATTACTATTATATCTTTTCTCACAAATCATGTTAATGAGCTTGTCTTCCAAAGTTTTCCAATCTTTGAGCCTTTTAAAATGAAATAACTACCAAATTTGACATGCATTGCTAATTTTTTGTACAGTGAGATGCTTGATCGATAGGAATTTAAAATATAACAGAAACATGATTATGAAATAGATAGTCATAAAATACATAGCTAATTTCTGTTAATCCATAAAATACAGAGGAGCTATAAATCTACATAATTATGAAATAGATAGTCATACAAATAATAGGAACTACTCTTACTAGTATTCATCATTAAGGCCACAAAATTTCGCCTGACCAGCTATGTCCCAGCAATAAAACCTGATCTGCCCATAGTTCGGGAAGAAATCCAGTGGATGTATTTCCACACTAATATGATACACAAGGGACAACCAGAATAAACACAAACTGATTTGGCTTTGCGCCTACCTTTTGCATCAAGCTTCAGTTGTGACCTCAGTGATGTGATTTGACTAAATGGATTATACTACTTTACACGTTATATATAATTTGATAAGAGAAATGCTACACTTACACACTTGGTTGTGTACCAGGGTCACACATGTGAGAGAGTTGTGTACCAAGTGTGTACAAGTAGCAAATTTGATATGATAAACAAGGGACTACCACTTCCAAAAATAAAGGATCCCTGATGATAGCACCAGTCCATATAAGTTAAAGTTCAATTACGTTAACTGAGCGTACTTAGATTCTCTATGTGATCCCTATCACTAGTTTCTCTATGTAACCCCTGCCACCACTTGCTCTTTCACATTCACTACCTTTTTGAATTCCAGAAGTGTATTATGCAAGAAGGATAAATAAATGAAATTTCAGACTTAAATCCAACATTTCATACAGCAATGATTATTGATTCAGTCCTAAAAAGAAAAGAACCTGTAAAAATTCTAGTTTGGGCTCTGTTTCCCTGAATCAACATTAAAGTTTTTCTACCTAATATATAGAAATTCCAATAATTTTATATCAGTTATTCATCACTAAACTTCAATCTATCTGAAAAGAGTGAATATGTAAAAGTCAAGACTCATCCAAAGCCAAAAATAGCTTAATTAGAAATCGGACTTACCCATACAAAGACTAACTTCATTTTCATTTTAGAACCAATATCACTTCTATACATTTATAATAGTGATCATATTACAGATATATTGAACACACTACACAAGAAAAAAAAGAAAACCAAAATCATAGTAAGTAAATGTCATTTACTCTATAGTACCGGACCATATCTCTACTTCAAATCGTTCAAAGCAAAAATGTAGAAACTCAGTACAGAAGGGCCTCTTGAAAACTCTGTTGAAATTAGAAATTTAACACAAATTAATAGAAAATATTTGCATAAACAGGGGGGAAAAATTTTTACCCGCAAAACTGTCATTACACACATCAGGGTTTAATCGTTGAATCATTTTCCAATGCTTCATGTGCACCCAGTTGTCCACCAAGACAAAGCACCAGAAGTTTCCTTCAAACAGAGCTTTAATTTCTCCAATGGAAGCTCTGAAATAGTTGCATCGTCCTTTTCATTTTCATTGCTGCGATTCAGGTTTCAGGGTTCGTCTGCCATTTTTCAGATTTCAATAAAGTATAAAATAAAGGTTTATGAAAGTGCAGGACATTAATCATTGTCACAGTACCAGAACAATGCGCAGAGGCGTTGCTGGAAATTCGATGACCAAGAGTTCGCCGGCGACGAGGAGGATCTGATGATGGTTACGACCGACGGTGAGGAGTTGAGGATGTGCAGAGGCGATTAGAGGGGAGTGAATAGTATAGCTTGAAGAGTTCTAGGATTTGGTTTTTTTATAAAATTAATTCTTTTTTAATATTTTTAAATTAAAAGATTTCGCTATGAGATTCGAGATTTTAACAACGGGCCGGAATAATTATCTTTCTTCTTTTTTTTTTTCAATTTTCACTTCAAATATATTTTTTTTAAGAATTACAATTAAAAAATGGAAAAAATTTTGCCACTAATTTTTAGCACGTCAAATATTTTTGTCGACAAAAGATATATCTTGCTCGTCAATTTTTTTGTGGGAAAAAAACATTTTTTTGTGGTCATAAGTCCTTCCACTTTTGAAGATTTTGAAGCAAATTATAATCCTATGAAAACGTCATTGTTGTTGGAAAAAGTGAACTCCGTCAACAAATTTCAATTTGTTTCCCAAAATTTTGTAGGAAAAGTTTAAATTTCTTGTAGTGATTCGGGGAGTGTTTGTTTTTTATTTGAGAATTGATTCTCAAATCAATTCTCATTTTCAACCACACATTTTTCAATAAAATAATATTTTCCATCACATCAATAATTTTTTCTTCTTTTTCAACCACACATTTCTTATCATATCACTATTCAAAAATTAATTATTCCCCCAAAAATCCCTACCAAACAAGCTCTCAGTTTAAAGCTACATGTTAGCAAATAAAAAAAAAAAAACATATATCGAACAATTAGAACTATAAATGTTAGTCTAAAATATCACATTAAAATATAAATATTAGCCTCTGTTTGGTATCTATTCTTTTTTTCATTTTCATTCTTCTACTAATTTTCAACCATACATTCATCAATAAAATAATATTTTCCATCACATCAATAACTTTTCCTTCATTTTCAACCACAAAAAAGGTGTGATTTGACACAAAGAATGCATTTTTTTCTAGAATAATGGTTACCAAACGGTGCCTTAGTATCAATACGAATATTACAAGCGAAAGTTCTACACTTCTAATGATTACCATGCAACAAAATGATAGAAACATTTTATTTTTAATCCCTTAGTCGATACTAATTTACACAACATCTCCAATTGTAACATATTATTCATTCTCCACATAAAGATAAGAATATAACATATTGCTTATAATTATAATTAAATGGTATAAAGTAACTAATAATAAAAAGAAAATGAATAGAAAAGATCGAAGTTATTTAAAGTACTACGTATTAAGTTTAAAGGTGGGATGGGTAATTGTCTAGTTAGGTATTAAATTTAATTGAGTTGGGTATTGGGGTTAATTGAGTTGGTTCTAATATCAATGTATCTTTTTAATTAGGATGTGTCTAGTTTTAATTGGATCGAATAATATTTAAGTTAATTTATTTTCAAAATTATTTTTGTAAACAGATCGACGTTTTGAAACGGTTTACAAAAATTGAAAAATGAACCAAACCATTTCAAATCAGTTTAATTATGTTCAAAATCAAAACGTTGACGAATTCACGTAGACCAAACCAACAATTTTGAAAAATGGATTTCAATTCGATTTTTGCAATTTGACAAATGGGAAGCTTGTTGTTTACTATTTCTACCTTCTATTTGTCGAACCTTCTTATACGAGAGTTTGATGGAAGATGTAGACCCCCCTTGATCGCATTTTGAAAGATACGATTAGTATGGCTAAGATCTGTCTATTTGACGCCCTTTATTTCACCAAGTTTATATTTTTGCAACGGTAAAAACATTAATGTTTAGAAGAAAAAGCAACTAACAGATTTGACACAAATTTAAAAAATCCACCCGTTTAAAACTGAATATTGTGTTTGCCTTCAGTTTGTCATGGAAATTTACTTATTTGTCCTTCAATCTTTCTCCCCAATTTCGTACATTTATTTAAGGGCAAAATTGGAAAGATACATATCATAAAATTAAGGAAAAATTGCGGCTGTGGTCTCAAACCTTTCATTTTGTTGCAGATTATACTCAAACCTTTTATTTTTACGACCGAAGTCCCAAACCTTTATATATAGTTGCAGCGTCGGTCCCAAACCTTTAATTCCGTCCATAAAACCGTCAGTCAACGTTTCAACAGTAATTTTGACTCGAAAAAATTGCAGCGCTGGTCCCAAACCTTTCATTTTGTTGCAAATTACACCTAAACCTTTAATTTTTGCGATCGAAGTCCCAAACCTTTATATAAAATTACAGTGTTGGTCCATTTCACGCATTTCGTCCATAAAATCATCAGTCAACGTTGAAACAATAATTTTAACTCAAATGACATCTTAATTGATGAGTAAAATTGTCAAAACAAGTTATCCAAAAAAATGTTTGTTTTCTTCAAATCATTCAATCTTTTCACAGCCATCACATTCTCATCATCGACAACCATCTGATCAGATAACAATATGATCCGATTTGTTATAATAATTGAATCGATAAATTATTTTTACGGCATGTTATTTGTCACTAAAATAAATAAATGAGAAAATAAAAATAAACAAACTGCATTTGGTACTATAATTTGTATGTATTATTAAATAATTTTTAAATTTATTAAAAATAAAAAATAATATTAAAATAAGAAAATATTTTTTTAATAATATCTATGCTTAGGCTTTGTCTAAACATGCCAGTTTGGGATTAGCGTTGCAATTTTTCATTTTTTATGGCATATTATTTGTCACTAAAATAAATACATGAGAAAATAAAAAAGTTTAGTACTAAATAAAAATTTTTAATATTATTTTTAATTTTTAATAAAAAAATGTATTTTTTATTTTAATATTATTTTTAATTCTTAATCAATCTAAAAATTATTTAATAATACATGCAAATTATAGTACCAAATGTAGTTTATTTATTTTTATTTTCTCATTTATTTATTTTAGTGACAAATAATATGTCATAAAAATAATTTATCGATTCGATTATTATAACAAATCGGATCGAATTGTTATCTGATCAGATAGTTATCGATGATGAGAATGTGATGTCTGTGAAAAGATTGAAGGATTTGAAGAAAACAAACATTTTTTTTTGGATAACTTGTTTTGACAATTTTACTTATCAATTAAGATGTCATTTGAGTTAAAATTACTGTTTGAACGTTGACTGACAATTTTATGGACGGAATGCGTGAAATGGACCAACGCTGTAATTATATATAAAGGTTTGGGACTTCGGCCGCAAAAATTAAAAGTTTAAGTGTAATCTGCAACAAAATAAAAGGTTTGGGACCAGCGTTGCAATTTTTTCGAGTCAAAATTACTGTTGAAACGTTGACTGACGGTTTTATGGACGGAATTAAAGGCTTGGGACTGACGCTGCAACTACATATAAAGGTTTGGGACTTCGGACGCAAAAATAAAAGGTTTGGGTGTAATCTGCAACAAAATGAAAGGTTTGGGACCACGACCTCAATTTTCCCTAAAATTAACAAACAATTCTTTCTTGTTGACATGAATATATCATACTGCAGATGTGAGCAGGGGCAGCCCAATCCAGGCCCAGTGTGCCTGCACTGGGCTTTGGGTCGCCACCAAATTTTCATCAACCCAACACTTTAAAAAAAAAAACTGAGCCTATTATTTGGCCCAACCAATTTGATAAAATAGACGCCCTGCAGTGCTGGAACATGAAAACGCCTGCAACAGGAAAACGCACTCAGTTTCCTTCGTCCCCTGCTGCAGCCTGCATCCATCCACTGTCCACGCACGTCCAGCAGGCAGCAGCCAACGTAGGTAAGTTTTCTATATTTTCTATTTTCTATTGTGCTATTGGCTATTGCTATAAATTCCATCTGCTGACTGGCGACTGCTATAGACTATAGTGCTATTGTTGCTGGGAGGAAAGGGAGAAAATTATGTGGGCTATGGCTAGACTGCTAGTGGCTGTGCCTGTTTCATTTGTTGGGGAAAATGAAGAACCAGTGGGCAGGGCCGCAGGGCAGTGGCTGGGACTTGGGAGGAAAGGGGGAAAATTCTGTGGGCACTAGGCAGGAAATTGTCTTTGTCTTTGGGCCTTTGGCTGTGGCTGTTTTATCTTTATAACTAGTAACTACTAATTTTAACTTGCACTGGAAATACCATGATTAAAATACCATGTTTGAGAAAATGAGACTTCTTCTCTACTTATGATGGAACAAAGTGTAATTTGATGATCTTTCATCTTACTGCCTGTCGTTAGGAACCTTTATGATTGTTGTTTACATTGTCATAATGAGTATCCTTTTACTGAATTTATCTATTTGATATTGGGCGTGAAATGATAAATAAGGTTTGAACTAGTTGTCTTGTTATTCAATTTTTTGATATTTCTCCAACATATGAGTTGTGAAAATAATAGTACGGCAACATAGATTTATTTGTGTATTTAATCAATCAGGAAATTTGAAGATGGATTTCCTAACTTATTCATAGCCAATGCTCCTGGAATTCGTGGACAACATGTAGCTTTTCTAGCTTCATTTAGTTCCCCTGGAGTTATTTTTGAGCAATTGTCTGTTATATATGCACTGTCAAAGCTGTTTGTCTCATCCTTCACGCTTGTCCATCCATTTTTCCCCACGGGCACATCTGAACACCCACCAGTTTAGTAACTTGTCTTATAATTTTTTTTTTTTACTTTTATTAATACCACCCGCACTGGAAAAATTTTTTGGATCCGCCCTTGGATGTGAGCCCATTATACCGTTGCAAAAAATAAATTTGGTGAAATATAGAGCGTCAAACATATGCTTATTGTCTGTGAGTATATATGTCCGATCAGTTGCAATGATCACTGCACCTGCTAGTCGATACATAGGCACTATCTCCGTCATGCAGTAGAATGGATCTTAAAAAGTGTACAACAAATCACACAAGGAGTCCATACAAAATTGATTCAAGCAAACCACAAACGGCGTACTTACAAAATTGATTCAAGTGTAACAAGAAATATTACAATGGAAAGGGGAAACTATCATGTCGTAAAAGTAGAACAGGTGAAATTGACTTTGTGCCATCAGAATCTTACTCACGATTATAGAAACTATCAACTATTTGAGATTCAATTTATGCATTTTACGTGTTACTGTGTTAGGAGAGTACATGCATAGCAAATGCACGAGAAGAGAAATCTATAGTGATCAAAATTCATATTACACGGTGGCAATATCAGGTCCTACCATCCTCCATATAATTCGACTATTCAGCAACTTGTTCTACGGCAGGGACTTTATTCCAAGCATCCTCTAATCCACTGAGCTGCAATGGTGGCAATGAAAACACACTAACGGTTGAGCTTCCACTACGAATCTCTTTCAAAACTCGTAATGCAGATATAGTACTTCTCATGTACAGGCTCTCCATGAACTCGATCTCCGCAAGTTCCTTCGGGCCTTTAACCTGAACTTCATTGTCGGTTGTGGAACTGGTCGAGGGTTCGTCTCCATCAACTGCCTCAGTTTTAGTTGAGGGTTTGTTCACTGGGAACAGATTGTCGAGCATTGTCTCACACTCCTTCACGAGCTTGTACAGCAAGTCAGTGGTAAAAAATGGCTGTTGGACAACCTTCTGTATAAAGGGCAGGCGAAGAAGAGCACCAGTTCTTTTGTCATACTTCTTCAGTATTTTTGCCAGTCCTGTTTAACACATGTTGATTAAAACTATATCTTAGTGATGTTTCGCCTCAGAGGTTACCAAAAAAAAAAAAAAATCATTTGAAAGGCATCATGTATACTACAGTTCGAGCATTGCACCAATTCTCTATGAATAAATTTTCCACCAAAAGGCTGGTATCACTATCAGCCTTATTTATCGACCCACTTATCTCCAGCACATTGAAATGAAAAAGATTAGAACTATGGTCGCTATGAAGCATTGTTGTTATTCTGACATTTATATATGCAAATTAGCTATTGATGCCACGAGGGATAATTCTCTGAATTTTAGAACCATAAACAGAAAGAAGCATGTTATGGAAGTTTAGATTTGCTCATATTATGACCCAATTATTTTATTGCCAAAAAGTCGAGGAATTCATAGTTCTAAAGCCATCGTCAGTGCAAAAAACAAAAACAAAAACAAAAGCAATTAGATTCAAGAGCTAAGAGAACAAACTGCCAAGGTTTTATTACCTGTATAATTAAGAGCACTGTAATTCTCCAGTAAAACCATCTCCCCATGGAAGTCGACAATTTCTTTCCGGATTTTAATCATCTCATCATTCTGATCATTGGCCTTAGCCACCCGATCTTGCAATTCCTTTACACAAAATAACGTGAAATATATAAGTTCAATACCAAAACCAAGTATTCACCACCAATTTATAGTAAAGCATCTAATTATGAATTAATAAGAGTATTTTTGGCATGCAGTATTAGACGGGATAGGAAGATACAATTTCTTAATAAATTCATCCAATAAAGTCCAGAAACATGCCTTAAACGCTAAAATCACAATGATGATTATATCCTACTAAACATATGGTGGAATGGATTCGTTACATGTACATTAGAATTTACATAATGGATTACATAATGCCATATGACACTCTATCATTTGCTAGTTTAAAACAATCAACTTTTTTATTTTTTCCTCCAAATTATATTATGTAGTTCATTATGTACATTTGTTTATATACAAGTAGCAAAATCCTAGTGGAAGAATCTTGCTACATGTATATCAAGATTTATGTAATGGATTACATAATACCACGTAGCACTCTTTGCCATTATGCTCACATCATTGTGGCCGAGATGTACATAACAAATTGAATGTCATAAAATGACTTAAAACTAGCAAAAGTTTTATCATACTGAAACATGCTGTTTAAAAAATGATAACAATCAGGTGAAAGGAAAAGGATGTCATTCTATTGCATCCTACATCTCAATAACTAGGATTTTTTGGTCATAATTTTAGAGGGTGTTTGGTAGAGATTAAAATCGGATTAAAATTGAAAAACTAACCGTTATTGTTGACTTTTATTAGATGAGTAGGACCCAATAACGACTATATTTTCAATTTTAATTGGATTTTGAGCCGTACCAAACAAGCCCTTAGTAGCATAGCGATATTGCTTTTATATTTGTGAATCAACAGTCCCTCTTGAACCACTTCAACTAAAGATTTAAGTGCCCCAATATATTCATTCATTTAAATCTTTTACCTCAACGAGCAACTAATAAAGCCCTAATTGGCGCAAAATATTTTCACTAATGGGCAACCTCAGTCGTTTATACTGAGGTTGTATTTGATTGACTTTATTTTTCATGGAAAATGTCATTTTTCCATCCAACTTCCTACTTTCCATGGAAAATATTTTTCAAAAATTGGTCACGTAACCATGTTTTCTCAAAAACAAGGAAATCATTTTTTTGATGGGGGTAGGTTTTTATTTTCTGGGCAAGTCACACCTCAATTCACATTTCCCAGCAACTCAACTTTATGAAAAATTACAACATTTTCTAGGCTAAAAATTAAGTCAGTCAAATGGACAATTTCCATGCAAATAAGTTCTTAGACAATTTCTTTCCAAGCAAGTTCCATGCTTGCAATCAAACACATCCTAAATATCTTTGCAAGTTCTGATTTCATATTGAACCACGAGTTGAACTGCTCATATGAGCCACAAGTTAATGACTTGGCCTTCTTTCAGATCACAAAAGCCGGATCCGGGATCCAAGGAAGAATTCCTAATTAATTTGTGGTCAAAAAGTTGAAATAGTAAATTGTCAAGTTGCAAATATTCTTCAAAGGGACAAAGAGCTCCAACTCCACAAGAGTAGTAATAAAAAAGTAAAAATTCTTTGACAAACAACGCACCTCAAAAGAATACAAACTATTCGATCAAAAAAAGTAGCAGGGCATAATTAAAGGTGTAATAGAATTAGAATATGCTTATAGCATAGTAGCAGAATTACCTTTAATGTGATGATGCACTCTTCTTCTTTCTCAACAAAGAAAGCGTTGAATTTCTCAAGTTCATCTATTGGAAAAACAGATTAATTACCAGCTGGAATAATGGAGAAAGATCTAGAAAGAAATCATCAGGTGGAGCACGGAAATGAGCAGCAGAGGCACAAGCTGGAGCAGTTAGGATAGATTCCAATTCAGTTACATTGTTAATTATTAGTGAGCAATAGAATTTTGACACTTGTATAGGTTTGTTAGGATGAAACATGTATATATATGTGTAATTTGCTGTCCATATTTTTCAAGAGAAAATGTATCAGATTTTACTCTTCAAATTCCTTCCATTTTCCAACTAGAAAGTCTCTGTCAATTTTGTTGTTCATGATCGGCAAGGCTGAGCAAATTTAGAATTCTTATATTGCATTTTCTTATATGGTATCAGAGCCATGATGGCTGAAAATGAAGGCAATAGTGACAACACTAATGCAGATCAAAACCAGACATTACCCCAAAACTCAAACTCAAATCTGAATTCAGGGTCACACGATCCATCTCTTCCAAATAGTCCATATTTCATCGGAACTAATGAAAACTCAGCAGCATTGTTAGTCACTCAAATGCTGGACTCTACTAATTATCATTCCTGGGCAAGGTCCATGAGAAGAGCTCTTCGAATCAAAAATAAACTAGGCTTCATTGATGGAAGCATCTGTGAGCCAACTGGAATGGATGGCACCCTGATGGAGCATTGGCTTCGTTGCAACGACATCGTGATTACTTGGCTACAAAACACAATGTCAGTTGACATTAAAGCAAGTACTCTATATGCAGAAACGGCTCATCAACTGTGGTTGGAGTTAGAACAGCGTCTTGCCCAACATAATGCCCCTAGAATATATGAAGTCAAGCAGGGGATTGTATCACTGAGGCAAGGCCAAGACACGGTTAGTACTTATTTTTCAAAACTGAAAACATTGTTGGATGAGCTGATGAATTATGAGTCGATCCCCAACTGCACCTGTGGAGGTCTGAAGGCGATGGTTGATAACCAGGAAAGAGATTGGGTAATGAAGTTCCTCATGGGGCTTAACGATTCATACAAAGGAATCAAAGCACAGATTCTTCTGATAAAACCATTTCCTAAGTTAAATGAGGTGTACTCCATAGTTCAACAAGAAGAAAAGAGGAGAGATATCTCAGTGGATATACCCTCAACTGAGGGCATGGCTCTTGTGACAAGAAGAATTCAAAGAGAGGAAGAAAAAGGAGGGCAGGGATCCCAAAGGAAATATTACTGCACTTTCTGCAAAGTCCCTGGCCACTCACTGGAAAGATGTTTCAAGGCAAACAAAGACAAACCGGTGTGCACACATTGCAAGATGCCAGGACACACCATAAATGCTTGTTACAAAATCAATGGATACCCACCAGGCCACAGGTTCCATGGAAGGACACAGGCTAATTTTAGCTCTACAAACCACAACATTCCTTGTGAGGAACCTGCACAGGAGCAGATTGGTGACAAGAATCAACTTGGTTTAACTCAAGAGCAATATACTCAGCTGATTGCCTTGCTGAAACCACAAACCAGTGAATCTCATGCACTTAC
The DNA here is from genome assembly GCA_035079005.1 of Fraxinus americana. Taxonomy (NCBI): domain Eukaryota; kingdom Viridiplantae; phylum Streptophyta; class Magnoliopsida; order Lamiales; family Oleaceae; genus Fraxinus; species Fraxinus americana. The sequence continues at coordinate 20,972,433 of CM068715.1, read as the reverse complement.
CTCAAAGCACATAGACACTTCCAAAATCTCTGGTACTTGTATGAGTTTTTCAGTTTACAACACAAAAAATAAAGCTAATTTTGTCACACCTTGGGTGGTTGATACAGGAGCTACGGACCATATGGTCTGCTCAGCTTCATTTCTCACAACTGTTAAATCCAAAATCTGTCAATCTATTACTCTGCCTAATGGTGACATAACAAAGGCTACCCTTATAGGAAGTGTTAGACTCACAAGTAATTTGATTCTTCATGATGTACTATGCGTACCATCTTTCTCCTTTAATCTGATTTCTGCCAGAAAACTTACCGAATCATCTAAATGCTGCCTGATATTTACATCTGATTTATGTTATATGCAGGACCTTTCAACTTGGAGGACGATTGGTCTGGGTGAAGTGAGGCAAGGCTTATACCATTTGGTACAAAAGGAGGTCTCACCTGCAAGCCTGATTAATGATCTACCTAAGTTCATCAACAAAGCTATTCTGTCATCTTCTAGTATTCCAAATCAAGAAAACTTTGATCTATGGCACTTCAGATTAGGTCACCCCTCAGATTCTAGGTTGCACTTAACCAATTTACCCTGTGATTCGATAACAAAACGGTCAAAATTGCCCTGTTCTATCTGCCCTTTAGCTAAATTACACAAGCTGCCTTTCAATATTAGTCAAAGTAAATCTGAAACTTGTTTTGAATTAATCCATTGTGACTTATGGGGACCATGTACTGAGAATGCTTATGATGGATCAAGATATTTTCTCACAATTGTGGATGATCACAGTCGTTGCACTTGGGTTTACCTGTTAAAACTGAAATCAGATGTTTCTGTAGTTTTACAAAACTTCTATGCCATGATTGAAACACAATTTCATTCCAAAATCAAAGTCATCAGAACAGATAATGGGGGAGAGTTTAATTTAAAACAGCTCTATTCTGAAAAAGGGATAATACATCAAACAACTTGTGTGGAAACTCCCCAACAAAACGCCATCGTTGAAAGGAAGCATCAACACATTTTGAATGTAGCTAGAGCCTTACGGTTTCAGAGTGGATTACCTATGTTATACTGGAATGATTGTGTTCTAACAGCCGTCTTTCTGATAAACAGAACTCCAACACCCACTCTCAGCAATAAAACACCATTCGAGGTCTTGTTTAAATCCAAACCCTGCTATTTTAATCTTCGTGTCTTTGGCTGCCTGGCTTTTGCTACAACACTTGCACACAATAGACACAAATTTGACTCGAGAGCTAGAAGATGTGTGTTCTTAGGGTATCCATTTGGAACCAAAGGTTACAAATTACTAGACCTAGAAACCAACAAAACTTTCGTGTCAAGGAATGTAGTGTTTCATGAACACCTGTTTCCTTACAAAGAATCCAGCATCAAGAATGATGATCAACTGACAGATCACCTTTTTAAGTTGCCTAATCCTAGTAATTTAGTTTTTCCCCAGCCCAGCAATATCAATCCTAATTATTCTGATATTTATCTCCTACCACAACCTGAGCCAGAAAGTCAAAATATAGAGGTGCTGGAAAGAAATGATTCCCCTGTAGTTCCTGAACCATCACCCAACATCCCACAAAACTCTGATATACCAAGAAGATCTAACAGAAATAAAAAAACGCCAACTCACTTGCAGGATTTCATTTGTCAACAGGCATCCTCACTCACTCATTCTCAAGGATCCAACAAGTGGAAAGGAGCTGTAATCTCAGGTAAATCTTTTCCCCTATCTGCTACACTATCATATCACAGGGTCTCTAGCAAACACAAAGCCTTTGTCTCATCTATACTCACACAAACCGAACCTAATACTTACCAAGATGCTGTGAAAGATACTAAGTGGTGTGAAGCAATGCAGGCTGAAATAAGTGCTCTTGAGTTAAATCAAACTTGGACTGTGACGGATTTGCCTCCTGGAAAGGAACCTATAGGATGTAAATGGGTATACAAAGTGAAATTCAATGCTGATGGAACGGTGGAGAGATACAAAGCAAGGCTGGTAGCAAAGGGATACACACAGCTGGAGGGGATCGACTATCATGAGACATTCTCACCTGTGGCAAAGTTGGTCACGGTCAGAACTCTGCTTGCAGTGGCAGCAGCAAGGAATTGGTATTTACATCAATTTGATGTAAACAATGCATTTTTGCATGGGGACTTGGAGGAAGAGGTCTATATGACGATGCCCCCTGGTTACTACACCAATGAGACTTCGAAAGTTTGCAAATTAAACAAAAGTTTGTATGGTTTAAAGCAAGCGTCTAGACAATGGTATTCGAAATTGTCTACTTTCATCATTGACCAAGGATTTCATCAATCCAAGGCTGACTATAGCCTATTCACAAAAGGTACAGGAGACTCTTTCACAGCTATATTAGTTTATGTGGATGATATAATTATAGCTGGAAACGATATTGAGGTTATGAATTCACTCAAAGCATCACTTGATGATAAATTTAAAATTAAGGATTTAGGAAAGTTAAAATATTTCCTTGGTATAGAAGTGGCTCGATCAGCAAAAGGAATTCAGATTTGCCAGAGGAAATATGCATTGGACATCTTGGGAGACTCAGGAAAAATTGGAGCCACTCCAGCCAAAATACCGTTAGATCAAAACATCAAATTGTCCAAAGATGATGGAGAGATACTTACTGATCCTGGACTGTACAGAAGATTAATAGGAAGATTGCTATACTTAGCAATCACCAGGCCTGATATATCCTATTCGGTAAATTTACTAAGTCAATATATGCAAGCACCAAGAGTACCGCACCTGAACGCTGCACATAAGATACTCAGATACATAAAACGATCTCCAGGTCAAGGGCTCTTGTTTTCTTCATCTTCTGACTTACAGATTAAGGCATATTGCGATTCTGATTGGGGGGCATGTCCAGATTCTCGAAGGTCTGTGACCGGATATTGTGTGTTGATTGGTTCATCTTTGGTCTCTTGGAGATCAAAGAAGCAAAATATAGTTTCAAGATCCTCAGCAGAGGCTGAGTACAGGTCAATGGCTGCAACTTGCTGTGAATTAACTTGGCTCAAATACATTCTCGAAGATCTGCAGGTATCTAACTCACAGCCAGCTGAGTTGTTTTGTGATAATCAAGCGGCTTTACACATAGCCGCTAATCCAGTGTTTCATGAGAGAACGAAACACATCGAGTTGGATTGTCATTTGGTGCGAGAGAAAATACAGGAAGGGAGTATTATTACAAGGCACCTTAGAACAGGTTCTCAAATTGCAGACATACTGACTAAACCTCTGCCTTCTAATGTTTTCTATTCTCATTTGTCCAAGATGGGAGTAGAAGACATTTACTCTCCATCTTGAGGGGGGCTATTGGAAAAACAGATTAATTACCAGCTGGAATAATGGAGAAAGATCTAGAAAGAAATCATCAGGTGGAGCACGGAAATGAGCAGCAGAGGCACAAGCTGGAGCAGTTAGGATAGATTCCAATTCAGTTACATTGTTAATTATTAGTGAGCAATAGAATTTTGACACTTGTATAGGTTTGTTAGGATGAAACATGTATATATATGTGTAATTTGCTGTCCATATTTTTCAAGAGAAAATGTATCAGATTTTACTCTTCAAATTCCTTCCATTTTCCAACTAGAAAGTCTCTGTCAATTTTGTTGTTCATGATCGGCAAGGCTGAGCAAATTTAGAATTCTTATATTGCATTTTCTTATATCATCCTCCAATAACTTGACAAAATCTGCCTCCGCCTCCGTCATAGCCTCCCGTCGGTCGGCCAATTCACTGTCCGCTTTCTGCTTCTTCTTGGCCCTCCCCTCTTCCCCAGACGAAAAGCACGGCCCCTTCGGCTCGATCAGCTTGAGCTTCTTTTTCAGCTCCTTGTACGACAAGAACTTGTCCCTCCACTCTGGCAACGTCTCATCAATTTGATTGCTCAAACTCTTGCCAAACTTCATACCGATTAAAAACCCAAAAACTGAAAAATTCAGCAAAATTGAAATTGGTTAGGTTGAGAACACAAATTCAGTGGATTTAAAAGTATGGGTTTGATTGAAAACCAGAAAATGAACTGACTAAAATTTTGGTTTTGGAGAGGAAAGTGTGAAGAGGAAATAAGTAAAAAGAGAGCGGGTAGGGGTTTGATGTAACGGTAATGGGGGAGAGAGAATATGCGAGCTGTAGAGTTGGGAATATTCTTTTTTAAAGAGGATATCTCTTGGTTTTATTCTGTTGAGGGCACGGGCTCGTTTAATTTTTTATTCCCACTTTTCTTCATGTGATGATGTTAGAATGCTAAGCGAAATTATTAAAAAATTAAAAAAAAAAATTTAATTCAGTAAACAACATCGTCTACATGTTCACGTATATAATATAACAAGAATAAGGATCGAAATTTTTACTTAAATTCGATGATCAATTCTAGAACTGAATCAAAATTACGAACTTTTAATTTTTTGGATCACGAGATTCCAGCTTTTAATTGCAATAAGTTAATGCTTCAAACCTCCAAATCTTATATGGTACTATCCAAAGTAAAGATTACACTGGTGTGTGAGCACATTCTTTTAATTAAATTAAGAAACTAATTCTTGGATTGGACAATAAGAAAATATGATTTTCTCACTTTTTCTCTTTCTCCAAATTTGAACAATATAGAATTATGTATTATGAATGTAGTAATATTTTTGTGTATCTAATCTCTATTTATAGAGATAAAGATGTCACAATGTGTGTAGAATAATAATTTAAATATCAAATAAGAGTCTTAATTGAAATCAAAGTAGGAGTTTTAATTAAAATCAAAATCCAATTAGTTTACATTTAATTACATGTGTAGTTCTAGAACTTCAATTACATTTGTAATTAAGTTTACAATTTTTATAGTAATTACAAATAAGTACAAAACTTTATTGTAATTACAATTAAGGCCAAAACTATTATAATTACAGTAATTAAGTTCAATTACTTATAAAGCTACCACGGGAGCCTAATTGGACATATATTATCCAAGCTCCAATAATTAGATCATGTTTATTCGACCTTAGACCACTTCTTTGTTTTTTTCATTAGAGGTAAAAGATTGAACTCTCGAAATATATAATATAACAAAAACCAATAAATCTATAATATTTTCCTCTAATATGTTGTATATGTATTTTAACTCCATCCGAGATTCGATAATTAAGTACGGAGCATAAATGACCGTTTTACTCCTCTAATTATTCTCACTAACTTAAGTATACTATTTTTTTCAACGATCGTGTGAACAAATCACAGATGTTAAAATTTAGCTGTCGCTAAACATTGAGTTTGGATTTTAACCGTTCAACAAAAAATATTTAAGTAGTCACTTTACCCTTTTTTTTAAGGCGACGATTCCTGACACGAATTCATATTCTCTACTTCGCTCATTCTCAAGTTCCCAACTCATCGACAGATTTGACCAATCAAATTGATTTCATTCATTGATGAATAAAGATCCATTAAAATCATGAAAAGATATTCATAACTCTGTCAATCGATTTAGATGAAATACACAGCGGTCAAATGGAATTTAATTCTCTACACGATCATACTATAGAATTAAACTCGACACGTGGTGTGTTCAATACATTCCAAGTGTACTAGTGTCACCTTTAATTATTTATGTGATAAGGATAAATCACAAACCCGAATAGTGAATCGGATAACGCTACAACCTTTTGGTACAAGATGCCAACCCTTATACATTGGTAGTGAAAAAAATATATATGATCAAAATAGAAAGTTGTGTCACTGTACTTCTCAACGTAAGTACCGAACTTATATCGTCACAAGTTATCATAGGAATTTTAATTTGCATACTCAATAATAAATAAATGCAATAAATAATGATTTTATTCAATATAAGAATATTGTTATTTTTTACATTAGCAAAATTATACTATATGGGCACACAACCCAACAAATCTCCCACTTGCCTTAGAGTATATGTGTCATGTCTTTTAACCCCATGCCTTGAAAATGTCCATCGAAAACCTTAGCCAACTGAATTTTGGTAAATTGATCCACGAGGTTATCCTTAGTAGCAATTTTACTACCAATCACATCTCTTCTACTAACTATCTCTCTCAAGAGATGATATTTCCGTTTGATATGTTTACCCTCTGATAACTCCTTATTTCTTTAGCATTTTCCATTGCCCGACAGTTATCATAGTACAGTGTTAAGGGTTGTCCAGATGTAGACACCACCTCGATGTCCGTTAGGAATTTTTTAAGCTACACCGCTTCTTTAGCGGCACAAGCTGCCACATATTCAACTTCCATGGTGGAATCAGCAATACTTGATTGATTGATACTTTTTGAAATAATTGCCCCACCACCAAGTGTAAAACAGTGACCCTGATGTAGACTTGCTAGAGTCCTTATCTGCCTGGAAGTCTGAATCTGTATAACCCACTGGAGCAAGATCTGGTGATAAGAAAACAAGCATATAATTCTTTGTCCTCCGAAGATACTTAAGGATTTACTTTACAGTCACCAAATGTTCCGGTCCAGGATTAGAATAATATCAACTTTCCATACCAACATCATAACAAATATCAGGTCTAGTGCACAGCATAACATACATGAGACTACCAACTGTCGATGCATAACGTATCCTACTCATGCACTCCATCTCGACAGGAGTCTTAGGAGATTGATCCTTAGATAGTTGGATTCCATGTCTGAAGGGTATATTACCCTTCTTGGAATCTTGCATGGCAAATCTAACAAGTATTTTGTCAATAAATGAAGCTTGAGATAAAGCTATCTGCCTATTCTTTCGATCTCTTAAGATTTGAATGCCTAGAACATAGTAGCTTCACATAAGTCCTTCATATGAAACTGTAGGATCAACTACGCTTTCGTAGATGATAACGCTCCTACATCATTTCCAATGAGTAGAATATCATCCACATAAAGCACCAGGAAAATTACAATTTTATCCCATATCTTCTTATAGACATAGGGTTCATCAAAGTTCTAATCAAAAACATATGTCTTAATCACTTCACCGAATATTTTGTGCCAAGATCTTGATGTCTACTTTAACCCATAAATGGATCGTTGAAGCTTACAGACTTTGCTTTCATAACCACGTTATATGAATCCATCTGGTTGTATCATAGAGATACATTCCTCAAGATGGCCATTTAAAAATGTCAACTTGACATCCATTTGCCACACCTCATAATCAAAATGACCTGCAATGGATAAGAGAATTCAGATAGACTTAAGCATAGTCACAAGTGAGAAGGTCTCCTCGTAATTGACGCCTTCTCGTTGGGTAAAACCCTTAGCCAATAGCCTTGCTTTGAAAGATTGCACTTTCCCATCCTCTCCTCTCTTTCTCTTATAGACCCACTTGTACCCGATGGGTTTTATCCCTTCTGATACATATATAAGTTCCCAAATCTAATTGGGATGCATAGATTCCATTTCAGTATGCATAGCTTTTTGTCATAAATCTGCATCCACATCATTCATATCATCCTTACATGAAGTTGGATCATTAACTTGTTTTGTGGAGATCACCTGGTTTGACTCTCTAACTAACAAGTATCTAGAAGGTGGTCTGATGACCCTCTGGCTTTGTCTAATGGGCGGTGGATCGTGGACTGTGGCATCGTTTAGAATTATAATGTTTGTATCAATGTTGGTACCACAATTAGGTGATGTCATTACCTTATCAATACCTCCAGCGTTTGCTTGATTTATGGGATTAGATAATCACCCATCTCTCCCACTTAAAACATATTGTTTATGTATTTCTGACGCCAAAGGTTGTCTGTCACGAATTTGCGTTTCAGGAATCGATGAGATGTAATTGCTCCCATTCATTTCTTCCAACATGACCTTACTCTTGGACTAATGTTCATTAATATACGTATCCTTCAAGAAGTTTGCATTTGTGCTAACAAAGACCTTCGTATCGAGAGGACTGTAAAAAAAATATCCCTTGGTACCTTTAGGGTATCCCACAATCAGGCAGGGATGGAAAAAAAGCTCGCCGACTCGGGCTAGGCCCGAAAAAAGCTCCAGTCGGGCCCGACCCGGGCTTGATTCCACCTAGTCAAGGCTCAGACCGAGCCCCATTTTGGGACGTCGGCTCGAGCCTGGGCTGGCCTGCTGCTCCTTACCGGCCCGTGACTAAGTAATATAAAAAAATTAATTTTTATATTTTTCTTTTAAGTTTATATGTATTTTTTATATATATTAATATTTAGTTATTATTTATAACACGTGTAAATTGCACAAAATTTAAATAGATTATAAAAAATTATAGATTTATAACGAATTACAAAAAAAAAAAAAAAAACACAGATTGGCTCGGCCAGCTAAGGCCCGGGCCGAGCCTCATTTTTTTGGCCGAGGTTTTACTAGACTGGGACCCAAAAAAACTCAGACCTGTTTTGCTCGGCGAGCCCGAGTTTTGAGTTTTAGCTCGTTGACATGGCTACAAACAAGTATATCTTGGATCTATACTCCAAGTTTTCTGTCTTCTCTTTCAGGACATGAGCTGGACATCCCTAATTCGAATGTGACGTAACTTGGACTTGCACCCATTCTACATTTCCATGGGAGTCTTAGGAACGAACTTAGAAGGAACTAAGTTAAGAACATATGATATTGTTTCCAATGCATATCCCCAAAAGGAGATAGGTAGAGTTGCGAAACTCATCATTGACCTAACCATGTCTAGGTCTAACAATGTCATATTTCTTCTTTCTGAAATTATGTTGTTGGAATATACTTGGCGCACTCAACTTTTTCTGTCAAGTAGTCCCTGAATTTTCCTGAGAAATATTCGTCACCTCGATCTGGTCGAAGTGTCTTAATACTCTTACCCAATTTTTTCTCAACCTCAATCCGATACTCTTTAAATTTTTCAAAAGCATTTGACTTTCGAGCCATTAGGTAGATGTATCCGAATCTAGAGTAATCATCTATAAAAGTGATAAAATACTCATAGTCCCCTCTGACAGGTGTATCACAGGTCCACATACATCAGAATAAACTAGTTCTAATATTTTTTTAGCTCTATGCCCTTTTGCTAGAAAGGATCTCTCGGTCATTTTACCTTCCAAACAAGAATCATAAACTGGCAATGATTCGATGTTAAGTGTGTTAAGTGGACTATTTCTGGTCAATCTTTGTATCCTATTAAGGTTAATATGTCTAAGTCTAAGATGCCGTAGATATGTATTAATAGTATGGTAAGACGTTTGTTTATTATTTGCGGAAGTAACGTTTATTTCATTTGTAGCACAATTTAAAATAAGACCATTAGTCAAATATCCAGTATAAATAGGAGTTTTATTATTTAAAATATAAAGCGCATTATACGCAGAATTTACAGAATAATCTTGTCCTATTAAGCAAGAAACAGAAATCAAATTTCGCTTCATCCGTGGGACATAATAATAGTCTCTAAGAATTAAACACCTACCACTACTGAAATAAAAATAAACTGCTCCTACTGCTCTAGCTGAGACTATAGCTCATGTGCCGACTATAATTTTAAGCTGGCCCTCACTGAGTGTTATGCTCTCCTAAATCACCTACATAAACATACATATATGATTAATGGCTCTAGAGTCTACAACCCAAGAATTTGTAAAATCAAGCACCAAACATGACTTAGCAATAAAAAACTCACCAATGCCCTATTTTTTAGGTAGTGCATCAGGGCAGTCTTTCTTCCAGTGTCATTTGCGACCACAGTTGAAACACTTGTCTTTCGGCGTTCCGTCTTATTTCTGTTTTTTTTGTTGTCTGGCTTTTTGTTAGATTTCTAGCTCTTCTTTCCAACTCCGCATTTTGGCTTGGAACTAGAGGATCTAGCAATTGTCGCATGAGCATGGCCACCATTACACTTAAGACCACTTTCCACATTTTGTAACTCATTCATCAACTCAGTCAACAGCATATCTATCTTGTGCAAGTGATAGTCCACAGTAAACTATGAAAACATATCAGATAAAGAATTCAATACCATATTAATTTGAGTTTCCTAATCAATAGCTACACCCAAATTCTCTGCCACATTGAAGTGTGCAATCATAGTTAACATATGATCTATCACAAGCGTTCTGGGTTTCATGTTGATGTTCTACAAGGTACGAATGGTCTCAAAACGAGCCCTCCTACTTTGATGTCCAAACATTCCCTTCAGGCTTTCTAGTATGTCATAAGAGGTTTCCTACCTTTCAAGCTTAAAATGTAACAACGAGCCATCTTGTCGCTGCGATCCACTTATCTTACACAGCCCTCTTGACTTTGCCTATTGTCTCAGTAGGTTCTTCGGGACATCGAGCACAAAATCAACTTTTCAACAATAAGCACAAACATCAAATTACGTTTCCAATCTACATAATTATCCCCAACAAGTTGGTTTTGTTTTATAATAGTGAAAAATGCACTGAGAGACATTTTGTTGAAAAATAACCATTTATTGCATATTGAAACTGAGCAGCGAATAATAATTTAGCACATGATGCATGAATGCATATGTAGATCCATCTAACTACAATAATGCAATGATAACTCGATCCTTGTAATCCAACATGCCTCTTTATAGAAAATGTCACTGTGTCCACTGATCAAGTTGAGACACTCCAACTAGACAAATTATATATGACAACAAATGTCTATATTAAGCTTAGTATCGTTTTATTTGGTCACCAAAATTATAAACAAGAGCCTCTATATGAGGTTCATAGATAATTCCAATTTGAGTGTATAACATTTGTCTCAATCTTTAAATACTTGAAAATAATTTTGCCATCTGTGGGATGATCACAAATTATGTTATATCTAGATCATTTTATCACAAAGAAATCCAATCAAGGAACTCGAACAACGCTCCTTTTATGGGGAGTCAGTTGTAATACCGGTATGAAACAAACGTGTTACTTTGCTTATGGATTGACCAAAGGAGACCATGGATTTTTATTTAAATAAACACCATTTCCCACTTAATGTTTTTAAAACTGTTGATTTTAATTACCAACTGTTCATATTAATCAAATTAACACACAATTTAATTATTACGATTTTTTCTTCCAAACAAATTGATCTAAATCAAATAAATCGAGGAAAAATTTGTATTCAGTTATATGCATCCTATTTATAGCATCACGAGTGATGTCACAAATAAATATATATGTCTTGATGTCAAGAAAGATAATATTTCAAACAACAATTTAAAGTATTTATGAGCAATAAATTAACAATTATTTGTGGCTCTTAAATGACTCAATAATTAAATTAAAAACTAATTGGACCCAAGCCCAATATTTAATCAAATCTTTAGCCCAAAAATCTCCAAGGATCCACTAGTAGGAATCCATACAACAATATGACTCCTCCATCGTACCTGTAGAAAATAATTTTGAAATTTACTTATTCAGACCCGATCTGATTCACAAATACGAGCCCGAATCAAAAGTTAACCCGGACCACAGGTAAAAAAATTGCATGCATATCAACATGCTGGCGGCATGGAGCAACAGACTTGCTTCTGGCAGCAGCCTGCTGTTGCGCCAACAATATCAACACGTTGCATGCCCAAACTATTTTGTTTGCTATAATTTCTTGATCTTCTTCTTCATGTCTTCTATTTCTTTAATTTTCAATCAATTTACAAGATCTAACAATTACAAGAATTACATAATTCATATGTCTCGTAAGCTCACAATTTTGAATCTAATTGAAAAGAAAATTAAATAAAGATGATGGAGTCGTAATCCAGCTACCTTGTTACAGATTCGAAATAGCGAATTATATCAATAATTGGCCACAAATAATTGGATCATAGTTTAAAATCATTCAATCATAAAATATTTCTATACATCACTTGACTAGAACATGCAATCAAGATTCAGAAATAACAAACACGTGAACGATCTAGATCACTCTGATATCAGTTGTGGAATGATGAATCAAAATTTCCAAAAATTTTAAAAAAATTCTTTAATTCAATAAACAAAATCGTCTAGATGTTCACGTGTATGTTATATCAAGAATAAATTATTCGAATTTTTACCTAAATTCGATGATCAATTCTAGAGCTGGATCTGAATCACAAACTTTCAGTTTTTCGAATCATGAGCTTCCAACTTTTAACTGCAAGAACTTGATGATTCAAATCTCCAAATCTTCTCCAAAGTCAAAATTACACCGGTGGGTGGGCTGCTTTTTCTAATTAAATCAATAAATTAATTTTTTGATTAAACAATAAGAAAATATGATATTTCTCACTTTTTCTGCTTCTGCAAATTTGAACACTATGAAATTATGTATTATAATTACTGTAGGATGTTTATGTCCATTTAGTCTCTATTTATAGAGATAAAGATATTGCAATCCATGTAGAATAATAATTCAAATATCAAATAGGAGTCTTAATTAAAATCCAAGTAGAAGTTTTAATTAAAATTCAAATCCAATTAGTTTACATTTAATTACATTTGTAGTCCTAGACCTTTAATTACAATTATAATTAAGTTTACAACATCCTTAGTAATTACAAGTACAAAACTTTATTGTAATTACAATTAAGTCCAAGACCATTAAAATTGATCTCACTCATTGATGAATCAAAGAACCATTAAAATCACGAAAATATATCCATAATTATATCAAGGGATTTAGATTAATACACGGTGGTCAAGTGGAATTTAATTCTCCTCACGATCATGCTGTAGAATTAAATTCAACATGTGGTTCATTCAATACATTCTAAGTATACTAGTGTCACCTTTAACTATTTCTGTGATAAGAACAAATCAGAAATTCGAATAGTAAATCGGACAACACTACAACTTTCCAGTACAAGTTGCTAACCCTTATACATTAGTAGTGACCAAATTATTTATGATCAAAATATAAGTTGTGTTACACTGTAATTCTCAGTGCAAGTACCCAACTTATATCACCACATGTGATCATAGACACTTTAATTCACATGCTCAATAATAAATAAATGCAGTAAATAAAATAAAAATAATTTTATTTAATATAAGAATATTGTTATTTTTTATATCAGCAAAACTATACTATATGGGCACACAACCCAACGGATGACACCTGGCATGAGCTCCATTTTGGGTAGACTGGACTGGACTCTTGAGCTGAGATTTGGATTTTAGAATTTATTTTGTTTATTTATGAATAAATTTACTTATTTAGTCCTTGTTTGCAACCATTATTTTGAAAAATGGAGTTTTGAATGTGGTTGAAAATTAGCACGAAAATGAAAGCGTTGAAAATATAATAATGTAAATGTGGGTTGAAAATTAGTATGAAAATGAAAGAGTTTTGAAATAATGATTGTCAAACAGGAACTTAGTAAATTTTTATTTTCGAAATTTGAAGATTTTAATATTTTAACAAATTAAACTTTTGTATTATATATTTTGAGTTAAAATGAAGAATGATTTTCATTTAGAATTTTAAGAATATATGAAAAATAAGAATATTATATTGCTAACTATGCTTTCTAATTTAATTTTATACATTTTCCCTCTAGAAGTAGTTAGTGATGTTTGACTTTTGGTTCATTAGATTGTGCTTTAATTACTTTGAATGGACAGAATATTTACGTGGAATATCCTTATACAATTAAGAGAATAAGTTGACCTCAGAACAATGTTAGGTAGATACGTTTCTTTAATAGCAATGTTACGTAGTCTCACCGATATGAATGTAAAATTCATAATTTTCTTATTTATTTAATACGTTCGTATGATTATTTTATGAAAAAAATATACTTATTAATCTCATATTTTGGTGTAGGTGACAATTTGATGAATATGACGTAATTTGGAAGAAATAAGTGAAAAATGACCAAAATGGAAGAAAGTGAAAGTTCATGGACTAAGTGTAAATACTCTAAACTTGCTTATAACCTTGTGATGAAGATTCGAGAGTGTTAAAGGTCAATTGGATGAAGAAATGAATCAAATGGATGAAATATAACCAAAACATTATCATATATCAACTTTCAAGTTGAAAAGTTTTGCACCGATTTTCAAATTCATCTTGAGACCAGTTTTTGACATGGTAGATGATCGAATTCGAAAATGGTATCTGAAGAACAGTTGTATTTTTTTGAGTTATCTTTCCAACGCATTTTGAATCGTCTCAATCGGATATCGGGAGAGGAAATTATGACAAAAATAATAAAGAGAACGAAGAATTTGAAACAACAACACAGCGCACAGGCGCTACAACACAGTGCCCAATCACCGTGTTGCCTAGAAAGAATAGATTTTCAGCGCCTAGGCTCCACGCAGGGCAAATTAGGGTTTTTTTGTATGTATGGGCCGCAAGAAGCCTAGAAAAACACCTCAAAACACATCAGAATCTCTCGAACCTTTTCTCTCTCTATTTTTTCTTAGATCTATCATGTGTAACTAACTCTGGTGCTTGATTGAAGAATACCTAGCCTTGGAAACCATTATAACTATGAGATCCACCTATTTTCATTATTTAATTTATATTTTCAGTATTGAATATTCTTTTATACATAATTTTATGTTTGATAATCTATTAGTTTTTTATATATTGCAATCCATAACTAAGTTAAATCTTAAATCCGTAATTGTTAGAATCATTTAACTTGTGAAGCACTAGGATTTGATAATTTTCTGCGATAAATGTTATTGAATTTTAAAAAGAATATTTAAATAGATTGAATGCAACCGTTGGTGTTTGCATTATTTAGTTCATCGATTTCTCTATTATTTAAAGTTGTTATTAAATCGAGTCTTTAGCGCTAGTCTGTGATTATTTGATAATTCGGGTTAATTAGAACGTTGGTTTCTGATTAATTAAAATTAAGGAGAAATATGAATTTATTCCAACGATAAATATTGTGAATGTGGATTGATTATTATTTGTGTATTGATGAATGGTTATAAATCTCTAATGGTGGAAATTGACTTTGATCAAGACTCGTTTACATTGTTATTTGTTATAAGATTGATTTCATTATAAACAAAAACCCCCAATCGTTATACGAAGCATAAATTATTGAATTATTCGTGGGATCGACCCTTACTTCCATTACTTCATTAGTTTTAGAAGTTTAAGGACTATTTAAATTGAATATATACTTGGAATATGCTTATACAATTAAGAGAATAAGTTGACCTCAGAACGATGATAGGTAGATACGTTTCTTTAATAGTAATGTTAGGTAGTCTCACTGAGGTTATAATTTTAATTTAGATGGTGTTAGATGATTGGTTAAATGAAATGTGAAACTAAATGACCTATTTAATTTTACATATCATTTAATACTACATTAACGTCACTTAAATTGAGGTTGTAATCCCAATGAGATTAAATAGCATTGCTATTTCTTTATCTAATCAAAATCAATAATTAATTTTAATCATATATTTCATAAGCCACACAATTTTTTAACTATATATTTTATCAACTTTTATAAAAAGTGTTAAAAATTTTATTTTAATCCCTACCAAATAGAGAATATATATAATCATTTGAAAATTATTACTTTTCGATTAATTTTGCAATAATATAGTCTCTACTACTTATTTTCCATAATTGTAATAGTTTGTTGCAAATGCTTAGTTTGTAAATGGTATAATTATGGGTGAGCAAAAAAAATCCAAAAATCGATTGAACCAAATCGAGTCTAGTCGGTTTGAACAAAAAAAATCGATTTGGTTCGGTTAATTTTAACCATTATAAAGTCGAATTGGATTTGTTTCTGTTTAAGCAACCAACTTGTCATTTAACCGATCCAACCCGTTCATAGATTTTTTTATTTTTTTTATTTTGAAATTCATCTTTTTAAACTTCAAAAATAAAATAATAAAATTACAAATATAATTACTTCTCAAATAATTCATTTACGATCTACGATTTCTCTACCAAAACTCCAAATTTCAAAAGAAAAGAAAGCAAGAAGAAGAAGAAGTGTTTGTTGTAAATTTCAAATTTAAATTGTATTATTATTTTTCATTTTTAATGTAATTGTTTGTTGTAACTATCGTATATATTCGATAATTTTGGAAAAATAAACACATTACCATTTACATTATATATTATTGATATGCATTACGTAAGCAAAAAAATATAGTGAAAATTACAGGGCCTAAGTATTTTCAAGATCTCAATTTATAATTAAGAGTTATAAGTTTTTCTTTCAAAAATTAGATAATAATTAAAAATTTAAAAATTAACAATAATATTATAAAATTGAACTAATCCACCTCATCCAACCCCAACCCCAATTTCTTTCCAACCCTAAAATTCATTTTACTCTCTCTCTCTCTCTCTCTCTCTCTCTCTCTCATCCGACGACATTGTCAGAGAGTGGCGTGATTCGACTACTCCACTGTCAGTAGTGCCAATCTATATACAGGACAACGTCGAGGCAATTTGTGGACGACAACACTGGGAGATCAGCGGTGCTATGCCCACAACACGTAGCGACGACTTCGCTGTGTGTAGCACCATTGCTTGTTTGTGTTGATTGTCGACGAGAAGGGTTGCTTGCTGCAATGGTTTTGAGATAATTTTTTGGGTGTTTTCTTTCAATATGCTTTGTTGGAGTGTTGGGGTGGTTGGTGGTGGAAGTTTGTGGTTCGTGTTGATTGCTGGTGTAAGAGTTGTTAAAATGGTTTTAAGATATTTTTGGGCGTGGATTTTGGATGTTTTCTTCTGATTTGCCTTGTCGGAGTGTTGGGGTGGTTGGTGGAGCAAATAATGGTGGTGCCGGTATGATATTGTGGCGGGATGGTGGTATTGGTGGAGCAGTGACGGTGGTGGGGGTTTGTTGTAGTGGTGTTGGGTGGGGAGTGGGGTGGGAAGAAGAGTATTTGTGATCAATAAACAATATGTAACCAATAAAATAAATAACTTGTGATCAATAAATAATGTGTGACCTAAATATTTGTTAATTTGTGACATAAACATAATTTGTGGTCAATTAATTTAATATTTTGTGACCATGAAATGGATTGTAACCTATAAAATTTGTGATTTATGATTAAGGAATATTATGTGGCCTATTAATTTGATAAATTTGTGACAGTGAAATAATTTATAACGTATAAAATTTTTAATTGTGATCGAGAAATTAATTGTAATCAATTAATTCGACCATTTGTAACCAAATTGTATAAAATTGTGATCTTATATTAATTTATAACATATATTTTTAATTAATTATTTCATAAATAGAATTTAATAAATATCGGATTAAAATTCTAACATAACTAGGAAATTTTCAAAAATTGAAAATTATACTACCGGATTTAACTATGCGGCCGCATAGTTGTTCTGAATGCAGTTGCATAGTTCACTAAAAATGGCCCATGTTCGTTTCGGTTTATAGGCATGCGACCGCATGCCTATCTCAACTATGCGGTCGTATAGTTGAGCTCCGCAACTTCTTCTTCCGTTGCTTGTAACACGATGTTCCAATTGGTTTCGGCCATCAACCTCTTCATGAAAGTTGTTCATTGGCTTGTTAACTTCGATATTTCGTCCACCGTAGTTTGAGAAAGCGATCTCATCGTCTCTTTCACCGCTTTGCTCTCCATCGTGTCATCGGACCTCATTCGATAATCAACGGATCATTTCTCGGGCTTGACTTTGATGCATTCGACTCCATGCTCACATCACTTATATTCGCATGTCTTGTGTCAAAATTTAACTGACAAGCTGAAGAAAATACCAGCTAAAAAAAACCTAAATTGGTAATAATGTTGACACAATGCCAACAAGTTGGGGGCCAATTGTTTTCCCTAAATTTGGCCCCTGTTTGGTGGGAAATAAAATCAAATTTATAGTAAATTTTGATAGAAATTTATAAAATGTATAATTGAAAAGTTGTGAAACCTATAAAATATGTGATTGAGATTAGTTGCTGATTGACTTAAATTAAAATTTAGATTTTAATATATATCAAACATGGGCTTAATGTTGTTCAAGATATTCAAATGAAATCTCCTATAAGTTGCTACATTGCCTATTAGGTCTGCACGTCGAGTGAGTCGGTTTGAGTATTTCAATATTCGAAACTATCCATTATACTTCGGGATTGAGTTCGATTATACCCTTTACATTTTATTTATAAAATTACGAGCGACAATACAAATTATATTCCAAATATCTAACGTACATAAAAAAAAAACTCAACAAATACATATTTCAATACTTCTTTAATCTAATTCAAATATGTCACAAAATATCAATCAATATTTAACAAAATATGGCACCAGATAACATCTGATATGTAGCAGATAAACACCAAATGACATGATCCAAAATAAATAAATAAATAAATAAATAAAATAGAAACCAACAATAAAGAAGTTCCAATTTCTACAAATACCAAAAAATAGAATAAATTATTCTTCTAAAAAAGGATAACAATTAACATTGTCGATTTTTCTTCCCATCCTATTGTTTCCTTTGCATCCCAACAAGTCATTGGGTCGAGGTGAATAAATTATATAAAAAAACTATAAAAAATGGACAAATTTGATTTCGGAGTTGCGTACCCACATTTCCAATTCAAGAACTAAGAAAATAATCATCCAAGACCAGGTCGAACCTTGATTCCCGGTTTCGATTCCTGATTGTTTTGAAACTAGAATGAAACTTTTGGTTACAATTAAAATGTCCACTCCTGATGCCTATAACTACACCTTATCTTTTTGTCCAACTTATCAAATATCACAAGAACTACAAAAAAAATAAAAATATTTGATTATACAAATTTTGTTATTGATCCAAAAGTTCAAACCTGCCATTTTCATTGTTTCCGTAAGAAAAAATATTTGTGTTTTCTTTCAGATTGAAAATAATTTTCTAATAAAAATTTGTTTATTGACACTATAAGAAAATTGCGCGACCATAAGATGCCAGCTTATTGATTAATTACCAACGCACCAGCTAGAATACGATCGTCCACTCAAGCCAAGCCACGAGCCAAGCAGGGAACTGGTATAATATCTCGCATGTGGAATATGCCAGTTTGCTTCGACAAGACCTACTCAATGGAAGCCAAATTACGAATATGGACATTCTCATATGATAGATGCAATGTACTCGCTATAGCGGCAAATAAGAGCATTTTCTGGAATGAAAAGTTGTAGAAAATTGGGATTATAAGCCCCTGTTTGAGATTTTTATTTTTTAAATAGATTTGACAAGAAGTGATTTTTAGGAGAATATATAAATATAAAATAAAAAAAAAATGAGTGTATTCGCAAAATTGTTTTACTGAAAAAATGTGTAATTGAAATGAATTTGAGAAAAAAAAAGTTTCGAAGAATAAGGCTCAAATAGAGGTTTAATAAGTGAATTGTCTTAGCCTCGGTTTGAAGGCAAAATTTTTTCTTACGGAGGCAGAGATATTTCAAACTTCGTAATAGATATTGAACTATGAATAATATCTGCTAAACAAGATATTGAATACACATATTGCTGGTATTATAAACAATATTAGATAGGGCTCGATATAATCTTTTATAGTAGTATCAAATGTTTTGCAATTATTCCAATCTATAATGCTAAAAGTAGTATTTTAAAACTCCGATCAATCTTAGGGTGTGTTTGATATGGTTGATTTTCCCATTTTCCATATTTTTTGGTGTTTGATAGCATGTTTTTTCTTGACAATTGGAATTGACACTCTCTCTCACATGGTGACAATTTCTAGCTTTTTCTTGAATTCTTATTCCCACCATTTAGGAGGGAAAATGGTTTCCATGTTTTTATTTATTATTATTATTATTATAAAGAACTTGTTGAAGTACTTCAAAATTTTAACTCTATAAATTTATAGATGTTCTCCAAATGATAGAATTTGTTATTTAAAAATTGAGAATCTCTTGGAGATACTCCTAGGAGCTACATAAGACTCACCAATATGAAAAGTAGGCTATGATATCTAGGAGTGAAGTGCTTCCACATTTTGATTGCCTAACGAAGCATGCTACATGTACAATCTAGTTTGACATTATTGATTGACAACTCACACTTGACAACATCATATTCATCCATTTGAAATTTTTTTTTCTTTTAAATCAATGACCAGATTTTGACAACATCAACACTGTCAACAATAATTGTCAAGTATGATTGTACAAATAGCATAATTGAAATTTTAATGCTCCAATACTGGCATTTGCATTATTATATTTGAAGCTTAATTAAGGTGATGTATTTTTGTAGATTCTATTAATGTAATAGAGGTTCTTTAATTTTGAACAAAATTACAAAATGTCATGACTTAATTTTAGTTTGTAAAAGCTTATTTGTAAAGAAGGATTTTCCAAGATTATCTGGTTGAATCAGATGTAATTTTCATTCTAAATCTATGTTCTAATCACCAGAATTCAATCACAATAGAAGAAGTCCATTATCCACAATCTAAGTGCAAAGGTTTGTAAGTTTTCTGGCCAAAATTACTATTATTATAGTCCCTTTTCATTTTTGCTGTATTTTCACATAAGAATTTTCTACCATTTTTCAACCATCTTTTTCCTTTTCAAACATTAGAACATATGTAGACTGCTTATGTGTAATTATGGGAGGTTGACGTAAGTTAAACCATTTGAATTTAAAGTTCAAATCACTCCCTCCATTACATTTTTAATCTATTGTTGATCAGATCATTCCACTAGATGACCCACGACCCGTTTTTCAATCTCTCTCTCACACGCACAAGATAGGCTTAACCTGAAACATACGAAACAACTAAGTCATACGGCCAACGAGTATATTTAAAGCACACAACACTATAAACCTGTTAGAAATATACGGTAGTTCTACTAGGGAAATATCATATCTCGCTATACTACAAACTCACTTTTCAATACCAATTTAAGTATTTTCGATCTCTCGAATATTAATGGGACATATTTGAGCTTCACAATATATTTTTATATTCACAATTGTGTTCTAAATCATAAATGGTTAACTTAATTGTCTGATCGATGAATACAAATAGAAATACTGATCAAAATTATTTTCCTTTCCTAGATGAATCCTCTAACTTTACATCAAGTCTTTTCTAGACGTGTCCTATCTAATCAAATCGATCATACTTTTGGCAACATGCTAAACTGCAACACCAAAATAAAATTATGAGACAATGAAAAATTATTATGTTATATATGAAATTATATAAACCTTATGGTCTTACACAATGAGAAAGCAATGATCTATTACTAATTTATTCCATATTGGTCGTAAAAGCACATTTTATATTAAACACATGATATGATGTTTTCTCCATCTTAGTGCGTATGTCATATTCTGTTAAAATAAATAACACTATACAAATCCCACTTTATGTATTTCCCACTACTTAATTGAGGTCTCCTTATGTTCATTCATCTAGACAATCTTAAAACGGGAAATCGATCCGCTACAAACCTGTTTAATTGACAGTAAACTCTATTTTGATTGTTTTTAGTAATTTCATCTTGATAATTCATCAAAGCGACCAAATCATGTACACAACAAGATCACTTTGTCTCATCTCAGCACATTTCAAACTTGTTTAATTGTTTGAGGCAATTGCAAGTGTGAGTACGTCAATTTCAACTTATTCGACATACTTTACATGAGCAAATAAGTCATTTATCCGAAAATCACATCAAAAGATTACATAGGAACGCAAAATTGTTTATTTATAAGTATGTAAAATTCAATCAAGAATTTTCAGCTACTCGAAGTACCATATTATATGCAATCATAGAGATTCGACATGACCAACATGCATATCTCTACGTATCTTTAGAGTATAATGATTATATATATCGCGTGCATAGATATATCACAAAAACACATTTTCTTTGCTAATATCACTTATAAAAATGTCACCAAATGTTTTGTTCCATTATGATACTTATAATCCTCAACATATGCGACACAATGCATAATTATCATAGATTTTATATTCTCAAAAAGTACAAAAAGATTTCTTATACTGCCAAGATATACATTACAATATTTGTTTCTAGCTAACCATAAAGATGTTACCCTATGTAGCAAGAGATTATAAGTCTATTAACTCTTTGTGCTCGACCATGTCTCTTCCTTAGTCAACATTTTATATCGTTTACAATCATAACTTATTCTCTCGAAAACAAATATAATAACTGACAACATCCTTCAGGTACCACAATATCCTTTCTAAGGATAATATTGATACGAGCTGGTTAGATCCATGGCACAATAGATATTAAGACAAGTATATATCATGGTATACTTCAATAGCCTAATCATTCTAGATTATGGTACTCCAGATATTTCATTGTTCGCTTGTAGAGTCATTTGATATATACAAAGACTCATAATTGCCTTTTTGATATAAAAATATCAATAGGGATCAATCCTCTAATTAGAAACAATCTAGAATCTTTATAGCATACAACTTTTTGACAGAGTAAGAAACAAGAATGATCTTTTAGCAAAAGTATATAATTTGTTAAAACCTATGTCCTTTGTCTCAATGATTAAGGACAACTATTTTTAAATGGTCTCAATATACTCTTTTCATGCTTAGTTAATACAATATTGCCATCATAAAAATTAGAATTATAACCTACCACTTGACATTCACATAAATACGAGTGATATCCATCTAAACAATAAAATTTGTATGAGATTTAAGCCATGTCAAATTTCAAATACCAGTGTTGAAATGCTTTTTTCAAACCACAAGTATGGCTATAAAGTTACCACCATTGTACACTCCTTTAACAATGAAACCTGCAAGTTGACTCACACAGATATTTTCTTCAATCGATCCTCAATCAACAAAAAAAGAGTTTCTATGTCTATTTGGTATAACTCTATATTTACACACTGTCATGGCTAACATAGGCAACACAAACATGAATCTTATCGTAATGAAAAAAGCTTATTGTAGTCAATATCCTCATATTTTGTATAACAACTTTCCCCCAAAATAAAAATAAGCTATATATACTATAAACTAATTAGTCTTCTGCTCAGATTTCAAGAATCCAAGTATTCTAAAAAAATATTGAGATCCAGTTAGAACATCCATCACATTCCATATTTGGTTGAATTTTTTATACTCAATCTATACTTCAAATACTTTTATCTACTTTTTCTCTTTATACTCGTATAAAGAAAGAACCAAGTTATTTGAAAACAGAAGACTCCCACTTGAATCAAAAGCTAAAGATAACCACCATGTACTTTAATTGATTCACCAAGCACATGTATTATCTAATTTCAACAAATATTTTTGAAACCCTTTCTCCCTACTAGGACATATGTCAAACGTTACATCTTATGATTCAATATCCTTCTAAAATTTCACTTATGAACAAGTACCATTTGGACTGTTATGTGTATCTCATAGAGATACATTTCTTTATCATCAGACACAAGTTTCCAAAATCATATGAAAGAATTAGAAACTTAAGTAGTTAATTATGAGTTTAAGATAACCTATATTTGATTATTTACATGTTCAAAGGTAATAATTATTGAAGGTATTAGTATTGAGCAAACTCTATTGAGTAGTCGCAATTAACTAACATCCTCCAAAAGAAATTGGTAACTCTGACTGCATTATCACTTACCTCACAATACTGCATTTCTCTTAGAAACACCATATAGTTTTGGAACCAGGAGTAATCAATTGAGTAAAAATTTCTTTTTCATTATATAGTTCATTGAACCCTCACGAAAGATATTCACGCTCATAAACAGTTCCCGAGGTTTACACTTTAATAATATGATTTTCTACTCCATTTAATCAAAGTCTAAGAAAATTAGAAATGAGACTCTTCGGTGGAACTCTAAGTCATTTTGGTAAAAGCTTCTTTTTCTAATACCATAAAGGGGCCTAGAATAATTTTTTGACATCTAAATTGCGTGAATTCATTTATGTATATATTGAAAATATGAGTTTCCATCTCTCTCTCTCTCTCTCTCTCTCTCTCTCTCTCTCTCTCTCTCTCTCTCTTATAGTCATAGCCCTCAAAAAATCTGAATGGGCTATTTGAGAAGTTCAAATTGAAGACCACAAAGAAGAAAAATAACGTATATCATGTTCAACTAAGTCTTTGGTGCAAATATGATATCAACAAGAGGGATAATCTAACCACCACGCAAACTCAATTTTCATATACTATCATATTAACCTCTATATATACCAATGTTCTAAATAGCGTAGCGTAGCGTAGCGTCGAGGCCAAGAATCAAGAATCACAAGTTTAAGCGTTATAATGCGTTTCTTATTTTTAATATTATTTTAATTATTTTTAAGACATTAAATATATTTTTATATAAAAAATAGATTTTTTTTAAGGGGAAAAAAAGGGGGGGATAAGGCATGCTTAAGTGCACTATAGCGGGATATGGCGTGCTTAAGCTCGCTTACGCGACACTTAAGCGCGCTATAGCGGTCAACAAAAAAGGTTGACCGCTTTTTTACACGAATACCCCGAAGCGAAGCGTTTTCGCCGCGCTACGCGCTATAGCGGCGCTATTTCTCGCTATTTAGAACACTGATATATACCATCAATGCTGACATCAATTCTGGGCTTGTGCCCACACTGGACCTCATTAGGCTCCGCCTCTGGTCTTATCTTCTTTCTCGCCTTTGGTGATAACTGGAGCACTATCACATAAGCATGTCCTTGAGACTCAGCATTTTGAAGTTGCATGTCCTCTAGATCAAGAGAGTGAATAGAGATCAGCCTGAACTCATTGTTGTTAAAGTTTGACCCAAATTTCATTAGGTATTTATGGATTAGTTGAAGTCGGTCTTGAAGAGGTCAAATATATGCACTAAGAAGTGATTGGCTGCATTCTCATTAATTGCGGGCCAAGTTCACATTTGAGCACGCAAAACAGGGAACTGGCGCCCACTTGGTGCCAGCCTGCAGCTCACTTCCCACAGGGTGACACTAGAGCGTGTCGACATCTGGCCAACAATTCGTTTGACATTTTAACGCATTTTTTTAATACTCTTTTCATCTTTAGGACTATTATTAGGATTTTGACATTTATCATATATATAGTTGGCTCTTCTTTACAAATTAGATAAGTTAGACAATATTGTAAACACAATATCTTTGTATTCTTCCTCCGTATTATAGTGAATTCTCCTCTATAGTCAAATTTCTTATGTTCTTCTCGTGTTATGGCATTTACTTCATATTGTGTCATATAATCTCGTCTGTAATTCCTAACAATTGTCATAACAGAAAATGTGACCAACTAAAGTATCCAACACCAAGTCCTTACCTTAGCATGGACACACTTGGAATTTACATTCTCTCAAATACACGAAAATATCTTGAACAGTATAACTCATACTAGTATGTAGTTATGTGGTTGCTCTTCAAAACATCATATTATTCTAGTACAAATTCTTATCGAACCAAATATTGTTGCATTTAGCATATAACATTTATTAAGGTAAGCAATCATAGATTTTGAGGCTAAGATGTATCAGATTTCATTAATACCCATTTATGCACATATACTATTTTGCATTTATACAAATTAATATATAAGATAGTTTAAAATTAGGCACAAATTTGAAATATCACTAAGTTTTCATCAGCCACAATCCTAACGTTTCACTATCACAAACTTAATTTCATAATGAGAATTCGATAAATTATGAGCGAGAATTGCGTTAATTCTTATAGTATTAGAAATCCGATTCAATTTATGGATTAAATAGTTCTAGGTGAGATTTTCATTAAATCTTCCAACAACCGAACTATCACTTATAATCCATCTGTCTATGTAAGTATTTCATTAATTATATTAACCCTAGAATTTTATGATAACTAATGAATTAACAGATATAATGACAAATCTAAAATACTTTCAAATATTTCTTATAATATAAATCTCGATAATCAATGTACTGGGCATCTTGAAAAATCCAGAATATTACATGGACTAATATGCAATTTGCAAAGTTGCAAAATAGCCCTTTATGCGTGGAAGGAAAGATTCTTTTTTTTTTTTTTTAAATAATTATGTTGTCATGTGCGTTGCACACTCACCAAGGTGTGCATGACCTTCACACCATCATGTAGATGTATTTCAATCATTTTTCATTTAGTTCCCCAAATTTTAACATCTTGAGTTGATATGTATGATCATAATTCTCAAATACTTTACACATCATAGCATTTGGTATAAAAACACAATGGACTGAGAGCAGGGGTAGACCTAGCACCTGGCAAGGGGGCGCGACCACCCGTGCTGGATCGCCGAAGTCTTCAATACCACTGGGTGTTGTTGCAGAGAGAAGACAGGGAGAAGAAGGGAAGAAGAAGACCTGAAAATAGTTTGGGCCGCTTTTTTTGTTTTTTTCTAGTTTGACCATTTTGTTTTAGGTTGAGAGATTTGGGTATTTAAAAAAGTTTGGGCCTTTTTTTTTTGCCCTTTGTTTTGGCCATTTCTTCTCGGCTTTTCGTTTATGTTTTAGTTATTTTTTTTGTGAATACATTTATGAATTTGAAGAAAAATAGAATTAAGAAGATTAGCATTTCAATTTTCAGCGTTTCACCCATTAGAGGTAGGCTAGCTCATCTCTGGCCTTTTACAGTTTTACGAGGAAAGAAATATGAGTTGATGTGGCTTCAATTTGTGAATTATATTCTACACTAGTAACTAGTGAGTAGTGATTACTAATTAGTGATTAGTGAAAAGTAAAACTATGGATGAATTTGTGATTTGTCAAGATGTTAGATGTTGCCTGTTGTCGGACTGGACATTTGGAGTGTAACGAGTGTTGGATTGTTGGAGTGATATAAAGTTTTAACTATTTATTACTTATTAGATTGATACCGTTTTAATTGAAACAATTTTCGCAGATTATGGAACGATTTTCAACCGAAACGGAAGTCCATATCTAATTTTTTTACTTCTAGCTATGCATCTAGCTAGTCCTGCTACTGTTTCTAGTCAATCACATGAATTGTTAAATGACACAAAGAAGTCTTGGGCTCAATTTAATGTGAATGAACTTGTTTCTGATCCAGGGAAATGTCTCACATCAAGTCATATGATCCTAATATCAGAGATGATGTTAGGATGGCATACTTACGAGATGATTTTGAGTTGTATTGAATTATATTTTCATATATATAAATTTTACGTTTTAGTGCATTTAAATATATATTGAATAATTTTTAATATTATTTAAATAACTATAAATAAACGACATCGCTCTTACGATCACTAATTGTCGACGGTCAATGGTCAACGATCAACATTGGGTCCGCCCGTACTGAACTTTTGTGCTAGGTCCGCCACTGACTGAGAGTGAGGTTGTATGCTATATATATGTGTGTGTGTGTGTGTATTATTATTATTATTATTATTATTATTATTATTATTATTATTATTATTATTATTATTATTATTTTTAAGACACTGTATTTCATGATATGCCATTAAAGATGTCTCAAAATTGGAGAAAATGGTATACAAATAGAATAATCTCATATGCACCATGCTAGCATTAGGGCTGTCCGTGGGTCGGTTCGGTTCGATTCTGAAGATATCCGAACCGACCCAAAACTTTCGGGTATTTAATAAATGGACCCGTCGGGTCCAAATATAATTATGGAACCGTTCGGGTTCGGTTCCGTTTGGTTCGATTCGGGTCGGTTCGGTTCCGTTCGGTTCCGTACCATAATTAAATTTTTAAATATTTTCAGCAACACTACATAAATACAACTAATGACATTTCATTCGTAACTTTTACAAATTAACGTAACCCAATTCAAAAATATATAAATAACTAGCCGTCCAATAAGATTAATTCAATGCATACAAATACCAAAAAGTAGGTATTAATTTACAGTAAAACTACATAAAGTATATTCATTTGCTTCAAATTAAAATGGGCTAATGGATTTTAAAAATGATTTGGGTTTTAAAATTAAAATTATGAAATAATCTAATTTATTTAATTAATTTGCTAATTTGTATAAAAAAAATAAAATAATTTAATTAATTCAATATAAAATATAAAAAAATTATTTAGTTTCGGTTCTTATTCGATTCTTCGGTTTTTGGTCTAGACCCGAGACCCGACCCAAACCCATCGGTTCTCGATTCGGGTACCCGTTCGGGTATTTAATTTATGAAGAACCGCTCGGTTCGGTTCGGGTTCGGTTCGATCCGATTCGGTTCGAGACTTTTGGACACCCCTAGCTAGCATTTCTAGTAAACAATTAGCAAAGAAAAAACTGTTAAGGGTCTGATACCAATGAAAGAATTTGTAGCATTCCATCACTTAATTTCAGTTTATAAAACATTACTTGTAAAAAATGAATTTTCAATATTTTTATGTGGTTGAATCACTTGCAATTTTCACTTTATTTGCATTTTAATCACTTCAATGATCCGAAATTCAATCACAACGGAAGGAGTTCATTATCCAAAATCTAAATGCAAAGTTTTGTGAGTTTTCTAGCCAAAACTATTATTATAGGCGCATGCAAATTTCCAACCATTTTTTGGCTGACTTTCTCCTTCTCACTCATTAGAACATATGTAGAGTGGTTATGGGGAGTTATGAGAAGTTGACAACTTGACATAATTTAAGGGTTTGAATTCAAAGTTCAAACCACTCCCTCTGTTATATTTTTTAATATATCGCCAGTCAGGTCATTTCACATCAGTAGCGGATCGAGACCATTTTTCTTGTGGGGTCAAAAATGAGAATTCAAAAATGTTTAGGTAAAAAAAAAAATTATGGGGTCATTTGACCCCACATGACCCCATGTGGGTCCGCCCCTATTCCACATATGTAAGATCCACGGCCCATTTCTCAAAAAATTTAGACAAATACATTCAATAAATTGAGATGTTAATAGTTCGATTCTAGAGAACGATATTGCCAGGTTTGCTCAAACAATCTAAACTTTAATTGTCACAATGCATAGAACTAAATGCAACCAGTTTTCCCTACAACTGCACATGATGGGAGGAGGCAATATAATTAATATTCATGCCCAATATTAGTGACACAAATTATTACAAAGAGGAAATTGAAACTGGTAGAGCTCAAATTATCAAAACTATGGCCGAGGTTGAGTACTTGAGAGGCTTCTTTGTGTAAGCAGTAATATTTAACTAGACAATAAACATTATTTATTTATTTTTACATTATATAGTATTCTATAATCTAATTGTCAAAAGAACATATATATACCGAAGAATATACTGGCATTATGCTCTACGAACTTTTATGACTTATGCCTATAGCTAACGTACCAAGTCGTATTATATTAGTATTAGATAATATTGTGATGTTTCTAAACTTTTATCTTGATAGAATTCAAAAGGAATATACTGCATGATATTCTTTTATGTGGCCCCTTTCACTTTTAAAATACATGCTTCTATAAAAAGATGGGAAATTAATGTAAGACTTCTCTAATTCCACCACGTCAGCAAATACTCTTTCTGCCCCTACTCAATATATCCACTCCAATTTTATCCCGTGAATCAAAAACATGAGGGACACAATCACTACCATGGAGTGTTCAATTTCAAATGTTTCTTCACGGTCAAGATCTGATCGGTATGATTGATGGCTCAGAAGAGAAACCAACAAAAACTTTGCCAGGTGGCTCCCCAAATGTAGTCTGGCTCAAGAAAGATAATTTTATTTTGAGCTGGTTACTAGCTTCTATCTATGAAAGCTAGTATCTACTGTTTGCATTTTGAATACTTCTAAACAAGATTTGGGCTCTCTTTATACTCGTTTCTCACCAATCTCGAGATCCCTCTTTGCGCTTCTTCAAACACAACTTCAGTCAATCACCTAGGGAAACAAATATTGCTCCGATTTTCTTGAAGAAGCCAAGTAATTGGTTGATCAACTAGCATTTGCAAGAAAGCCCGTGGATGATCACGAGTTGGTTAATATTAAATTTGTGATTAAGGCCACTAAGGAGATCAAATCATTCATCGTTAAGTTTGAATCGGGTTGTAAGGGCAAGTCATATTATGTTGAAATAGCAAAATAAAAATATGGAGGACAACTGCAAATACGGTGCAAGTCAACCTAAGGAAACTAAACAGGATCTCCAAATCCTTATTCAAAGTTCGTTGAATAGTTTGTTGCAAAACGTCTTACTACAATTATAAACAAGCTCCTATTGAGAGGCAATCCAACTTTATATCATTTGCTTGCTTTTCATTGCATTGCATGTAATGAGTTTGGATTGTATTTAGTACATATAATATTTAATTATTGTATAGCTTATATTTTTAAGGGTTATTGGCGCAAAACGTCCCTACCTATGATGGGTTGTGTGGAAAACGTCCCTACGTTTGATTTTTTGGTGTAGAACGTCCCTACCTATGCATTTTCTTGCGCAAAACGTCATTTTCCCTAATTTTTAACTTAAAATGACCTATATACCCTCCAATTGAAATAAAAGGAAAAAAGAAAAGGAAAAAAAATAAAGAATAAATTACAATTTGCTCATAAACTTTTTTAAAATGTAAATCAGTCCAAAACTTATGAAAATATTAAAAATAACCAAAAAAAATTAGTCCAAAAAACTAATTTAATTTCCCCCAAACTTTACATTTTAAATTTAAAATAATTATAAAAAAATAAAAAGACCACCCCATCCCACCCACCCACCCACCCACCCCAGTTCTCTTCTCCATGACTTCCTTCTTTACCTCACACCACCACCCACGGCCACCACCCATCACCCATAGTCACCACCCACAGCTACCAACACGTCGTCGCACCTCCATAGCCACCAACCATCACCCACCTAAGCTGAAGCCCTCAACAAATCACAGAATCAAAACATTTTCTGATTCAATTTCATCGCTGCACAGCTTGAAATTGTCCAAATTTCATCTCTGTCTTCCCCAAATAAGTAAGACCCAAGCAGCCTAATCTTAGGGGAAATGATTCAGCAGAATACCTTCCTAATTGCTCGTTGTCAATCTGTCGAGGTGGCTCATTGAAAAGGGGAAAATATGGTGTGAAGAACTACGCAGAGAAGACCGAACAACATCAAGCAATAGAAAGGGGAGGCTAAGAGGTAATTTCTTGGTTGGACAAGGCAAAGTTCAAACTTCTTCCTCCAAAACAACCGCCTCACCTCGCCCCAATAGTGGTTCCTCAGCCGCCGCAAATCGCCTCTGCCGGTGGTTCAACAGAACTCTGTTTTGCCATAATATAACCTCATCGAAATTTTACAGACCAAGGCTATTACGAGAAATGGGTTTGTGTTTTGGCTCTGGGTTTTGTAAGAAAGTTGATACAAGAGAGGATTCTTGCAGGGTTGATTCGAAACAAGGAAGCCAAAGGAACCAAAACCATAAAATTGATAGGAATTATAAGATGGTGGCGTCGTTGTTGCTCCTATCTTTGGCGTTAGTGGTGGCGATCGACGATGTGGTGGTGCCGTTAGTGGTGGCTATCGGCGATGACAGTTGGTGGCTGTGATGATTTTGAGTGCGGTGGGATGGTGTGGCGTGGGGTATTTGGGGGAAGATAACATATTTTTTATTTTTTTCTTTTTTTATAATTATTTTAAATTTAAAATTTAAAGTTTGGGTGAAATTAAATTAGTTTTTTGGACTAATTTTTTTTGGTTATTTTTAATATTTTCATAAGTTTTGGACTGATTTACATTTTAAAAAATTTTAGGAGCAAATTGTAATTTATTATTTTTTTTTTTCCTTTTCCTTTTTCCTTTTATTTCAATTGGAGGGTATATAGGTCATTGTAAGTTAAAAATTAGGGAAAATGACGTTTTGCGCAAGAAAATGCATAGGTTAGGGACGTTCTGCACCAAAAAATCAAATGTAGGGACGTTTTCCACACAACCCATCATAGGTAGGAACGTTTTGCGTCAATAACTCTATTTTTAATATTTAATACTTTGGATCATCGTCGTAGCACCACATTTATGTCGAATTTTTGCTCATCCTACACTCACATTTGATAAATGATTAGTCTTAATTACTCCCATATGATCATGTTGTTTTCCTTTCTTTTTTCAGGCATGATAGAAATAATTGACAAAATAAGCAAAGAAGAGAAAATGAAGATTAGAAACCAAATGCTTATGTAGAGGTGTCATCACATGACACGGTCACTAGGAGACAAGACAAATGTGCCGGACAGATTGATGACATTTAAGGCTCAGCTTACGAGTTGCTGATAGGCCAGGCCATCCATAGTGGTTCTACTGGCTCCATTTCAGCCTCCACCATCGTTAGTACTCCTTCGACGAGTAACTAGTTTTCCTCTTTTATTTTGATTTCTATATTTTGGACTGTATATTCTAACATTGAGGACAATGTAGAGGTTAAGTTAGGGGTAGAAAATATTGGGTTATCTTGTAAAACAATATTTAATTTGTGTAATAGTCTGCATTACTTGTTGCTTGAGTATGTAATCAAGGTTTATTTTGTGTTAGAAAAAAATTTAAAAATATAAATAAAAAATTAAATATTATCTAATTTTAGTTTGCATGACTGTATGTGAAACTTATCTCGATTATAGATTCATATCCGATGATGTTATTATATCTATTTAGGATAAAAATTTGGATTGATTTGTGTTAACACTTGAATTTTCATATATTATGTTACGAAATAAATAAGATACCAAAATAACTCTGATATCACTTGTTGTGAAACAAATCACCGGATTGAGATGTTGAAATTATATGACAAATAATGAAGTATTAAAAGTTGAGTCCAAAACGAAAAAGGAACGAAAAACGCGAAAAATCGGAACATGCAATGCTGCTCCGTGGTGCCCACCTCCGGGAAAAATATATATATATCCCATTTGATAAAATAATATCCCATTTTGATAAAATAATATCCCATTTTTACTATTTTTTTTTTTTTTTTTTTTTTTTTTTTTTGAAAAACTCATCAAAAGAAAAAATGTCATCTGAGATATATGAACTTTGGCCTAACTCCACTCTTGTAAGGACACCACTGGCACTCCCTTAACAAGAATTCTTAAAAAAGAGATCCCTTTCCCTCTTCTATGCGTCTCCTAGCCTCTTCACTGGGCTTTACGCTTTGAGAGGTCACTCAGGACTTATTTTAAAAACAGTTTAAATTTAAGGAGTTAAGACATGCTCTTATCATATACTCAGCATGAAGCATAAAACTTTTTTACAAAATCATAAAAATTTATAAACAGAAATTGCTCTTAAAAGATCTGGAACTAAAAATATTCTATAGTTTTAATTTTTATCAAGAAATAGAAAACATTTTAGATTACGGAATAGAATTTATTTCTATTGAAAAAAGTAAATCTATAGATTATTTATTTGCTAGTTTACAAGTAACTAAAAATTTATCTTTAGAATTAAGAGAAAACATTATATATAAATCTTTAATTACAGAATTTAGAGAAGAATATTTTATAAATAAATTTGATCAGATATTCTGTTCAGATTTATCAATAAGAATTGAATTTGAATCTTTAGATAATAGTTATTTATCAGATCATACAGATTTCAGCTTAGAATCTTATTATTATACAGATTAAATTCATTAAACTGGACATATTAACAAGAGAAGTTAATAAGATATCTGCAGAATTAAGTAATTTAGGGAAAAGAATTTTTAATATTGAAAAAGATATTTTAAAAATAAAAGAAAATTTAGATTTTATTAAAGAACAGAATTTAAATATTTTAAATAAAGTTATTAAAGTAGAGGATAAAGAAAAGTTTCCAGATCTTAGAACTACAGAAGCAATAGAAAATATAAATAAATAATTAAATAATATAGAGAATAAACCAATTCAAGATTTAGAAAATATTACAAATAAGTTAAATAAATTAAGTTTGAAAAATACGGGACTAGAAATAATAACTAGAAAAATATCTACAACATTTTATAAGATATGAATAATTTTCCAAGCAGATCAAGAACAATCAGAGAACAAGGATCATCTTCAGAGATTTTTGATAGAAGTAGACATAGTACTTCTAGTATAAATACAAATATAATAGAAAGAATTTTAATTAGACAGCCTCAGTATAATCAGAATATAGAAGAAATTACAGATCCTGAACAAGATTATAATAGATTTCAAACTCATGGTTTACAATTACTTAATCCAGAAAATTTATATAATAGAGGTATTTTTGAATCAAGAACTCAATTTTTTAGACATACTAGGGAAGTTTCAATTCAGTGTTTAGATGGCCAAGTAAGACAATTATCATTAATATCGTAAGAATCTAAAAAAGAATTAAGAAAGAAGCATTATAGATTTATGCATTTAGGATTAATAGTTATAGGAATTAAAGGATTAATGAGAAAAAATTTAGGTAATAAAGTTTTATTAACTATTTATGATAAAAGAATTCAAAATATAGAAAAAAGTATGATAGCTAGTACGGAGATAGATATGAATAATAATCATGGAATTATATATTGTAATCCAGATTTTTTATTAACAATAAAAGATTTTTCAAAAAAAATTAAAATTGGTATTCAGACACATGGATATGAAGATGTAACTTCAGGAGAAAATTTATTAATAAGCATAGGATTTTTGGGAAGATGTAGTAATAATTCTCAAACAAGATATAAAGTTTATATAGATAAAGTTGTAAATTTAATGAGTAGTAAAGGAATAAAAATGATTAAACCTAAAACCTATGATTCAGAAATTTTAGCAGGATTAGAATGGGATTTAGATAAGTTTTTAGAAACTCAAGAAAAAATTTTAACTCCTCAGGAAGCTATAACATATAAAGATTTATACGGAAGGACTAGTTTAAGATTTGGTAATTACAGTACTATAAATAGAAATGATAATTTTGATACAGAATCTAATACTACTAATGAAGAAAAACAAGAACAAGAACCTTTTCTTAATACAGTAGAAACAGAGATAGATGATAAAATTTTATATCCTAGAGAATTAGGAATGATTTTATCTCCTACAGAATTTTTAAGATTAGAAGATCATTTGTTTTTAAATAAACAAATAGGAGAACGAGAATATTTATATTATGATAACTATCAAAATATAAGAGTAGGAATTAATATAGAAGAAATTGAAAATAAGTCAGAAATTTCAGAAATTAATAATTATAAAGAATTGGCAGATGAAGTTATGCAAGTTAAACCAGAACCAGAAACATATCAATATACAGCTGGTTATCCTCCTAAAATTGCTTATACAGATTATAATGATAATGAAAGAAATTATACAGTTAGAGGAAAAGTTAGACCTTTAGAACCTAAAATAGAATTTTAGACATTGCATAAACCACAAATATTAAATATTACAGCACATGACCCTCAGACTTGGGAAAATATAATAGAAGTATGGAAAAATAAAATAATAGGTCATTATATTAGATTAGCAGATAATATGGAACCATTAGAAATGTATAGATATCTAGAAATATTTTTAGGAGAAAGTGTTAAAGCTACATGGGAAGCTTTTAAGAAAGATAAACAAACAGAATTTGAATCATTGGTTGCATTAGGAAATAATCCTTATAATTTTGTTAGTAAAATACATGAATTATTAACAGGAACAGATCCTAATACAGGACAGTTATTAATTCAACATAAGGCTATAAGAAATTTAGAACAACTTAGTTTAAATAGATTGACTAAAGGTAAAGAAGTAAAACAATTTTTAAATGAATATCACTATTTAGTATCTATTTCAGGAAATACTTTTAATCAAAAATTAGGTAAAAAATTATTTCATAAATTACCAGGTCCTTTAGGATTAGAAATAACAAAAAGATGGAATGAAAATAAAAATATTATAGAAAGACAAGATAATTTATGGAGTATAGGAAATAGAATTCAATTTATAATGCAATGTTTAGAAAACAAATGTGTTGAATAGATAATTCAGAATCAATTAAAAAAGATAGATTATAAATTTTGCAAAGATATCTTTACACCACAAACTTATGGAAATAAATTTAGAGGTAAAAGAAAATATGATAGGAAAAATTTTAATAGGCCTATTGGGAAAAAATATTATTTAAGAAAGTCTAATAGAAGAAAACCATATTTAGATGAAAATAGACATGTTAGAAAATTTAAGCTAGAAAGGAATTATCCTAATAAGTTAAATTGTTATGTCTGTGGAGGAATAGATCATTTAGCCAGAACTTGTCCTAAAAAGATAAATAATAATGATAAAAGAAGTACTCTTATAGAATACACAAATGAAGATTTATTAGAAATTGATGAATATATTTCAGATAGAGAATCAGTTTACAGTATTGTTTCAATAGAAGGTTTTAATAATAATAATAATCCAGAAGAACAATCAGATTATGAAAATTTTATACAAGAATTTTCAAATTTTAACTTATCAGATTCAGATGAAGAATTAGAGTTAATGGATATAGAATTAGAGTTAATGGATATAGAATGTAAACATAATTGGTTAACAGAAACAGGTTTAGACAACATACCATATTATATATGTAAATGGTATCCTAGTAAGAAATTAAGAGTAAAATGTAAAGATTATTTTTTGGAGGCATGTAAAAAATGTTTATTACAAGAAAATTTAATACAATTGGAAGAAGATAAGCAAATTAATTCAATTCAGATAGAATTGTCAGAAATTAAAATATTAAGAAAAAGAATAGAAAATTTAGAAGATATGCAAAGGTATATTTTACAAAAATTAGAATTAATGGAATCCTCTAAAAAAGGAGAAAACTCAGAAATAATTCCTAAACCAGAATTGGTTCAAGTTTTTTGTAATTCAGAAAAATTAAAAAGTATTAAAGTAAAATGTTATGTTAGAATAGAAAATTATGAAATAATATGTTTAGGTTTGATAGATTCAGGTTGTAGTCATTGTATAATTAATAAAAGAATCATACCAGAAAAATATATAATAAAATCAAAAGAACCCATAGAAGCTCAACAAATGGATGGAAATTCTTATAGTTATCAAGATATTTTAAAACCAGCAAGAATTAGTTTTGAGACTAATTGCGGTAGAAGTACAGAATATAGTTTACCTAAAGAATCAGTTTGGATAAGAGAATTATCTTTAAATACAGATCTAATTTTAGGATTAAGCTTTTTATTAAAAGATAATGGAAGTATAATGATTAGTAAAGATTTTATGCAATTACAAAAATTTACAATTTCTGCACCTACTTATACTAAGATTATTCCATCAGAGTTTGCTGAGAAGCGTGGTGGGATTAAAGAAGAAAAAGAATGTGAATGTAGCAGAGAAAGAGAATGTCAATTAGTAGAAGAAGAAGAGTTTTAAATAGAAGAAGAATATTATTTTAAAAATTTTAAGGAAGAAGGAGAAATATGTTTAGAATTTGTAGAAATTGAAAAAATATATGATTTATTAGTATGTGAGAACAAGATATAGAAAATATGATAAATAAATTAGAAAAATTAGAAATTTTAGGAGAAAATGTTTTAAAATATTGGGAGAAAGATAAAGTTTTATGTGAATTAAAAATAAAAAATCCTGAATATATAATTAAGACTAAAAGTATTGAAGCTACAAATCAAGATGCTGAAGATTTTAAGATGCATATTAAAGATCTTTTAAAATTAGGAGTTATAAGAAAATCAGATAGTTCACATAGATCAGCAGCTTTTATAGTTAGAAAACATTCAGAAATAATTAGAGGAAAAAGTAGAATGGTTATAAATTATAAAAGACTTAATGGTAATACTATAGATGATGCATATACTAGTCCAGATAAGAATGTTTTAATAAATAGAATTCAAGATTGTAATATTTTTAGCAAGTTTGATTTAAAATCGGGATTTTGGCAAGTTAAAATGCATCCAGATTCTATAGAATTGACAGCTTTTACTTCCCCAGAAGGTCATTATGAATGGTTAGTTATGCCTTTTGGTTTAAAAAATGCCCCTAATATTTTTCAAAGAAAAATGTAAAATATTTTTAATAAGCATAATAAATTTATTAAGTTTATATTGATGATATATTAGTTTTTAGTAAAAATAAAAGAGAACATAGAGGTCATTTACAAATTCTTTTTTCAGAATTTATAAAATATGGTTTAATTGTGAACAAGAAAAAGATGGTGTTATTTAAAGAATATATAGAATTTTTAGGAGTCAATATAGGGAAATGTAAGATTGAATTACAACCTCACATAGCCCAAAAAGCCTTAGAATTTTCAGACAAACTTAAAGATCTTAAACAATTACAAATTTTTTTAGGATTAGTAAACTATGCTAGACCTTTTATTAGGGATTTAGAAAAGATTGCAGAACCATTGTATGGAAAAACATCTCCTAAAGGACAAAGATATTTTAATATAGAAGATATTAAATTAGTACAAAAAATAGAAGAAAGATTAAAGGATTTACCTAAATTAGATATGCCATTAGATACAGATTATTTGATCATAGAAACAGATGGAAGTTTAACAGGTTGGGGTGCAATTTTAATTGCAAAACCCAATAAGTATGCAGGTAAAGATCTTGAAAAAATTGTTAGATACAATAGTGGAAATTATAAAGAAAAAGGTAATATAAGTAGCATAGATTTAGAATTACTTGCAGTTAATTATGCATTAGATTCTTTTGAATTATTTATTATTTCTAAAAAAGAAATCACTTTAAGAACAGATTGTGAGGCAATAGTAAGGTTTGTTAATAAAATGAAATTAGAAAATAAAAGAAGTAATCGAAGAAGATGGTTAAATTTTATAGATAGAATTACTAATACTGGATTAGTAATTAATTTTGAACATATTAAAGGTAGCAATAACCAGATAGCAGATATATTAAGTAGAATAATTAAAAATAAAGATTATGACTGATTGTAACATGCAGATGGAGAGACCCAGAGGACCAAGACCAGGATTGCCAATTGTTGGCAGTTCAAGCTCTCGGACAAACATAATACAGACTCATGATAAGTTAAGGTTTGGAATTACTTTGTTTTCCAAATAGTAATATTAGTTTTAAGACACTTCCTCATATTTCAGTTACAAAATCAGAAAAATGTATTTTAGACAATTTATGGATTTCTTATAATAAGAATCCAAAAGATCAAAAATATTTTTTAGCATGTTTAAATGCACTTTCAGAACATTTTAGTCAAGATCATAAAAAATTTAAGTGTTATGTTATTTTACAAGGTAGACTTCCAGGGGTTTATCATACTTGGTTAGAAGTTTCAGATTGTATTAAAAATTTTCCAAATCCTCTTTATAAAGGATTTTATTTAATTTCAGAAGCATTAGAAGAATGTAGAAAATTTTTAGGAATTAATTATTTTGTTACTCCATCTTTAAAGAATGTTGAATTTTAAAATTTTAAATGAGTCTAATCAGATTTTACAACAAGAAAAATTAGCTCTACAAAAGAAAATTTCTGAATTAGAACAAGAAATTATTAATTTAAAGATTTTAAATCCAATTGTTCAGACACAATCAGGTACTATAGAGCCCAAGAAGTCTATAGCTAGTCCAGCTCAAACGGAAGCTGGTAAAGACATCTCAAATCCGTTCATGGTTCTGGGCTTACCAAAAGCTCAACAGACTCAGGAGACTGTTGATTCTCCTACTTTCCAATTTAATCAGACTCAACAGGCTGAAAATCCTGTTACAGAAAATAAGATTTTTGAAGATCAGACACAGCAGACTGATAATTCTGCTACTAGACTTATTAGTCCAATAGATCTTAAACAGAAACGGCCAGTAAATTTCTCAGAATCATTTCAATCGTCTCAAGATCCAGAACAAATTTCTCAGACAGATATTAGAAGAATTCAAGAAATGTTTGATAAGATTGAAGAATTGCAGCAACAAGTTAAACAAAGTAATACAAAGAAAAAGAAGATACAGTTTAAAAAGAAAAATAAAGGCAAAAAGAAAGTTGAAAAAGAAAAAGGTTTGGAAGATTTCAAAGACAATAATTCAGAAAAAAATGATAATCCAGATGACTGTACTGACGGAGAAGACTCTTTGTACAGCATTGATAGACATAATTATGAAACAAGATAAGAATTTTCCAGATTTTGATGGAAAGGAAGACACTTGGCAAAAAAATTGGTGATTGACAAGACAAGACTCACATACTCGGAGATTTTTTCAGAATTTTTGTATGAAAAGAAAAATTTTACTGTTTTCTTTTTGAAAAATTTGTAACGAATCTTACTATTTGATAAAGTAAGATTTGATAAGATTACTTTTTACTGTTTTCTTTTTGACGTTTTGAAAAAGCAAATATTCGTTACTTTTGAAAAACGCGTTTTCTCACTTTTTTCTCCTATATAAGGAGATCATTCCTTCATTTATAAACATAACACACAGAAAAAAGAATACAATACAAGCTTTTGTTCTTACAAAATGTTCTAATTTCCTTTCCCTCCCGAAAGGGAAATTCTTAATCATTCTTATTCTTAGATATTATAATATCCCATAAAAATATGTTGTTTTAAATTTTTTAAACTACTGACGGATCATTCCAGTAGGTATGTTTTATAGTTCTAAGATATGGTGCTAATAATTAATATTAGTTCCAGATCTTTTAAGAACAATTTATGTTTATAAATTTTTATGATTTTGTAAAAAAGTTTTATGCTTCATGCTGATTATATGATAAGAGCATGTCTTAACTCCAAGTTAAATTTAAACTGTTTTTAAAATAAGTTCTAAGTGACCTCTCAAAGTGTAAAGCCCAGTGAAGAGGGAAAGGGATCTCTTTTTTAAGAATTCTTGTTAAGGGAGTGCCAGTGGTGTTCTTACAAGAGTGGAGTTAGGCCAAAGTTCATATATCTCAGATGACATTTTTTCTTTTGATGAGTTTAAAAAAAAAAGTAAAAATGGGATATTATTTTATCAAAAGAATTAGATATCATGATTAAGAAGAGTACCGAGTAGGATATTTTTAAACAGCTGTTGTGGGACCTGTGGGTTATGGGCCCACCACGCTTCCGCTGCGCAACTCTGATGGAATAATCTTAGTATAAGTAGGTGCAGAAATTGTAAATTTTTGTAATTGCATAAAATCTTTACTAATCATTATACTTCCATTATCTTTTAATAAAAAGTTTAATCCTAAAATTAGATCTATATTTAAAGATAATTCTCTTATCCAAACTGAGTCTTTAGGTAAACTATATTCTGTACTTCTACCGCAATTAGTCTCAAAAATAATTCTTGCTGGTTTTAAAATATCTTGATAACTATAAAAATTTCCATCCATTTGTTGAGTTTCTATGGGTTCTTTTGATTTTATTATATATTTTTCTGGTATGATTCTTTTATTAATTATACAATGACTACAACCTGAATCTATCAAACCTAAACATATTATTTCATAATTTTCTATTCTAACATAACATTTTACTTTAATACTTTTTAATTTTTCTGAATTACAAAAAACTTGAACCAATTCTGGTTCAGAAATTATTTCTGAGTTTTCTCCTTTTTTTAGAGGATTCCATTAATTCTAATTTTTGTAAAATATACCTTTGCATATCTTCTAAATTTTCTATTCTTTTTCTTAATATTTTAATTTCTGACAATTCTATCTGAATTGAATTAATTTGCTTATCTTCTTCCAATTGTATTAAATTTTCTTGTAATAAACATTTTTTACATGCCTCTAAAAAACAATCTTTACATTTTACTCTTAATTTCTTACTAGGATACCATTTACATATATAACATGGTATGTTGTCTAAACTTGTTTCTGTTAACCAATTATGTTTACATTCTATATCCATTAACTCTAATTCTTCATCTGAATCTGATAAGTTTTTTAAATTTGAAAATTTTTGTATAAAATTTTCATAATCTGATTGTTCTTCTGGATTATTATTATTATTAAAACCTTCTATTGAAACAATACTTTAAAATGATTCTCTATCTGAAATATATTCATCAATTTCTAATAAATCTTCATTTGTGCATTCTATAAGAGTACTTCTTTTATCATTATTATTTATCTTTTTAGGACAAGTTCTGGCTAAATGATCTATTCCTCCACAGACATAACAATTTAACTTATTAGGATAATTCCTTTCTGGCTTAAATTTTCTAACATGTCTATTTTCATCTAAATATGGTTTTCTTCTATTAGACTTTCTTAAATAATATTTTTTCCCAATAAGCCTATTAAAATTTTTCCTATCATATTTTCTTTTACTTTTTTCTCTAAATTTATTTCCATAAGTTTGTGGTGTAAAGATATCTTTGCAAAATTTATAATCTGTCTTTTTTAATTGATTCTGAATTTGCAATTCAACACATTTATTTTCTAAACATTGCATTATAAATTGAATTCTATTTCCTATACTCCATAAATTATCTTGTCTTTCTATAACATTTTTATTTTCATTCCATCTTTTTGTTATTTCTAATCCTAAAGGACCTGGTAATTTATGAAATAATTTTTTACCTAATTCTTGATTAAAAGTATTTCCTGAAATAGATACTAAATAGTGATATTCATTTAAAAATTATTTTACTTCTTTACCTTTAGTCCATCTATTTAAACTAAGTTGTTCTAAATTTCTTATAGCCTTATGTTGAATTAATAAGCATCTTTGTATTAGGATCTGCTCCTGTTAATAATTCATGTATTTTACTAACAAAATTATAAGGATTATTTCCTAATGCAACCAATGATTCAAATTCTGTTTGTTTATCTTTCTTAAAAGCTTCCCATGTAACTTTAGCACTTTCTCCTAAAAATGTTTCTAGATATCTATACATTTCTAATGGTTCCATATTATCTGCTAATCTAATATAATGACCTATTATTGTATTTTTCCATACTTCTATTATATTATCCCAAGTCTGAGGGTCATGTGCTGTAATATTTAATATTTGTGGTTTATGTAATGTCTGAAATTCTATTTTAGGTTCTAAAGGTCTAACTTTTCCTCTAGCTGTATAATTTCTTTCATTATCATTATAATCTGTATAAGCAATTCTAGGAGGATAACCAGCTGTATATTGATATGTTTCTGATTTAACTTGCATAACTTCTTCTGCCAATTCTTTATAATTACTAATTTCTGAAATTTTTGACTTATTTTCAATTTCTTCTATATTAATTCCTACTCTTATATTTTGATAATTATTATAATATAAATATTCTTGTTCTCCTATTTGTTTATTTAAAAACAAATGATCTTCTAATCTTAAAAGTTCCGTAGGAGATAAAATCATTCCTAATTCTTTAGGATATAAAATTTTATCATCTATCTCTGTTTCTACTGTATTAAGAAAATGTTCTTGTTCTTGTTTTTCTTCAT
Source organism: Fraxinus americana (assembly GCA_035079005.1). NCBI lineage: Eukaryota > Viridiplantae > Streptophyta > Magnoliopsida > Lamiales > Oleaceae > Fraxinus > Fraxinus americana. The sequence continues at coordinate 20,929,103 of CM068715.1, read as the reverse complement.
TAGTAGTATTAGATTCTGTATCAAAATTATCATTTATATTTATAGTACTGTAATTACCAAATCTTAAACTAGTCCTTCCGTATAAATCTTTATATGTTATAGCTTCCTGAGGAGTTAAAATTTTTACTTGAGTTTCTAAAAATTTATCTAAATCCCATTCTAATCCTGCTAAAATTTCTGAATCATAGGTTTTAGGTTTAATCATTTTTATTCCTTTACTACTCATTAAATTTACAACTTTATCTATATAAACTTTATATCTTGTTTGAGAATTATTACTACATCTTCCCAAAAATCCTATGCTTATTAATAAATTTTCTCCTGAAGTTACATTTTCATATCCATGTGTCTGAATACCAATTTTAATTTTTTCTGAAAAATCTTTTATTGTTAATAAAAAATCTGGATTACAATATATAATTCCATGATTATTATTCATATCTATCTCCGTACTAGCTATCATACTTTTTTCTATATTTTGAATTCTTTCATCATAAATAGTTAATAAAACTTTATTACCTAAATTTTTTCTCATTAATCCTTTAATTCCTATAACTATTAATCCTAAATGCATAAATCTATAATGCTTCTTTCTTAATTCTTTTTTAGATTCTTCCGATATTAATGATAATTGTCTTACTTGGCCATCTAAACACTGAATTGAAACTTCCCTAGTATGTCTAAAAAATTGAGTTCTTGATTCAAAAATACCTCTATTATATAAATTTTCTGGATTAAGTAATTGTAAACCATGAGTTTGAAATCTATTATAATCTTGTTCAGGATCTATAATTTCTTCTATATTCTGATTATACTGAGACTGTCTAATTAAAATTCTTTCTATTATATTTGTACTTATACTAGAAGTACTATGTCTACTTCTATCAAAAATCTCTGAAAATGATCCTTGTTCTCTGATTGTTCTTGATCTGCCTGGAAAATTATTCATATCTTATAAAATGTTGTAGATATTTTTCTAGTTATTATTTCTAGTCCCGTATTTTTCAAACTTAATTTATTTAACTTATTTGTAATATTTTCTAAATCTTGAATTGGTTTATTCTCTATATTATTTAATTTTTTATTTATATTTTCTATTGCTTCTGTAGTTCTAAGATCTGGAAACTTTTCTTTATCCTCTATTTTAATAACTTTATTTAAAATATTTAAATTCTGTTCTTTAATAAAATCTAAATTTTCTTTTATTTTTAAAATATCTTTTTCAATATTAAAAATTATTTTCCTTAAATTACTTAATTCTGCAGATATCTTATTAACTTCTCTTGTTAATATGTCCAGCTTAATGAATTTAATCTGTATAATAATAAGATTCTAAGCTGAAATCTGTATGATCTGATAAATAATTATTATCTAAAGATTCAAATTCAATTCTTATTGATAAATCTGAACAGAATATCTGATCAAATTTATTTATAAAATATTCTTCTCTAAATTCTGTAATTAAATATCTATATATAATGTTTTCTCTTAATTTTAAAGATAAATTTTTAGTTACTTGTAAACTAGCAAATAAATAATCTATAGATTTACTTTTTTCAATAGAAATAAATTCTATTCCGTAATCTAAAATGTCTTCTATTTCTTGATAAAAATTAAAACTATAGAATATTTTTTCTAAATTAACAAGTAAAATTCTAAAAATCATAAAATCCTAAAATTATACCTTTGTAGCGTAATCTGTGGAGCTGAAACTTAAAATTCCAAAATCGGAACACACGCTCTGATACCAAAGAGAGGGGGGGCGGTTGTATAGGCTGTTATGAAGGCTGTTGAAGAGCTGTTGTGGAAACTGCTGTTTAAAAATATCCTACTCAATACTCTTCTTAATCATGATATCTAATTCTTTTGATAAAATAATATCCCATTTTTACTCTCTTTTTTTTTTCTTTTTTTTTCGAAAAACTCATCAAAAGAAAAAATGTCATCTGAGATATATGAACTTTGGCCTAACTCCACTCTTGTAAGGACACCACTGGCACTCCCTACATATATATATATATATTGTTCCCAAATTGTTTTCTCCATCTCGAACTCTACTTTTAAGTTCAATACCAATTTCCAACTCCTAATGAACTTCCAAAATAGAACTTCAACTTGACATAGGACTTTAATAGCATTTCAAACTTGAATTCTACTTGACGTACAATTCAATTAGAATTCTTCAATATTTCAAATAAGGAATTCAAGTCACACCCAAATTCTTAACATATTATATGAATTCTATGATTTTATATTTGATTTTTGAACAATTGTGCGCGACTTTATTCTTGATTGCACTTATGATTACTTTGAAATGAGTTGTGTAAATTAGCTACCTTGACCCCTATTTGACAACAGTTATTATAACTCTTTTTCCCTTAAATTCATTTTTAACCACACATTCTTACAATAAAATATTTTGCACGTAAACTCAAATTTTTTTCCTACTTTTTAATCACACATTCTTCAAAAAAATCATTATTCAAAACTCGTTTTCCAAAAAAAAAAACCACTCATTCTAATAGTTATTTAGAACCTTTTGAGACTAGTGTATTATCTACGCTAATCACCCTAGTTAGAATCTTGTTGAAAATCAAATTTAAAATAAGTTTGGAGTGATTAGATCTATCTAAAATCGATACCTACAACACTTTGATCATTCTTCGTTACTTCTCGTTGGCCCCCAAAAAATAAAATACATGCACTAACCAACACACGAGAAATTTAATACATTGATGTGTGAAACTAATCTTGAGTAATCAAGCCCTATTCGTTATCAATTTTTAGGAGATAATCTATTGGGAAATAAGCTGCGTGCAGTGTATATAGATTGAAAATTACATTTGACAAACAAATAAAAGATTCGAAAAATGGAAGAAGGGACACAATAAAAAAAGGAGAAGAAGAAAAGAAAAATACATCAAAGTGTGTTTCATTTTATTGAAAAATATTGTTTAGTAAAAAAATCATACCTATAATTGCTGAAAAATATTCCCTCAAAACACCATCTATTTTCGTGAATCTTCAAACTCCTAAACTATTTGTTGTTACCTATATAACCATCACCGCCAATTGAGATTTCGCAAAAATATGCTAACTCCATCCGAAAATCTGCAGAATTATATCTCTAAAACCCTCAACTTCTGAATCCCTTCCATCCATTCAGTGAAATGGCAAAAAATAAGTACAATGCACAAAAATATTTAGAAGTAGGCAGTATCATATGTACTCCACGTGATTTAGCCTCTTTAACAGACTTGAGTAACATAGAGAACTGTGAAAAACAGCAGAAACATTTGAGAAATTGTTAGATTTAGATTGAGCGCATCAAATTTTATAAAACAATTCAGTTTCTTGATTTAGTAGACTCTCCTCCTATGCTCATGGTTTCTTCGGTTCTCGAATTTTCAAGTAAAATTTTGGTGTTCTTGTGATTGATTGATTTATTCACAACAAACTCGTATCGTAGCGCGTACCATCTGGCTTAGATTATTAACAATTCACAGTCAAAACTACATCTCGGATTGAAATTACTAACCAATATAAACCATCATTACTACTGTACAGGAAGTAATTGTTAGCAGTAGTCAAGAATCATAAGATTGCCATCATTGAAATTCAAATATAGACATAAAGAGAACATTTTTAATCCATACAAAATCTTTTCTTGAATCTGAACAAACAAAAGCAAAATCAAAAATATTTTTAAATCCACACATTGACGTAATAAAGACAAAGTTACCAGAAATTGAGTTTGTGGAAGCCGAGATTAGTGGCAGGGTGAGGAAACAGATATAAAAAGATTAGCAAAGCGAGATCGTTTGTGGGCATGGCATTGTGTTCAATATCATAGAATAATTACCGAGAATTCTTACCTAGAAAAGGCGAGAAAAACTTCTAAAAAGTTACTTTTAAAAACTTTTAAAAGTGCATAAAATCCTCTATTGATTACATCAATACTTTTAGATTGATTGCAATCAAATAATTAAGGAAAGTTGTATATAATAGATTGATTGCTAGGATATTTCCCATTGATTTGGCTTAGCCAATTACTGGAGGACGACTGTCCCCCCATACTGACCTGTTAATATTTTCTTGTACACGTAGCTTCATTCTTGATTGCTATCCGGGTGTGGATTTGGCCGAATTTGTTGAGTAATTCAAAATACTAACAAGTGTTGCGCTCACATCACCATACATGCTTCAATCACCAAATTATTGTTGCGATAATTTTTTATCAATCAATATCACATTTTATTGGCTCATATTTCCATTTCTTATCTTTTCTACACAAAATAAGTTATCTTCAACACCCTCACCTTCTCTACGATCATGTTATGAACACTTTTGCCTTGCAACTAGTTTGTAAAACTAACATTTTAGGAAAGTATGGTTTCCAAACGTAGTAATGTTGCTATTTTTTTTTTACTGTATTTAGGTGATTATCTACAATCTTCATCTCTCTCTCTCTCTCTGAATTAAATGCTATGTATGGAAGGGCATTTAATGGAAAGATGTGAAATGGGGTGATTCAAAAATATATCAGTTACAAATTATGGTTTTAATTTTGGAAATTAGTATTTTTAAACATATATAACATTCTATCTAGTATTTTTAATTAACATTCTCATGACACAGTAAAATGTGAATTAGTATTTTATAGGCATATATAATTTTTTCCTTAAATAATGTCCCTTTATATTGGGTGTTCAATTTTCTCCAACCTTTTATGTGACCACACTTGTCCACCAACCAACAGGGCTGCAATCTGGATTTCCCATCTAATATTTCCAGTGTAGCTTATTTTTGGACCACAAAAAAATTGTTCAAATCATTGGTAACTACAAATTTTTACATCCTAGTTTTTGTGAAGTAGAATTTGATACTATTTAGACTTCCTTCCACTTTGTTTTGGGAGGTGAAAGGGTGAAAAGCTTAAATCATCATTGTACAAAATTATATATTGAAGATCATTGAGGTAGGAATACACTAAAAAAGCACAATGAACAAAGAAAATGACTAGATTTGCTTAGATCTATAAAGGTTTAAGAAAGTAATCGCAGAGGATCATCAAGAACACTACAATGATCACAATAATTTTAGAAGATCGCTACAAATGATTCTTTGGATATATGATCGTAAAATAAGTTATAAAACGAGATTGAGCAAGAACTTATAATGAGGAAAAAAAAGAGCACGAGGATTAGGAAAAAAGTCTTCAACATAATCACATTTTCTCTACTTTTTGACTTATTGTTTTTGCATAATATTTTCCTTGGAAATATCTCCAACATATATTTCAGTTTTATTTTTTCAATTTAACTATTTAATTCTTATTTTCCGTTAACTTGATACTGTCTATTTATATCAAGAACTAATGGAATATATTTTTTCTGTCCTCCTCAAATACACAAACCTTTGTAGAAACTGTTCACGTTTGAAGAAGTTCTTCAATCATTTGCAATGCAATTCTCTCCTCTTCTTCCATTTCACTTGTCATGGTGGAGCCTTGAAACTGCAGTACTGGGGACTTGGATGAAGAAATAAATTCTTGATCTTTAGCAGATTTTGAATATTTCTCTTTATTCTGATCAAACTCGACCCTCATTACCCATTTTGAATCTGCTGATGGACCAGCACGCTTTTGCCACACCCCAATACCGGAATTCTCGACGTCCAGCATCAAACAGGTGAGAGATGGAGATGGTGCCTTGTTGCATTTTTGGAGTTTAGATCGAAGAATTTCTGATAAGGGTTTTGGGGGTATTAATTTTGTTGGTGATTCTTGATCATTATTAGTGTTTGGTTCTCCATCAGAGTTTTGATGATGATGAGTTAATGGGAAGTTTGTCTTTGCATTTCGCCCACTCATTAAAATGGCTGCTTCGTCATATGCTCTTGCTGCCTCTTCTGCTGTGTCAAACGTGCCTAGCCATACCCTCCTTTTCCTGTCATCACATATTATTGAAAATCTCAAATCAGCATTTATGTGAACGTGAATCCTCGTACTGTTAGATGAAACAGAAGTTAAAATCTTGACAGATATTATTCAATCTTGTTTAGTACCACGTGTACCAGACCAGACCAGGTTGGACCAGAAGGTTTTGGTTATGTCGAGGACCAAGGTTAGGTCCGCTTCACTTCCTGACAAAGATTTTTAAAGGATTTTTTTAGGGCTTATTTGAACTATTGACTCCTAATCGTGCCATTGCGAGTCGCCCCTAGGGCCGCATAACGTGGGCTGGGCATCAATTGTGCTAATTGAAAGAGTAGCTAAAAATGGATTTGAGGACAACTCCTCCCCATATTCTTATTAACCATGCCCATTGAATTTGACATGAAAGTGTTATTTCATGATTAGGGTTCTCAGTATTGCTGCTTGGATGGTGGGGATAGGCAAGTTTCTTCTCATCTCATGGATGAAGTGCGTCAAGGATTAGAATTACACTTCAAATCCCCACACAACCCCACCTCACCTCATCCCAGTTCCAACAGAGACACTCGTTCTCTGAATTCAAGAACTTCATACTACAATATATAATTACTCTACTATGAGAGAGAGAGAGAGAGAGAGAGAGAGAGAGAGAGAGGTTATTACAGCAAAGGATGGCGAATTTCAGAAACCCAAGATCCCCAGTGGCGTTGCCTGACACCTCTGAACTTCTTCGATGGCACCATCTAGTTGTGGATGGAGAGAGCAGCAAAAAGTTCAGAATTATGCTTTGAGAAGAAATATATGAAACTAAAATATTTATTTATAAAGAGAATCTTGCGTACGTTTAAATTTAAATAGTGAACTTTTTTACTCAATATAACAATACTCATTATTTTGATTCTTTATTTTTCTTTTTTCAAAAAATGTTTATTGATTTTTATTCATCTTTTATTTAAAATATTTTCTATATGTTGCTTATTCAACCAATTCAATTTTGATTTGAATAATTTAAAAAATAGAGTATTGAAATCTGTAACTTATTAAGGCCATGTTTGTTTCGGATTAAAATCATATTTTAATCTAAATTAAAGTCAAACAATCAATATTAATCACATTTTTCATGGGTCCCACATCTTTTTAACCACACATTTCAGAAACTTTTATCACAATCTACTAAAAATCTAATTTTAATCTCTACCAAACACTCACTAAATATATTCACTATAAAGTAACAGTAGAGAGTGATTTTGATTCTTTAAATTTGAAAAGTCAAACTCAATTTATATATTTTAAGAAGTTAAAATAGAGAAACTTTTGAAAATTATTTGTAAGTATTGACTTTCACATCATCTTGCATTTAAAGAATCTTTTTGAAGATACTCCAACAATATAAATTATTATTTGATGTCGGTAAATTGCTTTAAGCCCCTATTTGTCATTCGTTACAATCAAACTCTTTTTTTTTCTCTCAAATTTATTTTCAATTATACATTCATATAATAAAATCAATTTTTATATAAAATCAATTTTTTTCATATTTTTTAACCACACATTTTTTTTTAAAATCACTATTTTAAAACTTATATTTTTAAAATAAAATTCTTTTTAATGATTACCAAACGAGGCGGCTGTACAATACCATACTACGACATCATTAACTCCATTGTACAAGCTCATTAACTCCATCATTTGACTTGTTTGTAGCTTTTCCATTGTTTACCTATGCTTGGGATGGTAAATTGTATGTATTTATGAGTATTAGAGAAAAAAAACGAAATTTTGTTTTTTTGGTAATGTCTAAAAAACATTGAATGAAACATGATCACAATATTATATGAAACGTCAATTAGATGGTGAATAGATTTTATTTGATTGATGGATGAGTTTTCGTTGGATCCTATGAATTAAGGTACACCGATTTCACCAAACACAATCAATGTAATGGTATTTATCACATGAAAACCAATAGCTCTTGAGCAGGACAGAAATTGTTATTTCCTTTCCCACTAGGGTACCTTTTTTAAGGGATCTGCTACAGGAATAGGGTTAATGACAAAGTTTTATATAGATATACACTTGGTGAAATTTTATTGGCAGTTAAAAAAAATAAAAGAAAATACTGTCAATCAAAAATTGTCATTTCAGCACTGGAAATACAAGGGAATTGCTCACAGAACTCCTACAGGCACTACGCTGACAGTAACTGTATGGTGGGAAAAAGAAAAGTTCCAATCAAAAATTGCCAAACGTGATCTGTGAGATGCATGTATGCTTTTTCCCTTACACCTAGCAGGCTTCATTGACATTTTTCATGTCTAGTCTCAATTTTTACAAGGGTAATGCTACTGGTACATCACCTTGTACATCAAGGTGTACATAATGGACACCTGTCGCTCTTTCATTGGAGGGAGGGTTGGTGGAGTCTGCACCCCCTCTAATGAGAGGGTGCCGGGTATCCATTATTGACACCTTGATATACAAGGTGATGTACAACAAGAATTATCATTTTTACAAAGTGGTCACTGCGTGCACTTGACATTTTAAAACAATTTAAATCTCGATATAATATTGAGAGTTATTCGGCATTTTAGTACTTGCCATCTATTGATATCACTTGCCCAGTCTGATAATATAGAAGAGATGGCTCAATATTAGATCGAAAAGGGGAAAAAAAAAAGGCAATAGTGCAAGTGTGGCAGTCAAACTTCGATTTGAGTCCATAATACCATTTAGAAAAGAGAAGTAGAACTCACAGCTATACTATGATATACAAGGGGCTTTGGTCATCCTAATTCGTTTAGGATTCGAAAACTGCTTTAAAATTTTATTGCTATTTTTGTTATTTAGTATATTACAAATTCTTTGCAATTTTAGTTTGTTTAAATTATGTTTTCATATAAACTCTTATACATAAAGGCTTGATTCATCGTTTTTTATCATCTTACATCAATAAAATTTCGTGAGTTTAATTTTTTAATTTGATGGATTCAAAAATTATATTCTTAAGATATTCGTTTGAATTCATTGTTTCGCACTGCATCCTCCGTCATTACATCACTTTTGTTGAGGAACGTGCTCCCTGTTGCTGGGAAGAAGGGTAAAAGTATATTTTAACTTATTTTGTGTGTTGTTATAAAACGACGTTAGACATGTTTCAACAGGACCACTAGTCATTGTCCTCCTTAATAATCAAAATTAATTAGAACAGAAATAGCCTTAACTGATCACATGGCTTGTGGTTCATCCGTAGAAAAGTCATTTTGTCACCAGCAGTCCTTTAAATATTAGCTGAACGTACCTATCCAGGGCAATTTTATACCATGAATTGCGAGTACAAAGGTTAAATTGATTTGACACAGTGCACCTACCAAGAGGACATGGTACGCAGCAATCTATTGAACGGTGTATTATAATAAAGAAGATTTTAATTTATTTTTTTCGATACAAAAGAGTTTGATATGACACTTTTTAACGACACCTATTTGAAAATTTCAAACATCGCAACGAAAACAAGTTTCTTTTGCTTTGGTTTTGGGTCTTAATGGTTTAGTATTTCCCGATAAACCCCAACTTCCAAAAATCACGATCCTTCGTTCCATCAAAACGATAAGTTTATTTCTTAATTTTTACTAAATTTAAGATCGATTATATAAAAAATGCATATGATAAGCATTCAACTATTAATGTTATGAGGTTTTTTATATTAGTTCCTCAAGCTTCACAAAGCAAAAGTCAAAAATAATAAGATGAAATTCCAACCCCCGAGTAAATATTCTTTGATTGCAACTAATTGTAAATCGATTGCATGTACGGCTCTATAAGTATTTTGTTCACGAATAAAAACACCCAAAGTTCAAACCATAAAATAACTAAATATCATATAAATTATTTATGATATATAAAAATATTATTTATATTGCTAATATCAAGTAAATTACATACAAATTTTTCTTCTTTTTTTTTATGAAATTTGTGGATATGGTTGAAATTTGACGGGCTTCAACCATTATAAATCTGGCAGAAATTGTATATTTTTTATTTAGAACATTTTGAAGGGAGACTTGGCCCATATTATATATATTATATATTTAAACAAGGGAAAAATTCATAAATAAGATGTGTTGTTTACACCAATTCAAAAATCAGGTTTATAGTTTGAAAATTCAAAAATCAGGTTTTTATTTATTTTTTATTTATGAAATAATAAATTATTAAATCAATTTATTATTAAATATTTAATTCTAATATAATATAATTAACTCATTCCACATGCACCACCCGTACACCTCCGACAACCATTTCGACCACCACTCTTCTTCGGTGACCGTTCCGACAACTGCTCCGATTCCGAAAATTATTCCAGTGACCATTCTGGTCACAGATTTATAATTTACGGTCACAGTTTAAAAATTTTATAGGTCACATTAATTCGTTGGTCACAAATTTTTTTACGATCACAAATTATATAATTTTTAGGTCACAGGTTTCAAAATTAGTTGGTCACAGATTATAGAATTTTAAAGTCACAATTAATTCGTTGGTCACATATCAAAATTTATAAGTCACACGGTCACATATTTCAAAATTAGTTGGTCACATATTTTTTCACGAGCACAAATTATATAATTTTTAGTCACAGATAACAAAATGATTGGTCACAGATTATATTTTTAGTCACAGATTACCGAATTTTGGTCACATACGCCAAATAGTTGGTCACATACTACCGCCACTTGCGACCACCCTCACCTCGGCACCACCACAACAGCACCAACGCCACACCACCCCCACCACCACCAATGAAAGCCGCCACTCCACTACCGACACCAACTGAACTCCACATAATCTCACCACCCAACACCACTCTCTCCAACTCAAACAACATCGCCGCACCACCACCTCAACAACACCACCACTACCACTTGCAAAAACCATCTACAAGACCTCATCCCAAATCGCAGCACAACCACCGCAGTTGCACCAGCACCGCCGTCAACACCACCTCAAAAACACCACCACACCACCTACAAAAACCATCCACAAAACCTATCCCAAGTCACTGCACAAACATCGGCACCACATAGTCACCCCACAACCACACCAACACCACCCACGTACACACGGCACAGAGCAGTCGTTCAAAAGAACACTTAGCCACATCCACCATCTATAGCCATCACCACCACCCACATCCCACCAACACAATCAGCTTCCACACACACAAATCAGCATACATACCGCTTCTGCTTCATCGCGCGCAGTCATTTCATCACCTCAACTCGCAGCGATTCGCGTTCCTGGCCGGCGATTCGCGCTCCTTCTGGGGTGAAATGGATACGATCGAAAACCTCGACCTCGACCACCTCAATACCGTCTTTGTCGCCATCGAATTACTGCGGCGGGACACCGGCAAGATCTGATCCGATTGTGCGTCGCCTGTAGCGGATCTGCAGATAGCGTGGAGAAAGGGATAGGAGAGAGTGCAAAGGAGGGGAAGGGAGAGAGAGAGAGAGGAGGCGTACGAGAGAGAGGTGAGGAAGTTGAGCGTGAGTGATAAATTAGGGTTATGGTTTTAATGTATAGTTCCTGATTTTTGAATAAATAAACTTTGGACCTGACTTTTAAAAAGTTATCTTTAAACCCCTGATTTTTTGTAATTTCCCTTTAAAAAAATTGGAATTAATGTTATTAATTATAATTCTACCAATTAAATTAAGCATGGCATTAATTTCCTTGTCCACCAATTGTTGGAACACGATTTTTTATTGACATCCTACCACCCTTTGAGTTCTTTTCAAGGAGTAGGTACCAATTTCTGAACCTTTGACCTTAATTAGTGTTCTAAAAGACTTGTCTAGACGGCGTCTCGTTAGGAGTAGCAACCGAGCCGAGGGGCTCATCAATTTGTCAAAAACAAGCCACGAGCCGCTCGGGCTCGTAAAAAAGACAAGCCCGAGAACGAGCCAAGCAAGCCGGCTCGCAGGCTCGGCTCGTTATGGAGACGAGTTGCTCGCCAGGCTCGTGGGCTCATGTAATATGCGAGCTCATGTAATATGCGAGCCAGAGCCGGCTCGGCTCGTGGCTTGCAAAAAAATAAAAATAAAAAGAGGACTAGAACGGTCACTGAATTTTTCAGTGACCGTTTCGATCATTAAATATTTTATTTTTTTTCAATTTCATTTTTTCCCTATAAATAAACATCCATTCATCCATTTTTTCCATCAAACTTACTATCAATCTCTCATTCTCTACTCTACTCTCTATATTTCAATATCATTCTATACTCTTCTATATTTTATTTTTAATCGATTTTCTACACTACTACATAATCTGCATTTACTTCTCAATTCTACTTCAACATTCAATTTCAAGTATTCAATATCAATTGACAATCATCCCATTACAAATTTTCAATCACAAATGGATCCACATTCATTTGTTAAAAACTTGTTCGGTGTCAGAGGCGAATCACCTCTCACGCCCCGCAGTCAATTTGGTAATGAATTCGCCGGTCTAAATGAATTACCAATTCCAGAAAATATTCAGGATTTCGATACTCATGAAAGTAGTCATCTAATTGATTTGGATGACGTTGATATTGATGCTAGTCATCCAATTGATTTGGAACAGAATGGTGAACTTGTATTAGATATTCTCAATGCAAGAGGGAAGAGGAAGGGGAAAAGGCAGGCAAAATGTTGGGACCATTTTAAATTGGTTCAAACTGATCGTGTGGTCAATGGAGTTCCAGAAACCAAAGCAATATGTAAATACTGTCAACAACGATTGGCATAGCAAAAAAACATTAGAACCATCCACCTCAATCGTCACTACAAAACATGTGCGGCCAAACATAGGATTCTTCCTGCTGGTCAAACGCAACTACAATTTGATAGTCCAGGCACCGGTGCTACTATTACGCCACTTTCTACGTGGATGTATTCGGAGGAGAAAACTCGAACGAGAATGGTGAAATTCGTTGCCGCAACTGAGTTGCCACTAGTAATAGCGGACAATCGACATTTCGTTTTCTACGTGAAACAATATTTTCAACCGAGGTACGTTGGGGTAAGTCGAAATACTCTTCGTTCTGATACAATAGAATATTTTATTAATTCAAAGAAACTATTGATTGCTAAGTTAGAAAAATATGGGAGTGTGATATCTTTAACTTTGGATATATAGGAAGGGATTAATAAAAGAGGTTATATAGCTGCGACTATACACTATATAGACCCACTTTGGATCATACATAAAAAATTATCGAGTTCCCGCACAACGCTAACAATATATTTCATGCTATTATAAACATTAATAAAGAATATCGTTGCGAGAGTAAAATTCATTTTTTTACGTTCGACAACGCTAGTGTAAATAAGGTTGTCATCGATAAACTGCATAGAGTACTTCAACCCGATTTCGGTGGTTATTTGTTTCATATTCGATGTGTATGTCATATATTTAATTTAATAGCACAAGACGATTTAAATGATATTAAGGATGAAATTCAACGAATTAGGAATGCACTAGTATATATCACGATTGCACCTAATAAAAAACAAGTATTTGAGGAATTTTGTGCCCAAACTGTGGTGACGCATACAAAAACATTTATTAGTGGCGTAAGGCATAGATGGAACTTCACTTACTTATTATTAAAATCATGCGAAAGTTTTGAATATTTTATAACTGAATTTTATAACAATAGACATATTAGAGACGAATACGATACTATTTTGACTGAGTTCGATTTGAGTTTAGTTTTTAAAATTAAAAAATTTTTGACAAGTTTTTATGATTCTACAAATATTTTGTCTAGTATTTATTATCCTACTAGTTGTATGGTCCTCGAACGTCTTTATATAATTGTTGGGGCTTTTCACAGATTTAAAGATGACCCCGATTTTAGTTCATTTATATACTCTATAGAATTAAAGTTTAGAAAATATTGGAAAGACTTGTCTATATTATTTCCGTTAGCATGCGTCATGAACCCTCGATATAATTTATCGGGTACTAAATTTATAATTGATCAAATTTCACAAACTTTAACTTTTAATACACCTATCACTTATAGAAATTTGGAACAAACTTTATGTAAAATGTATGATTTATATGCTCAACGAATGGGTACCCATATTAATCGGGTACCCTCCGGCTCTACAACTACTCCTCTCACTAATGTAGCAGATGACGACGCTAAAGTTTTAAATTTATTCGAAAGCATGAACTCATATAGATATGATTCAACTACATTTGCATGTGGTTCCTCTAGTACTAGTGGTAGTTTGTCACTTTGTCTTCCACTGCATGTACTCAATTATAAAGTAGTAGTGCAAATGTGTTGCCTACTGAATTAATTGATTATTTTAATCATACTACGCCTAGTAACAAAACAATTAGGAAGAATTCAGAAGAAGTAATTGAATTTTAACGAAGGTATGAACGCCGATGGCCAGTAGTTTCTGCAATAGCAAAAGATCTACTAACACCTCCGGTTAGCACTGTACCTTCGAAGTCTGCTTTTAGTGCAGGTAAGAGGGTTCTCTCCGAGATCAGGAGCCAACTGAAAGAAGATATTTTGGAAGCATTAATATGCGTGAAGGATTGGGAAGACACTCATTTTCGACTACAAGATAAATATGTCGAAATTGCATGTAATCAAGTAAGTGATATTTAATTTAACAATATTCACCACACAATTTTATTTTAATATCTTTATAATTTTTTTAAAAAATTGTACACGTAACAAGTTGTTCGTGTACAATTTTTAACTCCGCCTAATCGAAATTGAAGTAGTCGATCCCAAACCCAAATAAAGGAGTGTTTATATATATTTTAACTCCGCCTAATCATATATATATATATATATATATATATATATATATATATATATATATATATATATTTTTTTTTTTTTTTTTTTTAAAGGTTCGCCACTCGTGGGCCTAGCAAAGCTTGCCCAACGAGCCACAAGTGCACGAGTCAAGCTCGTGCGAGTAAAGAGCCGAGCCAACGTCTCGTCAAGACGTCGTCTAGGCGAGATGCACAGAGGAAATGTCAAATCAAGTGGCTTTGCACCTTATTTATCGGTCAACAATTGCTGTTGACCGCTAATGCGTGCCTAAGCGCAATTATGTGTGTCTAGACGTGCATTATTATCTTTCTTTCTATTTTTTAAAAACTTTTTTTTACAATTTTTTAAGTTAAAACATAAATATTGATTAACATTTGAAACTTATCTTTTTATTGGAAACTTTTGAAAAAAATGTATAGAGTTTTTATAAATTTGTTTCAAATATTTGATACGTATTATTTTTAATTATTAATTGATTTTTTGATTGATTAAAAATCAAAATAATATTAAAATAAGAAAACATATTTTTACGCTTTTTTACGCACATGCCTCGCCTAAACTCCTCTAACCTATAGTTTAACCTCCACGCATCATGCCTTTTAGAAAATTGACCTTTAAATGTAGAAATAAAAATTTTTAATCAATCAAAACTTGAAAAGTTGGTACATTTTCTCGAGTTGATTGTAAAGATTCTCGTTTTCCAACAAAAATAATGGATCTATAAAAGATTTGTCATCAAAATTTAAATTACTAATTAACGAGCAAGTAAATATAGATATGTTATGCTACAATAGGACTCGAGGTGAGAAGAACTTTTTCACCTAATAAATTATTGCATTTTAGAATTACGTTTGCTCAAATATTTAGTTCAACATTAAAAAAAAAATTTAAAATTTGTGTTCGTATAGGGGGAGAGTAATTTTATAATTGATATTTTTTTCTATCGTTTTCAAAATTATGCCAAAACAGCACTATATTTAAAAAAAAAATGTTTAGACAAATTGCCAAATGAATGACCAGTGACAACCACAAGCATCTCACACTCTGCCACACGTATACTTCTCCTTTGTCGGGATGTTGTCTTCTAGTAAAAAGTTACTAGCATACCTTTAAAGATAGAGAAGTGCAAGACGTACGTGAAAAGTTCTGTCAGATTTTTTTATAGATAACAGTTGACAGTTTTTGGTTGAATAATAATCAAAGAAAGAACCAACCAAGAGGGGATCTTGTAGTAATTCCCCCGTGGAAGGAGAATTTTTATTAGAGTTCGTTTGATTGTAAGAATGAAATTTGGATGGAAAGAAATGAATTGTAATCGTGTGAGGCAAAAGATGGAAAATGAATTGTCAAGAAAATTTTCTCAATCAAATATGACTTTTGGTAGAAGATGGAATTTCATTTCCAAGTTCCATGGAAAAATTGCTAAATGAAACAGGGCCTTAAAGATATCCTCGAAGGGTACGTACTAGAAGAAATTTTAGTTTTAGGGACGAAAAATTTTGTTTTGACAAAAAAAAAGGGGTAAAAAAAAAAAAGAAAAAGGAAGTTTATGCATATTATTTGGGAAGTCCACTTGAGGAGGCTAGACGGGGTCTCATTGCCTATAATATATGGCCCATCGACAACCTGAAGCAAAGTGGTCCATAAAAAACTTTAATAAAATTGAATAGGATTGAAAAAAAGAGTCAGAAATGACAACATCCAGACACGTTCATACTAGTGAATGTCCTAAGTAGCTTCACATGGAAGATGGCACCATCCTTAACACTCATATAGGTAGACAGGGTCGGACTGGGGGGTCCTGTGCCCCCGCCAACTTTTGAGTTTTTTTTTTTTTTTTTTAAATATATAAAATCATGTTTGATGTCAACTGAAATATAAATTTTAATCTAAATCAATGTTAACAATTAATTTTAATAACATATTTCATGGAATCCATAACTATTTAATTTTTATCAAAATTTACTAAAAATTTGATTTTAATCTCCATCAAATAGGGGTAAAATCACAATAAATTTAATTTTTTCTCTTTTTCTCTCGTCTAGTTTTATACGTCATTAATAGCGTACAAAACGATCAATCGTAACAAATGCTACGACTTGTCAAAGTAAGCCGTTCAAAATTAGTATTTCAAAAATTTTGATAATATGCTAATTTAAAAAAAAAAAAAATTGACGATCGTACACTAATCGAATCTACAAATTGCTTATATCATCTCAAAACTTATTTAGTGAACTACATTATAAGCATATCAACTAATCCAAATAGATATCGAAAATTGTTAAAAATGCGTTAAACGTGAATTTTAAATAAAGACGTTTAACTCGCATTTTCTTTTAAAAAATTCAATTATTTCATTATCATTTATTATTTTTACAATACAAATTTCTCAATGAAATTTTCGTCCTTTTATTAGGAAGATTTATATGGAATATGACATAAATTTTTTCGAAATTATACATGTGAAAAAGTCATATCCTATGTAAATTTTCGGATGCAAAATTACACAAGGTATGATTTTTTTGGACGTAAATTTTGAATTGTAAAATTTTTTCCAATTTCTTTACAAATTCGATTGTGCCCTCCCCCCCCCCCCTAACTTTGAAGTTCTGCGTCCGCCCCTATAGGTAGACCTATTAATAATACTTAGGGATAATTGATGCAGCAGAACTAATTCTTTAATTTTGTAGCAGACTTTGCCCAAACTTTTAATTTGTGCGACCCACGATACCAAACCTTTCATTTTTACCACCAACGGTGTCAAACCTTTCAAAATGTTTGCAGCTGAAATCTAAATGGATGATTTCTGTTAATTTGACCGTTAGTTGACCAAATAATTGATTTTGACAATAATGTTGACCGATATTAAAAGGTTAAAATGTTAATTTTACATTTTTAATAATAAAATAACCAAAATCAAATAATTAAAATTAAAAATTCATTTCACCTTCTTCTTCTTCTTCTTCTTCTTCTCCTCCACCCACCCCAAATCTGCAAATCTGGGTTTGGAACTTTGAGAACGCTTCAACAAGCTCGGGAATGGAATCCCCAAAACCGAATGTCCGCTCTGCTACAATGACAATGGCTATAAGGAACTCTACCTGTGCATTTAGCCTAAAACTTCATCTTGATAGACCATGGAATCAGAAACCCAAAACTTCATCCGAAACAGTTCATCTTTTTCCGACCCCCACGCTTACCCTCATCTTCCCTCACCCAACCACAACCAAACGAACCAAAATCTACCCACCTCTACCGTGCTGACGATCGCAATCCTCCCACACACAGGCTACAGTGACTGCCACAAGCACCCACATAAATTAGCAGTAAGAAATGGACCTTATCAGAAACTTGCTTAGATGTCATACAGAAAATCCCTAAGCTATTTTAATCTCTTATCTCTTCTTGTCCTCTTTTCTGATCGGTTGTTAAGTCCAAATCTTTTTTTTTTATTTTTTTTTATTTTTTTGTGATTTTGTGATTTAATTCCTATAAGTTATGACTTATGAGTTATAATTTTGATTTGTGAATTGTGATTTGAGAATTTAGGTTTTTAGGAAATTAGGGATAAGTGAAAAAAATAATGGAGAAGATGTTGTGCTCAATGAAATCATGTGTACATATGTATCGAATTATATTTTCGACTATTACGATCGTTGCTTGTCATTGGTCACCGATCATCGGTCAACGTTTCCACCCTAGCTGAACTAAATTGCTGGATTTGACCCTTGTGATATGTGTATGAGAGGTTAAGTTTAATGTATGCTGTAGTTTGATATTTATAGTGGTGAATATGTGTTAAAAATCGTGTAAAAATTGGTTTCCAAATAAAGTTTTAAGCAAATTAGGAAAACTGCACTGAAACCCCTAGTCTGGCCTACATGCACGCAGGCATCTTCACCGTGCTATGGTACAAATTTGCACTCGGGATCTCCAACACAGTGGCACGCCATAGAAATTCTTTATGTCACGAGTCCAACTTTCTGTTTATGTGCATTCCAATCCCCAAATTTGATTCTTGATCTGTTTAAATCATTTTTCTTACAGATTTGATCCTTCAACTTCTAATTGTATCCAATTGAACCTAGAAAATCTTCAATCTTCATTTTGTAGTCCGAATCAACTATTGAAAAGTTGCAACTTAATCCCCAAACTTTGGATTTTGCCTTCTTTTTTTTTTTGCCTTTTTCTTCCAATTTCACGTCCATCATCGAGTTTCTCCTAATGAACAAAATATACACTAAATTAGGCCATAATTTATTAGAAGAACAACGAAATATCGATATTTCAAAGTTTGAATAAGTATATAAAATACATTTACCACATACTCTTTTGACCATTTTCCTTTCACATTTTATTATAAATAGTAATGGTAATATCTAAATAACCATGTAAACTTTCTTTCTTCTCGTGGCTTCTTTAACAATACTGTGATGCCTATCAAAAATAAAATAATGGACATTTCATTCTCACTACTAATTGTATAAAGTAAAACAACCACTATGCAAGATATAATTAAATACTAAAGAAGGAAGGATGTGGTACTCATTTAAACTCAGTTTAATTGATCTTTCAACAATTTCATTTTTTATATCAACTCTTTGTTAAAACAAAATGTTAACAACTAGTTATAAACTAATGTTTGTAAAATGTAATCATATTATATAGGACTTTGCTATAAGTACGGGGATTCAAAACCCCTGTACTTACAACATAGACACAACATTTGGGGGGGAAATTTTTTTTTTTTTTCAATATTTTATACATGGGTCCACTCTATGTGAGTGGAAATTCAAAATTCTGGTAAAAGCCTGGTAAAATTCATTTATACTTGAAGCATTTTTCTATTATATATCACCTTCAATAGCAGTCGAAACATTTCGCTCACAACTATCAAATTTCTGAGTACTCATTTGAGATAAAATCACTAGAATCACGCAATCTTGTATTCCTTGGTAGAATTATTCAAATAGTTGATTTATTTGGATAGTTTAGAAGGGTATAGTAAGTATTCAATTATTGTTAAATGAACAAGATGGAAGAAACTTCACAAGGGTATTTTAGGCAATAGTACTACTATTTATACTAAAATGTAAAGGCTAATTATATTACCACCATAGAATTTAATTACTAGACCACGTTATAATCACACCACAATTAAAATATAATTTCAATAAATACACCACAACAAATTCACAATAATACTCTAAATACAACAAAAACTAAAATTAAAAAAATAACGCTTAATACAATAAAAATGAAAAAAATAGATATGTGGCGTACACATCTCCCAGTATTGGTAAAACAACAATCTTAATAGTCCTAGTAAAGGACACTACTCCCGACAAAGGAGAAAGCTTCAAATAGAGATGTATCCAACTGTTGATTGTCGCACCTCCACCTTCGTCGAAATTTACAGCGAACAAAGTTTCTCATATCCAATTTCTTCAAACCTCCAATTATTGGTGAAACCCAAAACCCTAAAATTAAACTAGTCCCAACAAAATGCAAGATGCCCCTGCTTCAAAATTCAAGGCTAGTTTGAGCAATTCTAATTTGATATTTCATTATTATCATCGTTTGAATATCTTGAATACCCCTAATTGATGAGTTATTTTTCGGATGTATGTGAAAGGGATTTGGGGCTTCAGTTTGCCAAACATTGTATGGTGATTTGCAATGACAATGGCAAGAGTGACGGTGCATGCTATCTTCCCCTTGTTATCTATTAGTGGATGTAACTCGACATCTAATTCTATTTATTCTTTTTCACCAAATATCGAAGTAGCACGACACTGCTACTAGTTTCTCCTAAATTTTCTTGTAATTTTCCTTCAACGGAAGATGGTGAAATTGCTCATGATCTTTTGGTCAATCAACTTCCTATTTTTAATAGTAAGGATTTTAGCAATAATGGAAGTCTGAACCTTTTTGGTCAATCTGGACGGCCTGAAGCAGGCCTTCTTGGTGCCCATATGGGTTTCACTCTAGTGCCAAGAGTAAGGGTTTATTTTTGTGGTGTAATTAATTAAAAGTATATTAAAACCCTAATTATGTAATTTCACTTAAGACTATTTAAGTAAATAAAAAAATGTTAAAATTTGTGGTGCACTTAATAAGAGAGATTCGTGTAATTTTCAAAAAGAGGTGACGTATCTATGATATTGTCAAAAATCTCATAGAAGGTCCCTGTGATTTGCCTTACTATTTAAATTTGGTAGATCTCATTAAAAGCTCTTGAAAAGTCCCATTCGAAAGCAGTCCAAACCGAGGAAACAAACGAGATTGGTTGTTATTAAGTTTGGTAGATCTCATTAAAAGCGTCGCGAGCAGTCCAAATAGATTGGCTGTCATTTGTACGAGACAGCCACCACCCCACGTACACTCATTCATCATCCCTTGCATACGTGCACCTCAGGTTGGACGGCCAATGGTCCTGACTACCTATTATTATTTACTAGAAATATAAGAAATTGAATTTCCACACGTATAATTAATGTTCTAAAAAGACATCTCGACGCATCATTTAGGTGTGAGGCATGGCAAAACGCCACGATTTAATAGTAAGCACAAAATTAAGTGGTCAATAATGCGCGAGTCCGCGACTCGACGCTTTTTATAAAAGTCTTTTATTTATTTTAAATTTCAAGTTTTTTCATTTGAAATTTCTATATAATTGACTAATTGTAGGAATTAGTATTTTATAATTTTAAATGTTTGATATGTATTATTTTAATTATTAAATAATTTTTAATTAAAAATAAGAAAATGTTGTTTTACACCTAGGCTTCGTAAAACTCGAAGTTTAGCCTCCACGCCCAACCACGCTTTACACTTTTTAAAACATTGCTTATAATATATGAAGATAAATAAAAAAAATATAATGCAAGGAATAATTTTTTTCGCTGATATTAAATTCATGGGCATTTTCATTATAATTAATTTATTTAGACAACAATGGTCACGATTTCTTTTAATCTTTACACTGGTAGAAAATGGAGATTCAAGTTTCTTCCTGATGAACTAAAAGTTCGACAAAAGAACTTCTAAGTTATTTGGCGTTTCCTTGTAAAAAATCTCAATAATTATGATTTTGTTTATAAATATATTCTAGTTTAGGCTTATATATATATATATATATATATATATATATATATATATATATATATATATATATATATATATATATATATATATCGAAAATTTGAATTTTTTTAACAAGAAAAGCCGAATCAATATTTCCATAATGACTAAAAATATTTATACCACAAATGACTAAAACTTCAATAATGATCCATACTAGTTACACGGTGGGCATTATTCCAGCCATATGTAAAGTAGTAAATTTTATGGATAATGACATTTGTACACTTTTTTTTCGTGTACAACATTATTTAACTTGTCAACAGATAATTGGATCAAAAAATTATGTTTGTTTTTTTTAAATTGTTCCATGATGTATTGTCACGTGACAAAGTGTAAATTTTGATGTATATCATGATGCACATCAAGCATGATTGAAATGTAGTAAATAGTTCTGTATTATCCCACACGCGGGGAGGGGGACCGCCCCCACAACAATTTGAGTAAATTATTCAAAGGCTCCAACTTTAAGTTGATAAGCAGATTCATCCAAAATAGATGAATGCCTAGTATTGTTCATTAGTCAACCCATTTGATCGACATATTCAAAATTTAAAAAAGGCAAAATTGTCATTCGATTATTCTTAATTATAAACATATTAAAAAGAAGAAAAAATGGAAAAAGAAAAAAATAATTAAATATAAATAAATAAATAAGTATTTTACATCTTCCACTCACCCACTCTGCTACACCTTTGTTATTGCCACAACCACCATCTTGCTACCAAACGCCAAGGAAGAGAAATTCCTTCGGATCACCAAAATCCATGTGGGGATTTCCCTAGGTTCTGTTCGCCCAAACACAAAGGGGTGGCAGGGTGTGGCGATGGTGTAATGCTGGTGGCAGCGGTGTGGTATTGAGGTGGGTGGGATTGTGGGTGGAAAAAGATGATTACATATTTTTATTTTTTCAATTCTTTTGGAATTTATAACTTTCAAATTTTTAATATTTTAGCTAAGAAAAATGATAATTCTGCCATTTTTAATTTTTGAATGTGTGGGTAAAGTGGATTGAGTAACTGGAAAATGAATGGAATTCATCAAAATGGATGACTGTTGCTATTTTATAAAGGTTGAGTACATAGTAGCCCAGAAAAAAAAGGTTTGGGGTAGGTGGGACCTTTTTTTTTGGTTGAAGTATTGTCCAAATACGTTACATTCACCATATCTACGTCCCAAATGAGCAGAGATATTTGCATCATAATTGCACCTGGAATTGTCATTTCAATTAATAAAGGAAGAGACAATTAACTGTCATTTCAATTAATAGAGGAAGACAACATTGCCTTTAAGACATTGTCGATGATTAGACAATATGCTCCCTCCTTTATAATGAGTGGGTAAGAATAAGCCCGTGTTTTACAATTATTATTTGAAAAAAAAAACGATTTTTGAATAGTGATTTTTAGAAAAATATATGATTAAAAAGTGAGAAAAGATTTTTTTGATTTAAGCATAAATGTTTTCTTGTGTCATTACGTGATTGAACTTGAGTATGTAAAAAAAAAAAAACTCGAAAATAATAATTATTAAACGGGCAAAATTTAACTTTGCATCCATTATCTATTTATTTTCCCAAGACTATCAAAACATAATATTACATCCATTCTATAAAGATATGCTTATATCTATTTTCACATAGTTTGAAATATAATTTTTTCTTACATTTTCCTTAATACATCTTTATATTAAATAATGATTTAAATATGATTAATTTATATTTTTTAAGAATAAAAGATATTAAGGGCGTTTCTGGGCGCCCTATCTATCAGAATTTGGACCGTTGGTAAGCATTTTTTGGACCGTTGTACAATTAAAAATTGCAAAATTCTGACAACTTTGCAGTACCTAATCAAACCATTTAGACTCACATTCCCAATTTGACCCTCCTCATTACACGAAATTTCAAATGCTACAAGTCTACTCAAAATGGTCAAAAGTGGTGATAATTGGATGTCAGAGAAAGTAGTGAATTTGCACATGCAATGAGGATAAAATTGTCCATTTAGTTCCATTTCTCCAGAACACGTGTAAATGATGGTTGTAGTGAGACATTTTGATTTGACTCAAAAATCGATTTTGGTTTGGAAAAATCTCTCCCAGACACAATCTAAATATGAACATATTATATACTTTCAATAAGGAGAGTGACTTACAATATGTGACAGACGAAAAAAAATCAAGTTTATTTTTATAAGACGGAGGTAGTCTGAAAAAAAAAAAGTATTTGATTGCACATTAGAGTAAATCATTCATGTATTTAAAATATAGTGAATTAAGAGAACATATCATCAGTATGCATTAATGTTCCAAACAAAAAGATGCAAACGGAGGAGCAAACAAATAGCAATATTTGTAGATTTAAAAAACTTTTATAAACTGAACAAATTTTGGTTTGCGTCAAAATTGATCAATAAGATTATCTAGATCGAGTGAGAGTCAAAGATATAAGGGTTGACTAGCAGAGATGAATGATCAGGATTGAATCAAAATTTAAAAATAAAGAAGTGCAATGAAATAGAACTTTAATATGGAAGAGTAATTCTATCGTTTCTAGGCTTATCGCATGTATTTATTCTCGCACCGCAGGTATGCGAGAGAGTTCATAAAAGAATTGCTGAATAACGAATACGTCTTGTCAGATAAATGTCTGGGTAGAATTATTTCTTATGAGATAACTCATTGATTGTGTGTTAATACAACTCCCATGCATAAAAACTTTGGCACAAGATTTTATATCAGGTTGGTCTCGATTAGCTAACTATAGTATACTTTGTCAAATTTTATGTGTATTATTCATAAATCATAAGATTTGTTTGAGCCAAGTTCCCAAAATTTATAATTTTAATTTCTAAGCATTAAGACCTCGGACTCGGACAACTTTCTTAGAATATGCCATTCAATTTCTTTATAAGTGGTAAATTGTGTATTTGAGTTCGGCAACGATTTGGATGGTGCTGCTGATGGTAGAGTGAGGTGGGGGAGATAAAAATAATTTGTGATTGATAAATAAGTTGTGATTTATAAAATTTGTGATTAACAACTAAATTTGTAATACGATCCACAATATGTGTATTTATGATTTGATTGTAACGTTGTGTGATTTGTGACGGTATGTAATCGTGATCATAAATTGTATATTATTGTAATTTTGACATATTAAATTAATTAAAAGGTCATACAATTTTATCAGGTGGTCTCACAAATATGGTTACTTGATTTTTGAAAGAAATTCACAATTTTCTTAAAAGCTACATTTTTTGCCATCTTTCTTAGTAGAATGTTACGTGACATTCTATCATTTGACTATTTAAAATAAAATTAATTTTTTTATCCAATCAATTGCTGTTACCACTGCATTTGGCAAAGTGACTTATTCCTTCTTAAAATTTGAGTATATCATAAAATTATAATAACTCTTTATTGTTCCCTCGTGAAAAAAACCTTGTGCTTTAGCAAGGGACGATGAAGTATACTGAGCCTCTGTTTGAGCTACATTATTTTTTTTATTCTCATTCTTATACTCATTTTCAACCACACATTTTTCAATAAAATAATATTTTTTATCACATCAATAAATTTTCATTTTTTTCAACCACATATTCCCCATCACATCACTTCAAAAAAAAAAAAAATGCATTCTTTCATTTTTAACAGGGAAAATTACAGCCAGGGTACCAAACCTTTCACTTTTTTGCAGACTTTGCCAAAACCTTTAATTTGTACCACTCACGGTACCAAACCTTTAAACAATTCACACCCGGAGTCCAAATGGACGATTTCCGTCCAGTTGACCGTTAGTTGACTAAAAATAGTAGATTTTGACCAATTTTGACAAAATTAGGAGGGGTAAAATGGTAACTTGACAATTTTCTCATTAAATAAATTTAGAAAAAAAAATCCAAGACTGTTCATCTTCTTTCCCCACCCCCGAAACCCTCTCTAACCATTTTTTTTTACATCGCTCCTCCGTAGCCACCACCACCACCTCTTCTTCCAGCAGCACAGCGCCCTCTACGACTCCGTAGCCTCCATAAAATACGTCCGAGACCGAGGCCTAGACCACGCAGTAGAACAGGAAAGGCACCTCAAACCCGTTATCTACCTCAAAAACCTTATAATTTCCGAGCCCTCAAAGTCACTTCCACTCTCCATAATCGCCCTATCCGAAGAAGCACTCATAATCGTGGGACGTCTCTTGAAGTTGTTGATGTTATGTAGAGTATATAAATTACCGATTAGCTTGTTGGAAAGGCTGAAATGGGAATTGGGTTTGCCTGGGAACTATGAGAAAATTGTAATTCCCGAGTTCCCAAATTATTTTCGGGTGATTAGTGGGAAGAAGATAAACATTGCTTGGTTCCGAGCTCGAGCGGACTTACTGAGATCTCTCTTAAATGGATTTTATGTGGAGCTTGTATTTGAGAAGCAAATGATTCTGCTTCTTGGAGACATGAGGAAGGAAGCTTTGAAGAAAACATGTTGATGTCGGTGGTGAGGAGGTGACGGCGGCAGCGGTGGGAGGAGGCGCCAAAGGAGAAATGATTGCAAGTTTTTTTTTTTTTTTTTAATGAGAAAATTGTCAAGTTACCATTTACCCCCTCCTAATTTTGTCAAAATTGGTCAAAATCCACTATTCTTGTTCAAATAACGGTCAACTGGATGGAAACTGTCCATTTGGACAGGTACGAATTGTTTAAAAGTTTGGTACCGTGAGTGATACAAATTAAAGGTTTGGGTAAAGTCAATAAAAAAGTGAAAAATTTGGTACCGTGTTTGCAATTTTCCCTTTTTAATATGCACTAAATACACACTGAGGTTTACTTTATCGAGTGGGCAAAAGAGAACAGCCTCATTGTCTAACACTGTAATCCCAGCCCACCGAACACTAAACTCCATTGCCTGATATGGGATTTAACTGAACTTCGTCATTCCGCAGAACAGCATGAATTCATCAATCAGGTATTTCTAGTCTAATTAATGCATACAAGTGTAATTTTTTTATCTACAATATTTGAACAATTTTTTGATATTTTTGGTAATTTAATTTTCTTGTGTTTTTGTGTTCTGTTTCTTTTAGAACAATTTGATGGAATTTTATAGGGAGATTTATGTTCCTGTGCTTGTATTTAGAAAATTCGTTGTAAGTTTCAGGAATTTATATTCCTTATGCTTGTGTAATTTGGGTGTGAGAAAAATTTGTTGTAAATTTTTGGGTTTTTTTTATTTCTCATCCTTGTATTTTCTGGGTGATTTAGAACAATTTGTTGGAAATTTTTGGGGATTTTATTTTTCATGCTTGTTACTTCTGAGTGTTTTGGAACAATTTTGCTGTAGATTTTTGGGATTTTATGCTCTTATGCTTTTGTTTTTTAGGTGTTCAGCAAGGTTCTAGGATTCCAGAGACTTCTGTAGGTTTTTAGTGCCTTATTGTATTTTCTGTATTTTTCTGTGAGATGGAATTAGGAAAGTAATATTTATCCTGTATTTTTTTGGGGGTTCTGTTCGTAACTGTAGGGAATCTCTCTCTCTCTCTCTCTTCTTTTTTTTTTTTTTGCTGGTTGACAATATTGGATATGGGGGTGAATTTCATTTTGAGTTTCTTTAATATGATGTATTTGTGGAATTCGACTTTTATTTACTTTGATTTTATGTGGTTTAGGGTTTTTGTCCATGTTGTTTATTATGTGGTAGTACTATTTCTTTGTTTTAAGTATCAAAAGATGATGATCATGTAATTTTTAGAGTTCACAACCGGGAAATTTGAGAAAAGAAAATACTTATTTGGAGGCAAAATGGATCCTTATCTGCTTCTGAAAAATGTATCCATATCTTGTAATAATATAAATTATGGTTTGCTTCTGATTGTGAAAAATAGTTTGTGATAGGATTGGCTGGCATTGCATGGAAATTTCTCTGGAATTGAGTTATTCTCTTTGAATGGAATTAGGATATGAGGATCCAGTTTGCTTAGGTTTTTGATTATGTGAAGTTGGAAGATAATTATCTTTATTTTCATGATGGGTATGATAGTTGTCCAAATCTGAGGATTGGAACATTTGGGGTCCTTTAGTCACTACGTAATGCTGCTGCTTGAACCTCAAGATTAAGGCAGGTTTGTTAAAGAGGATGTCACACCATGAGATTTTTATTCTTTGGAGTATTGTAAAATGCCCTTTCACACCATATTTTTTTATTTACTATGAGCCACTTTATTTGATTTCTCTACTTCATACTTCCTTTGATGGTTGTTAAAGTAATTACAACTGCATAGACATAAGCTGATCAACAAAATAATTAAATCAAAAAAGAAGACTCAGTAATATGGGTTGTTCCTAACACAACATTTTATCATTTAAATCACGAAGCTGTACCAGTAAAATGTAATTTAAGGATTTTTTCCTTTTTCCTGGGGTCTTAAAGGGCATAAAAACACATGTGCAAGACACAAGTCTGTAGACTTGAACTTTGTTCTTACATGACCTAATCAATTTTCGATGCCTCGGATTCATTTAGACATTTTTAAGTTCAATAATGGATCATGTCTCCATCCATAATGTACTATTAATCAGCTAGATTGACTTTTTAAGATAATGTCATATCTTGCAAATTAGTAAATTCTTTACAAAGCTCAATAAGTATTGACCTTAATACAAAAATACTACTATTTTGCAAGTTTTATGTAAGATTACAAAATGAAAATTATTACAATATACTAGTTCAATAAATTAATAAGTTATTTTATAAGTGAACAGAGAAAAATTATAAATAAACACTGCACTTGTTACTGCCATACCATGCACTGTGGTTACAAAACTTAGCAGAAAATGCACATAGATTGGGACTTGGCAGATAGATAGTTGTGATGGCAAATGCAATTTGCAGTTTTCGTCTGGTAAAATAATCTTCACACTTCCCATTTCATGTACATATCACAGCCACAAGTTACATAATACATATGCATACGTGATTGTAGATATATGAGTTTGGAAACGGTATGGAGTTACTGATGTGTATACATTTGTCCAAATGTTGCAGGCTTTCTCTTCAATTGCTGAAAATTGATGTTTAGCAGGCCCTATGATCTGAGAACAAACAATTTGTGTGTTCAAATACTATGGTGCAGTATAGTTCTTTCCGTGCTTGGATCAATCACTTCCTTGCTTGTATGGGGTATGTACTCCAATTTTAACCTATTTGTTTGTGTTTTTCTTTTCTGTTCGGAATATGACGATGATTTTACTTTATAAAGGACTTGGATCTTTTCTTTCTTGTTGCAATGAACATACACTGATTTTTCAAGATTTGCTTTTTTATTATCTGGACATTTTGTCTTGTGGTAATGAACAATTGAACATAGATTGAGGTTATCAAGATCAGCGGTTCTATTTATTGGCATTTTGGAACTACTCATGCTTCTTAGATGGAAAAATAAGTTATTTATGTTACAGCACTGAAACTATATTTATAACAGAAATATGCAATGATGTGAATCTATTTATATTCTGGATTACCATTTGGTGAGAGTAGGAATTAGTCAACGAAATTATCGTAGTTATAAGTAAAGCGTACAGATTTGGAATAAGGATTGGCATTAAGTACGGACACTGGAGGAGCACCCCCTGTTTTGTAAGTAATTGGCTTTTTATGTTTGCACTGATCCAATATCATTTCCAGTGTGCGAAATGACTGCTTAAGTTTTGCAAAACATTTCCTTTTCTTGTTTCTGAAACATGATTTGATTATCGTGCAGAAACATAATGATCTGAAAAGACATACCTATTTTGACATGATGAGTGCTGTAGTGGTCGATTGTGTATTGATGGAGTTCAACACTATAAAATTTGTGTTTAATTGATGTGATCAAAATTAGATAGTCTATTTTGAACAGGAAGTATGAAAAAATTGTAGTTCTGGAAGTGCCTTCATAAAAAAAATAAAAAATCCCTAAAAACATGTGATTAAGGACAACCAATGAATTTACTTTCACTTCCAACCTGAACTCTGGGAAAGCTTCATACAAGTTAGTGAGGTCCGCACAGCTTTCTGGAGACAATTGATTTTGCTTAAAGTAAATACTGATGTCTTGTGAACACTCAATGCCGAACACCTGATGGTAATACAAGAATCATTTGCTGTGTAAAAGTTGTGGGCTCCCTGAGTAGGACATAACTGGTTAAAAATTCTATGAAACAAATATTTTGAGACCTTTATCTTTAAAATATTTTTCTACAAAGGCGAACTTCAGTGCTAATCATTCACTCCCTTGATGGCACGAAACCAACATCCCCACCCACCCCCTCCAAGCGCTCAATTGAACAATCTCACTTCTGTAAGCTGTGCATGGAAATTCTTATAAAGCCATTCCATCATGTTTTATAAATTTTGTCATTGTTTTAAATAATTTTGAAGTCCTGCTCCTCGAGTCCTGCCGCATGAAGTTTTAATTAAATGCCTTGAAGTTTATGGCGTAAGTGTCATTTTCAGGCTTAAGTCTTGTTTTACTGAGTCTTACTCCTCAAGGCGGCTAAGGTGTGTGTCCATTTGTCTTGCCTTTATGGACTTTTTATGGCCTCAATTTTTTGGAATATATATATATTTTTTTGCAGTCTTTAAAATTTTATTATTATTATTATTTTTTTCTCTCTGTTGTGCCCTTTTTACAAGGACGTGGAAGGATAAATTGTGATTGCAAATGGGGGATGATAGGGATGGGGAGGAATCGGAGGATGGTAGGGAAATAAAATGTGTTGATTTTCTTTAGGATATGTGTGGTGAGAGAACTTTAGGTTGTTTTTACTTTTAATTAATAGATTTTTATATTGTGATTACTAGTTTACGAATTTATCAGTTGCTATATTATTGATCTATTTTATTTATTTAATTTTTTTAAGTTAAGACTTTTAGTTTTGTTAATTTGTTTTTTTGATGGATTTTCATATAGCTTATGCATTTTTATATTACTTTGAATTGTTTTGTTGGTTTGTCTGGACTCTTACCCCTTATTTCACAGAGATGAAATGCCTCATTACCAGATTGAGCATTTTTAAATCTTTCTTGTTTCTTCTAGACATTGGTGTTTGAAACTTAGTTGTAAATCTTTTATGTACCTAACGGAGTGATGGAATTTTTGTAGCCAATTCCAAATTTAATGGGAAAGGCTTATTTTTTTGTCATAAAAGTTTGAATGTTATGTTTCATAAATGGGCTGTCCAATAGTTTTTTGCCAGTTGAGAGACTGATGATTTATGATAAGTTTAGGCAGAGAAACACGTTAAGATTACTGGTAGATAGTATGGGATTAGGTTTATACTTCGCAGAATCATGTTAATACAAGAAATATTTTTTGCCTTCCTCAGAACTTTGACATGTTCGTGGATGTGTGCTCATAGATAAGGCAAGTTGATGTAACATAACATACGCTAATTTGAAAACAATATTTTCAAACAGTGATAATAGTATTCCCTCTAGGAAAATATGAAGTAGAATAACTTCTAGTCAATTGTTTCCAAAAACATGCTACTTAAATTGATACGATATTAGTAATGAAGCGTACGTGTTTTGTGGCATTTTACTGTATCGTCTTCATGCCAGCATTTTCTGCACGTGTATAAACTTGAATTGTAACAGAGCAGAGGTTATCTTGGTTGCTGTGCTAAATCACAACCAATTATTGCGGTGGATGAACCATCAAAAGGATTGAGAATTCAAGGACAAGTGGTGAAGAAACAGAGCATTTCAGAAGATTTTTGGAGTACCAGCACGTGTGATATGGACAACAGCCAAGTTCAATCTCAGAGAAGCTTATCATCGATTAGTTTATCAAATCAGAGCCTCAATCAGTACAGTGGCACTGGAAGCACTAGCAACTGTTCTGAGTTTATAAATCATGGCAAGCTTATCTAACCTTTTTGTTTTTTTCTCATGAAACCGATGAGTAAAAGTCTCATCAGTGAACAGTTCTTCAATCATCTTGAATACCCATGTGGTGCATGATGTCCATGTAAACTAATTGTGGGACTTGGGATCATTGCATTTTTTTCACTAAGCAATTTATGTTACTTTCTGATGCTGTTGCAATTTTTTCATTTTTCTTGATGTAGGTTTTCTGCGCTGGAACCAAACCAGGCTTCTTTGGAATGGAAGTAAAAAGTCTCTGAGCAAAGGAAAATCTCAGGAGCCTGTTTTAAAGTATGCATTTTTTTCGTGTTTATTCATGTTTTCAGTTAAATATTTAAATCGTGGAGCAAAAATAGATGGAGTTTTCCACGTATGCAGACAAAGTGTAGTGATAATTTACTTTAGTGTGCTTGTCTTGATAGTATGATCTGTGATGCATAACCAGTTAGTAGTGACTGTGTGTATGTTATGGGATCTTTAAGGTTAATTATATTTGTGGTCATTAAACATTTAGCAAAATTTCATATTGGTCACTAGACTTCATTTTGTTTCAACTAGTCGCTAAACTTCCATTTTATTTTAAGTTTGGCCGCTTTATCTATTTCCGGTTGTTTGACTAACAAAAAATGTGCCAGGGCAATCTAGTTATTTGCCAACTAGTTTGCAACATTAGCTCATCTGCTAGTAAAACAAATGGATATAGATGAATGACCAAATTGTCCCAAAAGTTTAGTGACCAACTTGGAACAAAGTTTAAGTTCAGCAATCAGGTAGGAATAAATTAAAGTTTAGTGATATGTAGTTTTTCTCAAGTTCAATGACCACTAGAGTGTTTAACCAAATCTTTTATCCAGTTCATGTTAACTCTGATTAATTTCAATGCTACCTTGGACCTATATCATTTTTTGGATGATTTTGTTCTTCAAGACCACGGTTCTTTACATTTCGTCAACTAACTAGTACTTTTATTGCAGTTGGAATGCAAGTTATGAAAGCTTATTGGGCACTAGCAAGCGTTTCCCTCAGCCAATTCCTCTCTCTGTTAGTCGGTTATGCTATTGCTGGCTGCTTTCTATATATTTCTCTTGTTGTCTTTGTTTTGGATAGACCCTCATGACCTTTCAATGGCAACAGGAAATGGTCGAGTTTCTTGTGGATATATGGGAGCAAGAGGGATTGTATGGTTGAGAAAGATGGTTGGTGATTCATTCTCTCTCAATGTCCATTTTTTCACGATGTTGAGCCTGTATAAAAAGGTTGGATGTACAGTTTCCAATAGGGAAGGGTGTGAAAACAGAGAAACTTTAGTACAAGTTGTTTATGTTTGGAATATCCAATGCTGCATTGTTGCTTTGTTTTGCCCTCTCTTAATGTGTAGTGTTCTTTGACTGCACAATCACCAGGATTTAAAGGAACGAACACACAAGCACTGGCGATTTTTTCAACTCTTTTTGAGCTGATGATTTCACAATGTTTTGAAAATCGATTCGACCATGAAAAGGTGAAGGGTCAATGGTCAAAAAGTTCAACCGAGGTCGAATCGGATGCAATAAATACATACAAAAATAATAAATTTCTATGAAAATTGTTTTTAAATTTTTCATATTAATAATTCAAAGTAAATTTTTCTTTGTTAATTAGATTCATTATCCTACAATTAGTCTTGATACTTCCAAAATTAAAAATCAATATGTTAAAATAGTTTATTTTGTTAAATTAAAATAGTTTAAACTTATAGAAAATGATATCTAACATTGATATATTAATAATTAAGTGTAATTTAAGTTAAATTTGAAAATTAAATAAATGAAAGGATGAAGGTGAATATTACAATTTAATTAGTTGAGATTCAAAATCAAATTAGTCAATTAGGCATAAATTTGAAAAATGATTTGGATGGGCATTTTAACATTTTTTTTTTTTGTTATGCTACTATCCCACATTAGAAATTTATGAAACCATTAGAGAGAGCATATATAAAATGCACTATCTCACATTGGAAGTTTATGAAACCATTGAAGAGAATGACATCTATAAAATACACTATCCCACATTGGAAGTTATGAAATCATTTGAGAGAAGTGGATCTATAAAATGAGCATGACATCTAATATTTTTCTAGGGGCTATCAAAATCAACTCGATCGGTTTGACAGGTAAAATCAGGAATCAGACCCAAAACTAGGCCAAATCATGCACAGTTAACTGATTATGACAAAACCGCTCAAACCCACAGAACCGGTCGGTTCAACCGTAAACCGGTCATGGTTTTATGGTTTTCCTGAATTTTTTTTTTAATTTAAATTTTTTTTTACTTCATGAATGGGCCTCATAAATTACAATTCAAAGGCCCATAGAGAAATATTGGATGATATGCTCGTTTTATAGATGTACTTCTCTCAAATAGTTTCATAAACTTTCAACGTGAGATAGTGTCTTTTATAAACGTTCTTCTCTCCAATGGTTTCATAAAGGGAAAACTACACTAAACCAGGTGTTTAGTTTGATGTTTAAAAAAATCAGATTTATACTTCATTTAATCAAAAATCAGGTTTTAGTTTCACAATTAATATTAATAATATTTTAAATTAAATTAAATATATACCCACCCCCTACCCCCAAATTTCAATCCAATTCCCAAATCCTACTCCTCCCCTCTTCTCCTCCCTACCGTCCTTTTCTTCCCCTCCCCTTCTCTCCCCCTCTGCTGCGAATCGCAGCAGCGTCATTGCGACGCTACTCGCTGGGCTCGCTGTTGCGAACCAGCGAGCAGTCCAACAGCGCGCTGTTGCACACCCGTAGCAACATCGCTGCTGCGATTCACACCCTAAATTTTTTTTACTTTTTCAGTGTATTGATTTTTGGAAAAAAAAAAAAAGATGAAAATCTCTGCAGGTGGATGTTGCAGGTCAAGGATTTTTTAAAAATTGTGGATGTTGCATGTGGAAATTACAGTGAAGTGGGTGTGGCTCGGTGGTTTTTTTTTTTTTTTTTGTGGTGCGGTGGCGCAGTTGTGGGTGTGTGGTGGAGGTGATGCGGAGTGTTGTGGGTGCGGTGGATCTAGTGGCGGCGATGGGGTGGAGGTGGTGTCGATGTATGTGACCCACTGTTTATCTGGGCGGTGGATCTGGTGGCAGCCGTCGCGAAGATGGGGTCTGGTTTTGGAAAATGTCGCATATTGGTGATGGTGATCCGTGTGGTGGTTGTCGTTTTTTGTTATTGTCGTGGCGGGTCAGCGATGGTGGTGGTTCTTTTTGGTGTCTGTGACCTAACTATTGTGATTTCTTTTTTGTGTGTGTGACCTAGCTTAAAATTGATAATTTTAACTAAAAAAAATAATATGTGACCTATAATTTTTTTGATTTGTGACCTCGAAGTAATATGTGACCTATAAAATTTTAGATCTGTGACCTCGAAATAATCTGTGACCTACAAAATTTTTTATCCATGACCTGGAAATAATCCGTAACCTACAAAATTTTTTATCCGTGACCTACAAAATTTTTGATCTGTGACCTCGAAAAAGTCGTCGGAGTGGTCGCCGATCACCGGAGTAGTCGTCGGAGCAGAGGTGGCAGTGGGATGGGTTAATTATATTATATTACAGTTTAATATTTAATTTAATATAATAATTGTGAAATATAATTAATTAATTTATGAAAAACCTAATTTTTGCAATTCTAAACTTTGGGGCGTGATTTTTGATTTTGAGATAAATAAAGATTGAGTTGGGAATTTTTCCCTTTCATATCATGAATGAGCCTCATAAATTATTACAATTCAAAGGCCCATAGAGAATATTGGATGACATGCTCATTTTATAGATACACTTCTCTCAAATGGTTTCATAGACTTTCAATGTGGGATATTGCCTTTTATCGATACTCTCTCCAATGGTTTCATAAACTTCCAATGTGAGATAGTGGCATAACAAAAAAAATGTTAACATGCCTATCAAAATCATTTTCCAAATGTATGTTTAATTGACTAATTTGATTTTGAATCCCAACTAATTAAATTGTAATATTCATCTTCATCATTTCATTTATATAATTTCAAATTTAACTTAAATTGTACTTGATTATTAATATATTAATGTTAGATATCATTTTCTATAAGTTTAAATTATTTTAATTTAACAAAGTAAACTACTTTAACATATTGATTTTTAATTTTTGAAGTATCGAAACTAATTGTAGGATAATAAAATCTAATTAACAAAGATAGATTTACTTTGAATTATTAATATGAAAATTAAAAAAATTATTGTTTTCATAGTATTTTATTATTTTTGTATGTATTTATTGCATCCGGTTCGACCCCTGTTAAACCTTTTGACCATTGACCCTTCACCTTTTTCGAGTCGATGATCGGGTCGATTTTCAAAACATTGGTAATTGAAGAGACCCATTCATTAAGTAAAAAAAAAAATTTTAACTAAAAAAAAATCGGGAAATCGACAAAACTGCGACCGGTTCACCGGTTTACGGTTGAACCGGCCGGTTTAGTGGATTTTGAGTAATTCTGTCATAATCAGTTAATTGACCATGATTTGTCCCGATTTTGGGTTCGGTTTCCAATTTTACCGGTCGGCTAGGACCGATTTTGACAACATTGTGATTTCATTTTTTAACTGTGTCCCTTTTGTCTTGGTTATAAATTTATCTCAAAATCATGTTTGGTGCACAGTGTTACACCAGATAAGGGCAATGCTTATCCTATTCGGAATTATTTAATCAGGATAAATTGTAATGCTGTCCACTCAGGATACCTTTATCCCAATAGTAAGGCATTACATCGTGTTACAACTTGTTATTCATATGGTATATGTGAGAGAATTTTTAGTACTCCAAAAGTATGGAAAATAATATTTCTTGTCACTATTTAATTGACATGTGTATTGTTTTTCAAGCTTGGTTTCAATTAAAAGTGGGTCTTAATTTTTAAATACACGTATCAATTAAATAATGACATGCAATTTTAGAGATTTTTGTCGTATATACTTACTATGATATTAATTGCCCCAACCTGCTTTAAAAAATTTATTTTTTTCCCCTTCAAGCACAAGTTTCAGCTACCCCCAATTAAGGGTGCGTGTGGGTCTGTCTCAGGCCCAACGCGAAATCGAAATCAACTAAGTAGGTTTGGGTGAATTGAAATCCAAACCAACCTAAATCAATCTGGTTTAGTTAAGTCTATTTGGGATGTGAAACTCTATTATTTAATGAGTCAAGACATTACAAAGTTACGAATTAAACGAATAGAAAAACATAATGGAATGAAGATTGATCGATTGAAATTATCATTGCTGAATACAAGACTTTATACAAGGTAAGAAGGATCTAGAATTAGTCTAACAAATTCAGCAGCTGCCACAACTGAATTGATTCTCTTTTCCTGGAAATAAGGAGCTCCTTTGTAATGCTGTCTGTTGGTTTAAACGGTAGCCAGGAGTGATTAGTAATGGTTTCTAACTCCCCCTCTCAAGGTGGAGTATGATCAATTACTCCAAGCTTGTCTCTAAGAAGTTGAAACCTTAATTGTGACATAGGTTTAGTTAGTACATCAGCCGTCTGATCAGAAGAGGGAATGTAGCTGATTTTCAATCTGTTATCTAGTACTTTGTCTCTTACAAAATGCACATCCAACTCAATATGTTTCGTGCGGGCATGGTAGACAAGATTCGGAGCAAGTGAGCTCCCACTTAGACTATCACGCCAGATGACAAGTGTTGTGGTTTGTGGAATTTTCAGCTCTTTGAGTAATGACTGTATCCAAGTTATTTCAGCTGCACAATGAGCTAAGGCTCTATACTCAGTTTCAGTACTAGACCTAGCTATAACATGCTGTTTCTTAAAACACCAAGACACCAAATTGTCCCCAAGGTAAACACAATACCCAGCCGTGGATCTTCTATCATCTGGACAGGAACCCTAGTTTGAATCAGCAAATGCTGTGATGTCAAGGCTGTCATTTTTCTGAATGGTTAGGCCATGGTTTAAAGTGCCTTTTAAATATTTGAAAACTCTTTTAAGTGCTTTCCAATGTGAGTCTGTTGGAGCCTGAAGGAACTGACTTAGCCTATTTACGGCAAAGGCTAAGTCAGGTCTGGTGTGAACTAAATATTGAAGCCCTCCAATTGCACTCCTATAGAGAGTAGGATCCTCCATTTCTTTTCCCTGAGTTCTGGAAATCAGTTTACCTGCAATCATAGGAGTTTGACTAGGCCTCAAACTTTCATAGTCAAATCTTTTCAACAATTCAACAGCATATCTGGTTTGCCTTAAGTATAAGCCTGCATCATCTCTTTCAACTTCGATTCCCAGAAACTGTCTGAGGTCTCCCATGTCTTTGAGTGCAAAGGTGAAGTTTAACTTGTCTATAAACTCCTGCAACTGCTGAACAATATTGCATGTGATAACTATGTCATCTACATATATTAGTACAAACAATGTATGAGACTCTCTTGTCAAGAAAAACAGAGAATTATCTGCTTTAGACTGTCTGAAATCCCATTCCAGTAGGGTGTTTTTCAGTTTGTCATGCCATGCCCTTGGTGCTTGCCGAAGACCATATAATGCCTTCTTGAGTTTGCATAATACTCAAGGTGATCTTGACTTACAAAACCTTGTGGTTGTTTCATGTAAACAACCTCTGTCAAGCTTCCATTCAAAAAGGCATTATTGATGTCTACTTGCCTAATCTTCCAATTTCTTGAGACAGCCAGAGTAAGAATGATTTTCAGAGTAGCTGCCTTGAGTACAAGACTGAAGATCTCATTGAAATCAACACCTGGAGTCTAAAGAAAACCCTTTGCAACGAGCCTAATCATGTTTCAACTTGTAAACCCATCTATTGCCAATGATTTTCATCCCAGCCTTGGGTGACACTAGGTTCCATGTTTCATTATTCATGAGTGCACTATACTCTTCTTTCATTGCCTTCAACCAACTAGCGCTTGTTAAAGCTTCAGCAGTGCTAGTTGGTTCAATTTCAGCAAGTTTATCCATTGCAGCAACTGTATAGATTTTAGGTTTAAAAATGCCAGCTTTGCTCCCTGTTATCATCTAATGACCTGAAATCTGAGGTGTGTTCACATCTGATAAAATTGTTTCACTTGTCACATTCTGAGGATCTGGTAAAGCTTCAGCTGTTGCCTCAGGTATCTCATTGTCTGAAATCTGAGGTGTGTTCACCTCATTAACAGGACATTCTACCAACATATCCCTTTCATCCTCAACTTCTGTACCTCCACTAATAAGGTCTGCTGCAAGGGATTCTTCTGATTGTAATGTAGAAGCTGCAGTTCTATTTGGTGATATAGTATCAGGGTCAAGAAAAGGAAGATAGTTTATTTCAATATTAGGAGGCTGAGGTTGAGAGTGTTTGTTCAGAAATCCTATCTTGAAAGGAAATTCTAGTTCGTTAAACACAACATGCCTAGAAATGTAGATTCTTCCACTAGGACTTAGACATTTATAACCTTTGTGTGAATCACCATAGCCGAGATAGACACATTTTTGGGAATGAAAGCTGAATTTGTGCTGCTAGTATGGTCTTAAACACGGAAAACAAGCACATCCAAAGGTCTTAAGTTGTTTGTAATCAAAGGCTTTGGTAAACAGCATCTGATATGGTGATTTATGGTGTAAAACTGGGGTAGGTAACCTGTTAATTAGGTAAGTTACTGTTTTAAAATATTCCCACCAATAATAAAGTGGCATTTGAGCATGAGCTAGGAGAGTTAGCCCAGCCTCTGTGATGTGTCTGTGCTTGCGTTCAGCTCTGCCATTTTGTACAGAGGTATAGGGACAAGACTGCCTTAGTTCTATACCAGATTCTAGTGCCAGTTTGTGAAAGGTTCTGAATTCTCCTCCACAGTCAGACTGAAGTGTTTTAATTTTTCTTTCAAACTTATTTTCTACAAGATTTTTGAACTGAGTGAAGGTGATAAAGGCTTCAAAATTGTGTCTCATGGGATATATCCATGTAAAACGGCTATGATCATCAACAAAAATTATATAATATCTAAAGCCTGAGATTGAATTCAACGGGGCTGGTCCCCAAACATCAGCATGTATGAGGTCTAGTGGTTTAGTAGCATGAGAGACGGAAGAATTAAATGGAAGGGCATGTGATTTTCCAAGTTTGCAAGAATTACAGAAAAACTGAATTTCATTAAATTTGATATTTCTATTACACGATTTAAGGACCTGATTCACCACAAGATTTGAGGGATGCCCTAACCTTCTATGCTAAATTTCAAATTTAGATTCTGGAATTGATAAAACAAAGGGTTGATTACTACTAGACTTAGCTGAAAAGCACTGGTAATTATTCAGAAGATGACTACAGCTGATACAATCCATCATGACGAACTCCTTGCAGCAGTATCCTCTTCGTTTGGAGATCCTTCAAAACACAACAATTGGAGTAAAATTCCATGAACACATCACTATCATTAGGGGTGTCCAAAAGCCCCGAACCGAA
Source organism: Fraxinus americana (assembly GCA_035079005.1). Classification (NCBI taxonomy): domain Eukaryota; kingdom Viridiplantae; phylum Streptophyta; class Magnoliopsida; order Lamiales; family Oleaceae; genus Fraxinus; species Fraxinus americana. The sequence continues at coordinate 20,888,779 of CM068715.1, read as the reverse complement.
TCGGACCGAACCGAACCCGAACCGAACCGAACCGAACCGAGCGGTTCTTCATAAATTAAATACCCGAACGGGTACCCGAATCTAGAACCGATGAGTTTGGGTCGGGTCTCGGGTCTAGACCAAGAACCGAAGAACCGAAACTAAATAATTTTTTTATTTTTTATATTGAATTAATTAAATTATTTTATTTTTTTCTAAACAAATTAGCAAATTAATTAAATAAATCAGATTATTTCATAATTTTAATTTTAAAACCCAAATCATTTTTAAAACCCATTAGCCCATTTTAATTTGAAGCAAATGAATATACTTTATGTAGTATTGCTGTAATATTAATATCTACTTTTTGATATTTGTATGCATTGAATTAATCTTATTGGACGGTTAGTTATTTATATATTTTTGAATTGGGCTACGTTAATTTGTAAAAGTTACGAATGAAATGTCATTAGTTGTATTTATGTAGTGTTGCTGTAAATATTAAAAAATTTAATTATGGTACGGAACCGAACGGAACCGAACCGACCCGAACCGAACCCGAACGGTTCCATAATTATATTTGGACCCGACGGGTCCATTTATTAAATACCCGAAAGTTTTGGGTCGGTTCGGGTCTCTTCAGAACCGAACCGAACCGACCCACGGACAGCCCTAACTACCATTAGTAAGCTAAGACACACTTATCAGATTTCTCTTGATTGAGGGAACATGTAATAACTTATTTAACTTCAATGACTTATTATTAGGTGCAGAAATCTTTCCATTTCCAACATGCGCAATAGTTAGTCTATCTCCATTTCCAACAAGTAGTTTTTCTTTACCTTCATATGTCATCATTGTATTCAGATTACCTTTGTCACTTGTCACGTGATTGCTTGCACCTGAGTCAACATACCAGGCTGGATCATCAAGCGTGCTAGGTGATGCTGTGTAAACTGATGGTGCTGTATTGAAATTCTGCTGGCCTGAGTTAGGTGGCCTTCCCCCCATGTACCTTTCATCAAATCTATTGTAGCGGAAACTTGCAGAGTGGTTATTTAGACCGCAGATCTGACAGGAGCCTCTACCTTCATTTTGTCTACCAATAGTAGTTCTACCTCTGCCTTTTGATCTGCCTCTGAAGTTTGACGATCTGCCATTGCTAGTTCCTCTGAAACCTCTTCCAAAACCAGTGTTAGTTCTGTGTGCCAACTGAACACTTGACTGATTAATATTGAGTGAAGTGAAATTGTTCTTCACTTGATTCAAGTGCTCAAGGCGACTCTCAAATGTCATTAGTATTGATGATAATTCATGCCAAGAGACGGTTTCTTTGCTGCTAATCTGCACCACAATAGGAGTGTACAAGCCTGATAGAACTTGGGTAATCAAGTCACCTTGATCAATGTTTTTACCTGCAATTTCCAAGTTTTCTGCCAGTTGCTTGATGGTGGTAAGGTACTGGTCCATTGTCGTTACCCCTTTCCTTGTTCTTTGCAGCTCTCCTGTAAGAAACATCACTCGAGATCTATTAAGTATCCCAAAGCTTTCTTCAACAGCTACCCATAGTTTGTTTGAGCTCGTACAACCCATGACCTTCATGGCTATTCCTGGAGTCATGGAGGAATATAACCACCCCATAAGTAACTGATCAGCTGACATCCATTTCAGATCATCTGGATTCTATGTCATATCCACTGATTCTCCTTGACCAATGGTTGTCTGGGTTGCTAAAAATTCTGGTGGACACAACTTTGTCCCCAGCAAATACCCTTCAAGATTATGCCCTTTGATGATGGGCATAATCATATTTTTCCATAGAAGGAAATTGTTTCTATCCAGCTTCACTGATGGCATCTGTGTTATGTTCATGTCAAAGGCTATGTTCTGCCCTGCTGCTATCTGGCCAAACGAGGCTGTGGTAAACTCGGACGGATTTGATTGGTTGCCGGAGTCAGTGTTTGCCATTGCTATTGCTCTGATACCAAGTAGAAAAACAGAATGGAATGAAGCTTGATTGATTGAAATTATCATTGCTGAATACAAGACTTTATACACGGTAAGAAGGATCTAGAATTAATCTAACAAATTTAGCAGCTACCACAACTGAATTGATTCTCTTTTCCTGGAAATAAGGAGCTCCTTTGTAATGCTGTCTGTTGGTTTAAACGGTAGCCAGGTGTGATTAGCAATGGTTTCTAACTAAACAGGCAACTAATATATAAAAAAAAGAATTACAGATTAATCCTTTTTTTATAAGAATTTTAATTAAAATTTAATTTTTTTTCATTAAAAGTAGAAGGAAATGATGAAAAGGAGAGGGAGAAAAAGTTAATAGATTTTTAAATTACAAATTGATTTTTTTCATAGGGAAAATGAGAATGTTGAAAAAGAAGAGAGAAAAAAAGAAATGGAAATATATAAAGAGAATAATAATAAATAGGTTGAAAAAGAAAATTTATTTTTAGTATCCCAGTTTATTTTAGTGAAAGTCTTTTCAAAATTTTGATGGTGAATGAAGACAAATTGACTTTACAAATAGGGAAAATTGCAGCAGGGGTTCTCATCTTTCCATTTTTACATACTTTACCCTAATCTTCATTTTGTGCCAAAAGAAGTCCCTAACCTTTCATAAATATACAGTTGAGGGTCCCTTTGGACGAAAATTGTCCAAAATATCGTCAGTTGACCTGAAAAATTAAAAACAATAGGTATATTGACCATTTTAAGAATGGGTAATTTCGTCAATTTCATCCAATCACTATTCCCATTTGGTTTAAAAATTGAAAAGTAATCAATTCTTTCCCACTCATGTATTCATGTTACACAAAAGGAAAAAGAAATGGTCATAATCTACAATGCCTTTGTGAAGAAAGACATGAATTTGCTGATAATGTTGAAAATTTTACTTATTACATAGATGCCCTTTTCCTACTCCTGTCTACGGTGAGTATTTCTTTTTTTTTTTTTTCAAATTTTTGAAAATAATCGGGTTCATTTTTACCCACTGAGTCGTGATGTGGTTTCTTTTACTACAATATTGCATCTTTTTTACTGTTTTATAGATTAGGGTGTACCATAAAACGTGCAATAGCTATGGGTTCACATTATGCATTCATATACTGTGAGACTAGGGTTTGTCACTGATGATCTGATGTGGCTTGAAAAAGGCATCAAGCGAACGAAGGTTCGATGAGCGTTGAGACGAAGATACGGACGAGTTCGAGATCAAATCGAGGTAAAGAAGTCATGAAATCATTTAGTCGAGCAACGAAGTACAAAATATTGAAGTTAACCAGCTTACGGTCAAGTTTCGTGTTGGGGTCGAAGGGTGAGACGAGTTGGATTCAAGGTTTGGAAAATATATAGGAAAAACGAGTTGCAGGAATTAAAACATTCATAACTTTCAGCTCGGATGTCGGATTTTTGTCCATGAGTACAATCCGAAATCAGCACGAAATTCTGCACATGAAAAAGGATGGTTCAATATTTAAACCATGCGACCGTATATATGCTTACCGAGACCAAAATGAAGGAATTTTATTGTTCCATGCGACCGCATGAGGTAATTCCGGCGAAAAATTTCAGAAATTTTGGAAACTTCCTAGTTTCCAAAGAATTCTACTTCCTTGATATCTTTTGTAATTTAAAAATCTTATTTCCGTCTTTATCTAGATTTTTAAGGTTTTTAGAGCTTTCATATAAATAGGTTCTTATTATTCATTGTAAAAAGACTTTTGATGATTATTTTGAGAGAATTCAATTATTTGAGAGTTTTATTCCTCCATATTCTTGGTGGCTTAAAGTTCTAACTTGAACTTATCAAAATGTCTCGCAATCCTTTTGTGGTGTTCCCACTTCACGATTCTTGTTCCGGGTAATCAACGGGTCGGATTTCCTACGTGTAATCCCGGATCTTGGTACGGGTCAAACAACGGGTCGGGTTGATCTTTGCGCGACGTGATTTCTAGCTTTCTTGGGTTTGTTTCATCTTGTTCGTGGGTTCTCAAGATTGATTCTTGGTTGGGTTCACTTTAGTTGGTATCAGAGCTTGGCTTTAGAATTCAGGTCATCTATCATTTATTTATTTTGTTAGTTATTTTTTAAAGTTAAAAAGTTCGACCCTAACAATACCTAGAGGAGGTGAATATGTATATAACGCAGAATTAAAAATATTTTTATGAATTAAATAGCAACAAGTCACTTTTTAATTTCTTTTCTAGATGATTCAACATTCAAGTCAATTTGTCCTAAATTGAATTACCGCAGTTATATAATAACCAATGAATAGTAAAGCAGTAAATCAAACACTGGAATGATCACGGAGAAATCCAATTGGAAAAAACTCCGGACACTTTGCCAGTCAATAATCCACTATAAACGATATGTAACTTATAGTCTACCAGCCTAGACGACAATACCTACTATCTGATCTCCTAACTGCAATTCCAACAGCTTTCCTGAATTCTGTGCTCCTGCACCACTCCCAACTGTAGTTTCCAAAACTCTCCTGGATTCTGCTCTCCTGCAGCAACTCCTAATTTTGTGAAATCGTTTATTTCATATGGATCCACGAAGAACACCGCGTTCTTCACAGACTGGAACTCCAGTCAAACTTTCTCGATATGTAGAACTCTAATAAGATGTAGAGGAAAAACAGTTTGGTATTTGGATTGGCTATTTGATGTTTTCACAAGGTTGCGCATTAACAAGTGATGAATTGAACAATATCAATTTGGTGTAGGATGTCTTCTCTCAAGAAAGCGTGTGTTCAATCTCTTCTTCGAAGAATATGCGGCGCCTCTATTTATAAGATGGACAGTTTAGGTAGTATAGGCCATGTAAAAAGTCTCGGAAAGTGAAAATTAGGTTTGGCCAGAAAATATTGTCGTTCGAGCGAGAAGCTTTTTCGCTCGAGCCAAGGGACCGTCGTTCGAGCGATGGTGTTGCTGTATCATCCGCTCGAGCACAACTCCGACAAGCAGCTTGCGAAAAATCGACGTGAGTCCTTCTTGTTCCAAACATTAAACCCCGAACCTTATGCTAACCTACCAACTATGAAACTTTACAATTAAGTCCCTAAACTTTTATAATTACTCAGGTCGATCCTTTTGTTCACAGAATAGCCAATACATTATTTTAAACCTAACAATTTTTATTGTTCGAGTCTATTGTTCTTGTTTTTAGTCCTTATTTTCGTTGTTTAATTGCCTCTAGATTAAATAGTTAGTTGTTAAAAAAAATTACTGTTCATGTCGTTACTCTTCACGACGTGACTGTTTTACAAAAAAGTCTCTACATCTCGTAAACTTCTAGAGGTAAAACAAAACCAAAAGGAAAAATTTTGAGTCATTTTTGTTTTATTTCATGAATTTATATTAATTACCCAAGTCCGTGAATTCTGTTGATTATCCAAACTGTGTTTGTGGTGGTGTTCATTGCGGGATTGTGTCCCATTTGATTGAGATTGGTTATTTCTCGAGCCATTGAGAAAGGAGGACGAACGGTAAAAGGCAAGAATGATGAGCTCAATATTGGGTAAAAGACAAATTTCGAGTGATACGCAAGTGCAAACACGTGAGGTAAATTAATTTGTTTTCTCGTTATTTCTTTCCCTTTAATTTTTTTTATTTATTTATTAGCAAAAAAAGGAGATATGAGTAAAGGCAAGGAGGAAGAGGTGCCTAAGGGATTTTATGTGGAGTTTATGGATAGTATGCAAGCTATACATCATAGGTTTGATCAATTGGGTTTGGCGGTTGAACATATTAGTGGTGATGTAGCTCGGCATGAAACCTTGATTGGGATTCAGCAGCGAGGGACACCCCAAAGGGTTTCTCGTGGGGATAGAGGAGATAGGCTAGGACAGAATCTTATGGCTGAATTTGATGGGGAAGACGAGGAGATGAGCGTATGTAGTAGTGAATATTATTTGGAAGCTGACATGGGACGAATGTGGAATATAGGAAGTAGGTTTGATTGAGTGATTGATAGAGATTTGGGGAATATCAAACTGAATATTCCAGCTTCCCAAGGTCGGAGTGATCATAAAGCTTAGTTAGAGTGGGAAAAAAGGTAGAATTGGTGTTTGATTGCCATAATTACTCGGAGGAGATGAAGTTGAAGTCAGCAGTAGTAGAATTCACTAACTATGCTATTATTTAGTGGGATCAATTGGTGACTAGTCGTAGGAGAAATTGGATAGGCTAATAGAGACGTAGTGAGAATTGAAGGCTTGCATGAGAAAACGGTTTGTACCTGAACATTATTACCGGGATCTTCATCATAAGTTACAAACACTTTCTCAGGGGTCTAGGAGTGTGGAGGATTATTATAAGGACATGGAGGTGGCGATGATTCGGGCAAATGTAGAGGAGGATCGGGAGGCCACCATGGCTAGGTTTTTGAATGGGTTGAATAGGGACATTTCCAACATAGTAGAGTTACAGCACTATGTGGAATTGGAGGACTTGGTGCATGTGGCTATGAAGGTACAAAGGCAACTCAGACGAAAGGGGATAGCGGGGTTTACTACGGAACCCAAATGGAGTGGTGGTGATAGGAATGATAGGTGAAGACTAGGGGAAAGGTTGAAATATCTAAGGTTAAGGAGAAGGTGAATAAAAATAAACCAAACATCGAAAATCAAGCTAGTAGGTTGAGGGATATTAAATGCTTCAATTGTTTGGGTTCGGGGCATATCGCTTCACAATGTCCAAACTGATGGGTGATGATTCTTCGAGAAAATGGAAAGATTGAGTCAGATGATGGAAGTGGGAGTGACATCATGCCTGAGTTGGAGGATGTTAAAGGTGAAACTTGTGTGGAGTACCCGGTTGCAGAGTCATTAGTAGTGATGCGTGCTCTTACTACACAAATGAAGGTGGATGATGAGGAGTAGCAACGGGAGAATTTGTTTCACTCCAGGTGTCACATTAAGGGTAAGGTTTGCAGTTTGATTATAGACGGAGAGAGTTGTACAAACGTGGCTAGCACGACCTTTGTAGAGGGGTTGGAGTTACCTCTTATGAAACACCCACAACCATACAAATTGGAGTGGCTGAATAGTTGTAGAGATGTATGGGTTACCAAGAGGGCTTTGGTGAACTTCAGCATTGGGCGATGTAGTGATGAGGTGTTATGTGATGTGGTTCAAATTCATGCGGGACATCTCTTGTTGGATAGGCCATGGCAGTATGATAGAATATTGGAGCATGATGGATTTACAAATCGGTACAACTTTGTGAAGGGTGAAAAAACCATTACGCTTGTACCTTTGACAACGTAGCAGGTCCATGAGGACCAATTTAAACTGAAAAGTAAACGAGAGAATAAAAATAAAGAGTAGAAAAGTGAGGGCATGAGAGAATAAAGTAAGGTGGCTAAGAGAGAAAAAAAGAATAGAGTCACGAGAGAAGAGAGAGAGAAAATTCAAAAAAGAGAAAATTTCAAGGTGAGCTTATATGCAAGAAAAGTCGAGTGTGAAAGGGCTTTAGTGAGAACTAGTAATTCCCTCCCCAATTTCGATGTTTCTCTTTTGCAGGAATTCAAGGATTTATTCCATGGAGGAATAATTCGTGGGGCGCCATGCATTGACTATCCAATTGATCCAAAGCACATGGAGCAATTGGTGAGCAAGAAGGAAGATGGATGTAACCACGACATGGTAACTTATGAATTTGGAACAACTTCAAGGAATAGTCTTTTACATCGATTATGTACTCTTGAACATGTTAATGCATCTGATGATTCTTTGAGAAGAGTCAGTTCAGTTTCACATGCGTTTATGGAAAATTTCTTACTTGTCCATGATATACACTTGCTACGACATGAAGTTCTAGCATGCCACACAGAGTTAATCACGTATGGTAAGCAATTAGAGTGCATTATTGGTAACTGGGTGCATAAATGCCTTTACTTTGATCACAATATTCTTGCCTATCTTAGGTTGGATTTATGCAATGTCCTAGGAGTAAGTTCAATGCCTACTAATTCCATCCTGCATTACAATTTGACCAGTGGTTTTAATCTGCTATCCTTGTTCAATTTAATGTCTTCAACTATTGGTGTTAGTGTTTAATTTTGTGAGACACAGGTGATCATGCATGACACATATCAGCTTTGCCAACTGGGTCCTTTGGGACGTGCATTGCTTGACCCAAGTGATGACAGTTGGGTAATCTTACGTACAAGGCGGATACGAACTCAAATGAGGCCCAAACATCGTCCTAGAGGAGATGGACCATCCCATATCGTTGCTATAATCAAGACAACGCCTTCAATTTACTTTTACTGCGTAAATCTGTGATGGTTAACATTTTCGACGTTGCTAATGTTGCTTCTTTGATGCAGGATCGGATTCGAGGTTGAATCCTTTTGAAGAGAGAGGGGATGATGTGACCAGAAAAAGGCATCAAGCGGACGAAGGTTCTATGAGCATTGAGACGAAGTTACTGAAAAGTTCGAGATCTAATCGAGGCGAAGAATCATGAAATCATTTAGTTGGGGCAACGAAGTATAAAATATTGAAGTTAACCAGCTTACAGTGAAGTTTCGTGTTAGGGTCGATGGGCGAGACGAGTTGGATTCAAGATTTGGAAAATATATGGGAAAAATGAGTAGCGGGGATTAAAACGTTCATAACTTTCAGCTCAGATGTCGAATTTTTGCCCATGAGTACAATCCGAAATCAATACAAAATTCTACACATGAAAAAGGATGGTTCAATTTTTAAACCATGCGGCCGCATGGGATAGTTCCAGCGACAAATTTCAGAGAAACTTCCTAGTTTTCAAAAAATTCTACTTCCTTGATATCTTTTGTAATTTTAAAATCCTATTTCCGTCTTTATCTAGATTTTTAGGGTTTTTAGGGCTTTCATATAAATAGGTTTTTATTATTCATTGTGAAAAGACTTTTGATGATTATTTTGAGAGAATTCAATTATTTGAGAGTTTTATTCCTCCATGTTCTTGATGGCTTAAAGTTTTAAATTGAACTTATCAAAAGATCTCGCAATCATTTTGTGGCGTTCCTACTTCACGGTTCCTATTTCGGGTAATCAACGGGTCGGATTTCCTACGTGTTGGAATTTCCGTTAGATGAATAGGTAAGAGATGATATTGCGGTTGTGGATGTTGACACACAAGTGAGGTTTTGGAGAATGTGGAAGAAACTAGAGGATGATGGGCAAGTTGGGCATCATATACAATATGCTATAATGGTGTATGATGAATTTGTAGATGGGAGTGATGTGTATACAGTAGATAAGGTTGAAAGTGCAAGTGAAATAGATGAAATACAAGCGGGCATAGATGTTGATGTTTATGTTGGGACAGGAGCTCAAGAGGTTGAGGAAAATGTAGGGGCTGCAATGGGTGAACTTGTAGGTGATACTGATTTTGGTGTGGCAGTTGTTGAAAATCTAGAGCCTGTAGAAGATGAACCTGCAAATGTTGAAGTGGAGGCAACAGTTGAGGAACCTGCAGATTATACAATGGATGAGGTTAATGAACTTTCAGATGTTGAAGTGGAGGCTATAGTTGAGGAACCTGCAGTTGAACATGCATCTTAATGATAATGCATCCACTGTTGATGATACTTCACATGAACCTGCAGTTGAAGTTGAAGTAGAGGCTACGGAGGATGAACCTATAGTTGAAAAGGCTAATAGTGCACCAACTGGTAAAGAAAATGTGGATGAGGATTTTTAAGTGATGGGGAACTTGTGGTACCTCCTGCTGATAATGCACCACATGTTGAAGAACATGTGGTTGAACTTGAAATTGAAGATGATGGGGACCATGAATTTGAAAGACACTTGGAGGACTTTAGTGATTCAGAATATGATCAGGAGAAAATGTTGCCGAAGATGATAGTGATGAAGATGCATTCTTCAGGTTGACTGAACCTCTTGTTATTGGCAATGATAATATGGGGAGTGAAGTTCAGGGCAATGCAGGACCTGTAGATGGTGATGAAACAGACTACAATGACTCCGATGACCTGAGAAGCATTCGAAGTGACAGTGAAGAAGGGGGTTTATCCTCAAGAGATAGGAATGAGATTTGGTTTAACCCTGCAACTGACATGCTAGATCCAAAATTCCAGATAGGTAATAATTTTTTGTACTTCTTTCATTTCTTATTATATAGTGTAGTAATGGTAAGAAAATTGACATAATGTATTCAATGTAGGCATAAGATTTTACAACATAAAGATATTGAGGGATGTAGTGGTACAATATTCAGTAAAAAATGCAAAGCAAATAAGATATGTGAAGAATGAAGGAACCAGACTAAGGGTGAGGTGTGAAAATAACCATCCACATGAATTATATACCCACCAACAGCTAGATAAAAGTTTCAAGATTAACACCCTTAAGGATGAACAAACCTGTACAATGGTGTGGCAGAATAAAAGAGTAAATGCTTGGTACTTGGCAAATAAATACATACGGAAGTTCGGACCGGATCCAAAATTATCCATAAGCAATTTCATTGAGACAGTGAATAAACATATTGCATGTATGAGTTATCAAAGCATCAATTTTATAGGAAAGAGCAAACTGTTTAGAGGTTATTAAAGATCTTGTAGCTGAGCAGTACAAGATACTGTGGGACTACGGTGAAGAACTGAAAAGAACTAATCCTAGTAGCACAGTTCAAATAAAAGGTTCAGGGCCCACATTCAAAAGATGTTACATATGCTTTGGGGCTTGCAAAGAAGGATTTTGGTTAAGGTGTAGGCTAGTGATTGGTTTGGATGTATGCTTCTTAAAAAGTGAACAAGGTGGACAGCTACTGGCTGCAATTGGTATTGATGGAGAAAACTGCATATTGCTTGTTGCATGGTGATAAGTGTGTTTTTGCATATTTATTTAATACCTAAACAAGTTAATTATTGATTAAAATGAATGGATTTTTACTGACAATTAGGTAAAATTTGCTTTTGTATGCCAAAAATCATCTATGGAATAGAACGAGGCAAAATGAGTGAAAAGGGACCAAAAGTGCACAAAATTGTGAAGTTGGGGACCAGAATGATCAAGGGCAGAAAGTTAGAGGCTCATGATGCAATTTATGGAAGGCAAAATTGATATAAATGTTAAAATTCGAGGATCATATTGTACAAATTCATAGTGTGGGGACCTAATATGCAATTACCGGAGGGCTGGTCTGCAATATTTTGAAAATTCACAACCTTATGAATCATTTTAATTATTTTTTGAAAACCCAGGGACCAAGGTTGCAATTTTGACTAGGTTTTGATTTTAAAGCCATCACTTGGACTCTTCTTGGAATGGGGAGTTGCCGTTGACGTTTTTTATTATTTTTTTCTTTGCTTTTCTCAGCGTCTTCTTTTCTTCTTTTTTCTTTTCTTTTTCTTGATATTTTGAGGGCAAAATTAAGAGCATAACAAGGAGAATAAATCAAAGAAAAAGTTGGAGAAGAGTGGGGGAATCAAGATTTAAGCAAATCCATCAAAAAACGGGTTTTATCTTTAATCTTGTATTTTCTTTATTATTTTCCATTATTTGTAATGTATTGGATAAATATTCTCATTTGTTATCATTCATATAACATGGGTTAAATTTTATTGTTGGGATTTATGGTAGAATTTAACATAATCTTAATTAATTTTAATAATTGCTTTTTTATGTTAATTCACTTATTTTCACGTGTTTCTACTATTGTTATTATTGCATTTTCATTTATATGGCCAATGAATGATTATGTTTAGTGATTTGTACGTCGTTCGAGAGAAGATTGTGCATTTTTTACCAAATAGTAGAAACCCTAAGTTTGTGTAGTGGATAGAGATATACCACTAACCCTAGGTGATCCATTGAGTTATTTTCACAAAAAAATTAATGCAATTGTTTGGTTTAAATCAACATAGAGATATAGTAGGTTAAACTAATCAATTAGGGTTAATTTCGCTCGAGAGAGGTAATTAGCTAAAATTGGAAAATCGGATCTAACATCGTAAATGCGCAATTTATTAATTGGCTTGTGGAAAAATTAATTAGGTGACGGTTAAGCGAAACCATGAATCCCAACCACGTTTCCCTTCAAAACTTTCCATGTGTTTACGTTTTCTTATTTTGTAGATTTTTAGTTAATTTCTCATAATTTCCAAAATCAAATTTTATTGTGTGTTTGTTCTTATTGTCAAAAATTAAATTGACTAAATTTGTGTAATTAAAAGTAAGCATTCCTCGAGAGATCGACAACCCGGACTCAAAAAGTCCAATTTATTATTTGAAAGCGACCCGTGCACTTACGGTATATTATTTTAGCGAACAAGTTTTTGGCGCCGTCGCCGGGGAGTGTTTTACTTTAATTACCATCTTAGTTGATTCTAATTTTCAAAAAAAAAAATTGTTTTTTATTTTTTATAGCTTTCATATTTTTATTGTGTAGTTGGTTTCTTAATTTTTATTTTCTTAGGTCTTCGTTAGTGCACGCTTCATTTAAAAAGTTTTGATTTTTTCGAATTTTATCCAGATATTGAAAGGACTTTTCGAAGAAGGCGACGGGAACAAAGGGAATTAAGAAGACAATGATTAATCGAGATGGCCCAACAAGGAGAAAATGTAGAACCTAATGCTCAACCAGAAAATATTCTGCTAGATGGCATTCCACCGGGTTTCGGTAACCAAGCGGGTAGGGCTCAAGAGCCTGTTGTAAATGAGGAAGATATGCTATTTGGGGACTTCATGAACCCACCTGTGGTAGAGAATGAATCAAGTATTGTCCATCCTTCTAATGGACATCCAAACTTTCAACTTCGACCGGATGTCATGAATTTATTTTTTAATACCATTCCATTTTATGGGAGGACTGATGAGAATCCACACTCTCATGTTGCATGATTTGTGGAGAATGTTGGCAATTTTAAATATGAGGGTGTCAGTGTGGAGGCAATCCGAATGAGATTATTTGTCCTTACACTGAAGGATAAGGTAAGGGAGTGGCTTGAAACTTTACCACCCGAGAGCATAAATAGTTGCGCGGAGTTTGTTCAAAAATTTACAACAAAATTCTTTCCACCCGCTCGAGTAGCTAAACTCAAGCATGACATAACCACCTTCCAACAATTCGAATTGGAGAGCTTTCATGAGGCTTGGGAGATGTTTAAAGATATGCTTCGGAAATGGAATCACAATGGGGCAACAAGTAAATTATTTTTATGCTGGGTTGACTCCTTCTTGCTGTTCAAATGTACATTCATCTTCTAATGGATCAATTAAGAAGAAGAGTATTAGGGAAGCATATGATCTATTCGAATCATGAGTGAGCAAAGTGCGATGTGGCCGGATAGGGGTTCACAAAGAGGAGTTGGTGGAGTTCGAGATGGTGAAGCATTTTCAATGGTTCTAGCAAAGATTGACTCCCTAGCAAAGAAGGTAGAAGGACTTTCTACATCTACCTCTGGCTCTTATTCCTCCCATATGATACAATCCCCGCCTATTTGTGATATTTGTGGAGCAAATCACCCAAGTCCAAGTTATCCATTGATGAGTAGTAGTTTGGCATCTAACGAGCAAGTGGCATATGCTCAAAACTTCCAACGCCAAGGGTATAATCCTTACTCTCAAACTTATAACCGCGGTTAGCGAAATCATCCAAACTTCTCTTATGGGAACAATCAAAATATGTTAAATCCGAGGCCACAAGAGAAGAAAGAAGGATGGGAAGAGGCCATTGCTAAGTTGGCGAAACATCAATTGCAATATCAAGAACGCAATGATGCCTTTTTGAAAAATTTGGAACGTCAAGTAGGCCAAATAGCCAAGCTTCTTTCCGAAAGGCAACAAGGAGCATTGCCTAGCAATATCGAAACAAATCCAAGAGAGAATGTGCAAGCTATTACCACTAGAAGTGGGGTGCAATTACCCGAAATTACGGAAACACGAGCAAGGGTTCAATCCGACAAAGCACCCATGGAAGAAGATGTATTTCTTCAAGAGCCCAGTATTAGTGCTGAAATAACCAAGGAAAGTGAACCTGAGCTATCAACATCAAAGGCTCCAACACCGATTAAGGCATATGTACCCCCTATTCCCTTTCCACAGAGACTTCAAAAGTATAAACTCGATGCTCAATTCGGCAAATTTTTGGAAGTGTTCAAGAAGCTACACATCAACATCCCATTTGTCGATGCCTTAGCTCAAATGCCAAGTTATGCCAAGTTCATGAAGGACATTCTTTCCAACAAAAGAAAACTTGAAGAGCATGAAACGGTGATGCTAACGGAGGAATGTAGTGTTATTTTACAAAATATATTACCTCCAAAAATCAAAGATCCAGTGAGTTTTACTATTCTGTGCACTATTGGTGATTTGAACTTTAGTACAGCTTTATGTGATCTTGGTGCTAGCATTAATTTGATGCCTTTGTCAATTTTCAGAAACTTGGGCTTAGGAGAGGACAAGGCAACTACCGTGTCCTTACAATTGGCCAATAGATCTATCAAGTATCCAAGGGGTGTCATTGAGGATGTCCTAGTCAAAGTGGACAAGTTCATCTTCCCGGCCGATTTTATAATTCTTGATATGGAGGAGGATCATGACATTCCTATTATCTTGGGACAGCCATTTCTTGCTACCGGAAGAGCTTTGATTGACGTTCAAGAGGGGAAACTCATCTTAAGGGTTCAAGATGAACAAGTTACATTCAATATCTTGAAGGCCATCAAGTACCCATCGGAATTCGATTCATGCCTTTGAGTGGATGTTGTTGATCATGTGGTGGCCGATTCTCTTTATGGGCTTTTTAAGGATTCTCTTGAAACATGTCTTGCACGTTCTTCAACTACCAAGGATGGGGATCCCGAAGTTGAGCACGTGGCACATTATTTGGGGGCTACATCGTCTTGTTCTTACAAAAGAGAATCATACTTTGAAGATTTGAAAAAGAACTCTTCACCACCACTACCATCTGTTCAACGAGCACCTACACTTGAATTAAAGCCTCTTCCATCTCATTTAAGGTATGCCTATTTGGGAGATGCATCTACACTTCCAGTTATCATTTCCAACTCCTTAAGTGAATTGGAGGAAGAGAAGTTACTTCGGGTGTTGAGGGAACACAAGGAGGCCATCGGTTGGACTATTGCAGATATTCGAGGAATTAGCCCTTCTTTGTGCATGTACAAAATCCTTATAGAGGATGATTTTAAACCATCGGTGGAGCATCAAAGGAGGTTGAATCCAAACATGAAAGAAGTAGTGAGGGCTGAGGTAGTAAAGTGGCTTGATGCGGGCATTATTTATCCGATTTCAGATAGTGCATGGTTGAGCCCTGTTCGAGTGGTACCAAAAAGGGAGGTGTAACGGTAGTCGAAAATGAGAACAATGAACTTATACCTACAAGACTCGTGACCGGTTGAAGAGTATGCATTGATTACCGCAAGCTCAATAATGCTACTAGAAAGGACCACTTCCCTCTTCCTTTCATTGATCAAATGCTTGAGCGATTGGCGGGTATTCTCACTATTGCTTTTTAGACGGGTATTCGGGCTATAATCAAATTCCAATAGCCCCGGAGGATCAAGAAAAAACTATGTTCACTTGCCCATATGGTACATTTGCATATAGAAGGATGTCTTTTGGTCTGTGCAATGCACCCGCCACTTTCCAAAGGTGCATGATGGCTATTTTTTCCGACATGGTGGAGAAATGTATTGAGGTTTTTATGGATGATTTCTCGGTGTTTGGGTCCTTGTTTGATGGATGCTTGAGGAATTTGGAGATGGTATTAAAAAGATGTAAGGAGACCACTTAGTACTTAATTGGGAAAAATGTCACTTCGTGGTCCAAGAAGGCATAGTTTTTGACCACCGAATTTCACGCAAAAGGATAGAGGTTGACAATGCAAAAATCCAAATCATTGAGAAATTACCTCCACCAACTTCGGTAAAGGGGATAAGGAGTTTTTTGGGACATGCCGAATTTTATAGGAGATTTATCAAGAACTTCTCAAAGATCACAAAGCCACCTTGTTCCTTAGTTGAGAAGAATAATACTTTTGATTTCTCTCAAGAGTGTCTTCACGCTTTCAACACTCTTAAAGAGAAACTCATCACTGCTCCTATCATTGTAGCTCTAGATTAGGATCTTCCATTTGAGCTTATGTGCGATGCAAGTGATTATGCCATTGGAGTAGTTTTGGGGCAAAGAAGAGATAAAATCTTTCATGTTATCTACTATGCTAGTCGGACCTTGACTGATGCTCAATTGAACTATGCTACTACCGAAAAAGAGATGCTCGTGGTGGTATTTGCATTTGATAAATTTAGGTCTTACCTCATTGGGTTGAAAGTGATAGTTTACACCGACCACTCAGCCCTCAAGTATTTGCTAGCAAAGAAAGATGCCAAACCTCGATTGATTAGATGGGTTCTTCTTCTACAAGAGTTTGACTTGGAAATTCGTGATAAGAAGGGGACCGAAAATGTTGTTGCAGATCATTTGTCTCGACTTGAGCACACCGAAGAAGTGGAGGATTGTGAAATAAATGAGGTATTCCCCGATGAGCAACTCTTACAAATTATCCATCTTCTACGAGTCAATCACACACCATGGTATGCGGACCATGTGAATTTTCTTGCTAGTGGTATCACTCCCCCGGATCTTTCTTACCAACAAAGGAAGAGATTCTTCGCCAACATCAAGCATTATTTTGGGAAGACCCTTGTTGTTTAAACAAGGCCCAGATCAAATTATTCGGAGATGTGTGCCTGAAGATGAAATGGAGCAAATCCTCGAGCAATGTCATTCCTCTCCCTATGGTGGCCACTTTGGTGCCGTGAAAACAGCATCAAAGGTACTTCAATCGGGTTTCTACAGGCCCACATTATTTAAGGATGCCCACACTCTTGTCTCTAAATGTGATAGATGCCAACGTAGTGATAATATCTCCAATCGAAATGAAATACCGTTGAACTCTATATTGGAGGTAGAAATTTTTTATGTGTGGGGTATTGATTTCATGGGGCCTTTTTCCTTCATCATTCTCAAATCAATACATTTTGATGGTTGTCGATTATGTGTCAAAGTGGGTCGAGGCGGTGGCTATGCCACTCGTGATGCTCGAGTGGTAGTAAACTTTTTAAAGAAAAATATTTTCTCTCGCTATGGCACCCCCCGAGCTATCATTAGTGATAGAGGCAAACATTTTTGCAATCGCATCTTCGACTCATTATTGAGAAAACATGGAGTGAAGCATCGTGTGGCCACCCCCTATCATCCCCAAACTAGTGGCCAAATTGAGATTTCGAATAGGGAGTTGAAGAGAATTCTCGAGTTAATAGTGAGCGCCTCGAGAAAAGATTGGCCCAAGAAATTGGATGATACATTATGGGCTTACCGCACCGCCTTCAAAACCCCTATTGGTATGTCCCCTTACCGTCTTTTATATGGGAAAGCTTGTCACCTCCCTGTTGAACTCGAGCATCGAGCTTATTGGGCAATGAAAGTTTTGAACTTTGATATCAAATTGGCCGGTGAGAAAAGATTGCTTCAGTTGAATGAACTTGATGAATTCCGCCTTGATTCTTATGAGAATGCTCGAATTTACAAAGAAATGGCACGACAAACACATAGTGAAGCGGGAGTTCTTTGTTGGGCAACAAGTTCTTCTCTACAATTCTAGACTCCGATTGTTCCCCGGGAAGCTCCGATCAAGATGGTCGGGCCCTTTCACCATCGTAAAAATCTTTCCACATGGAGCAATTGAACTTTATCATGAAGAAAAAGGGAACGTCAAGGTCAATGAGCAACGTTTAAAACCATACTTAGGAGGTGATTTTTCGAAAGAGAAATCATTTATTCTCCTTGACAACCTGGAGTGATCATGCCCCAAAAGTCGAGCTAGAGACTTTAAAACAAGCGCTTATTGGGAGGCAACGCAATTTTCTTATCCTTTTACTATTTTGATATTTACTCATTATTAATACTTTTGTTAGCACATTTTTAACTTAAAACCATTTTTTTGTAGGTCAAATTTTTGAAATCCCACATATTTAAAGTTCCTCATAAGTTTGGGGGTAAATTGTGTACAAGAAGGTCACTTGCCCAAGTTCATTAAAAGCATCACAAGTCCAAGTAGAACATTGACACCTCTTTACCAAATATACAACCAGGGAAGTTTCGTTATCTCATATTCTCTTTTATCTTGTACTGTGCACATTGAGGACAATGTGTGATTTAAGTTTTGGGGTGATTGTTCTATTTTTGTTGTGATTTTGTGTTGACATATTAGATAGCCTTGCCGGCTTAGCATGGTTTGATGTTTAAAATTGTAGTTAATTCATTGTGCTATTTTTGTTGTGATTTTGTGTTGACATATTAGATAGCCTTGCTGGCTTAGCATGGTTTGATGTTTAAAATTGTTGTTAATTCATGAGCTACGACTAAATATGCTATTTGTGCCTAAATTTTTCAAAAAATTGTTTGTCCATGTGAGATCCTAAGTCACTTTGAGCACAATAGTCATGATTAATTGTTACTTAGATGTGGAAATTTTTGAATTCATGGAGAGATTTTTGAATTGCTAAGAATTAGATTGTGAGTTGTGTTTAAATTTATCAATCTTACATTCTGTTCTCTTTCACTTAATCATATTGTGAGATAAGTTTGGGGGTGGTCGAGCCGGTGAAGAATATTATCTAGAAGTGTGTTGATTCCATTCATGTTAAAAAAAAAATTGTGCGGAGTGTCTTTTGCTAAGTATAACCTAGGTAATGACCATATGCTGGGATCTAAGCCCCATTTATTTTGTAATGCTAAAAATGTAGTACACTTGTTGATTCTTGCCTGACTTCGTAGCCTTTTTGACTCGAGTTTTTAAGTCCGTTGGGGTATCTCAAAACCCGATACCCTTTAGTCTAAACAACCGGGGAGCTATCGACTTAAAACTCGCTACAAGGGTCAAGAGGAAAGTTTAAGGGAGTGAGGTAAAACATGAGATTTGATTGAAAAAAAAAAGTTTGATATTGTGCAATTGTATTTGATGTTTGGGCTTAGATAACTAGTGGGTTTGAATTACTTAGTATAAGCTTAAATGTCAAAACACTCATATAGTGGAGAATCATCACATGACTAGAAGTTGATATTGCCGGTTAGACCCAACCAAATTAGAGTGGGAAAATAAATGAGTGATTTGAGAGTAAGCTTTAGATTTACACTTGGGAAAAGAAAGTAAATATATATTTAAGGAGTGAATCTCACGAGTGGGAAAGGAAATATTTGACCACAAAGGGTCGGGTTGGTTTGAAGTCAATTTGAAAAAATTTTCCATCTTGAAAACTTTTTTCCTAATTTAGATGATGATTGAAAGTGACTATGCACCCACACGCCGATCAAACATTGGATATGCTAAAATGATTTTTGTTAACATTATTTGGAGTATATTTGTGAATTGATTATACAATTTTATACTCATAGATATTTTTGGCAAGCTATCTAATGTGTTGGTCATTATCACATGTTGCTTGATTGTGTTATAGATAATCTTGCTCGGGACGAACAAGAACTTAAGTTTGGGGGTATTTGATAAGTGTGTTTTTGCACACTTATTTAATACATAAACAAGTTAATTATTGATTAAAATAAATGGATTTTTACTCACAATTAGGTAACATTTGCTTTTGTAGGTCAAAAATCATCCATGGAATAGAACAAGGCAAAATGAGTGAAAATGGATCAAAAGTGCAGAAAATTGTGAAGTTGGGGACCAAAATGATCAAGGGCAGAAAGTTAGAGGACTCATGATGCAATTTATGGAGGCCAAAATTGATATAAATGTCAAAATTCAGGATCTTATTGTACAAATTCATAGTGTGGGGACCTGATATGCAATTATCGGAGGGCTAGTCTGCTATATTTTGAAAATTCACAACCTTATGAATCATTTTAATTATTTTTTGAAAACCTAGGGACCAAGGTTGCAATTTTGACTAGGTTTTGATTTTAAAGCCATCACTTGGACTCTTCTTGGAATGGGGAGTTGCTGTTGACATTTTTTATCATTTTTTTTCTTTGCTTTTCTTTTCTTTTCTCAGTTTCTTCTTTTCTTCTTTTTCCTTTTCTTTTTCTTGATATTTTGAGGGCAAAATCAAGAGCATAACAAGGAGAATAAATCAAAGAAAAAGTTGGAGAAGAGTGGGGGAATCAAAATTTAAGCAAATCCATCAAAAAAGGGTTTTATCTTTAATCTTGTATTTTCTTTATCATTTTCCATCATTTGTAATGTATTGGATAAATATTCTCATTTGTTATCATTCATATAATATGGGTTAAATTTTATTTTTGGGATTTATGGTAGAATTTAACATAACCTTAATTAATTTTAATATTTGTTTTTTATGTTAATTCACTTATTTTCATGTGTTTCTACTATTGTTATTATTGCATTTTCATTTATATGGCCAATGAATGATTATGTTTAGTGATTTGTACGTCATTCGAGAGAAGATTGTGCATTTTTTACCAAATAGTAGAAACCCTAAGTTTGTGTAGTGGATAGAGATATACCACTAACCCTAGGTGATCCATTGAGTTATTTTCACAAAAAAATTAATGCAATTGTTTGGTTTAAATCAACATAGAGATATAGTAGGTTAAACTAATCAATTAGGGTTAATTTCGCTCGAGAGATGTAATTAGCTAAAATTGGAAAATCGGATCTAACATCGTAAATGAGCAATTTATTAATTGGTTTGTGGAAAAATTAATTAGGTGACGGTTAAGCGAAACCATGAATCCCAACCACGTTTCCCTTCAAAACTTTCCAAGTGTTTATGTTTTCTTATTTTGTAGATTTTTAGTTAATTTCTCATAATTTCCAAAATCAAATTTTATTGTGTGTTTGTTCTTATTGTCAAAAATTAAATTGACTAAATTTGTGTAATTAAAAGTAAGCATTCCTCGAGGGATCGACAACTCGGACTCAAAAAGTCTACTTTATTGCTTGAAAGCGACACGTGCACTTGCGGTATATTATTTTAGCGAACACATGGGCTGCAGTGGATGTTGAGAAGAAAAGAAATTGGTAATGGTTAATAGAACTTTTGATTGTTGACATTGAGATGTATAACAGTATGACTTAGACTTTTATTTCAGATAAATAGAAGGATTTCGTAGAATCCATTAACTTAATAGAACTTTTATAGAATCTTAAAATTTCTAGATTTACTTTTTAGATTTATAGAAGTATTTAAAAGTTCAGCTTGAATCCACCTACTTAAGTGCTACCTTAGGGTTTTTTTCCTTCATTTCGGACGTAAGTGTCAACCTAATTTGTACTTACAATGAGAAAAAGTGCATGCTAGCCTGACCCAGTATGGGTTGCGCCATGGCCAGAACTTTTGAGGCATATGTTAGGATAGCTTGCACGGGTCACTTGCCACATCATTATGAACCTTTATTGGGCCACCCAAAACACGTTTGACTATGTTTTTTAAAGTTAAATTCCTACATCGATTAGATAATAATTGGGAGAGAGATAAATGAAGAACGAGGTCTTGAATGACTCGTTTCTCCATGTTCATCTACCAACTTGAGGCCAAATAAAGACGAGTTAAGTCATTTTGTCGATGATTTTGTCAATCTATTTGATAGATGCAATGTTGGCAGTAGATGCTTGCGTGCAATAATTGACTGTTTTTTAAATAATCCAACTGTTAAGGAAGCGGGCAAAATATTCTGTCAATGTACCATGATTGAATAAAGATTTATTCACTTGAGTCTCAATATGTTTCAAACGTCACCTCTATACAAATATATAATGCCTTGATTGACAACTCCGTATACGTAGATCAAGGTAGTATCATTTTATGATTATTTTTTTCAAAAGGCAATAGAGATATGCCATTGTAATTTAAATGGTAAACAATTTGTAAATAAATAATTAGGCTAAATTTTGTAAATATGAGTTCCATGGTTCTAGATATGCTTACACTTAGATTCATTGATCCTAACCATATTTTGGACCAATCCTGGTCTCAATTTAATTCTCTGGTGAAAGTCTTTTCAAAATTTTGAGGGTGAATATGAGACAATTCGAGAGTTTTTGTATTTGTATTTTCTTTTATAAAGTTGTTACGTTAAAGATATACAAGTCATTAACATTTTGAATATTTCGTCACTTTTAAAAACTTTTAAGAAACGGCGATTTAATATCTTATGACTTTGAGTACTTTAAAAAAATATTATATTGAATACTTTAATACTTTTATAGAATCTTAAAAATTCTAGATTCAATTTTTACATTTATAGAAGTATTTAAAAGTTTAGCTTGAATACACCCACTTTAAGTGTCAACTTAGTTCATATATATATATATATATATATATATATATATATATATATATATATATATATATATATATATTGTACTTAGAATGAGAAAATGTGCACAGGTCTAGCATGCCCCATTGTGGGTTGCGCCATGGCCGGAACTTTTTAGGCATACCGCATATGTTAGGGTAGCTTGCAGTGGTCATTTCACACATCAATATGACCTCTTATTGGGCCACATGAAACATGTTTGCCCTACCTCGATTAAATAATGATTGGGAGAGAAATGAATGAAGATCAAGGTCCTGAATGGCTCGTTTCTCCATGTGCACCAGCCAACTTGAGGCCAAATAAAGATGAGTTAAGTCATTTTGCCCATCTATTTGACAAATGTAGCGGTGGCAATGGCAACTAATAATTGGGTGTAAAAATAAATTTTTTTAAACAGTTGGCATTCTGTCAAGGAAGTGGGCAAAATATTTTGCAATGTAACATGATTGAGTAAAGATTGATTCACTTGAATCTCAAAAGGTCTCGAACGTCACCTCTATACGAGTAGATAGTTCCTTGATCGACAACTCCATATACATAGATCAAGGCAGTATCATTTTTATGATTTTTATTTTATTTTTTTTCAAAAGGCAATAGAGAGACACCATTGTAATTTAAATGGTAAACAAGTTAAAATTTACAAATGAAATAATTAGGCTAAATTTTGTAAATAAGAGTTCCATGGTTTTAGATATGCTTACACTTAGATTCATTGATCCTAACCATATGTTGTACCAATCCTGGTCTCAATTTAATTATCTGGTGACGGATTTTATTTATGGAGTTAGATTACGATGATAAGCACTAGTGAGATTGAATATCATTATTCTACATTATATATTATGTAATTATATGCATCGCATCTTTTGTTAATTGCGTTACATTTTATTTACAATGAATGTCCTCAACTTTTGTTTATTTATACACTTGTCTCCTCAACTTTTTTTTTAATTATTTTTATCGTCAACCTTCTGTTAATTAACAAATTGTGTCTTTGATAAAGACCAAAAGAATCCGGTAGAAGACTGTAAAAAGAATTATTTGCCCATCATATATTTAAATAAGCAAGATAAACAACAAATAAAAATTTCACCAAAATATATTTTTCATACTAACAGAATATTTGGACAGAAGTCGTCATAAAATATAAAATATACTAATTAATTGAAGAATAAAAATAATGATACGACGAGACATAAGTGCAAAAATAGTAAAAAATTAGAAACCTTTATCATAAGTAAAATTTGATGCAATTAACAAGACCATGGTATGAATATGATTACCCTATATATTAAACAGAAAATGACTTCTATGGCCTCCCAATATATTTCTCTAGAAGCATGTTCTTTTAACAAATGTTCTAAAATACGGTATATGCTTCACATATGCTTGATACTTTTTCGAAACGCATCGCATATGTGGTATGTGCATAATGTGTTCAACATATTTCGTTGGCTGCATACCCACACTTAAACGTTAAAATGCGCACGTATTTGTGTTAAAATTAGCTTAACAAAGTGCCCATTTTTGTGACCTAAAAAAAATTGAACCCTACAAACGTTAAATTAACCCAAATCACCCAAACCCATGAATTATATATAGCAATCTTAGGGTTTTGACGTTTAAAAAAATCAAAAATCACAAAAAATAAAATAAAATAAAATAAAATTCGTAGAGTTGCAAACTATCTACGCTGAGTCTGAGCATCCTTTTTTTTTTAATATCTTTTTTTCTAGTTTTACTAGCAAGTATGTTGGTAATTGCTAGGTATTTGATGTTATTGGCAAATCTGTGAATAAAAGGGACTAAAATTAACATGTTGTAAAAATCAAGGAGTTATGTACAAATAGTGAAAATTGAGGTATTTTAGGTCTAGGGTTTGAGAATGGAAAAGAAGGTGAAACGGTGCCGCAATTTCGCTAGACTGTCTCTAGGACTTGGCTCGAGCGTCAGAAACAGTAACACTGTCGCTAGCATGTCGCCTTGCCTTCGCAGGAGCGACAACATGTCGCTTAACTGTCGCTTATCCCTCGCTCGAGCGACAATGCTATCTAAGAATTTTTTAATTCGTCTTTTAAATGCTTTTTGTCCGGCCCATTCATTTCTTAACCTAACTTATAAATATCAAAAGCCACAGGACGATTTTTCTAATGTTGATCATTGAGCAAACTCATTGTTTTCATATTCTCTTCTTCAGTTACCTTTCAACCTTCATTATTCATATTGTAATTTATTTTTGACGGTGAAAACATCAAACTTACAATCCAAATACCAAGTTACTGCTTCCATCATATCTTTCAGAAGTTCTAAAGATTAAGAGAAGGTGACTAGAGTTCCAGTCGTTGAAGAACGCGGTGTTCTTTATTAATCCACAAGAGATAGACGATTTCACAAGGTTGGGAGTTGCTGCAGGATAGCACAATCCAGGAGAGTTTTGGAAACTTCAGCTGTGAGTTGGTGCAGGAGCACGAAGTCCAGAAGAGCTGTTGGAATTGCAGTTAAGAAGTCAAAAAGTACGTGTCGTCGTAGAGTCTGGCGGACTGTATGTTATAAATCGTTTATAGTGGATCGTTGACTAACAAAGTGCCAAGAGTTTTTACCCAGTTGGGGTTTCTCCATGATCATATCTTGTGTTAATTTATTGCTTTCATAACTGCAGTATTTCAACATAGGATAAAATTGAATTGTATGATTAACCAACTGGAGATAATTAATAGTGGCTTGTTGTTAATTAATTGTTAAGTTTTTAATTCCACGTAATCACCTATTCACCCCCCTCTAGGTGTTAATTTAGGTCGAACTTCGTACTTTCAGTAATGAATAATCTGGGATTGTTGATGGTTGATATGAGGATGAAGTTAATAATGATATCCTCCCATCTACAAAAAGGAATAGAAATTCTCGAGTTGAAATAAGGGATTCCGATGAAAATGACTTTACATTGGATAACATGAAAAATGACTTGGATGAAGATGAGTTTGAATTGAAATCCGATAAAGAGTTCGAAAATTTTAAGATTTTTCAAAGTCAATGTTCGTGTCTATCTAATTGTAAAAATAGATTACCAAGTACTTGTAGTATTTATGATATTAAGCATTATATTTTTGTTAAAAAAAATGAAGAATATGTATAAAGTTCGAGGAATTGTAATATTTATGATTTTGAGCAATATATATATATATAAAGCAACGAGCAATGCACGTTTGCTTAATTTATATATAATTTTCTTGGTTAATTAAATAACTAATGATGTAATGTTTATGTAATTGATAAATAATTACACATTGTGATATATTAAAAAAAAAAAAAAGAGGATTAATAGAATCTATAGCATGTTCCTATAAATAAACATCGATCATAGTTTTATGAAAGTTGTTTGAGATAATTTTGATTCTAAGATAACGATTCAACATTTTCCT
Source organism: Fraxinus americana (assembly GCA_035079005.1). Classification (NCBI taxonomy): domain Eukaryota; kingdom Viridiplantae; phylum Streptophyta; class Magnoliopsida; order Lamiales; family Oleaceae; genus Fraxinus; species Fraxinus americana. The sequence continues at coordinate 20,863,024 of CM068715.1, read as the reverse complement.
CATCTTGCACCGCTTCAATAGAAAGGACATTAAACTACCTATATTTTTTCTCCTTTAGTTTCTCTGGATCTACATAAACTTGAATTTTCCAATTTTTTTTTTGATAATATCTCTGCAACACTTTTAACATATGGTCGATTTTTCTACAAAATAAATTTTGAATAGGTTTACATAATTAATAAAAAAAACCAATTATTTTTTAAATAACTCATTATAATAAAAAACAAGTTTTAATGAAAAATTTAAGAAATACCTCTCCAGCATGTCCCATCAATTCAATTGTTGAACAACTAAGTACACGTTCTGCTACTTCACCAAACATAGTAGCAGCTAGTTTTCTAGTATTATCGTCCAATTCAACATATCTCCTAGCACTTTAAATGCGTTGAATATATTAATTTTAATTTGATTAGTGTTAAATTCTAAATTAAATCAGACAACAATTTTTAAATTAAAATTGTAAGATACATACCGTGGTTTGCAGACCCCTTAGCTTTTGCAATATATACAAACAAAGATTTCATTGTATTTATATCCAGTTCCTTTATTACAGTCAACGCGTGAGATGTAATAAAATACTTGGGCAAACTCAATCACATTTACTTTAACCTATATCCAGAATTTTACTTTCTATATTAAATCATAATCAATTTTTAGAATGAATGTTAGTATAAAAACAAAAAAATGTATAAGTTTGTGTTTCGTACTATTATATTATATCAAATTTTGCACTTAATCATGAACTTTTTGTACATAATAAAAAAATAGATAACATTACAATACAATACAAAACTAAATAAATAAATATTTTTTCTTCATTAAGTTCAATGCACCTTACAAAATAAATTATTAGCATTTTTAAATTGATAATCTCAACGTCAATTTTGTTTTTTTAGTTTAATTTTTTCCCAATGACTAAAATGTAGTAGTACAAAGTCTTTTGCATTTCACATTCATTTATTATTAGATAATGGAATTCCAACAGACACAACATCAATGGTCACAAACGATGGCTTAATTGCTATTTAATGGAAACAATAAAACTAACGGTGAAAAAAGATTTTCAATTAAAACAACCAATTCCTTTAGATTTTTTGTTAAAACAAGAATTTCCATTTCATAAGCACTTTTTATATATCTTTCTATATATAAAAAGTGTCTATTTAACGGAATTTGTTGGTTTAACGGAAAAACTGACGGAATTTTTTGTTTTAACGGATTATGTAACGGAATTTCTTGTTTTAAACAGGCAGCTGCACCTTCTTTCAGTATTTTTTATCATAACTTTGTATTCTGATGTTCGATTGAGGCGATTCAAAATGCGTTGGAAAGCTAACACATCTGGCTACAACTTTGATGCAGACATCATTCTCCAATTCGATCACTTTCTATGCCAAAAATATGTCTCAATATAACGGACTATGTAACGGAATTTTTTGTTTTAAACAAGCAGCTGCACCTTCCTTCAGTGTTTTTATCATAACTTTGTATTTCGATGTCCGATTGAGGCGATTCAAAATGCGTTGGAAATCTAACTCATCTGGCTACAACTTTGATTCAGACATCATTCTCCAATTGGATCACTTTCTATGCCAAAAATAGGTCTCAATATAACGGACTATGTAACGGAATTTCTTGTTTTAAACAGGCAGCTGCACCTTCCTTCAATGTTTTTATCATAACTTTGTATTCCGATATCCTATTGAGGCGATGCAAAATGCGTTGGAAAGCTAAATCATCTGGCTACAACTTTATTTCAGACATCATTCTCCAATTCGATCACTTCCTATACCAAAAATAGGTCTCAATATGAGACTAAAACACCGGAGCATAGCTTTTCGGTTGGAAATTGATTTGTGATCATCTTTTGACTAAATTTGATCCCCTTGACATCTTCATTTATCCAATTGACTCCGAGCACTCTCAAATCTTTATCGTGAGATTCAGCACAACTTTTAAGTATTTACATTTTAGCCCCCGAACTTTGGATCCCTTACAATTTAGCACTTTTTCCAAATTTGTCTACTTTTGCTTATTTTCTTCAATCTCACCAACCTACATTACAATATCAAAATCACACATTTAACTATTTATCAATTACATAAATATTACATCATTAATTATTTATAGGGTGTCTGTTTCTGCTTTTCAGCAGAAATCAAGTCGTTGGCAACACAATTCATGCCGTTGGGAGCCGCAATTTTGGACCAATTCTCTCACTGTAGGGCTGTAGGTTTGAAAAAAAAAAAGGGTAACATAATCAATTTTCCTTCCTCCTTGTAGCGCGCCCAGACACGCCCTTAATTAACCAAAAAAATTACATCTTTATTAATAACAAATTAATTATTAAACAAAAATATTAAATACAAACTAAGCAAACGTCTATTGCACGTTGCTTGCACCTAGTAGAAGATATATATATGAAATTTTAAAGAATATGTATAAAGTTTACAAAATCATTATTTTATTTATTTTTTAGTTTAGAATATTTACAATAATATCAAAAATTGAAAAACACTTGATTAGGTGTATTCTTGTAATGCTTGATACTCGATCGAAACGCATTACGCATTTTAGAACCTTGCTTTCAACAGGTTCACACCCAATATTTATTACAGTTGTGAATTTAGTTTCAAATCGATTAAACATATAAATATTAGTCAATATATATGGGTTTGAATTATTCCTTTTATAAAAAGATTGACATTTTAAGATATTGTATTATGATACAACTAAATTCAAAAGAGTAATTCGATTCATCTAACCTCCAAGGAAGCATTTGACACTTTTTAAAATGGAACCTCAGATATCAATAAACAATCCACCAAACCTCTCCATTAAATCGTCGCATGATCTCACATGTTTTAACTTTATTATTAAACTAGATTTTATTCTTAACTTGGAACAGCTCTAAAAATTTAAAATGAAGCATATTTACATGAACATTATACGCCAAATCTAAACAACAAAAGTCTAGACGTTTCCATCAAAATTAGCACTAATTGTGCAACGTAAAAAAAAAAAAAAAATATTGAAGATTATATTTCTCTTTTTTAAAGGTCGCAGATTAGCTTAGAAATAAAGAAATAGGTGTCCAATAATTATGCATTTTTCAATATCTCTTCTATCTATATATAAAGTGCCTATGAAACTGAAATTCTTGTTTTTAACGGAAAAACTAACGGAATTTGTTGTTTTAACGGACTATGTAACGGAATTTCTTGTTTTAAACAGGCAGCTGCACCTTCTTTCAGTATTTTTATCATAACTTTGTATTCCGATATCCGATTGAGGCGATTCAAAATGCGTTGGAAAGCTAACTCATCTGGCTACAACTTTGATTCAGACATCATTCTCCAATTCGATCACTTTCTATGCCAAAAATAGGTCTCAATATGAGACTAAAATATCGGAGCATAACTTTTCGGTTGAAAATTGATTTGTGATCTTCTTTTGATTAAATTTGATTCCATTGATGTCTTCCTTTATCCAATTGACTCCGAGCACGCTTAAATCTTCATCATAAGGTTCGGCACAACTTTTAAGTATTTACATTTTAGTTCCCGAACTTTGGATCCCTTACAATTTAGCCATTTCTCCAAAGTTGTCAACTTTTGCTTCTTTTCTTCGATCTCACCAACTTACATCACAACATCAAAATCACACATCTAATTATTTATCAATTACATAAACATTACATCATTAATTATTTAATTAACCAAAAAAATTACATCTTTATTAATAACAAATTAATTCTTAAACAATACTATTAAATATAAACTAGGCAAACGTGCATTCACGTTGCTTGCACCTAGTATTAAATTAAATTCAGCAAATGAAAAGAGGAAAATATTCATAAAAAATGAATAATATTATTTCATCTAAGAAAGTCATTGTGTACAAAGTCAAGACACGCGGGCTGACTGGTTCCGATTAGTTCAAAGTTCAACCAAATTCACGAAATAATGAATGAATCTCGAAGTTGTTTTGTTTGATTAGTCAGTCTGGCGAATGAAAGAGCTTACAGGTAATTACAATCAATATCAAAATAATTAACTTATCAAACACAAGGTCACAAGGAAAGTACTAGTCAAAAATTGAAGCAAATAAATTGATTGACAGAGACAAATGTCTCAAATTGTGTCTACATAATTTGTATGCAACTAATTGAGACAAGTTCCAGTTGTAAGCTATCGGCATCCCTTGATCATTCTATCGTAATCATTTTTATTTTTTTATAACAAATATTATATATATTTTAACTTAAAAAATATTATTGAATAACAGATATGTGTTCTTATTTAAAATATTTCAACCAAAAAAAAATTAATAATAAATATAAAACTAACTTTATATTATATAAATAAAGAATTTTAAAAAATTTAATCAACGTGTTAACGACGTGACGTGTCAATAATTTTTTAAAAAAAAATTTCGTGTCGAAGAATTTGATACGCAGACACACGTGTTCGTATCGATGCATAATAGAGTTCCAATATCTGTGGCTTACTTATGCGTCCCATAGAAGTCTGTATAACCTCACCAAACAGACACAAATAACTAAACAAAAATTCTTAAAAATAAATCATGCAAAATAAAATCAACTATTCAACAAATCCTGGGAAATCTTGATTATGTTTATTTTACACAACAAAAACCAATTTTTTTATACATAGATTTTACCTGAAAATGGAGTTGGGTTTAGGAAGAGTTGGATGTAAAGTCATGAATTAATCACAAAAAATACTCAAGTTGGATATGATAAATTCTGAAAATAATAGTAGTAACTAATAATAGCTGATTTCGAATTGAATAATTCTATCTATCACGGTGATTTTCACTGATCTAAGTAACCATTGTGTTGTGTTAATTATGCTCAAAATCTCTGGTATCAATTGTTTGGAATTCAAGGATCATGTATCACTCGATACCACTTGATATTAACAATTACCAGATTGAGATATTGAAGTTATATGGCAAAATATGAAGTATATGATTGCAAGCAAAAAATAAAAGAAAACAAGAAAATATGACGATGAATTAAGAAATTTTATTGAGTCATGAACAATAATAGAGAAATATACAATTGATCCAAAAACTAGTAATCACTTTTTTCATACTATAAAATTGTATTAAAAAAACAAATACAGGTGGCGCCCATGCTTGGCACTGCGGTGTAGAGCGTTTTGCCCAAAATTTATTTTTTTATTTTATTTTTTTGCACCATGAACTCTTTTTCAAGTCCAATACCAATTTTTAACTCCCAATGAGTTTCCAAAATAGAACTTCAACTTAATATAAGACCCCAATAGCATTCCAAACTGAATTCTTCTTGACGTGCATTTCAATTAGAATTTTTCAATTATTTCAACAAGGGATTCAGATCACACCCAAATTCTAACACATTGTCTGGCTCATTATCAACTACACTGATAATAATCAAATACTACTGATAGAAAAAAATTGCTCGGACTTGATTCAAGCTTATGAACGTGAAAATGGATTCTTTATGGGGATATCCAAGTGCATTATCGAGGTTACTTGACTCGTCTATCTAGAGATTGAGGTATTATCTTTCTACCAAAAGGCAATGTTACAGTTATAAGGTAAACAATTAACAAAGTGACAGAAGTAGCCTAAATTTAGCTAAGAAGAGTTCCAATGGTTATAAATACGCTTACGGTGAGATTCATTGATCCCAGCCCCCTGTTGGACCAGTTTTGGTCTCAATTTTATTCTCTGGCGATGCACATCAAGAAAACAAATTCTTTGAACGTACATTTGAGTTTGACGTGTACATTTACCAATTTATTAAAAATATCGGGAGATTGAAGAGGGGAACATAAAATCTTATATTTGTCGTTAGAGATATAAGCATTACATATCTAGTGACATTTCTAGCACACGATAAATATATTGTATGACAAATAATTTTCGAAAATAGCATAGATTGCACGTCGCATGTTGACCTATCATTTTATATAAAATATAGCAAATAATATTACGAAAATTACTATACAAAAAAAAAAAAAATTGAAATGTCAAATTCTCGCCGAGACATGTTGACTGCTAGGGAGATTCATTGATCCTAACCACTGTTGGACCAGTTTTGGTCTCAATCTAAATTCTCTGGCTGTGCATTCTATTTACGTAATTATATATATACTAGGTGCAAGCAACGTGCAATGCACGTTTACTCAGTTTATATTTAATATTTTTGTTTAATAATTAATTTGTTATTAATAAAAATGTAATTTTTTTTGGTTAATTAAGGGCGTGTCTGGGCACGCTGCAAGGAGGAAGGAAAATTGATTATGTTACCGTTTTTTTTTCAAACCTACAGCCCTACAGTGGGAGAATTGGTCCAAAATTGCGGCTCTCAACGGCATGAATTGTGTTGCCAACGTCTTGATTTCTGCTGAAAAGCAGAAACAGACACCCTATAAATAATTAATGATGTAATGTTTATGTAATTGATAAATAATTAGATGTGTGATTTTGATATTGTGATGTAGGTTGGTGAGATTGAAGAAAATAAGCAAAAGTAGACAAATTTGGAGAAAGGGCTAAATTGTAAGGGATCCAAAGTTCGGGGGCTAAAATGTAAATACTTAAAAGTTGTGCCGAATCTCACGATGAAGATTTGAGAGTGCTCGGAGTCAATTGGATAAATGAAGATGTCAAGGGGATCAAATTTAGTCAAAAGATGATCATAAATCAATTTCCAACCGAAAAGTTATGCTACGGTGTTTTAGTCTCATATTGAGACCTATTTTTGGCGTAGGAAGTGATCGAATTGGAGAATGATGTGTGAATTAACGTTGTAGCCAGATTAGTTAGATTTCCAACGCATTTTGCATCGCCTCAATAGGATATCGGAATACAAAGTTATGATAAAAACACTGAAGGAAGGTGCAGCTGTCTGTTTAAAACAAGAAATTCCGTTACATAGTTCGTTATATTGAGACCTATTTTTGGCATATAAAGTGGTCGAATTGGAGAATGATATCTGAACCAAAGTTGTAACCAAATGAGTTATATTTCCAACGCATTTTGAATTGCCTCAATCGGATATCGGAATACAAAGTTATGATAAAAACACTGAAAGAAGGTGCAGCTGCCTGTTTAAAATAAGAAATTTTGTTACATAGTCCATTATATTGAGATATATTTTTGGCATAGAAAGTGATCGAAGAATTGGAGAATAATGTCTGAATCAAAATTGTAGCCAGATGAGTTAGCTGTCCAACTCATTTTGAATCGCCTCAATCGGATATCAGAATACAAAGTTATAATGAAAATATTGAAAGAAGGTGCAGCTGCTTGTTTAAAACAAGAAATTTCGTTACATAATCCGTTATATTGAGACCTATTTTTGGCATAGAAAGTGATCCAATTGGAGAATGATGTCTGAATCAAAGTTGTAGCCGGATGAGTTAGATTTCCAACGCATTTTGAATCGCCTCAATCGGACATCGAAATACAAAGTTATGATAAAAAAACTGAAGGTAGGTGCAGCTGCCTGTTTAAAACAAAAAATTCCGTTACATAGTCCGTTATATTGAGACATATTTTTGGCATAGAAAGTGATCGAATTGGAGAATGATGTCTGAATCAAAGTTGTAGCTAGATGGGTTAGCTTTCCAACGCATTTTGAATCGCCTCAATCGAATATCGGAATACAAAGTTATGATAAAAACACTGAAAGAAGGTGCAGCTGCCTGTTTAAAACAAGAAATTCCGTTACATAATCCGTTAAAACAACAAATTCCGTTAGTTTTTCCGTTAAACCAACAAATTCCGTTAAATAGACACTTTTTATATATAGAAAGATATGACCAGTTTTGGTCTCAATCTAAATTCTCTGGCTGTGCATTCTATTTACGTAATTATATATATATATATGGATAAAATTAAAATAATTATTATTTTTTATTATATTGTTTAGAACAATTTAATTAAAAATAAAACATACACTAAAATTTCAAAGAACAAAGCAAAATTTTACAAGCACCATGAAACATACTCATAGACTTTGAACGTATTTAGCACATGTTTGAGCTCTTTGTCCAAGAATAATTTTTGTAAAAAGTAATTTTTTTTTGCATATTGTGTGGTTAAAAAAATATAGATAAACTTCTGATTTACTAACAAAGTTATTTTATTTAAAAAAATATGTAATTTAAAATGAGTTAGAACAAAAAAACTTAAAAAGAATGGGATCAAATTAACTAATAACATTTTTAGTACCACAATAATATGGGCACGTTTGATAAAGTAAATATGTCGCAGTATTAGATTAAACACATATTCCGTAGGGATTAAAATTCAAATTTTAATTTTAATTAAAGTCAACAATTAGGGTGGATTTGAGCCACATTATTTTGGAATAATAGACTGATGGAGAATGTGTGATTAAAAAAGAAGGAAAAATTGTTGATGTGATGTAAAATATTATTTTATTAAAGAATGTGTGGTTGAAAATGAGTAGAAGAATGAGAATGAAAATTTTAATGTGGCTCAAACATAGGGATGGCAAAAAAGCTCGCCGGCTCGGGCTCGGCTCGGCTAGGAAAAAGCTCGAGTCGGGCCCGGCTCGGACTCGGTTACACCAAGTCGAGGCTCGGGCCGAGCCTCATTTTTTTGGCCGAGCTTTGCTTGGCTCGACTGGGCCCAAAAAAACTCGAGCTGAGCCCGATCTTTTTTATTTAATTTATAGTACGTATAAACCGTACAAATTTTAAATTTTTTAAGTAAAAATGTAGATTTGACATTAAAAAATAAAACCTCGAACGGCTCGGCCCGCTAAGGCTGGAGCCAAAAGCTCGGACCGAGCCTCATTTTTTTTGCTCGGCTAGACTCGGGCCCAAAAAAACTAGGCCTAAAAAAGCTCGAGCCAAGCCCGAACTTTTTTTTTCGACTCTGCTCGTTGACATTGCTACTCAAACATGAGCTTAATTAGAACAATATATTTTAAGAAATTCACAACTTTTCAACTACAACAATAGTAAATGTCTTGACTCTCCTTGATGCACGCTAGATAAGATTTCTAATACTCTCGGAATATGAAATTCAATACTCTATACTACTATTTATATAATGTAAGTTTCCCTTTAAAACAAAACTCTTTAATTCTCATACTTATTTCAACCACATTCATACAATAAATATTTTACATATAAATTCAAAAAAAAAAATTCTACTTTTCAACCACATAATCTCCAAAAATTTACTATTCGAAACATCAATTTTTTGAAATAATAACCATCAAACAAACAGGGACTTAATTGACACACACACATTGCATCCCAATTATATAATATACATGTCAACTCAATCATATCAAAGAGTACTAAGAACTCCATGATCTGAGAGTACTAAAACTTTTTTCAGAGGAATTGATAGTTAGTGATTAAGTGCTTGTTTGGTAGGAATTTTAGGGGGAATAATTGATTTTTGAATAGTGATATGATGAGAAATGTGTGGTTGAAAAAGAAGAAAAATTATTGATGTGATGGAAAATATTATTTTATTGAATAATGTGTGGTTGAAAATGAGAATTGATTTGAGAATCAATTCTCAAATAAAAAACAAACACCCCCTAAGTTAGATTTCAACCAAAATCAGTTAATACTAATAAAATTTGTGTCGATGAACCATTAGGGGTGGGCGTGGGTTGGGTTGGGTCGGTTTTTGCCCCAACCAAAACCCAACACAACATTGTCGGTTTGCTCGAAATACAACCTAACCCAACCCATGTAAATGTTGAAACCCAACCCAACCCAACCCAATTATGTGTCGGTCGGGTTGGGTTGGGTTGGTCGGTTTGTACCGATCATTTCTAGTAATAGATGGATCTATGTTCAAGGAAATAAATCATGAAACTGCTGAGATGCCGAGACCATAAAACATTAGAATTTAGGATACTAATGGATTGGGGACATTCTGGAATATTGTTTTAAGTAACTTAAGAAAAAGTAATTAAAAAAATATAAGGCTGGACCCAGCAACTAGCAAGCAAGCAAGCAAGACCTGGACACCAAGTGCAACAGTAACTAGCAAGCCAACAAATGAATATAGACATCCATGTAAAATCCTAAGGACGACCACAAGAAACAACTAATAAGAAGGCAGAAATTACACACTCTGTTTTAAGAATTTCCCACTACATTTCAGACATAATATGAAATACATATAGACATCACACTTGTATTTGAGACATAACAAGAAATAAATGTATATTTAGATGCAGACATCAGGATGTTCAAGGAGATATTCTTCAATAACTGTGTAAAATCCTAAGGCTTGATATTTGATTGCCTTGATGTCTTCCTCATTGAGTTAATTGTCACCTTCGGTGTTTTTACCTGCATTTTGAAGCCACCAATAAAGATAAGGACAAAGCGCAATTCCTAATCATAGTTTCTAAATATAAACGAACCACAATAACACATTAGCATCCTAGAAACTTTTTAACTAAATACACATTATAGACATACAAGAAAACTTTTTAACTCACTTGCCCTTCATCATCTTCATTCAATTTTGAATTTATCGATTCTATTCTACAAAAAAAAAAAAAATTGCTTTAGTTAACAACAAAATACATAGAAATAAAGTCAAAATAACAATATATATATATATATATATATATATATATATATATATATATATATATATATATATATATATATATATATATATATATTTTACCTTCATCTAACTGGTTGTAATGCTCAACATCTTCCATGTGAAAACCATCTAAGTTTGGAGAAGTTTTCAACCAATTTTGTGTGCACACCAATGCTTCCACAATTTTAGGACTTAATGAACTGCGAAAAGGATCAAGGATTCTTCCTCCAGTGCTAAAAGCACTTTCTGAAGCAACAGTTGAAACTTGAATTGCCAACACATCCTTAGCCAAATTGGACAAGACACCGTACTTACTTTTGTTAACTTTCCACCAATCAAGAACATCAAAATCCTTGTTCTCTACGCTTTCACGAGCATCAAGTAAGTATCTTTCCACATCATTTTTTATCTCGGTACAATCTTTTACTGCTTGCTTTTTCAGAAATCTGGAAAGGCGAGTATCACTCATAGAAGAAAAACTGCCTTTATCTACATTGGAGGAACTCAAAGACTCATCAGGAGATATTTGACTGCTTCCATGAACACCTTCACAAGCCACATACCACTCATAAATATGCATTAGATTGACTTTCAAAGATTTCATCATGCTACCAACTTCTTCCCCATCCCTGTATAGAGCACTAAAACAGTATTCAATATAATCCATTTTGTATCTTGGATCAAGAAATAGTAGCAATAAGCAACAACTAATTTACATTTTCCATTTTACCCCAATACTTATCGAACTTCTTCTTCATTTTAGTTGTCATTTCACCCAATAGAGCATTACCACTTAATCTCCATTCATCCAATTCCATTACAAGATTACAAATTTCATGAAGATAAGCAGAAGCAGTAACACACAACGAAGCACTAAAAGTCAAAGTGACATTAAAGAAATTTTCAAGGAATTTGACAAACACGGATCCATTTTCCCAATCTAAACTTGAAGGAGGTCCACCTCTCTTTCTACCACCATCGTCTTCCCGAAAGTAATGCAAATACTGAGCATCTTCTTCTTCTAACCTGTCGAAAGCTTTCTCAAATTTTAATGCTATTTCCAACATCAAATATGTAGAATTCCACATAGTGGGAACATCCAAAAACACAATAGACTTGCAATCAATCTTCTCTTTCCTCGCACACTCCTTCAATTTTTCATGCCTAGCAGGAAAGGATTTCACATATTTAATTGCATTGCGGATATTCACAATGGAGTCATGTGCTTCCCTCAACCCTTCACAAACAATCAAATTGATAATGTGTGCACAACACCTCAAGTGCAAATATTTCCCATCTAGAACACATCCATCACTACCCCAAGGAACTAACTTCCTCCTAAAATAAGAATCAGCCACATCATTAGAGCTTGCATTATCAACAGTGATTGTAAAAAATTTCTCAATCCCCCAATCTTGCAAACATGACTCAATCATTTTCCCAATTGTTTCTCCCTTGTGATTTGGAACAATACAAAAACTCAAAATACGCTTATTAAGCATCCAATTAGAATCAATAAAATGTGCTTTGAGAGACATGTAATTAACATTTTGAATGGAAGTCCAAGTATCAGTTGTGAGGGAAACCCTTTGACAGTGAGAAGAAAATACATCTCTCAATTTCAATTTTTCATCTAAATACAATTGATAAATGTCTCTAACGAGAGTCCTCCGAGATGGAGCCTGAAACTGAGGACATGCTATACTACAAAAGAGTTTGAAACCACGACCTTCAACAAACCTAAAAGGTAATTCATCAACTATTACCATCTTAGCACATGCAACTCTACAATCTTCTTTACTTCGACCAATAGTAATAAGATTGCTCCCACCACCCTCATTTTTGTTATCAAAAGATAGGATTCTTTGCTTCTTATCCACCAATCTACCTGGATACTTCTTACAATTATTTGTCAAATGATTGCCCAATGTGCTAGTACCACACTTCTTAGTGCCACAAGCATAATCTATTCCACTATAGTTACATTTACACCTAACATCTGGATCATCCCTTGAATCCAATAGTGTAAAGTGATCCCAAACATATGAAGAAAATCTATTAGATTTCCGTTTACCTAATGTTGATGGTGCACGTGGAGGAAGACCCGCTTGCAAATTTGTGACATGTGATGGAACTTCTGTGCTATGTACTTCACATTCATCCGTATCTACTTCAGCTGATATACATGTTACAAATGCAGTAAAAAATCACACATGCATTTTCAATACATATTCTTCAAGAGTTTCCAATTGCTGATGGATTGACTTTATGAAATAAATCATCTTAAAGATGCACATATAAAAAAATATGAATAGATTATATTCACTACATAATGAAATTAATTATATCCACAGCTAAGTCACTCAGATAATATTCTAACAAATACTATATGCGGCAGGAAATTCCGCTTTTTCCACCTATCTATAAATCATGAAAGATCAAGTCAAGTGGACAATGGACTATGCAAACAAACAGAGTATCTACCCGTCAACATCCTACTCAATGCACTAAACAGAACAACACATAAACCTCCCATCCCCACTCTTTTAACGCAGAAACACATTTCATGCCTAGAAACACGATATCATAGCCTTCATAGGACCCAAGAAAGTAATAACCCAGTACTTATGGCTGTGGTTGTGTTTGTATCTGTGTCCATCTTATCAGATCAGCACTAGCAGATGAGCTGTGAACATCCCAACAATGAGAGGCGAAGAGAAGATCTCGGCTAAGAGAGGCCAAAATAAATAAATTGAAAATTGACCTTGAAGATGTCGGCGAAGAGAGAAATCGGTGAGACGGTGAAGAGAGGCGAAGAGAGAACTAGATGTCGGGGACGAGAGGAAATTGGTGAAACCGTGAAGGCCGAAGGTGAAGAGAGAACTAGATATTCGGGGGGAAGAGAGGCTGCGACTTTCCCCTTCACGGTTGAGACTTGAGAGGAAATGGGAATTGGGAAATGAAAATGAAATGAGTTAGGGTTTTTCTTTCACCTTTTGTTTGACAAAAAATCTTTTTTTATTATATTTGTGTCTCGGGTCGGGTGGGTTTTTTCGGGTTTGATGGGTCGACCCACAACCCGATCCACTTATCCTTATAAATCACCCGAACCGAAAAAAAATGGAAAAAACCGACCCAACCCGATCGGTTTGGGTCGGGTCAGGCGGGTTAGCCGGGTTCGGGCGGTTTTTGCCCTGCCCTATGAACCAATCATCACCCATGTAATTAATAACTTGCTTAGCCAACTTTATCACGACAAAAGGATTAGACGTAATTACAACTACCATCTCGATTGTATGTAAATAGACACCACGACATGATACAATACATGAAAATCTGTTAGTAGAAAGAAATAGTAAGGCGCAAAAAAGTTGTCATTTTTTCTTTGAAAAAAAAAAAGAAAGAGTGTCCCTCTAAATAAATAAAAATCACTACGGTTAAACCATCGGACCCCACAAAGTTAAAAAATTTATTTACAACTCAGATAATCGAAGCAATGAAACGGCGTGATTGAGATTGATGTATCAGTTTTGTGTCATAATTTCCTTGAAACTGATTGAGGCAACTTTCAATTTTACAGTGCAATTAATCTGCCCAATTGAACATGTACAAAGAACTAAAATATTTCTTAAATTGAAACAATAAGGATATTGAGATGTGACAGGCAGAAATTTCATTGCATTACAATATGGATTAAGCCATTTGTACATTCTTTTGTTGACATGAAGTTTGACATGCTTTGGAAATTCAAAGTATTGTTGGCGGGAAAGTGTGTAATGTTTAAAAACTGGCTAATCATGATGCGACATGTGGCACAATGTCAAACTTAGTGTAAAAAAAAATGTACAAGTAGCATGATCCTTATATATATAAAAAAAATTCAATCTCATTTTTTACTATGGCCCTGTTTGAGCCAAATTATTGTAGAATAAGAATGAAAAATATAGCTGTTATTGGAGCTCACATAGGATATAGAGAAATTTGAATTTAAATGTTGATGTGATGGATAACGGTCATATTTTTCATTTTAATGAGATAATAATGTAGATCAAACGGGGCTATATATTCTCACAATAAATATTATATACGTAAATTCAATATTTTTTGTTACTTTTTAACCACATATTTTCCAAATAAAGCACAATTTCAATTTTTTTTATTTTGTTTTCAAAAAAATTCATTTTAATGATTATCAAATAGGGACTCACTCACGTTGAGGAGGACATGCTGATCTCTAACTTCGACATATATGTTCACAAAATAATAAAAGAATGTTGATACAGGATGTTATTAATAATTATGCAAAATGACTAAGCCACATGATATGCACTCCACGTAGAGCACCACCATGAGGTCGTCGACCCCCATGTAGTCGTCGACCCCTCCCATGAGGTGGTCCACCGATTGAGGCTGTCTACCCCCATGAGGCTTTCTACCACCCCCCATGTGTACGAGGGTGACAATCTTGCAACCGCGTACGCGGGTGACAAACACTCCACGTAGAGCACCACCATGAGGCCGTCGACCCCCATGTGGTCGTCTACCACCCCCCATGAGGTGGTCTACCGCTTGAGGCTGTCTACCCGCATGAGGCTTTCTACCACCCCCATGTGTACGTGGGTTACAATATTGCAACCGCGTACGCGTGTGACAATCTTGCAACCGCGTACGCGGGTGGCAAACACTTTACGTAGAGCACCACCATGTAGAGGTGTCAATGGGCCAAGCCGAGCCGGCTCGGCCCATTGACCCATGAGCTCGGCTTGTGCTCGTCACGAGCCGAGCTCGTGGCTCGTTTTCGACATTTCAAATATTGTCTAAACCAAAAAAGTTTCGACATTGGGGCATCTGTACACGAATACAAGCATTGTCCTGTACAATGCATCGCTTCACAAATTTCACATCTTGGACATCCAAGCATATTTCCATAGTCAATATAGATATTGGACATTGCAAACACTTTGGGAGAGAATACAAATACAAGATAGATTAAAAATATGAGGGTTAGCCAAATGTAAAAAAAAATAAAATAAAAACAAACAAGTAAAAAAAATTGTTAAAACTAAAATTAACTAAAGTGCTAATCAAAGTAAAAACATTCCCCGGCAACGGCGCCAAAAACTTGTTCGCTTGAAAATATACTGCAAGTGCACGGGTCGCGTACAAGTAATAAAGTGGATTTTTTGAGTCCGGATTGTCGATCCCTCGAGGAATGTTACTTTAGGTTACACGACTTTAATCAATTTAATTCTAACAATCAAATGAAACACACACAATTAAACATGAGATTTGGAAAGCGGTAAATAAACTAAAAATCTACAAAATAAGAAAAATACAAATACTTGGAAATTTCGGAGAAAGAACGTGGTTGGGATTCGTGGTTTCGCTTAACCATCGCCTAATTAATTTCTCTATAAACCAATTAACGCATTACTTAATTCTTATGTTAGACCCGATCTTCCAATTTTAGTTAATTACCTCTCTCGAGTGAAATTAACTCTAATTGATTGATTTAACCTACTATATCTCTATGTCGATTACAACTAAACAATCGCATTCAATCATTGTGAAAATAGCTCATTGGGTCACCTAGGGCTAATGGCATATCTCTATCCATTACACAAACCTAGGGTTTCTACTATTTGGTCTAAAATGCACAATCTTCTCTCGAACGATGTACAAATCACTAAACACAATTATCTATTGGCCACATAAATGAAAATGCATGGAAAACAATAGTAGAAACACATGAAAATAAGCAACTTAAAATCAAAGGGCAAATATAGAAATTAATCAAGGTTAGGTCAAACTAATTCCACAAATCCCAACACAATCAATTAGCCCATTTTATATATATGATAACAAAGGAAAATATATATCCAATACATTACAAATATGGAAGAAAAATTGAGAAAAATCAAAGGTGTAGATAAAACCCTATTTGAAGCTTTGCTTGATTTCCCCAAATCCTTCTTCACCACTTTGATGTATTTCCCTTTTCATGCTCTTGATTGCTCCAAAATATCAAGTAAAACAAAAGAAAAAGGAAGAGAAAAATGAAAGAAGAAAGAAAGAAGAGAAAGAAAAAGAAAGAAGAAGGAAAACCCACAAGAGAGAAAACTCTCAAAAACTCTTTCTAGGGTTTGAGTTATGAGTTTTGGTGTTTAAATACTCCCAAAATCGAGCACAAACAAAAGCCCAAAATGCCCTCAAAATATCTGATTTTCGAGAATTTTTAACGCACAGGTGCGCGGGTGCGCACTTAAAGTGCGCAGGTGCGCACCATTCCAGAAGCCAAGTGCGCGGGTGCGCACTCTTGGTGAAATCAAAAATTGCACATGAGGTCCTCAGGATAAATTGCATAGTTTGTCCCTCAACTTTTATGTTGTACATTTTGGTCCTCGAATTTGGATTTTCATTTCAATATTGCCCTCCATAAATTGCATCCCAATGTCCTCCAACATTCGGCACTTGTGCAACTTGGTCCCAAACTTCACATCTTTGTACGTTTTTGGTCATTTTTTTATTCTTTTGCCTTGTTCTCTTTCATTTTGGTGATTTTTACCTACAAACGCAATAATTACATAATTGTGAGTAGAAATTCGCTCATTTTTATCAATAAGAAGTATATTTAAGTATTAAATAAGTGTGCAAAAATACACTTATCAGCTGTCTACCCCCATGAGGCTTTATACCACCCCCCATGTGTACGCGGGTGACAATCTTGCAACCGCGTACACGGGTGACAAACACTCCACGTAGAGCACCACCTGAGGCCGTCGACCCCCATGTGGTCATCTACCACCCCATGAGGTAGTCTACCGCTTGAGGCTGTCTACCCGCATAAGGCTTTCTACCACCTCCATGTGTACGCGGGTTACAATCTTGCAACCGCGTACGCGGGTGACAAACACTTCACGTAGAGCACCACCATGATGCCGTCGACTCCCATGTGATCGTCTACCACCCCCATGAGGTGGTCTACCGCTTGAGGTTGTCTACCGCCATGAGGCTTTCTACCACTCCCCATGTGTACGCGGGTGACAATCTCAATCTTGCAACCGCGTACGCGGGTGACAAAGACAATCTTACAACCGTGTACCACATGAGACCGTCGACCCCTATGAGGCCGTCGACCCCCATGGGGCCCTCTACGTTCACATAGACCGCCTACCACCGTGAGGTCAATACTATGCTTAACCATACAAATGGCAATGCATAGGATGGAAACCACCTAACAGCGAACGTGGGCACAACCAACCGCTTGACGAGTGGGGGTCACCACGTTAGAACATGGAAGAAGTGGGAAGGTCTACGTGGGACACGTGGCACCATTAACTACCGAACACATGCATGGCAACAGATGCCTATAAATACTTCCAAGATGAGAAAGGTATGGCTGCTTGAAACCCGAACTATCTGAATTCCAATATTATCTCCCCATATTCTCCAATACTAAATACTAATTCTCACGTTGGAGGTACAACGAGGGAGAGAGCCCCGACCTCATTTTGCAGGTAGTAAATACCGAATTGGGCAGCCGGAACACCAGTCACATCCGGGAGAACACCTCACAATTATTTCAAATGTCACAAATGCCCCAAATTTGAAGGTTCAAGCTCATACAAGACACGTTGAGATCAACCTACCGAAGTGTGTGTTAAAATAGTGTCTAAACTGCCTTTGATATTGGAGTCTATGCAGTGATCGAACCTTCATCTCAACAAGACCGAAGTTAGGGGGAGGCCGTCCCTTAAAGCTGTTATTATAGTTCCCTCGTGTCTCTGAAATACTAAAAATAAGAACAAAAAACTATGTGTATACAAATATTTTAATTTCTTTTACTAAAAGTTGTTATTACCCACATTACATATTTTTTTCTTTGTTCATCCCTTTGTTACATGGTACTTGACCATAATTAAAGTACTAAGATTTTAATTTTTTTACTCATTTTATTTATGTATAACAGTGATCCATTTGCTTTGTCAAACATGTCATACTCATGCATGTATCATCTTCAAATTGTGATTAGTTCAGATAATTTATTTGATTTGAAAAGTAAAGATTTTAAAAAGTGGGCAACTTGACCATCCACTTAGGTGCCCAAAGGACAGAATGCAATGTACTGCCTTTGCAAGTTGTATTTGCTCAAAATCACGGTTTAGAGAAACCTTGGACATCCATTCACTGTTAAAAGTTGGGATCTTGCTATACGTATATTAAAGCTTACATAATATATTACATAGCCCTTGTTTGGTGCACATTTTTTTCTCAAGAATGCATTTTTTTTATGTAATAGAGAATATGTGGTTGAAAAAGAAGGAAAATTTATTGATGTGATGAAAAATATTATTTTATTGAAGAATGTGTGACTGAAAATGAGTAGAAGAATAAAAATAAAAAAAAATAATGTGGCTCAAACAGGGGCATAATATCAAATAATACTCTATTATTTGTCAGTTTAAAATACAATGAACTTTTTTATCTAATTTTTTCCTTTCACATCATTTTATGTAATTCTTTATGTATCATTTTTATGTATAAGTAGCATAATCCTAAAAATTGTCATATGGTTTACAGATATACTTAATTGACAATAAAAAAACAAACTATTTGACCAACTTTTTAAAATGAATTTTGGGAATGATTCATTGAACTGTGTAAAATATTAGAAGACAGTGATGCTTGACACTTGACACACACGCTATATATATATGACAGCCTTGTATATGTATAACCACATTTGCATAATATTTGCAAAACAAAATAAAAAAAGAGCCAAGTTTTACTCCTGGTGGTTTCTTTTTACCCTACCTTATTGGCGTTTCTTGAAGAAAATCTTGGGAAATTTTTGTCCTGGAATTCAAATCTTGGCCGGAAATCTGATCTGGGTTTTGCTGTTTGTGCTGAAATATTTGATCTTTTGGGCTCTCATTTGGAGTTTTCTTGTGAGGAATAGCAATGCCTACTCTTGTTAATTACAGTGGTGAGTTTCTTTTAAATCTTTTGCTTCCATTATTTATCAGTTTTTAATATACTGGTTTTCGCTGTGGATTTTGTACATGAATACCATAGTTTGGGAATTGAATAATTTTCCTACCGATTTTGCTAAAATTTACTTCGTTTCTTGATTGGTTTGGAACTCCATTTTGTTTCGAGTATTGAGCTGTCTCACACAGATTGAAGTTGTGCAATTCTGGTTGACTATTTGGTATGCAATAGCTTAATTTTCTCCTTCTGTATTTAAAATTGCTTGTCTAAGATCCTTAGATGGATTAATGTTTACTATAGGGAAAATACTTACAGGTGTAACTAATTTCATGTACGTAACATTGATTTGTAAATTCCTTTGCAATGAACAAAAATATCTAAGAGAAGATTAATAAATGAAAAGTTGTTCTCGAACCACTGTGTTGATGAATAAGGTTGACAAAGTTAGCTGATGTTAATTCTTTGCGTTTTCAGGTGATAGAGATTTCTCTACTGGGAGTTCATTTTGTTCCCATAAGGATGGTTACCACCCTCCAAGGAAGCGCCATCGTATCAGTGGTTCATTAGTTGTTGAAAGCAGTATATTTGAGGCTAAAAAAAATTCCATTGAGATTCTACCAGACGAATGTTTATTTGAGATCCTCAGACGCTTACCAGGCCGAGAGAGAAGTGCCGCTGCTTGTGTTTCCAAGCGTTGGCTAATGCTCTTGAGTAGCATCCGTAGCTCTGAGTTTTACGGGAGCAAAGCCCCTCGAGGGAAAGTAGATCCAATTTCAAATAATCAGGTTTCCAATAATACAGAACTGAGCTCTGAAGATCAAGATCTTGAAGTGGAGTGTGATGGATACCTCACAAGGAGTGTAGACGGAAGGAAAGCAACAGATGTTAGGCTTGCCGCTATTGCAATTTGTACTGCCAGCCGGGGTGGACTTGGAAAGCTTTCTATTCGTGGAAGCAACTCTCTTCGGAGTGTTTCTAATGTCGGGTTGTCTGCAATTGCTCGTGGTTGCCCGTCACTCAGGGTTCTTTCACTGTGGAATGTTCCATCTATTGGTGATGAAGGTCTCTTTGAAATTGCAAGGGAGTGCCATTCATTAAAGAAGCTAGATCTTTGCCAATGTCCTTCAATTTCAAACAAAGGTGTACATGCAATTGCGGAAAACTGTCCTGATTTAACTTCATTAACAATTGAATCTTGTTCAAATGTTGGGAATGAGAGTCTGCAAGCCATTGGAAAATATTGCACTAAACTTCAGTCGATTACTATCAAAGACTGCCCATTTGTTGGGGATCAGGGCGTTGCGAGTCTCTTGTCATTAGCTTCTGCAGTCTTGACAAAGGTGAAACTTCAAACTCTAAACATCACAGATTTCTCGGCTGCTGTAATAGGGCACTACGGGAAGGCAATTACCAATCTTGTCCTCAGTGGGCTGCAAAACATGAGCCAGAAGGGCTTTTGGGTGATGGGTAATGCGCAAGGTCTGCACAGCCTTTCATCTTTGACAATCTCTTCGTGTAGGGGAATGACTGATTTGAGCCTTGAAGCACTCGGAAGGGGCTGTCCAAAGCTTAAACAGATATGCTTTCACAAGTGCTGCTTTGTGTCCGACAATGGGCTTGTAGCATTCGCCAAAGGCGCCAACTCTCTTGAGAGCTTGCAATTAGAAGAGTGCAACCGGATCACCCAAACCGGGATTTTAAATGCTCTTTCGAACTGTAATTCGAAGTTAAAGTCTCTTTCCCTGAATAAGTGCATGGCAGTTAAGGATCTGTCTCCCGAATCTTCAATGCTATCCCCTTGTGAATATCTTCGATCCTTGTCCATCCGAAGCTGCCCGGAATTTGGAAGTACTAGCTTGGCTATAATTGGGAAGCTATGTCCCCAGCTACATCACTTAGATCTCAGTGGGCTTTGTGGAATCACTGATTCTGGTCTTCTGCCTCTTTTGGAGAGCTTTCAGACAGGATTGGCTAAGGTTAATCTTAGTGGCTGCCTAAATTTGACAGATGAAATAGTATTTGCCCTTGCTAAATTGCATGGTGGAACACTCGAATCACTAAATCTTGATGGTTGTAGAAATCTTAGCGATGCAAGTTTAATGGCACTGGCGGTGAACTGCCCATTGCTCCGTGATATTGATGTTTCTAAGTGTTCCATCACTGATTCTGGTATTGTTGCTTTATCCTATGGAGTGCAAACAAAATTGCAGATTCTTTCCTTGTCGGGCTGCTCGATGATATCGAACAACAGCATGCCGTCTCTGAAAAAATTGGGAAGGACACTGGTAGGATTGAATCTCCAGCATTGTAATTCCATTAGTAACAGCACGATTCAGTTTCTCACAGAGAATTTGTGGAAATGCAATATTCTATCATAAGCAAATTGAGAAGGAAAATCTGTACACATTTCCTGGAGGAACTCAAAAGATGATTCCACTCACTTCTTGGGAGGATTTTTCCTATCTACCGTGTGCGTTTATCTCAGTTGACTTGGTTGATTTCCAGGGAGACCATGGCGTGTCCTTTTTCGTCCCCCTTTTTTGCAGGCATCCTTGTGTTTGAATAGACTCTTGTAACCCTTGAGCCTCTCGGTCAGGAGGCTGCGTCTTTCGCTGCATTTGTTTTCCTGGGAATTCAATTTCGAAGTCCTTGCCTTATGGTTTTCACTTTTGATGCTCGACTTCAATCAATGTCCCCGGGAGTTCAAGTTATTTGTAAGCTCACGTCTGGTACATAATACTCGTTAATATAATAAAGTATATTTTAGCTGTCGAGACCAGGTTTTTTCATAGGATTCTCCAGTCTATGTTGCTGATTCCCTGCTATTTTGTTTTGTGGATAATGCTGTTTGAACAGGGCCATGTATTGCGGTCCTTTGTTTTGTACTAAGAAACTACTGCTTCAGATGTAATGATGAAACTCATATATCACTTTATGTACTCTTTGGTGTTGGATTCTTAATATTTGCAATGGCTTTGATAATATGGAGCATGAACTTGGACCTGGGCATCAATGTATGTCATGGTTCCATTTCATCTCCATTTCCTTGCATGAAACTTGAAAGTAGACTAGGGGATTAAAACTGGGTCTGGTGGCTCGGCAGGTCGAGAGCCTGGCTATGCCAGTACTTTTAAAGAAAATAAAAAAAAAAAACAGAAAAAATAGAAAAAGATGTTGGATTATTCCTCTTTGCAAGGTTACCTCTTAAAATTAAATTCTAAGTCTTAATATAGTATTATAGTCATTAAGCTTAAAAGGATTTCACAACTGATATGTCCAAACGAGCCACCATGTCACAGAGCATGTGAAAGATAAATTTCACATCAAATAAAGAGTAAATAAGTACAATACATAAGAATGAGTTACATCTTCATCTGATTGATCTCTTAAGATAGAATTCAAAACGACTATAGTTACATTAGACTTTTGGTAAATAAAGATTTACTTGACGAAATTGTTCTCTTGCTCATAGTAACATGATAAGATTGTCAACTTGCTCATGTGACGGGAGAACCTTGCTTACGATTCTCTCCAAATGTGAGAAAAAAAAAAATATTGATTTTTCTTCGCTAATGTGATTTGAATACGCCCATAAATGGAGACAGCAGATACTTCCCATTCGTATATGTAGATTCAAAGGACTGAATTAGTATGCCCACCTTTACCAAGATTTTATGATCTTTCAAAATTCCATTTTGTGGTTGCCGTGGCTTATTCAATACGATAATGATTTCAAAGCAAAGTTGATGGATATTAGTAGGGTTGGGCAAAATGTCCGAACCGAACCGAACCGAACCGGAACCAAACCGAACCGAACCGAACCGAGCGGGTTTTTTTAAATGAAATACCCGAACGGGTATCCGAATCAAGAACCAAATGGTTTGGTTCGGTTCTCGGTTCTAGACCCAGAACCGAAGAACCGAATAAGAACCGAATTTTTTTTTTTTTATATTGGATAAATCAATTTCTTTTATTTTTTCTAAATAAATTAATAATTTTTTTCTTATTAAATCTTATTAGTTGAACAATTTAGAGTTTATTTATATTTGTTAGTTGTGTTTTTTTCAATTTTTTCTTGTATAGTCTCTTAGTAGTTAGTATGTAAAGTCAAGCAACTGATTATTACATTAAATAGTTGGTAAGTATTATCAATACTTTAAAATATTTTATCTTTATTACTTCTAATTTATATTTCATTTTTATGTAGACTTGAATGTTTGAAGCAAATGAATTATTGATATGAATTATCGAAGTTTTATTAGTAATATTTACTTTTTCGTATTTGTATTTGACAACTTATTATTTATATGTTATTAAATTAGATTACGTTAATTTGTAAAAGTTAAGATTGAACTTGGTATTTATATCTACTTTTTGTTATTAATATTAGTATCTACTTTCAGGTGTATTTATGTAGTATTATTTTAAATGTTAAAAAATTTAATTATAGTACGGAACCGAACGGAACCGACCGAACCGAACCGAACCCGAACGGTTCCAAAATTATATTTGGAACCGACGGTTCCATTTACTAAATACCCGAAAATTTCTGGAACCGAAAAAAACCGAACCGAACCGACCCGCGCCCACCCCTAGATATTAGTTTATATGGCAGTGAAAATAAAATTAATGTATATTTTTAATTCTTATGAAAATGTGATAGCAATCCTGCTATCACACGCTATACAATAATGAGTTAAACGTAATCATCCAACAAGTTACGATTTACTCACTAAATTTAAAAGTGCTTAATAATGCTCATTGAATTTTATGTGTGTGCACTCCATTCATCACCATCAACAATTTGTTACCTTATACGCTGACTTGACTAACAAATATTGCGTGTAGCACCTCATTACCATTCATATATCAAATGTGCATGTAGATTCAGTGAACTGGATTAGTAGGGCCACCATTACCAAGATCTTGGTAATTTGTTCAACTATTTTCTAGCAAACTTTACATTTGTGGTGATCGATCATTGTTTGACCTCGTGTTTTGTCAGAGTCAAAGAAAGAACAAGTGATATGCACATTCATTAATCAAACATTTACGTAAGAGCTACGAGGAATTGGTCCACCACGTTATATGACTATCTAAAATTTTATTTTTAGAGTATGGTTAACTTCTAGATAAATAAATCAACTTTTAAGGCTCTAAAATTTAAGTAAGTCCTTCAAATTTTACGAACTTTAGTTTTAAATAATATGACCAATGAAATTTGTAAATTAAAATTTTCCTTCTGTAGTAAAATAATTTATTCTTTTAAATTTAATTTAGGGATAATTGCAACAAAAGTCTCAAACCATTGAAACACTAGCAGACTTTCTCCAAACATTTCATTTGTCGCGGCCGTCACCCATAACATTTCCAAACATTTTTTGGACGATTTCCATCCACATTTCCGTTACTTGACAAAAAAATTGACCATAACATTTCCAAACGTTGCATTTGGACGGGTTCCATCCACATTTTCGTTAGTTGACAAAAAAATTAACTTTGACCACATTTTTAATATTTTAAAAAGGGACAAAGGAGTAACCTTCTATTTATTACATTAAATAATTAAATTAATTAAATTGAAAAATAAGAAATAAGACAAAACAAAACAATCATCTTCTTCCTCTCACCCCCTATCCCAACCTCCACCTCAAACCTAGAATCAGCTATCCAACCACCGCCACCGCCACCTCCACCTCTACCAACTACCTGCTATTAACATTTTCACATAATCTGTACGTACTATCATTCATTCTTTCTAGACCACAAACAAGTTCATTAATCACCTAGGCACATGAACAATCATTTTTTTTAAAATCCAAAATCACAACTCGCAAGTGTATAAACAACTAATAAAAGAAAGAACAATAAAAAAATGAGTTAAATGGGAATCTAAGTCTTATCAAGAGAGAAAGAGTTGGGTAGAAATTAGCAGACTAATAAGGAAAAAGTGACTAGCGATTTGCGATTAGGAATCGCATTTCGTCAGCAGTGGGAAGCAATCGTCAAATGTTTGAAAAATGAGAGTTTAGGTTAGGGTTTTTGAAGCTGTGGGTGTGATTTTGTAGCATCCCGAAAATTTTAGAATAAAATTATGGTTCTATATATTATATTTTATGATTTTAAAAGTTGAGAGACTAAAATAAAGTTTTAAATTCTTATATTTTTGAGTCAAATATTTAATTTTTGATAGAGTGACGAAAAGTATATCAATATGGGTCTCGTTGGATAGTTCGTTTTTAATCATGAAAATAGGCTCGAGAAAAAGTTAATTCGGATAAGTATGTCTCAATATATTAAAGTTTAAAGAAATTTGTAATTTATTTATATTTTTAAAATAAAATTGAAATTGGATGAGGATTGTTACGGGTAGAGAATGGATGTGAAAATAATATTTTATTAGAATTATATTTAAAGTCAAAGTTGTCATTATCACCTTTTGGGATTGAAATCTTTTCTTTTTGTGATGGACACGTGTCATCTTGTGATTTATCTATAGAGAATTCAATTTTTATCAAACTAGATAGACACGATTTTTATCACAATTATACTATGACTCAACTACTGTTTTTCCCTTATAAATAGTATGCCCATGCCTCACAATTCACCACACAGAATTTTATACAGCAGTTTTCATATAGAAATCAGCTATAAATTCTAAGTACATTTTTTTTTTACTCAAAGCTTGTTTGATCTTTCAATGTAAGATACTTTTTGTGCAAATTGTTTGTTTCCTTATACTTTTATGTTCAGTAATTTATGCATGAATTGTCAATGGGCCTTCGGGTTGCTTAGAAGAGATAAGAGATTCTTCGAGAATCTAAGATGACCTAGATGGGTGTTTCGTTTGGTCACCGAGATATTCCATAAAAGAAGAGTGGTATGAAATGTTATTTTATTGCATATAATTGCGTATGGAAACTGCACGTATCTTACTGGGTGTTTTTAAAATACTCACTCTTACAATTTTTACAGGTTAGTTCGTGTTGATTGGATCTGTGGCGGGATGGTGTAGCGGACTGCCAAAGGATTTCACCCTACGAGAATATTAAGTTTTATCGCTTTTCTTTTAAAATTTATTAGTTCGTTTTGTCCAATAATAATAGTTGAGAATGCCTAAATTGTTTAAAGACATGATTTATGATTCGAATTTAAATTTATGAATGTTTTGTTTATTTAAAAAAATAGAATTTTACAATTCCACATTTTAAGTATAAGAAAATCTCAAGATGAATGAAATTTTGGGACGTTACATTTTGGTATCAGAGTCCAGAGTTTTAAAATCGATTCTGTAGACATCTTTTCAAAAAAAAAAATTAGAAATTTTATGTTCGACTTATTGTTAGAGTTTTGTTGATTTGCGTAATTGCAAAATTGAAAGGCTTTGTCAAAAAAGACATAAACTGTCTAAGAAGAGCTTGGGATTTAAGTGGTCCGTTGTGACCCCCCTCCTCATCTGGAAGCCTTTCGATTGCGCATTATTCAAATTAACGAGATGAAATACAACATTTCAAACTTTTCAAGATTTTTAAAAAAAAATTTGTTTATTTATTTATTTTTTTGAAACTTCATTTTTGGGAAATCCTATTTTTAGAGATAACAAAAAATGCACCATTTTCATAAATCTTAGGAGTTTACAGACAATGTGAAAGTTAAAGTCTTAAACATGTAACAAGATGAAAAATCCTTGGCACGTAGCGCTCACTATTCGACCACTCTCCAATTGATCCCAATGTATGAAAAGAAATGCCATTCTTTTAGTATGATTATGAGTTTTTTTATATGTACTATTATGAATATGTCAAGTCGAGTATTTAGAACTTTCCAAGTAGTTGATGTAATTTCGAGGACGAAATTTTTTTTAAGGAGGGGAGATTGTAGCACCCCGAAAATTTTAGAATAAAATTATGGTTCTATATATTATATTTTATGATTTTGAAAGTTGATGAACTAAAATAAAGTTTTAAATTCTTATATTTTCGGGTCAAATATTTAATTTTTGATAGAGTGACCAAAAATATATCAATATGGGTCTAATTGGATAGTTCGTTTTTAATCATGAAAATAGGCTCCAAAAAAAGTTAATTCGGATAAGTATGTCTTAATATATTAAAGTTTAAAGAAATTTGTAATTTATTTATATTTTCAAAATAAAATTGAAATTGGATGAGGATTGTTGCACGTAGATAATGGATGTGAAAATAATATTTTATTAGAATTATATTTAAAGTCAAGTTGTCATTATCACCTTTTGGGATTGAAATCTTTTCTTTTTGTGATGGACACGTGTCATCTTATGATTTATCTATAGAGAATTCAATTTTTATCAAACTAGATAGACACGATTTTTGTCACAATTATTTTATGACTCAACTACTGTTTTTCCCTATAAATAGTGTGCCCATGCCTCACAATTCACCACACAGAATTTTACACAGTAGTTTTCATATAGAAATCAGCTGTAAATTCTAAGTACATTTTTTTTTACTCAAAATTCGTTTGATCTTTCAATGTAAGATATTTTTTGTGTAAATTGTTTGTTTTCTTATACTTTTATGTTCAGTAATTTATGAATGAATTGTCAATGGGCCTTCGGGTTCCTTAGAAAGAGATAATAGATCCTTCGGGAATCTAAAATGACTTAGATGGGTATTTCGCTTGGTCACCGATATACTTCATAAGAGAAAAGTGGTATGAAGTGTTATTTTATTGTATATAATTGAGTATGGAAACTGTACCTATCTTACTGTGTGTTTTTAAAATATTCACTCTTACAATTTTTACAGGTTAGTTCGGATTGATTGGATCTGTGGTGGGATGGTGTAGCGGACTGCCAAAGGATTTCACCCTACGAGAATATTAAGTTTTATCGCTTTTCTCTTAAAATTTATTAGTTCGTTTTGTCCAATAACAGTAGTTGAGAATGCCTAAATTGTTTAAAGACATGATTTATGATTCGAATTTAAATTTATGAATGTTTTGTTTATTTAGAAAAATAGAATTTTACAATTCCACATTTTAAGTACATGAAAATTATTGTCGGTAACACTTCAAGATGAATGAAATTTTGGGGCGTTACAGATTTGTTGTCGAAGTTTTGGAGAATTAGATTTGGATTTATAAATGTTTTTTTTTATTATTTCATATGATTTGGGATTAATTTTAGCTTAGATTAGATATCGGGTCAGGACGTGTGCTGTGGACTTAAAAAACAATTGGCCAATAGTGATGAACTTAATTTACTTTATATGATTATTTCAATGGGTTAGTTGTAATTATTGTTGAATTGATATTTTTTTCTAAAAAGTGAAAACTTTAAAATTTGTAAGTTAATAAAATTAATTATTTAATTAAAAAATTAAAAAAAGGGTTCGGTTCGGTTCGGTTTATGCGATTTTTGAAAATTGAAACCTAAACCAAACCATTTTGAAACGTTTTCGGTTTGAGATTTCGCAATTTTTTGTGGTGTCCTACCTCTAATGACCATAATAATTACACCAAAAAAAAAAAAAAAATCGATTATAGAAAGAAATACTAAACCTCGCTATATACTAGACGAGCTTGTTTGGGAGGGATTAAAATCAGATTAAAATTGAAAATATAGCCGTTAGAGTTGACTTTTATTAGACGAGTGGGGCCCAATAACGGCCATATTTTCAATTTTAATTGGATTTTAATCATTTCCAAACAAGTTCTAAATCACTTTTGCAATTATTTTTTTCCATTTTTTCTGTGAGAGTAAAACTAGCCCAAAAGAAAATTTAAATTTGTGATTTCTCTCTCTTGATTTCCGACAACTTCCACGATTTGGTGGATTATTGGCTCTCTTTCACATTCTCTTTTGAGTTTTGGGCACAACTCTTACAATCAATCAAGGATTCCATCATTCCGATTGTGAAAACTCCGACGAGTTGGTTGAACTCCGAATTGGGGATATTTGTGACGGTGATTGGGTTGGCGGGTCATGATTTCTCGGGAATATGATTGGAGATGATATTTTACTTTGTTTAAAAATGCTACTGATAGAGATGGAGTTTGGGTAGAATGTCACATAAAGGAGCCCCCATTGAGATGATGTTGCTGTGTAGTTTGGAGAATTTGTACAATGTAACAGTTAAAAAGATGAAGATTTCACGGAATTTTATGAATTGGATAAACCTCTATTGTTGTACATTAGTGTTGATTTATTACTTCGACGGGTTATGTTATGTATGATATAAATTTGGTTAATTAGGCTGAAACATTATTAATTAATTAAGAATGTGGATAATTAAATACGGTGGTAGTTGATTCTAAGTTCTAACTTAAAAATATAAGATTTATTTGTCAATGACATGTTGTATGTAGATTGGTGTAGTTATGTTTTAAAAAAGATCAATCTCGATGAAGTGAAGATTTTGTCACTTTATTGAATTTTTGTTATTTTTAAAAAAATTTGTTAGTTCCAACTTACAAATTGTTATGTTTTTAAAATGAAGTTATTGTTGTAAAAAGAGAGAAAAAGAGGAGAGAGAATAAAAGTCAATAAATTTGTGTATATTATAATGAGAATCAAAACCCTATATTTATGGGGAATGAATAGGAATACATATGATAATAATATTTAGGGCTGCAAGGGTACAATTGACATTCACCAATAACTTACTGTCTACAACACTCTCCTTTGAATGACATATTACTAAATATATGCCTAATTAAAACCTTGTTTGATAAAAATATAATGAGACAAAAAAAATCAAAACGAAGAAAAAAAGTACAGCTATTTTGGAGTATTAAAGATAAATGCTGTCTCATTAAAACATTGTTTGGAAAACCCAGTGGGATGAAACTTAAGCGAAGGAAAAAGAGTACAGTTACTTCTCCTGATATTGATAACTGAAAATCTTTGAGTCGACACTTTCCAATCTTGTGAACTAATTTCTTGAATGTAGATGTTGGCAGTGCTTTTGTAAATAAATTAGCCACATTGTCACTTGAACGAATTTGTTGAATATTAATGTCATCATATTTCTGAAACTCGTGCGTATGAAAGAATTTTGGAGAAATATGCTTCGCCCTGTCACCTTTGAGCTGTGTAATACAAGCAGTATTATCTTCATACAAAATTGTTGGATTATCTTTTGTTGAAATTAATCCGCATGATGCTTGGATATGATTGGTCACGTTCCTCAACCATACACATTCTCGGCCTATTTCATAGATTGCAATAATTTCAGAATGATTTGAGCATGTTGCTGTCAATGATTGCTTGATAGATCTCCATGATATGGCCGTTCCTCCACGTGTAAACATGTGTCTTGTTTGTGATTTAACTTTATGTGGGTCATAGAGATAACTTGCATCTGCATATCCCACTAAAGCAGATCCCGACTTTTGAGAATAAAATAATTCTAAATCAATAGTATCCTTTAGGTAACGAAAAATATATTTAACACCATTCAAATGTCTTTGTGTTGGTGTAGAGTTATATCTTGTAAGGAGATTTATAGAAAAAGATATGTCGAGATCGAGTGCAATTTGCAAGATAAGTTAATGCTCCAATTGTATTAAGATATGGTACTTCAGGACCAAGAATCTTAAGAATCTTTTCTCCATCTTCAAGTTGACGAAAATAATCCTTTTTATATCAAGTGATCGAACAACCATAGATGATGTCAATGGATGTGCATTATCTATATAAAATCATTTTAAGCTTTTTCTGTATATGTAGATTGATGAACAAATAATCCTTTTGGGAAATATTCAATTTGCAACCCGAGACAGAATTTGGTTTTTCCCAAATCTTTTATCTCAAATTCATTTTTCAAATAATCTGTAGTTTTGTTGAGTTCTTCAAAAGTTCCAATTAAATTTAAGTTCTCAACATAAACTGTCACAATTGTAAATCCAATATTTGTTCTCTTTATGAAAACACATGGGCAGACATTGTCATTTTTATAGCATTCTTTCAACAAATATTCGTTAAGGCGATTATACCACATACGCCCGGATTGTTTCAATCCATATAATAATCTTTGCAATTTAATTAAGAACGTGGTTCTCAACCATGTATCATTTGTTTCTTGCACTTTAAGTCCTTCTGGGACTTCCGTAGATATGTCATTATCATGTGAACCATCCAAATAGACAGTCACTACATCTATAAGGCCCATATTGAACTTTTGTAACACAGTCAAACTAATTAAGAATCTAAAAGTGTCCATTACAAGAGAATATGTTTTCCAATAATCAATTTATGGTTTTTGTGAGAAACCTTGAGCTACGATTTTGGTCTTGGATCTTGTAATTTAATTATTTTCATTTCTCTTTCGTACAAAAACTCATTTTTATGCAACATGGATTATATTTTCAAGTGTTCGAACTACAGGTCCAAACATTTTCTGTTTTTCCAAGGAATTCAATTCTGCTTGTATGGCTTCTTTCCATTTTGACCAATCATTTTTATTTTGACAGTCTTTAACAGACAGTGGTTCAGGATTCTTATTTTGCATCAAGAGCCACATTAAGGGCGAAAATATTGTTTTTATTGAAATCTCATTATTTTCGGACACATGTGATTCTTTAAGAACCATATTTTTAATATTTGATTGATCAACTTTCTCTAATGTTACTTTTTCTAAAGTTTTTGGTTGGTTTTTCTTTTGTACTATTCTTTTTCGAGGTAAGAGTTTTTTGAACCAACTGGTCGACAACACTTTTGGCATATTTAAGATTCATTAACTACACCAAATTGTCGTGGAGGAACATCAATTTTTGTTGGAATATTTTCTACTAGTATATATGACATTGTCACTTTTCTTGTGTTAACAAATGCATCGGGTAATTGATTTGCAACTCTTTGCAAATGAATGATTTTTCAACATCTTGCTCACATTGATTGCTGCGAGAATCAAAATGAGATAAAGTTGTTTCATTCCAAGAAATTTTACCTTGTTTATCAAGATGTAATTTTTCCCCTCCCAAAATTGGAAAAGTCATTTCATCAAAATGACAATCTACAAAACGTCCAATAAATAAATCGCTTATTAAAGGTTTGAGATATCTAATAATAGATGGTGAATCAAAACCCATATAAATTTTAAGTCTTCGTTGGGGACCCATTTTAGTTCGTTGTGAGGGGTGAAATATGGACTTGAACAGCACAACCAAAAACCCAAAGGTGAGAAATATTAGGTTTATGATCAAACGCTAGTTGCAAATGTGAATGTTGATAATATGAAGTTGGTCTGATTCGAACTAATGACGCATCATCAATATGGCATAACCCCAAACAGAAGTTGAGAGTTTTGTTTTCATAAGTAATTGTCTAGCAATAAGTTGTAAATGTTTAATAAATGACTCTGCTAAACCATTTTGTGTATGGATATGCGCAACCAAATGTTCAAAAACAATCCCAATTGACTGCAATAATCATCAAATGCTTGTGATCTAAATTCACCAGTATTGTCAAGACGAATAGTCTTGATTGAGTAATTGCGAAATTGTGCACATAATTTTATAATTTGAGCAAGTAGTCTAACAAAATATATATTCTTAGTAGAAAGTAGGCAAACATGTGACCATTTAGTAGAAGAATCAATTAATGCCATAAAATAACGAAATGGTCCACATGGTGGATGTATTGGCCCACATATATCTCCATGAATCATTTCTAAGAAAATTGGAGATTCAATATTGGCCTTTATAGTCGAAGGTCTAATGACTAACTTGCGTTGCGAACAAGCTATACATGGATAATCATTAGGTAAAAGAATTTTCTGGTTCTTTAAAGAATGTCCATGTGAGTTATTTATTATTCGACGCATCATTATAGCTCTTGGATGTCCAAGGCGATCATGTCAAAGTATAAATTTTTTTGGATCAACGAACTTCTGGTTCGTGATAATATTTGATTTGACCATTTTTATAAATTTATAATACATGCCACATGAGAGTCCATAAAATTTTTCTTTTATATATTTCTGACCAAATAAAATAAAGTTATGCAAATATATTCAATATTATTTTCTTGCATCATCTCAATGTGAAATCCATTGTAACGGATATCTTTAAAATTAAGTAAATTTCTTCTGAATTTGCTTGAATAAAGTGCATCGTCAATATATAATTTTGTATTATTTGATAAAATAATACAAGCTCTTCCGGAGTTTTCAACGATATTCAATGCATCTGATATCGTATTAACATTTTTCTTGCTAATGCTAGTCCAAAAAATATTTTTTGTCTTGAAAAATAGTATAATCAAAAAAGTATCTTAGCAATCCATCGTGAATCTATAAGAAAACAAATATATTTTTTTAAAAAAACTTGAATTTAAATTTAAAAGAGTAAACATAATTCAATATTATAAAATTAACGATGCATAATAAAGTTTCATTTTTTTTACGAAAAATAAGAATATAATTTAAATTGAATTTATAAAATGAAAGGAAATACTAGAAAGTAAACTATTCTATATTTTCCATAACACCACCCCAATCAAATGGTCAATATTTTCATTTGGATCAGCAAATAAATCAGAGACATCCAAATGTGTCACATCAATTGGACCATCATAATCAGCAAAATTTGTCTCCACTTTTTCCTTTCCCTTGATTGATTTTTGATAGAGATTCACAAGGTGTTTGTCGTACGATATGTACGTGCCCAATTCTCTTTCATTCCGCATCTAAAAAAACTTTCTTCGTGTTCTTTTTTAGATGTGTTACTTTCGTTTGTTTTGTACCTTTTGAAATTATTACCTTGTTGCTGATAATTTTGTTGATTATTTCGTTCATGATTTATTCCATGTGTACGTCACCGTCCACGTCCAAATCCACGTCCACGTCCTTGTCTTGATATTGTATTTACTTCAAGCAATGCAGTACCATTTGCTTCAGACAATGATACAGAATCAGTTGGATGTAACCCATGATTTTAATCAGTAGTTCATTATTTTGTTCAGTCACAAGCAGACAAGATATGAGTTTTGAGTACCTTTTGAAACCACGCTCACGATATTGCTACGGGAGCACATTCGAGGCGTGAAAGGTGGAAAACGTTTTCTCCAACATATCTTCATTTGTGATTTTTTTTTCTCCACACAATGTTAATTTTGAACATATTTTGGATAGTTCAGAATTGTACTCACTAATAGTTTTGAAATCTTGCAAACGAAGATACATCCACTCATAGTGGACTTTGGGGGAAGACTATAATCATCTGATGATCAAATCTTTCAGTTAATTTTTTCCAAAGAATCTGTGGATCTTTCTCAGTGAGACATTCAATTTTCAATCTATTGTAAAGATGATGACGAAGGGAAGATGAGTGCTTTTGCACGATTCTACATGGATTCTTTTTTTCCTTCTTTTATTATCTCTCCCAAATCTTTTGAGACCAGATGGATATCAGTATCGAATACCCCATGACAAATAGTTTTTGCCAGATATGTCAAGTGCAGCAAACTCAAGTTTTGTGATATTTGCCATTTGCTTAACTACACAATAAAAAAAAAAGAAAATAAAATTAGTTTAGAAGAATATGATTAAATATCAAGTAGTCAATATCAATATGACATAAATTACATATTTTCCTACAGGGATAAACACTAATTTAAAATAGTATGTTCTTTGAAACATGTACTAATCCGAAAGCACGTTGTATTTTACTATTGCTTCTTCAAGAACAATATGTCAATATTGTTCTGAAATATTGAAAATTATAATTCATATTCTTCAAGAACAAGTAATATTCTTTTGGAATATTAATTATAATTTTGTGCTATTTTAGGAGCAACAACATGATAAATTATTAATTTAAAATTTATAAAAGAATATTTAAAATTATTTAATCAGTTTAAATGCACAATTGGTATTTAATAATAATCGTGTATATTTTTTGCTAACATAGAAAAGAATAAAAATTAAAATAAATATGAATTGATCCTATGCAATCGTGTACCTGTGCAGATGTGCAGTAGTAAAAAATAATAATTCTTTCCCTTTATCAAACCTATTATCATACACAAACTCTCATGCTAACATAAGCAAGTTTTGGCACCAAAATTACATGGTCAGAAATCAATCCACATGTATGTATAAAAAAAAAAAAAAGGGAATTAATGCAAATTAAGGCATAAAATACAAACGGTAGATTGCGGCATAAACCTTTTTCGTAATGTAATGAATAAAAATCTATGTAAGTACCACATGACTAAAAAAGTCGTAGTAATTAAAAAGAAAATAAAGGACCAATAATGCCCTCTTGATAGAACAAAAAAGAGTTTATTGCTCCTT
Organism: Fraxinus americana; assembly: GCA_035079005.1. NCBI lineage: Eukaryota > Viridiplantae > Streptophyta > Magnoliopsida > Lamiales > Oleaceae > Fraxinus > Fraxinus americana. The sequence continues at coordinate 20,827,124 of CM068715.1, read as the reverse complement.
TTTTTTTTTTTCAATAACATAAATTTCAAGATATTTCATGTGATGAAGAGATTGTACTTGTCTCCTGAACTAAATTGGAAAATGATTTCTTTTAGAATGCCCAGTTGCAGCAGTAGCAATATACTTTATTTAAGAGCTGCTCTCTCACTGTTGGGTGTTAGTTCCTGTTGTATCGTCCTTACAATGCAAATTGAGGTGGATTTTGGCTAATTACTGTATGTCAAGAATTTACAAACTACTACACGTTTAGGAAGATATTTTGTTGATTGCTGTAAATTGTTCCAACCACAAAATTCATACTAATTTCAGCAGAAATTCCTACCAATTTATAATGCACGTGTATATAAAATAATTCACATGCTACCAAATTGATTTTGGTACATATAATTGTGATTATGTTAAAAAAAAAATTACTACCTTCTCTAAACTTTGAAAAATTAAGATTTGGTGTTGATAACTTGTTGTAAAAAGAGAGAAAAAAATAAAAGAGAATAAAAGTCAATAGATTTGTACTGATAACGTGTTGATTTATTACTCGACTGGTTATGCTATCTATGATATAAATTTGGTTAATTAGGCTGAAAAATTATTAATTAATTAAGAATGGGGATAATTAAATACGTTGTAGTTGATTCTAAGTTCTAACTTAAAAATATAAGATTTATCTATCAATGACATGTTGTATGTAGATTGGTGTAGTTATGTTTTGAAAAAGATCAATCTTGATGATGTGAAGATTTTGTCACTTTATTGAATTTTTGTTACTTTTTAAAATTTTTGTCAGTTCCAACTTAGAAATTGTTATGTTTTTAAAATGAAATTATGTTTTATTTTTAGTTAATACAGGTAAATCATAATTATAAAGAGACAACATGTAGAAAAAAAAAAATCAACTATCATCTAGATTTATTCTATGATTTTGATGGGTGTTTCTCACTTTTTTGAGTGTCTCTCACTTTTTTTTAGTGTGTCTGTCACTTTCTTGAAATATATGTCACTTTTTTTGAGTAACAAATATCACTTTTTTAAAAAATAAATAAATAAATGTAATATTGTATTTCACATTTTTAATAAAAAAATGACAATTAATTTTAAAAATGGCATTGTGTCATTTAATTTTACGCAATATTTTTTATTTTTAAAAAAAATAAAATTATGTCACTTTCTTAAAATTTCCATTATTTTTTGAGCTGTAAACATGACTTTTTAATAAAATTGAATTTGTATGCTACTTTAATAAAAGTATTTTTGTAAGTTGCCCAAATATCATTTTCTTGTTTTCATCACAAACTCAACTTTGTAATTCAAATTTCAAAGAATCAAAATTGAGTGTCCTAAATTTTTCTCAATAATTCCATCAAACTACGTCATTTTGTAAGAGTTAAGATTGAATATGTCATTAGTTAGATTAATGTAATATTGTTGTAAATGTTAAAAAAATTAATTATGCTACAAACCGAATTTAATTTGGGCCAGATTGTTCCACGTACTAAATACCAGAAAATTCTATTTCGATTCAATCTCTTTAGAATTTAATCGGACCATGTCTAGCTCTACTACATTTCAGACAGATTATCACATTAGTTAAATTCCGAAAGAATTTAGCATCTTGTAACATAATTCATATCAAAAGTCTATCATCTATGTACACATTGTCTACTTGGATAAGTGACTTTAGAAACACTAATAAGGGATCTGATCATCTGAAAGCACTTTGAAACTTGAGTTGAGAGATAACTATAACATTTATACGTAAATTTTTGAAATGTATACATTTATACGTAAATTCAGCATACTTGAACATGTTAAGATATTCTGTAAGTATAACTGTAGATTTCATTTAATATAAGGAATTATCCACCTGTACATAACGGTTTCTTCTATAAAAATGATAGAAAACTCACATGGGATTATTATAAAAAAATGGGGCCCACCCCCATGTGTGTATTCTGTCATTTTTACAAAAAAAAAAAATAAAAAATTCTGTAACTTCAGCATCTCTCTTCATATAATTCTCTTTAAGAATGATAAAGTTCTATTTACATTGATATATTCCTCTATAGTCTATGGGCATTTCCATTAGTGATTATTTCCTATTTCAAAAATAAAAAGTTAACAACTGTTAAGATAAATTGGTAATAAAAATAATAATTTGCATTGTGTGACAAAGTCGTGAAAGTTCTGAAGAACTATTGTAACGCATTTGTCAATTTATATAAGTTTTCTTTTTGATAACCATTTAAGTATTAATCTAGCAGTACACGAGAAAGGAAAAAAAAAAAAAGAGAAGTGCTGCATTACCAAAAAAAGTTCTCACAGAATTGCAACAGAATATTCACACAAGGGTGGGGCCCTCACATTTTTTTTTCTTTTTAAATACACGTGGGATCCACTGTTTATCTCTATTCTGTTGCATTTCTGTTGGATTTTATTTTATACAAATTGATTTCTCCAAAATAAAAAAAAATCAAGCAGCTTTGGATCACTATCTAAATTGGAGATCATAAATTTATTTATGTCGATTCATAGCTTGACATGTAATAAAGAAGAATTAAAAATTTATTCGGTCCCTATTTTTCAAATTCATTTTCAACCACATGTTATCTCATGAAAATAGTTTTGCGCGTAGTCTCATAATTTTTTCCTATTTTTTAACTATATATTCTCCAAAAAATCACTTTTCACAAAATGTATTATAAAAAATCTTTTACCAATCCGAGAGTTGTTATCCTATACAATCTTATCCCTGGTGTACCAAAACATGTCAACAAAACAAAATACTTGAATGCTAGTTGCACGTCTGAAGAAATGTTCTTGCACTTCACTCCATAGAAACCATGATGAGAATTACGTAGATTTTGATTTCTTGACATAAAGCCTCAAAGAAATAGCAGATTATACACAGTTTATTTCCATATTTTATATAATATCTTACAACATATTACCTGGAAACTAAGTCTCCATATTTTTTGCTGTGCTTAGTGATTTGCTTCATAACAATAAACTGGATCAGCAACTCATTGTTCTAAGCAGAACAGTATTTGTCATCGCTTCTATTAGAATCTCACATTGCTTGGGAAAATATAAATGATCCACTTAATAAGGTGAGGGCAATCCTCCCCTAATAAGCCGATTTTATTAGGTGGAGTTATGCCCAATATTCCTAACATGGTATCAGAGCTAGGCCCAATTATGCAATGTTCGGTGCCACCCAATATCGATTTGTTCACAGTTGTTTGGCATGGTCCACGCTGTGCGTGAGAGGGCGTATTAGAATCCCACATTGCTTGAGAAAATATAAATGATCCACTTAATAAGGTGAGGGCAATCCTCCCCTAATAAGCCGATTTTATTAGGTGGAGTTAGGCCCAATATTCCTAACAGCTTCTTTCGATCTCCAAATTATATGATCAATCTTCGTGCATAAGGTCTTGTAAAACTGCAGTAAGAAATTGGAAAGAAGACGGTGAGCAAATAACCAGTTCTGATTTCTTCAAAATTGTAGAATGAACACGGTCAGTGAGGTAAACCTTATAATATTTCAGAGTTTCTCCAACAACCAGGGGCGAACGTAGACTTTTTATATTAGGGGGCACAATCAAACTTTCAAAAAGTGACGAAAAAATTAAAGTAAGAGATATTTTATTACAATTGTTCTCTACGTGTTTTCATATTTTGATAACGTTCTATAATTAAAGTGAGAAATAGAGAAAAATTTAATGTAATTTCATAATTCAAATCAACAAAGAAATTGAGTATACAATCTTGGTCATCAAGAGCTACACAAACTTTGATAGAATCACAACCACAGATTTATATGTACATTTCTTAAATGTAAATTGGAGTGGAATTGCAAAGGAAATTACAAAGTTTGGTTAAAGGAAACTTAACCATTCCCTATTATCAAATGCCAGCCGCAGTATTATACGTATATTAATTGAATTCAATTGGAATGAAATTGCAAAGGAAATTACAAACTTCCGTCAAGCATTAGAGAGGCCCGACTCGGTTTGAAATGGAGAGAACACTGATTTGAAATGAATGAAGATTCTTTTTCCTTTCATTAAAAAAAAAAAATTTTTTTTTGGGGGTGGGGGGGCAGGTGCCCCCCCAGGCCACCCCCCGGTCCACCCATGCCAACAACCTTATGAACATCCACTAGAAAAGAGATAATGCAACTTCAAAAACGATTACGAATCAAATTTAACAATTACTGTATATAGTACATGTAGAAATTGTTAGAAATTGGAGAGCATATATTTAGAAACTCACACACCCAAGTGAAAAGTGAAGGAAACTTAGGCTCTGTTTGATTCGCGTAATTTTCCATGGAAGTAGGAAAATATTTTCCTACTTCCACTTTTTTGACTGTTTGATATGCGAAATTTTCCTCCCTTTTTCTAGGTACAACCCTTTGATGCACAAATTGTGGAAAATGTTTTTTCACCTATTAGGTGAAAAAATATTTTCCAGCTTTTTTTTTTTGTTTTTGCAATGGGAACAAATTCTAGATACAATGGTAAAAAAATTTTTCACTTTTATTGACAACTTTCATGCAAAACAAAGTCAAACGAAGAATATTCAGTATGGTAAATTTTTTTTTTTCAAAATTTTTTTTTCAATTTTTTTTTTTTTACAATTGGAACACATTTTAGACCCAATGGTAGAAAAAATTATCACTTTAATGGACAAATTCCATAAAAAACGAAGCCAAATGGACACCAAACTTTCAACATTTTCCATGGAAAATTATACCAATCAAACACAATTAATTACAATTCTCAGTAAAACATTTTCTAAGAAAATCAATTCCCTGTAAAACATTTTCTTTCCACCCATTTTCCACCCTTGCAATCAAACGGACCCTTATAAGAATTCATATTATCACTTGAACTCCACTTCCATCGAATGGCTATAATACATAGGGTATTTATAGGTGCTAAACTGAAATTCCATACATTCACCTATCTAAGTTCATGCATAAAATCAAAAGACACATTCATGTATTGCCCCATATTCATGAATAGAAACTTCTAGGATTTTCATGAATTTAGTTTATTTTTCCAACATCCCCCCTTAAACTAGATTCATCACTTCAAGTAAAAATCGCAACTTTTGAAAAACATCAAACTTTAAGGGCTTCGTGAAAATAACCGCAATCTGGTCTTGAGACTTCACGAATTCAAGCTTCACTATTTCCTCGGATATGCAATCTCGAATAAAATGATACTTAGTATCAATATGCTTGCGTCTATCATGAAACACCGGGTTTTTGGCCAATGCTATAGCGGACTTATTATCAATATAAATCTTCGTCGAACCTTCTTGTAGTAAATGAAGTTCCTTCAACGAACTTCTCAACTAAATAGCATGACACACACAAGAAGTAGCTGCAACATATTCTGCTTTACATGTTGAAAGAGTCACAATACGCTGCTTCTTAGAATTCCAAGTAAATGCCGAATTTTCCATAAAGAAAACAAACCTAGTAGTACTTTTCTGACTATCAATATCACCGGCCCAATCGCTATCACAATAGCCAACAAGCTTAAAGTCATGGCAAGATGTATAAAAAATTCCATTCTCAATCGTACCTTTAACGTACCGAAGTATCCTTTTGGCTACCTTCAAATATGATGTAGTAGGAGTTTCCATATGTCAACTCACAAGTCCAACGCCAAATAGAATATCGGGTCTTGTACATGTTAAATACCTCAAACTTCCAACAAGACTTTTAAAGAATGTGGGATTAATTTTCTTGTCATCTTCATGCAAAGATAATTTGACCCCACATTCCACGGGGGTGCTAACCGGCTTACATTTCTCCATCTCAAATCTCTTGAGAACTTCTTTCGCATATCCTTCTTGAGAGATAAATATGCCATCATTCCTTTGTTTTACTTCAATGCCAAGATAATAGGACATTAATCCAATATCCGTCATCTCAAACTCCATTGTCATAGCTATCTTGAAATCATCAAATATCTTTGGATTGTTTCCTGCGAAAATCAAATCATCCACATACAAGCAAGCAAGTAACACATCACCATTTTTATTTAGCTTTACATAGAGTGCATGTTCATGTGGACACTTCGAAAAACCATTTGCTTGAAAATACTTATCAATTCTATTATTCCAAGCACGAGGGGCTTGTTTCAAACCGTAGAGAGTCTTCTTCAACTTCAAAACTTTATCTCCATGTCCTTTAACCACATAACCCATTGGTTGATAGACATATACTTCTTCATCCAAAAATCCATTCAAAAAAGCGGATTTCACATCCATTTGATGAATTTTCCAATGATTTTGGGCTGCCAAGGAAATAATCAATCGAATAGTTTCTAAGGGAGCAATGGGAACAAACACATCATCATAATCAATCCAGACTTTTTGCTTATACCATTTGGCGACCAATCTCGCTTTATACTTCTCTATATCACCCTTTGCATTTTTCTTTATTTTATACACCCATTTCACACCAATTGTGTTCTTACCTTTAGGTAGTGATGCTAACTCCCATGTATCATTCTTCTCGATTTCTTTAATTTCTTCATCCATGACGGCTCTCCATTTTTCATCACAAGCGGCATCATCATAACCTACAGGCTCAGTTTCCGCAAATAAACAAAATTGAGTAAATTCACCTAATATCGGTACCTCTTCAGTTATTTCATAAACTTCTCGCAAATTTCTAGTTTTCTGAGGCCTTTCACTAGAACTTGTGGTGGAGGTGTTGGTGGTGGAGTATTAGGTTGCACCAAATCTTCTTCTTCTTCATCAAAGAATGGACTGAATTTGTAATCTTCTTCCGGAAGATTCCATTTTCAAGCACTTTCTTCATCAAATTCAACATCTCTACTAATAATAATTTTTCCACTGCTTGGATTGTATAGTTTATAACTTCTGGAATTTTGATCATAACCAATGAAAACATATCATGCACTTTTATCATCAAGTTTGGTCCTTTTTTCATCCAGAATATGCGTGTAGGCTATGCTCCCAAAAACTCGCAAGTGAGCAACATATGGCTTGTAGCCACTCCAAGCTTCTTGTGGTGTCTTGCTGTCAACACTTTTAGTGTGGCATCGGTTTGTCAAATAAACCGCACAATTAACGGCTTCGGCCCAATACTCCTTCGGCATGTTTTTGCTCTTCAACATGCTTCTCGCCATGTTAAGAATAGTCCGGTTATTTCTTTTGACTACTCCATTTTGTTGTGGTGAATATGGAGTTGTCATGGGGCGATGAATGCCATTTTTCTCACAAAACTCATTGAATGCATTTGAGGTGAACTCACCATCTCTATCGGACCGAAGAGCTTTAATATGGTAGCCACTTTATTTTTCCACCATTGTGTTGAATCTTTTGAAAGTTTAAAACACCTCCGATTTTTTCTTCAAGAAATACACCCAAGTTTTGCGAAAATAATCATCAATGAAAAGTACAAGATATTTTTTCTTACCAAGCGATGACGGCTTGATTGGTCCACATACATCCGAGTGAATCAACCCCAATGGATGTTGAGCTCTTGTCATAGACTCTTTTGAAAAACTCTTTCTTGCTTGTTTGCCAAAAAAGACATCCCTCACAAAGTTTGTTTGAATAGTTTATGGAGGGCAATCTTTTCACCATTCTTTCTTTGCTCATTAATTTTAGGCCATCAAAATTCAAATGTCAAAGCCTCATATGCTATAACCAAGTTGGTTCTTTAAAACAAGACTTCAAACACATAGGGACGTCACTTTGAATATTCAACAAAAACATTCTATTCTTTGTCATGGGTATCTTGGTTAGCAGCCTTTCATATTCGTCTTTCATAGTCAAACTTCTATTTTTTAAGTGTATGTCATATTTTTTCTCCAAAAGTTGTCTCAAACTTAAAATGTTATTTTTCATGTTCGGCACATAAAAAACATTAGAAATAAATTGATGGCTTCCATCTTTCAACTGAATCAAAATCGTACATTTCCATTTCACTTAAACTTTTGAAGAGTCTCCAAAAGTGATGTTGCTGCCAAGAGATCCATTCAACTCCACAAATAAGTTTCTTTTACCACTAATATGACAACTTTCACCGGAATCAAGGTACCACATATTATTTTCCTCGAGTTCATTACTTTTGCGAGCAAGAAGCAAAGTAGGATCTCCTTCTTCTTTATTGCTCTCCACAAGGTTGTTTTTTTCCTCCACATCATTGTAGTATTGCCAAGAATAATGGCCAAACCGATGACAATTGAAACATTCAATATTTGATTTATCATACCTCCCTTGATTTGTTCTTCCTCCACGGCCACGTCCACGACCTCTTCCTTGGTTGAAGTTTTGACTTTTTTCATCATTATTTTGAAAATAATTGTCTCCTCAACCTCATCGTCCACCTCATCCATGACCACGTCCTTGTCCTTGAAATCGACCTCCTCCACATCCTCGGCCTCTTTGGGACGTGCCACGATGTGTCTCATTATCTTTCAAAGACAGTTTTACTTTCAAAGCTTGATTTACTGATTCTTGAATCGGTTTCTTCAATCTTTCTTCATGGGCTTGCAAAGAGCCGGCAAGCTCTTCAATGGTCATGGTGTCCAAATCTTTGAACTCTTCAATGGCGACTACAACATAGTTAAATTTTGGATCTAAAGATCACAAATTTTTTCCAACAACACGATCATCTTTTAAGTCATCTCCATATCTTTTCATTTGATTGACAATAGCCAAAACTCTTGAAATATAATCCGAAATGGATTCGAATTCCTTCATTTGCAATGACTCAAATTCTCTTCTTAATGTCTGGTGGCGCACTTTCTTCACTTTATCAGCCCCTTTAAAAGAAGTTTGAAGAATATCCCATGTTTGCTTGGAGGTGGTTGCACTAGCAACCTTCTCAAACATCTTCTCATCCAAACTTTGATGAATGAGAGTGAGGGCCTTTTGGTCTCTCTTCTTGGTGGCGGCATCTACATCGTCTTCTTCAATTCCATTCTCCACAGGTTCCCATGCTTCATAGGCTCCAAGCAAAGCCTTCATTCGAATGTACCAATTACCATAATTTTCTTTGGTAAGTGATGGAACTTGGAATGGTACTATATTCGACATCTTTTTTTGTTATTATCTCCAAATAGAAGTGACTCTGATACCAATTTGTTAAAAATTGGAGAGCATATATTTAGAAACTCACACATCCAAGTGAAAAGTGAAGGAAACTTATAATAATTCTTATTATCACTTGAACTCCACTTCCATCGAATGGCTACAATGCATGGGGTATTTATAGGTGCTATACTGAAATTCCATACATTCACCTATCTAAGTTCATGCATAAAATCAAAAGACACATTCATGTATTGCCCCATATTCATGAATAGAATCTTCTAGGATTTTCATGAATTTAGTTTATTTTTTTAACAGAAATCAAGAACTTCTGACAAGCAATTGCAAATTGAAGCCCGAAACTTGCCTCCAGCACCTCAACAAATTGACTTGCCCCAGCAGATACCCCCTCAAGTCTTGTCTGTTGAATATAGTGATCAGAAATGGTTGCTTGCATGAAAAGAATTTAGAAAACTTTACAACTAGCTAGAGAAATGTGTTCATCTATGGTAAGTGTTGATGATGGAGATCGAGTAGATATTCCCTTGAAGACTTACCAAGATTGAAAATGTATCATTTCTCAAATTGACTTGCCCCATCAGATACCCCCTCAAATTAATGCTTTTCACTTCTCATAAACCTTCAAAAGGCTTAGAAATGCAGTTTATTTTAATAGTCAGATGAAGACACATAAGTTTTTAACTTCACAGAAATTAATAAAATACTTACAATCTTATCAAACAGTCCTTCTCCTTTGACAAGCTCTAAAACTATATATATTGGGATATTTTAAAAAATGTCCAATTTTATGGGTGTCAATTGAAAACTATCATTTTCTTACAATTCTTGCCAAAACGGCCAAATTTGATACCAAATTGTCTATTTTACCCTTAGGCCCTATTTTAAACCTAAAATTTTCCATGAAAAATGGAAAATAATTTCCATTTTCCAAGTTTTGGGCTGTTTGGTAGCCAACATTTTCCATGTAATTTCTTTTCCAATTTTTCACTCATGCGCCTCATTTTCCCACTTTTTAATGAAATTGTTTTCTTGTTGTTTTGGAGGTGTTTGGTTTTCCACCTCTTTTTTTCTTTTGGTAATTGGAAAATTTTTTAGACAAAATGGTAAAAAAATTTATCACTTTTATTGACAATTTCCATTCAAAACAAAGTCAAACGGATACCAAACTTTCAACATTTTTCAGGTGGCAAATTATATCAATCAATACAATTATTTACAATTTCCAATAAAACAAATTTTAGGCAATTCAATTCCCTATAATTCATTTTCTTTCCACCCTAAATTTCACCTTTGCAATCAAACGTCCCTTAATAAAAAGATTACTCAATATTTTTTTTTTTTTTCAATTTGACAAATATTTCAAGAAGAGTTCGCCTTCCATGAGAAGCCACCATAATTGTAGCTAGTACCAAGGTGAGTTCATTTGCTTACATTTTTAATTAGATATTAACCAATTATTGTAGGAAAATTGAAGAAGTTAAAGTAGACATTCCATTAACACCTACAAAGAAGTATATGATTCCAACTTTGAAGAAATAATTTGATTTCAGGTCAACAAATTTAATCTCATCTAAATTTGAAGTTGATTCGACTTTCATTATATCTTGGTAGAAGGTATTTTTCTTTGAAAATTTATTTTTATTGATAAGTTGTGCTTAGTAGTTGTTGTTATATATTTGATTTCATTGAATTGGATTATCCAAATAAGTAGTAGATATTTGTTGTAACAACATTCTTCAATAATTTAGATAGATAATAATTTTAGGTACTTCTGTATTGAGAATGCCATTAATGGCGGAATAATTTTTTTTTCAAAAATGGTGATTGAAGTTGAAGAAGATGATAAATGCGTATGTTGAAGTGAATCTCGTCATGTCATTCTCAACATTTCATAAATATCGAGAATGATAGTTTAAATGTAATTCTCGATATTTTCAAATGTCGAGAATAACATTAAACACTAAACAAAATTAGGGCCCTGTCTGGGAGCAATTATGGTTAAATTTTAATTCATTTTTTTACCGTTTGGAAAGGTAAGTGGGATCCGTATATGCAGTAATCATTGATAAAATATGGTGACCATTTGAATGGTCAAATGTTGTGGGCGTGTGAAATAACATGAGTGCCTCTTTATGATTTTAAACTTGCCAAGCAATAAAGGGCAGAAATGACAATTGGCATAATATGTATGTATTTGAGTGGTCAAATGTTGTGGGTATGTCAATTTTTGGCAGAGATAGGCTCCATTCCAACGATCAAAAAATCTATTTTGTGTGAAAAATAATTGCTCCCAAACAGGGGCTAGGGAACATTTTGTGTATAGCGTTTCACTTATTGCATGCGGTTAGCATCTTCGTTTTAGGTATTCTTTATTAGCTGATATTATTTTCGTTTATGGCATGCAGATATGGGAGATGTTATGATATTCATTGTTTCGTACGGTGGTACATTCGTTAACATGGAAGACAAGTGGAAGTGGTTAGGAGACCGGACAACATCAATTGTTATTCGACGTGGTATTAGATATGAAAAGCTCGTATACACATTATTCAAGAAATTGAATATTGACAGAATGAAGTTTCGAATTCAGTTGAAATTTAAAGTTCCGAACATGAATATACCCCATGTTGATGTAGCCAACGATGACGATTTGCAATGGTACATTTCTGTTCACACACAAGCAACCTTGTGTGTAATTACAAATCAATATGATGCTGGAGAGCATGAAGTGCATGTTGGAATTGACCATTTTCTCACCAATAGAAGATGCATTGTGTGGAAGTGATGAAGTGGGTATGTGCGAACTACAAGAGTCACAAATGATTCATAATAAGGATGTAAGTTTGAGTGAAGGGAATTCGTATATTGGAAATAAAATTCAGTCGATCGATGAAGAGGACATTGAGGAGAATTAGATCTTCTTTAGCAAGAAATAGCTACACACAAGGCTTCTACTGAAGGCTTTGACAGAGAAGTTTTATTTTAAGGTTAAAAAGTAGAATCCTACATCTCTTATTATGTGTTGCGTCGATAACACATGTCATTGGCTAGTGCGAGCTTCTAAGATAAAAACTTCAGACATATTTAAGATTCGAACGTACATACTTGAGCACACATGTTCTTTAGACGTTCGGCGAAATGCCCATTTTTATGCAATGAGTGCACTAATTTGGCATCACATAATGCAACGATTGAATGATGCAAACCAACCATATGTTCCTGCCAATATTATCGGCAATATGGAACATGAGTTTGGTGTACGGATTAGCTATAATAAAGCATGGAAGGATAAGAATTCTTCGTGGTTCACCTGAAGAAAGTTTTCAGAAATTACCGTCATACTGTCACGTGTTAACTGATAGAAACCCAAGAACTGTCGCACATATTGATCTCGATATCAACAACATGTTCTTGTACTTTTTCTTAGCATTCAGGCTGAGTATACGTGGTTTTCGAGAGAACATGAGGACGGTAATTTGTGTTGATGGGAGTCATTTGAAGGGCAAGTATAAGGGACTACTACTAGTAGCTGTAGCGCAAGATGCCAACACACAAATATATCCTATTGCTTGGGAGTTGTCGATGGCGAAATAAATGCATTGTGGTATTGATTCTTCACGAAATTGAAAGATATCATTGAGGACTTAAATCAGCTAGTGTTTATGTCGGACAGGAAGAAGAGCATTAAGCGGGCCATTACGAGACTATTCTCGCTTTCTCACCACGGTGCTTGCGTATGACATATCGAGAAAAATCTTATTGCTTGGTATAGTAGTAGCAATGTTATTTTTTTGTTCAAGTGTGCAGCGCTAGCATACCGTCTTTTGAAATTCGAGAAGTTCATGACACATATTAGAACTATTCGACCAGTATGACTTCTTATTTGGAATGTGATGGTTTCTCCACGTGGTCACGGGAAAATTTCGTTGGTAATCGGTACGTCATGACTAATAACAGTGCGGAGTCACAAAATACAGTCATCAGGCAACAACGAAGTTTCCCTATAACCTCGTTAGTCGAAAATATTACGTCGTTAATGTAACAATGGTTCTTCGAGAGGAGAAACACATATACCAATTGTCATAGTGCATTGACACCAAAAATGGAGGAGGAATTGAGAATATCGTTTGACGCCGGTGCAACCTTACAAGTATGAAATTTGGATGAATTTGTTTTCGAGATTGGTGTAGGTGTAGAAATGTATATTGTCGACCTTATAGGTAACACATACTTATGCCGGGAGTTTCAGATTCGACAAATTCCATGTGCACATGCATCCCAAGCTGCTTGCGCAAATGGTGAATCACTGTATGACATGTGCTCCCCTTGCTACACCACAGAGTGTTGGCATAATGTGTTGCCCCTAAATATACTTAGAGCACCAGGTCGACCTCCTACACAACGTAAACGGTAAAGAACCGAAAGGTCGACCATCACACAAAAAATTAGCCGATATGGGGGTCTGACATAACAGGCAAACATGTAGGAACCCGACACCTTTAAGTAACACGTGTACTTGAATCACATTGTGCATTTTGACCGTGAAGTAATTTGCTAAAATGGATTATCAATGTTTTGAAATTTTTTTTTGATGCATTACATGCTTTCTATCTTTTTTGTTTTCAATTTTAATTTTCTTAGTATATTAATCAGTTGGGTTTCCTTTTATTACTTCATGACTGGAATTTTCTTAATCATTGCATAAACTGGTAATGGGTAAGAAGGAAGCCATGAATGACTTGTTTTCCTGCCATGAATGACTTGTTTTCCTAAGTTACTGGACATACAAAATGGTAATCACAACAAAAGCGGGTCATAACTGTCTGCATGTTGTAGGTAACTACATATACAAAATGGTGATCACCACAATAAATACCCATTACCTATATGGATTTTTATGTCACTAGATATACTTCAACATTTTACTTACGACAATTGCATCTTCTGCATATCCTCCACAACGGACAAAGAAGACATTTCACTGTCATCCTCGTCGTCGGAGCTTATGATGATCACATCTTCATTTATGGCGAGAACCGTTCCAACATTGTCGACATTTCATGCCATTCTCGACACTTGAAAAGTTGTTAGCGACATTTGTTTTCGGATCATCTCGACACTTGATATTACATTTGTCTAGAATGACATTTCGATTTCTCTACATTTCAAATGATTTTCTCGACATTTTATTTGTCGTTCTCAACATTAAATAATTGTCAATCTCGACCCTTGATATTTCAACTGTTCGTAAATGTACAGATAATTTAATACCTGAACAACATGCATGTAATTGAATGACTCGTATACGATTTTCTGTATTTCAATTCTACATCAACATTAAGAACTATACTATCAACCAAAATATTTGCCTATGATGGTAAACAAAACGTCAAATTTCAATGCTTTTTCCAAAAACAATATCATACTACGCCAACATTGTAAAGTAACTATGCATCCCTCTTACCATTTCGACGACCAGATCGTGTAAATGGAGTCCGCGTGTTAGCACTAGGCACCTTACCCCTGATGGATTGAGGTCAGGATGGCGGTGGAACATTAACGTTAGGTGGATCCGCGGTGGTGGCAACCACATCTGAGGGCCTTCCAAATGAGTCATCGATGTTACAAGCATCCATTTCGCTTGTCTCGACATACTGTTCGTCTTACGTAATGTTCGATAACAAAAAATCATCATAATTATCACGTACATGCATATCTTCATCGCCCACAACACAACCAAATCCACCGTACTCATCATTCACCTTGTGTTCCCCAATTTCTGTCACTACATCCTCGAACCTACGTTTCATCATATTTATCTGACCTGTCACATCGTTCTTCATACAACACACATGAACTCCTATTTCCTTCTCGATATCGTTGAACCTCACATTCATTTTCTTTAATCAATTCACCAAACCTTACCTCAAGCATCTCCCTTTGTTTAGTGAACAGAGCTCTTATCTAATCCAAAGACACATGCCTTACTGCTGGACAATTTTCCGTGCTAGAAGATAATGGAGTTCCAGTCACCATTGTTTCAAATAGAGACTCGATGCTCACATCAAATTTTTTGAAAAGTTTACAGGAAGCCATGTGGACGAAATTGAATTTTAGCATTGCTTTATAGACGGATGGACAATCGGAAAGAACTATTCAAACTCTTGAAGATATGTTGATGGCATGTGTTTTGGATCTTGGTGGTAGTTGGGAGACACATCTACCTTTAGTGGAGTTTGCTTACAACAATAGCTTACGGGATACTATAGGCATGTCAACATATGAAGCTCTTTATGGTAGGAAGTGAAGATCCCCTATCCATTGGGATGAAGTTGGAGAGAATAGGATTTTGGGTCCTAAAATTATTGAACGAACAATTGGGGCAGTTGATAAGATTAGAGCAAGAATAAAGACAGCGCAAGACCAACAGAAAAGTTATGCTGATATTAGAAGAAAAGATTTGGAATTTCAAGTGGGTGAAAAAGTTTTTTTTGAAAATAGCACAAATGAAGGGTGTATTGAGATTTTGTAAGAAGGGAAAGTTGAAACCACGATATATTGGACCTTTCGAAATTTTTGAAATGATTGTCATTGTGGCTTTTCGACTTACCTTACCACCTGAACTCGCAACAGTGTATAATGTGTTCCATGTTTCGATACTCAGAAAATATGTTCATGATCCCAATCATGTGGTGAGCTATCAACCATTGGAAGTACAAAAAGACTTATCATATGAAGAAGTCCCAATGAAGATTTTAGATAGATAAGTGCTTCAACTCAGAAAAAAGAGGTTACCCTAGTCAAGGTTCAATGGCAAAATCATGGATTGGATGAGTCAACTTGAGAGAATGAAGATGAGCTTAAAACCAAGTATCCAGAACTCTTTAATTAGTTAAGGTAAAAATTTTCGAGGACGAAAATATTTAAGGTGGGGAGATTGTAATGTCCAAAAATAATTATAAAAAAAATTAAAAATTCATAGAATAGAATTAATTATTTTACATGCTATATTTTTAATATATTGGAAAGTTATGGACTAATGTGGCTCTGCAAATTCCTACAAATGGAAAACGCATCCTTCAAACAGATGCAAGTGATTGTTTTTGGTCAGCAGTTTTGCTTGAGGAAAAGAATGGAAAAAGAAGAATTTGTGGATACAAAAGCGGTTCATTTTCAGAATCAGAGAAGCATTATCATTCTACCTTCAAGGAAATTCTTGCAGTAAAAAGGGGAATTGAAACATCACTTTAATAAAGCTACTTTATCAAACTAGTGTGTTTCTATATCATGTTCTTCTTCTACATTCTTCCAATTCTTACTTAATTTCAGAAGGTATAAAGTAGTTGTAGATTTGAGTGATATGAAGTAAGATTTGAGTAGAAACATGAGTATACTCTGCAGTTGCACCTTCATGGTGAACCTCTGCATCAGAAAGTGCTCTACTGGCTGTATGATCCGTCCGGGGTTACAGTGATTCACAGCAAAGTCCGAAAGTCAGGCCCTTTGTTGAAACCTGTTGAGGCGTTGTTTGGGCTAGAATACTGTGACTTGCTGTAAGTTGCTGTCACTCCACCATTTTCATTTTTATATGGGTCAAATATTTAGATATTGATGGAGAAATGATAAGTATATGGATATTAGGCTCGTTGGATAGATCGTAATTAATTATGCATAGTAGGCTCAAGAAAAAGTTAATTCGGATAAGCGTTGCCCAAATTATCGAGATTGGAGGTTATTAATTGGTTTCTTTTATATAAGGATTAAAAAAAAAAAAGGATAAAAGGATAAAGAAAAAAAGAGAGTTATGGGCCACTGTGTAGAGTTGTTGAAATGTGTCAATTTGTAGTACTTTAATATTATTTAATGACTTGATTTTGGAGATTATATTGATAGCACACCATGTATTTGTTGAATAGGAAGGAAAGCAATTTTGATGCTTTGATTTTGGGAATTGGTAGAATAGCTTGTCAGGTGTCTTTTGGATATAAAATGTAGTAATTTTGATGGATTAATTTCACAAACGGTCACTGAAATTACCTGAAAATCACAAAACGGTCACTGAAATTTAAAACTTGTAGAAACTGTTACTGAAGTTTAAATTTCTTTCACAAACGGTCACTGAATTTTCAAATTTTTGGGGCTAGTTTGAGGCAATTTTTTGGAAACTTCCAACCACCAATACCGTCGGTTTCGGATACCATTGGAAAGCCCACAATGTCATCTTCAATTACCACCAAAAATCTCCCCATAACTCCAAGGGTGGAAGAAGTTAATCAACTTCCTCAAAAATAATTTCCAATTAGAAAAAATATTTTTTTATAAAATTAGCCAAATAGTTCCAGATTCGCCTTTGACTTCTCAAGAATTATGCCAAGCGGACCATAGTGTTATATGCAAATATCTCACTTATGTAAATGAGTTGTGGTTTGACAAATGGTTTTTTAAGCCCCTCTTTGTTTGACATTATTTTAACATCAAAATGAATTTTGGACCCATTTTTTTTTTGAAATTTGTGGGTCTCACCGAGAGAGAGATTGGTCAAAAATTGCGACTGATACCCTTCCCCAACGGTCAAAATTCTACTTAAAATGCCAAACAAACAAAGGCTAAGTTGTGAATTCATATTTGATGGGGCAGAACAAGTATGAAATAAGAGGGACGGATCTCTCTCAAATATGTGGCAAATGAATTCGTAGTGAAATTAATCAGTTTGTTTTTCATAAAACCTTTTATCGAAAATGTGAAATTCTTTAATTGAAGTTTGAACACTAGTAGTTCACGTTAGAATGTTTATATAGAAAGTAAAATTAAAATAATTTTCGTGAAACACGAATTACATATTGTATTTTAAAAACAAGACCCATGTTTAAACATTGACGTGGAATTTATTATTAATCAAGACACTTTGCAGTCAATTTATATTTCCATAAAATTAATGTAAACCAGGGGCCTTTCAATCAAGCAAAATAGAAATTTGTCACATGCAAGTGCAGTATCTATTAATTAATATTGTCCCCATTTTCCACGAAACAAACTTTTATTCTTATAAATTGCCACCCAACAAATCCATACCTATTATACAATTCTTCCTGAATTGAAAAGCATAGTTTTTCAATTTTAGTTTCACATCATCTTGATTCATTTTTTTCATTTCAAGACTAGAGGTACTTTACTTTTCTCAAAAAACTAGTGTTCTGTTTCATTTTCATTCTTGTAACTTCTCTGGTACTTAAGATTTGTAGTGTTTTCATTTTGGGGCTTGTTTCTGTTCTGGGTATTTTCTATTTTTTGTTTTGGTTAATTACTTAATTTAATTGTTGCTATTGAATGTAGATGGAAACAACAGCCGCTTTCGGGTCATCTTTCTGCCGCATTTCTTACGGACCTCCCAACAAGTTCTTCAGATCCGCGGCTACCCGACCATTGTTCCCGTGCTTTGAATCCAAATCCCTGATATCGACCCCATGGGTTCAGGTAATATGCTTTTTTATTTACTATATGAACAATGATAAATCAAATTAGGTAGTGGGTTATTGAATTGTTTCGTGTTTTGGTTGGTTTTTTGTATTTGACACTTGTTGAGTTTGTGGATTGAGTTGGGAACTGGGATTTTATTAGCTTTGTTATTTTACACTTATTTAGTTGGTGGATTGAGTTGGGAATTGGGATTTTATTAGCTTTGATAAAGAGAGCCAGGTCCTGTTAATTTTGTCAGGTTTTAGAAATTAGATTCAAGAAAGTAGCTTTCTGATTTTACTTTTTATAACTTATTTGATTGAATAATGCTATTCAAAGTTAGTTACTGTATTAGTCATCCTAATTCCTAAAGTAACTTTCTGATTTTACTTTTTATAACTTATTTGATTAAATAATATTATTTATAGTTAGCGACTGAAATAGTCATCCTACGCAGAATATTGATTTCCCACAATTTTGATGCTTCAAATAATAAGCTAATATTTCAAATAACAAGATGCATTACTATAGTAGCTGACTATGAATGACATTATACTATTTGATTATATTAGTTTTTGGTGTAGTGGCATAGATAGTTAATTATATATAAGTGAAGAAAGTTTATTTGGAGGATGCATTTCAGTCCATGAGAAGGGGAAGGGTAAAAAAAAATGTTTGGCTGTTAATTTTGATTAATTAGTATTTTTGGATTTTGTTTTTGTGGGAGAAAAATGAATGAAGTTATTCTAGTGTCTTCTTTTTGTTGCTGCATTATGCACATAAAAGTTAGGTAATCTATGAGTGAACTGAAGTATAACATAAAATATGGAGCAAGAAAATTCTTAATTTATCTGTCAGGGGATGTAATTTTTTTTGGTCTTCAGTTGTAACTGCAACAAGCTGAGCTCATCCTTCGAAAATTTGGGGTCCGTCATATTTGTAGTAAACTTGGAGTTGGTTATAGAAGTGTTTTTACCTTTGTTCAATCCATAGCAGTAACTACTATTCCCATAAAGGTTTGAATGGGACCTCACAACCACTATTCATTAGGCTTTTCGTTCGTTCTTTTCTTTGTATGTAGCTCGATATTTTTGGAGGATTCTTTTCAGTCCATGAGAAGGGGAAGCGTAAAAAAAATGTTTGGCAGTTAATTTTGGCAATTCGCAGTATATTTGGATTTTTTTTTTGTGGGAGAGATAAGAATAAGTTATTCTAATTTCTTCTTTTGTTTGCTGAATTATGAACATAAAAGTTACCTAATCTAGGAGTGAACTGAAGTATAACATAAAATATGAAGAAACTAAATCACGAAGCAAGCAAATTCTTAATTTATGTGTAAGGGGATTTTATTTTTATGGTCTTCATTTGTTAATGCAATAAGCTTAGCTTATCTTAGTAAACTTGGAGTTGGTTATAAAAGTCTTTTTACCTTTTGTTCAATCCATAGTAGTAACTATTACTCCAATAAAGGTTTGAATGGGACCTCACAATCACTGGTCATTAGGCTTTTTGTTCATTCTTTTCTTTGTTCGTAGTTCAATATTATTGGTGTCCTTGGAATAGGGGAGCCGAACAATCCATCTCAATTATATTTGTTGCCCTTTAGCGTAGTGAGTGAAATTTAAGGAACTATGGTGGAAAATGTTATGCCTTTGGCATCAAAGGGGATCCTTGTTTCGCACATGCCTGCTCTAATTGAGATCTTTACAAACGATTTCGTGCAATGGTTCGATGAAGGAACTTTAGGGCACATTTTTGTTTGTGCAAGCCGTACAACCATCGATATAGATCATTCCCGTAATGTATACTCTGTTAGTAGTTTAGTTGTACTTTCATTCGTTGCAAATTTCATCATTTTGATTTTATAAATTACAAGATGGTCTCATAACCATGTCAACATCATCATATTTTTTGTGTTCATCTCATGTGTATTTATGCTTAATGGTCCGATACTTAGTATCATAAAGTATACATGTGTCTAATATTCATTTTATTGAATTTTACTTTTAACCTGGCAGAAATCTTTCATCCTAGTTCCGTTGCTATCACGGGCCTTACACGATTGATTGAATTAGATAGATATCCCTTCAGTACAACATAGGTCATTAAAAGGATCTAGGACCCCGACTAAGGCACCGTTTGGTAACCATTATTCTAGAAAAAAATGCATTCTTTGTGTCAAATCACACCTTTTTTGTGGTTGAAAATGAAGGAAAAGTTATTGATGTGATGGAAAATATTATTTTATTGATGAATGTGTGGTTGAAAATTAGTAGAAGAATGAGAATGAAAAAAAGAATGGATACCAAACAGAGTGTAAGTTACGATCTTTCTTAAAACGGATTCCTATTCGAAGAGTGCATGGTTGCATGGATAAGTTCACACAAACCCGTCAATTTGGGATCCATTCAATATTCAACCTTATAAAATCCTTGTAGCCTTCTCCATTTCACTTATTTGGCCTTCAGCAATGACTAAATTTAACTACATAAAATAATTGTTATTTAGCAAATATGATTGTCTATGTTTATTCTAGTATCATACTTATTCCTGCTGTAATTGAAAGGACATTCTATAGATTCTGCCTTAGTTCTACTGAATCTAAAACTCCATAGATTCTATATACTCTTCCAAAATTCTACTACTATTTATCTGCCACTGAAAAATACATCATGAAGAACCTCATTTTGAGTACATCTTAAAAAATGGTTGATGGCTAAAGCAGAAGAAAGAGTTTTGATGCAGTTGTAATAGAAAATTTCTACTACTCTGTCACTAAATCTTACACTCTCATATCATAGAATGTCGTAGATAGAGGGCTTCAACTGCGGCCTCTTTTTAATGTTTCCTGATCAAACATTAAGGGTCCATTTGATTGTAAGGGTGGAAAATTGGTAGAAAGAAAATGATTTACAGGGAAAGTAATTGCTTAGAAATTGTTTTGCAGGGAATTGTTAATTAAGTGTGTTTGATTGGTATAATTTTTTACCCGAAAAATTTTAAAATTTTCTATTCGTTTGACTTTATTGTATATGGAAATTATCCATTAAAGTGATAATTTTTTTCACAGTTGGTTATAAAATTTGTTTTTATTGCCAAAAAGTAAAAAAAAAAAAAATGAAAAAAAAATTGTTTCCTAAAAAATCATTTTTATCATCAAAATTTAGTGTTCGTTTGGCTTTGTTTTACATGAAAATTATCCATTAAAGTGAATTTTTTTTTTACAATTGATTATGAAATTTGTTTCCATTATTCCAAAAAAAAAAATAAAAAATTCAGACACCTGGAATTCAGTTTTCCCGCCAAAAAGGTGGGAAAACCTTTTCATCAATTGCAAGGAAAAAGGAGCGCGTGGGTTTAAACATGGAAAAGATTTGGGTGGCAAAATTTTGTCAATCAAACATCTTGATTTGTGGAAAATGGAATTTGAATTCCATTTTCCATGGAATTCAATGCCAATCAAACAGGGCATAAGTTTTGGCAATTGGCACTAACACAGGAAACCTATCATGTGCTTTATATAAATTAGTGAAAATCACGTGCATGTTTGCTTCCTTTCTAGTGTTTTATCCATTAATTTTTGAAATAGGTTAATGCTAAAATATCTGTAGTAGAAAACCAAATTGATTAGCTATTGTCTCTGAACAAAACTTGAATCTATGTTCACTTACTTTACAGATTTTTAAAGTGTTCAATGATCAATTTATGCTGGAGAAATTTCTTGTCTTCCCTTAATACATGATTTTATGGACTGTAGGAGATTTACTTACGTTTTTTGCAATGCCATTGTTGTTCATCAGATCTATTTATGTGGTTTTCTACTATTTAGAGCATGCTCGGGTGTGATTATAAGTTTTGGATCCTACAAAATGTGTGGGTAATAAGTGGATAGTAGTCGGGCGGATCCAGGGGAGAATTAAGCTTTTTTGCACTAGGTTCATGCATAGAAATTTATATGAAAAAAATATTTGGGCTTAGGCATACGTCCCTTTTAGTAGTTGTGGTTCTATGAAACGTGTCGATAAAAAGTATTTTTGTTAAGCTATGGCAAACATGCACTTAATTTAACATCCATCTGTGTGCAGTTGAAATTATAATACTTTTTAACAATTCAGGTGATACTCTCAAGTATTTTGCAATGCCTTTGTTCACCAGATGAATTCATGCAGCTTGTAACTCTCTAGTTTGTTAAAATCTTCATGTTTACGTATGCATTGCAAATTTAAATACCTAACAGTTTTGGAGCATTATGGTGTGACTTTTAGAATCTGGCATTTCTTAAATGTTTCTTTCTGATAGCCTTGCATGCTATTATTCATTTTTAATAATCGAGTCATGATATCCCTTATCAGTAGCCAGCCACATTTTTAATTTCGGTAGTTTATCCATTTTCCATTAATGGTAATGTTGAGGAGAATTAGAAAGAAATTATAGTAGCTTGTTGACTAATGGTAATTTGCAATTGAGTCTAGAATCTGGTGTTTCATATTTCCAGAAATACAGTTAATCTGATTTTTATTTGTATGCTGATGGCAGCGACAACAGTCTATTTCTCGTGTGAAGCTCGGAAATAGGAAAGTGAGTTTTGTAACCAGGAAAGGCACTTTGATTAGAGCATCGATGCAATCTTCAGATTCTCCTGGTTCAGCTGCTCCTATTGCTCCACTTCAGCTAGAGTCTCCGATTGGACAATTTCTCTCTCAAATTATGATAAGTCACCCACACCTTGTTCCTGCTGCAGTAGAACAGCAGCTTGAGCAGCTTCAAACTGGCCGCGATGCAGACAAAGATAAGGAAAAACCATCTGCATCTAGCACTGACCTAGTATTGTACAGGTTAGTGTTTTAGTTGACACTTAGACCTTAGTTAATTGCTTATGCCTGGAAGGCATTCCTCCCTTAAATAATGCAATTCTCAGGAGGTGATTGGTGCTGAGATATATATAGGCGTTAGAAATATTTGTCAATAACCAAACTAATAATACTGCATAAAATTGTGGAGTTTTTTCTTTTTTTTTCACCACCAAGAATGTTCTCTTATGGGATCATTCTTTAATTGGAAACTTCATCATGCTTGATCCTGTTACCTGTACGAACTAATAGTCTGATGTGTTATCTCTAATGATCAGGAGAATTTCCGAGGTGAAGGCTAATGAAAGGAGAAAGGCCTTGGAAGAGATATTGTATGCCTTGGTGGTACAGAAATTCGTGGATGTCAATGTGTCATTGATTCCCGCTATTGTTCCATCATCAGACAATTCTGGTCGCGTTGATACATGGCCCAGCCAAGATGGGAAGCTTGAGAGTCTCCATTCTCCGGAAGCTTATGAGATGATCCAAAATCACCTGGCTCTTATTTTGGGAAATCGATTAGATGATTCAACCTCAGTTGCCCAAATAAGCAAACTAAAGGTTGGTCAGGTTTATGCAGCATCTGTGATGTATGGATATTTCCTCAAGCGAGTCGACCAACGGTTTCAGTTAGAGAAGACGATGAAAATCCTTCCACAGGGGGTTGACAATGAAGAGATTAAAATCCAACATGACAGGAACCCTAGTCTTGAAAGCAGTGACGAGTCTTTTCAGAATGCTCAACCCCACCCCGAATTGTCATCATTGTCTGGTGGTGGTTTTAGTGCTGGAGGTTTCGGTCCTACGATGAAGCTTTCAAGATTGCGAACTTACGTGATGTCGTTTGATGGGGAGACACTTAAGAGATATGCAACGATCCGATCTAAAGAGGCTGTTAGTATCATTGAGAAACATACCGAAGCATTGTTTGGTAGACCTGAAATTATCATCACACCTGAAGGGACCGTTGATACTTCGAAAGATGAACTCATCAAGATTAGCTTTGGTGGTCTGAAGAGACTTGTTTTGGAGGCGGTGACATTTGGTTCATTCCTCTGGGATGTTGAGAGCTATGTCGACTCAAGGTACCATTTTGTTGCAAATTAAACTCTGTGGACATGAAATTTTTGGGAGGCTTTACTGACCTAAAATATGCTGCAACGGGAAATACTTGTGCCGTTCACTGATTGCTCTGTAAATAAGGATTGTCGTAAATTACTTGTAATTTGCTAATGTACCGTAGTACTGGGATTTAACAGATTCTATCACTCAAATTCTCTACCTTGAAATCATTAAGTTCAGGATTCTTATTGTGCAGATTAATGTTTGGTGCTTTTAGCCCCCTATTTGACTACCATCATTCCAAAACTCTTTTTTCTGCATACTCATTTCCAACAACATTTTTCACAATAAAATATTTTGCACGTAAATTCAAATTTTTTTCTACTTTTAACCATGCATTCTCTAAGAAATTATTATATAAAACTTTGTTTTTACCAAATAATGACCAGCAAACAGGGTTTTATTATGGACCGTTGTTCTTTCTAGGGTCGATAGTGTTTCCATTATTTCATAATGGCTCTTTGTTATCTTTGATTGGAATACCGCAAACTCGTAGCTGCTATCCAATTGTGCACAACTAGTTTACTTTGTGATATTAACTAAAAAACATCATGGGACAATATGAACTAGTCCTTCAGAAACTAGATCGACCTGATTAGTTTCGCCGTTCGTATCTATCTATTTATAATTATAGGGTAATTATATTTACACTACATATTTTATTTGTTACACCACATTCTAATTTCATTTAAGGTCTTCAATATTTGCCTATTGTAACTCTTATGTTTTAACTTTATTTTTTCCACATTCTTGTCTTCAACATTTTATTAATTAACACATTTATCTTATAATGGTTTCTGTCAAACAAGTCCGTTTGGAGGCGTAAAATAACTTCTTTTTCAATCATGTTTTAAAAAATAATAAATGCAAAAGTGTGACAAAATATATTTTCTTAATTTTAATGCACAGACAAAAAAATATTTTAAAGCACACAAAAAATATATATCAAGCTCGTAAATTCCACAGCATGCATAGACAAGTAAAGAAAAGAGGATTCCAAAGTGGAGCAGGACTAATATTACAACCTAACAAAGCCACATAAGACAGAGAAAAGGAAAAAGGTATATCTACAAACTAGTTACCAGTAAAATCTACTTAGATGAACAATTATCAATGTGATACCAATGATATATATGTCAAATCATAGTTATTTGTGTGACAGAAATTTTGTTTGATCATAGAATTTTTCCACATTGATCACAATGTTAATACACTGACTCCTCCGCGAAATTGCAAACTTAAATGTAAAACTTTCAACAAGATGAGTAACCTTACCTTGGATTTTAACTTCTGGCTACATATCGTACGTGCTCTGCACTTAATATGAGTAATATAACCATAAGGATCGTGAACTTTGCTACTTGTACACCCCAGTTGATAGAAAAGAATGACATGAAATACCTCACCATCCAACTTGAATTACCAAGTTCAGACAACAAATCATTAAATTTCAGATGGATATATAGCATGCTACAATATTATTATAGGATGCAACTGATCTTGAAGCATGTCTGCTGGCCACAGGGCCGGCCCTGGCCCAAGGCAAACAAGGCCATTGCCTTGGGCCTCATGTTTTAAGGGACCTCAAAAAAGAGGCCCAGACAATGACCCATAAAAAAAAAAAAAAAATTTTGCAAACAGAAATTTCTGGAAGAGGAGCTCACGAGCAGAGGCAGACGAAGAGTCCTCCACAGTCCACTCCTCCTCCTCGAGACTCCAATTGGCAATTGAATCAATGAATCATCTTCAATTCTTCGTTCTTCAATTTTCAAGAGTCATCCTCCTCCAAACTCAGGAAAATGATTTCTCTATTCCCTATTTTCCGTTAATATCTCGCACTCGCCGGAAATCTAAATTCGAATTACCCATCAATCTCTTGTTTCTCTTCGTCAATCTCTTTGTCTTTTTGTGAATCGAATTCAATTTGTCAAGTTTTAAAAGTGGCCAAGCGGGTTATCGGCATTTCCCACCGGAGAAAGTTAAAGGCGCAGTCGCGCAGTTAAATGATTGCTCAGTTTGATCCCGTAATGCATACATGAAAGGAAAACATGAAAGGAGTGCAAAATAGACTATTACAACTAAATCCTAGAGCATTCTATAGTCCTTGTGGGTGTCATAGTCTTAATCTTGCACTTTGTGATATGGCTAACTGCTGTTCAAAAGCTAAATCTTTCTTTGGGGTGGTGCAACGTATATACACTCTATTTTCGTCATCTACTAAACGGTGGAAAGTTTTCAAAGAGAATGTAAATGGTCTTACCCTTAAACCTTTGTCACAAACTCGTTGGGAAAGCCATATTGAAAGTGTTAGAGCGATAAGATTTCAAGCTCCACAGATTAAAGAAGCTTTACTTCAATTGGCAAATGTTGATGATCCTAAGACAAAAAGTGAAGCGGAGTGTTTGGCAACATATGAAATTGAGAATTTTGAATTCTTACTTGGAATGATTATTTGGTTTGAAGTGTTGAATAATGTTAATAGAGTAAGCAAACATTTGCAAGAAGAAGACATGCATATTGATGTTGCTATAGACCATTTAAAAGGGCTCATTTCATTTTTCAAAAGCTATAGAGAAACTGGGTTTGAATCGGCCATGGTTGATGCTAAAGAGATTGCGAGTAAATTAGAAATTGAACCAATATTTCGTGAGAAACGGGTAATACATAGAAAGAAACAGTTTGATGAGACTTCTTACGAAGAGATAACACAAACAGCTGAAGAATCTTTTAAGATCAATTATTTCATATATATAGTAGATCAAGCTCTATCATCACTTCAGAATAGATTTGAGCAATTTCAAAAATATGATGATATTTTTGGATTTTTATTTGATTTGAAAAGACTGAAATCCATTGATGATGATAGTTTGAAATGTTCTTGCATTAACATTGAAAATTATTTGAAGCATAATATGATTTCTGATATTGATGGGGTAGAATTATTTTCAGAGTTGAAAGTTCTAAGGGAAGCGATACCTGCAGAAATTGTTGGAGCAATTGATGTGTTGGATTACATTAAGAGAATGAACTGTTGTTTTGCAAATGCTTGGATTGCTTATAGAGTATTATTGACTATTCCCGTTACAGTTGCCTCTGCCGAAAGAAGTTTTTCAAAGTTGAAGTTGATTAAATCTTATCTTCGGTCAACCATGTCACAAGAACGATTGAATGGATTGGCTATGATTTCTATTGAAAAAAATATGTTGGAAAAACTTGATTTTAGTAGTTTGATTACTGATTTTACATCTCAAAATGTGAGAAGATTAAATCTTATGCTATCCTAATATCTCGGGTTGTAAGAAAAGTTTTAGTTTGCTACTCTATCTTTTGAATTATATAAAGTCTTCTTTTTAATATAAAAGTGTTAATTATTTAAATATTTAAATTTTGCTACACTTGTGAAAAAATGATTATATTGAAGGGCCTCATAATAATTAGTCGCCTAGGGCCTCTTAATTCTCAGGGCCGGCCCTGGCTGGCCACCCCTTGTGTTTATCCTTCAGTATCATCTTTAATTTTCCTTGGTTTGCCTGTTTTGAATAAGCATGGGGAGACAACAATTGGAACTTCGAATGCACATCTAGGAAAATATCGCATAAAGAGAAATGTCTTTGATAGGAATTCATCACTGTAATTAAATTATCAATCAACATTACATCGAAGTCTAAATTTGCTACTCTACGATCCAGAATACATTTTCAGAGAGGAACTCTAATCAAAGTGTATAATTCATAAATGAATATTGCCATGCATCCTATAATAATGTGGTTTATATATGATAAAAGCACATGGATAACAAGAAGTATCGGCGTTATCCTCAAGAAGAAGTATACATACCAATCCAGCAACAGCATAATCACGTACAAAATAGAATTGATGACAAAACCAATGATAGCAATCAAACAAATATTAAAGGTTCCATAATGACAATTTTCATTTAGACAATTCAATAAAAAAGTGTGTTCAATTACTACTCATTAAGCCTATATTCATTCTTGTGTTGGACCTAAATGTGAACAAGATAAGGATGATTGATTCTTGGGGCCACAGAAAGAATTGAGAAATAAATAAAACTAGCAAAAAGAATTAAAATAAACATTTAAAAAAAATACATTCAAATCTTGTAACATATGGAGGTTTAAAAAAAGTTGGAAACTAAACTGTGCGTTCATAATAGTTGGTGGACCAAATTGGATGTTATGAATAAGTAGTCACCTCTTATAAATAATTAGAATACGAACCAGCACCCATTGAATATTTGGAAGACCTTACAGACTCGTAATTTCCCGTTATACATAGTTGAAGGAAGAATGCTAACCTTTTGTACATTGATGGTTGGAGGACCCATGGGATCATAGTTGGTAGACAGCTGTGACAATAGTTCATAGTTCATACAAGATTTTCATGGTTCGAGGACCAATTTGCCCCTTTACCATACTTAAAGACCAATATGTCCCTTCTTTGTAGCTAGAGGATCGATAAACAATAAAACATAGAGAGAGGACCAATGGGCCCCTTATGAATAGATGAAGGACTAAGATGCCCCTTTTTGAATAGTTAGAGGACCAAGAAGCCTCTTCTTTATAATGAACCCAAACCGAAACTAATCCAGCCCAAGAGTCCATCAAACCCAAATTAAAACGAACCCAATTTGAACCCAAACAAAAACCAAAGCCTAGTCCAATAGTGAATTCGATCCATAAACCAATATCAATGGAAATCTAGCACAAACCCAAACAACAACCCAGTCCAATAATAAATCAGAATAAAACTAAAGCCCATCTAACAATGACCTAAACCCAAAACTATAACCTAACCTAAATAATGACACAGCCCAAGCCCAAACAGTGACCTAACCCGTCAATGAACAAAGCCCATGCCAATAGTGAACCAATCCAACAATAAACAAGTCTAATAATGAACCCAAACAAAACACAGCTCAAAGAGGAAATTACACAAATTCAGATGTTTAAAGATTGATTTTCAAAAATCAGGTTTAAAGTTTAATTATTCAAAAATCAGGTAATAATTTTATATTTTAATTAATATATTAATATTATTAAAATAATATTAATAACCTAATTTTATCAATTCATTACTTCCTTCCTATCGTCTCTTCCCTTCTCCCTCGTCTTTCTCTCCTTCCCATCCACCTCTCTCCCTGTGAGCCGTTCACAGCGTCGCGATGCTGCTGTGAACGACAATGGCAGCGTGCGAGGCTACTGTTCACAGCAGTGTTGCGATGGGTGGGGTGTGTGTGTGTACGCTGTGGGTTTGTGTGTAATGACGAAGTGGAGTTGTGGTGATGGTGTTGCGTTGGGGTATAGTGGTGGTGTTGATACTGGTTGTAGTGGTATTTGATCAGTTATGATGCAGATGTGGTGTGTGGTGGGTTCAGATCCGGTTGGTGGTGGTGGTGGTGGGTGTGTGTGCTGTGGGTGTGGTGGTATTGGCTACGTGGTGGCGGCACTGTCGGTGTCGGTGTGTGGTGGGTTGGTAGGTTCAGATGTGGTTTGATGGTGGTGGTGATAGTGGTGAGGTGGTGATGTTGTGGTGTTGTGTTGTTATTGTTGGTGGTGGTGGTTATGGTAGTGGCGACGGGATGAATAGTGTTTGTGACAACTATTTGGTTGATTTGTGACCAAGTATTGGTGGTGGATCGGGATTGGGGTTGGTTTTTTGGTGTATGTGACCAACTATTTGGTTATTTGTGACTAACTGTTAAACCGTGACCTTAAGATTTGATAATTTGTAATAAAAAATGTGAAAATATGTGACCAATAAATATACTGTGACCTATAAATTTTTTGATTTGTGACCAACGAAATAAAATGTGACCTATAAAATTTTTGATTTGTGATATCAAAATAATCTGTGACCAATTAATTTGATAATATGTGACCAATAAAAGTTGTGACCTATAATTATGTATCTGTGACCATTAATTCTATAGTATTATATTTAATTAATAAAAATATTTTTAATTAATAAATAAATGCCTGATTTTTGTATTTTTAAACTTAAAACTCGATTTTTGCATTCGTGAAATTTAAAGCCTGATTTATGATTTTTTTCCCCAACTCAAACCATGTAAACCCAAGCCTAACTAAAGCCCGACCCAATGGTGAACAAAAACTAAAGCCCAGACCAACAGAACCCAAACCCTGTAAACCCAAACCCAAAATTAACCCAGTCAAGAGTGAACCAAAACTAAAATACAGCCCAGCAATGAACCAAAACCTATACTAACACCTGGCTCTATAATTAACCTAAACTAAAGACTGGCCCATCAGTAAACAACCACAAACAAAAAAGGCAAACAATAACCCAACCCAAAGTTGAACTCAAACCTAAACTAAAGTCCATCCCAACTGTGATCTAAACCTAAACGACGCCTGGTGATCCTGGTGATCCGATTGACCCAGCCATCTTTCCACAATGGCCTTTAACCAATTAAAAAACGGGGTACTTACAAAAATACCCTTAAAATTAGGAGTGTTTTGAAAAATCATGTGAAAGCTTTTTAGGAAGTAAAAAATACTGTGTAAAATAAAAAAGTGATACATTGTCACTTTTTTTAATAAAAATTGTCACTTTTTTTAAAAAAGTGACACAAACTCAAAAAAAGTAACAAAATTCAAAAAAAGTGACACACACTCAAAAAGTGATACAAACTCAAAAAAGTGACAAATACTTAAAAAGGTAACAAAACACCAAACAAAACATATGTTTGTTATAAAAAAAAGTGAGAAATTTTTAAAAAGTAACAAACAATAAAAAGTGAAAAAAATTCAGAAAAGTGGCAGGAAAAAAGTTACAAACACACAAAAAAGTGACACAATGTCACTTTTAAATTCAAAAAAGTCACAAACATTCAAAAAAGTCACAAACACTCAAAAAAGTGAGAAACACTAATCAAAAACCAAAAAATAGATCCAAAGATGGTTAACTTGCTTTTATATGTTGTCTCTTTGTAATTATGTTTCACTTATATTAACTAAATGTAGAACATAACTTCATTTTAAGAACACACATATAAATTGGAAATGCCAGAAATTAAAAAAAGTAATAGAAGTAACAAATTTACATTCCCTGAGTAAAGTTTTTAAGCTACAACTCCAAGTAACTAACAAAAACTAACAGAGTGTTCATCCTATTCAATCATACTTAAGAATACATATCAATTGGATGAATAGAAGGTAATGCTCATGTTAGATCCATTGCCGCGTTCCATAGCCATTTGAAAATGGCCCTAAAATGAATCCCCTTTCCATCTTTTTTTTTTATATATATATAAATAAAAATGAATCATGTTCAAGCTTGAAAACGATCCGTACGCAACTATATGAAAAATAAGTTTAAAAAATCTTACAAACAATCATAACCCATTAAAAAAAGTTACACAAATTAAAAAAGTGACAATTTTTTTTAAAAAAAGAGTGACACATTAAAAAAAAGTGACAAATCATAACCCACAATTTTTGATATAGCCAAATTATTCAATAAGTTCACAACTAATGAACAAATTAAAAACTTTTGAACTAACAACTTGAACAAGATAATCATAATCCAAAAATTTAAATACAACCAAGTTTCCAATAAGCTCACAACTAATGAAAATTGATGACTATACTAAGATGTAATCGTCAAAAAATTGTATAAACACTCATCACTGTAAAAGTGACACACTATTAAAAAAAGTGACAAACACTTATAAAAGTGACATGAATTCAAAAAAGTGACAAAACCTCAAAAAGTAACACATCAATCAAAACCTTAAAATTAGGGATGTTTTGAAAAATCATATGAAAAATTTTTAGGAAATAAAAAATACTGTGTAAAATGAAAAAGTGACACAATGTCACTTTTTTTAAAAAAAGTGACAAAACTAAAAAAAAATGACAAATACCAAAATAGCACCATCCATTTGGGCAGCACCAATAATCATGTTCTTAAAATAATCACCACGTTCAGTCTAATCCACATGCTGATTATGTTAGGAAAATATAACATATTATTTCATTTTTTTATTTTCTTAAAAAGTGACAAAAAACTAAAAAAAGTGACAAAATTCAAAAAAAGTGATAAATTATAAAAAAAGTGACGAATTCAAAAAAGTAGCACAAATTAAAAAAAGTTATACAGATTAAAAAAGTGACAGACACTAAAAAGGTGACATGAATTCATAAAAAAAAAGTGACCAACATTCAAAAAAGTGACAAAACACCAATCGAAAAATTGACAAACCATTCATTCACACTCTTCTTCTCACAACCCTCAAATTATATCTCTGTCAAATACATGTTTTCTAAAATTATAGAAGTACCCTTGACCAAAGAATACTTGAAATAGTTAAGATAAAACAAATTCAATAATATCTAACATACACCAAATTCCTGAATGAATCGTATTTTAGAATAATTTTAACATAACTAAGATTCTTCCATTAAGCTTGCTTTCTCCTGCAACCTTTGGCTGTATGACCTCAACAATTTAGGAGACTACATGAAATAATAAGGAAGGTCATGAGAAAGAAAGGCAAGGGAGAAACAACATAAACTCAGAAACCAAAAATCATGAGTAAAACATTTTTATCGATTAGAAGCAGAAATTCCAATTATTTTCTCTGTTAAGAGATTACTAGTGATTTCAACAGATCAAGAATGAACTCTTGTAAAACTTGATATTACTATCTATAATTTGAGTTGCACCAGAACCCACTATAGTCCGTTAAACCCACTATAATTTTAGTTGCACCAGATAAGTCACTAAAGTTTGGGGTCTCAAACCTGTCATGGCAGAAACAATGCCAAGATACATTTACTATTAGATACCAATATTGGTAATTGTTCAGAAAAACAATTGCCTCCTATTCTCGACTGCACAATGGACAGGAAAAATTTGAAATCGGCATTTTCATCAACAGCTACCAAAAACACAGGAAGCATGATGTGTGTCAAATAAGATTTTCCAAAACTGCTCGGCTACAGATAGCAAAATCTTCAGAGATTACCAAACCTTGAATATTTCAGAAAATAAGAAGGAAAAATTACAGAGAAAGAGCAAGTAAGGAAATGAAGTGGAAAATCAAAATACCAAACTAAAAATCCTAAGGTGAGCAAAGTACCTTGGTAATTTTATTTTTTAAGTTATCTTCATTCTGGAGCAATAGAGAAGCCAACTGAATCAAATTGGAAAAACACTCAATGTGCAGCCACAATCATAACCACTAAAGCAGAAGCCAAAAACACCCTCTAAATTCTCATCTTTTCGGTATCAAAATTTAGTTTTCCAATTTGTCTATACTATACATACTGTAAGAAATACAAAAAAAAAAAAAAAAAAAAAAAAAAAACTCTACATGTAGAACTAACTTGTAACTAAGACATAAGTAGCATTCCATAAAACTGCACAAACAGGGTATTGACACGGATTTTGTTCATGAGGTGGAATTTTGACACAAGAAAGGGGCCCATAGATGATGTTCACTCAAATTGGTAGCAAAATTAATCCATAAAATCCAGTAATGACAACAAAACAAGATTTTAAATAAGGATGAAAAAAAAGAAATTAATACAGCAGCATGACATGAAACTCCAAAACCATAAAAATGGTTGCCAAAGCTATATATATACCCATCAAAAATTAGGATATGCTATTGAAATTCATATTACACAATACACATACAAAGAACGAAAAATTCCTAAAAACCTAAACAAATTCAGAATGGTGTTGTCGCTTTCTTCACCAATCGTTCGAGTCTCTTATGATATCACCAATGGTTTGAGTCTCTAATGGTGGTGGCGATGTTAATCGGTGGTGATTTTTGACGGGACGCCATACTTCAACAATGAGGGTTAATGTTTTGTTATTTCAGCATAATGACTTCTTTTCTCAAGTTTGGGCGTTTTTAGAGTATTAATTACGGTTAATTTAAAGTATTAATGAAAAAGTATTAATTTAAGTGCATTATTCAATTTTATTAGTTTTGGACCGTACTAGGCCTAATTAACCCTTAAAAAACATGATAAAAAGCTAAAAAATTAAATAAACAATAAAAGGGCCAAAATACCCTTAAAGAAAACTAGAGAAGAGAGAAACTTAAAAAGAAAATTCTCTTCACCAATTGAATCTCGACACCGACGACCCACACACAGATGAACTCAGATCGGACCCACGTCGGTCATTGCCGGATATCACCATTTCTCAAAAGTTAGTTTTGTTCCACTTTATAGTTAACTTCTAATTGAATAAATTAAGTATTTTTGTTATTTTTTCTCTATTGAAATATTTTCCATGTGATTTAATGTGTACTATGCTATAGGTTGT
The DNA here is from genome assembly GCA_035079005.1 of Fraxinus americana. Taxonomy (NCBI): domain Eukaryota; kingdom Viridiplantae; phylum Streptophyta; class Magnoliopsida; order Lamiales; family Oleaceae; genus Fraxinus; species Fraxinus americana. The sequence goes on along the minus strand of CM068715.1, from coordinate 20,792,262 downwards.
GTAATCATCCTAAATTCGTGGTTTTTAGTGGCGGAGATCATCGAAAATGGCGATCTCCAACAGTTGAAGACAAGTCATCTGGATTCTAAAGACGTTTAGATTTCAGACCGGTTTGGAATCTATCGATCTGGATCTAGACCAGGATTTCATACCGACCTTTTTTCCCTAAAAAATTTATTTTAACATTTTTTTGATTTTTCTGTTTTTTTTTTCTTCAATTGAATTGTTGATTAATTTCTTTTTTATTTAATTTTTTTAGTTTAAATCCTTTTTAAATTTATTTCTTTAAAATTTTAATGTTTCCCCTTTTTTTCTAATTGAAAATTGAAAATTTATAATTATTCATCTTTTTAATTTCATTTTTAACTGTTATAATTTTTTTTTAAAATTTAATTTAATTTCGTTTCTATGTTTTATAATTGTAATTACCGTTTAATTATTTTCTATGAAATTTTGAAAATCATAAATTTTTTCCTTGTTTTATTTTCCTTTTTAAAATGAATTATTTTTTCTTTTTTAATTATTTTAATTATTTTTATTTACTTTCATTTTCTTTATTCCATTATCTGTTAATTCTTGTGCATAGTAGTTACAATTCAATTAGTTTAATTTTATGCTATTATACTTTATTCCATTATCTCTTGTACAAGGTTCTAACATTTGAAATTTTACATGATGAAGTACCATTTCGACGTTGCAATGAGATATATTCTAGGCGAAGTTACGTTGAATTGTAGCTTTACTAGCTTTTCGATCGTATTGGAGTTGCTTGATGATGAACATGCAGACATGCTACACCATTCCTGCCTATGACTCTATATCCATTGAGAGACGTACATTTTTCTATGCAGCTCCTTGATAAATTACTATGCCGACGGCTTAAGCGAGTCGACGACGATACACTCCACTTCAATCTGGGGGTCAAGGTAGCTAGATTCTCTTTATTTGGATTTTCTCTCATCATTGGATTGAAGTGTATGGGCGAAGAAACAGTGATGTCCCGTATTCTGAGAAACAAGAGGCCGTTGAACGAATATTTTTATGGACAAATGACAGTAACTCTAGTACAGTTAGGGAATACATTCAGGGCATGTGACGAGAAGTTGGAAAAATCGAAGTTGAGATTGGTGCTTATCCTTAAGAGCGTACTGAGATATCATTTAAAAAAGACATCGATTGACATTTTTCATTTCGAAGTTGTTGATAATATTGATGCCTTCAAAAACTATCCATTGGGGGCAGAAAATGTTGTGACGATACCCTATCCCTCTTTTTAGGAGGGGGCATTCGATACCCAATGGGGATAAGTCCAAGCGTAAGTACGATGCGTATAGCTTGTCTTTGGCATTGTAGGTAAATATTTAACATAATGAACATTAATTTTTATTAAATTTATATATAATAATTATTATAAGTATTGCATATATGAGTATATGATGTTGTCCCCACCTGGCTGGCAGGTGGGCCAGGAGAAGCGATACATGCTGCTCTCGGATGCATTATTGGCTAGCACATGATAAGCCAAAGTGCCAAACAATTATCAGTTCTCCTCGACGAGCCCGAGGTGAGTATTTCACCTTTGCGATTATATTGTATGTCCTTTCAAAATCTTAATACATAGGCCCTGTTTGAGCCAAATTATTGTAGAATGAGAATGAAAAATATAGCCGTTATTGGAGTCCACATAAGAGATAGAAAATTTGAATTTAAATGTTGATGTGATGGATAACGGTCATATTTTTCATTTTAATGAGATAATAATGTGGATCAAACGGGGGCATAATCATTAACTCGTTGAAATGTCAATATATCAGTTTGAAGTCCTCACTGAGTTGACACCGTCGATGGAAGAGGAGGGTCAGAGTTATGTACTATTTATTCTACCGCTCAAGACGACCAGATTTCTGAATCCGTCCTAGATTGAGAAAGGGTATGTTAATTGAATATAATTTGTTAATTACCGTTTTGTGTTGTAATGTTTTAATTAAGTTATTCATTTGTAATGTTCCTATTTGTGTAGGAGCGTCGCCCAATAGATTAACCATCATCTCCATTGAGGAGAACACCTCCTCCTATGAGATCACCTTCTCATGCATTCGACACCTTCCCCGTGGATTTCCTGTAGTTAGTTATAGTACCTCCACCGATGATTTGTTTGTACGTCTAACTATATTTATCAGGGAGGAGATGGGGCGGCTGCTCGGCCTTAAACTCAAAATACAGGGGTTGTTTGCTATGCATGAGTGGCCACGCCATTTCCTAATGGGCGCCAGCCTATGCTAAGTGGGAAAAAATATTAGGTTTCTTAATATGATTCCAATTCTTATGGAAACAAATTTTGAAACGTCTTTTAAAGACCTAAGGTCGTCCAGAACTGACTACGATGCATTATAACACATTTTAAGAGATTTTGGGAAGTATAGAAGGAGGCAAGAAACACGAAGATCGATTTCAAGACTCGAAAATTCAATTCCAATTTTATTTATGTGATGTCGATTTTTCAATATTTCTTTTGTTTTCTCTCTTATAACATGTTATGCTAGATTTATTTGTGCTATGAGAACGATGAACCGTGCAATATGATTTTTTTAATCTTTAATTTTACATGACATTAAAAACATGTTTTTGAATATTAAATGGTTTATACGTTTTTCTTTTCTCCACAATCACGATACTCTATGTGAATCTTTAAGCGTTCATAACAAATCATGCACTCTTGTATGTTCCCATCCGTTATAGAAATATAGTCGGATTATATATGAGAGTAGATTTAATATTATTCGAGAGAGATTGTTAAATAAAATAGGAACAATGATTCGTCAAAATTAAATCGTGTCATCAAAGTGTAAAACTAAGGTTAAAATGATTGTTACATGGGAATTCGAAATCGTAGTGCGTTTGTCATCTATTAAATACATTAATTTGCATTTAGTTTAGTTAATTTACTCATAATTGCATAAGTAGATTATTATATTAGAATTTTGTCATAAACAAACACATCACATTATTCTTCTTTCGGTTAAGGTCGCGATAATTAAAATTGATCCAATCAATCTTTATGGGGGCGATACTTGAACTCAAAATCCACATTATTACTTGTTAACGAACTGTACACTTGCGATGATTTTAATTCGAAATATATTTTCGTGAATATTGATGGTGCATTGCATGAAAGTGTATGGATGTAATGGTTTTTTTCTAGTTGTGTCTATTCATTAAACATGTAGATACATAAATAAGGTTGTGATAATATGAATATATTTGACAGTTTTTAAATGTCCATGAAATTTCATTATAGATCAATGAAATGTTGCCTATTTAACAAATAATATTATTGGTTTATTCTCACTCTATCATGGCCATTGGCAGGGGCGGACCCATTAAGGGCCCGGTGGGGGCAACTCCCCCCACTGGACCCTTAATTTTTAACCCAAACACATGCACATCCCTCAGAATGCAACATATTGATGCACCAGCAACACAAGCAGTCTGGCCATTCATCTGCTGTTTCGACTATCCACAGACGTACAAACACTTCATCAAGAGCTGCAACATGGTCGTCGGCGATGGTGGTGTTGGCAGCATAAGGGAAGTAACCGTAGTATCGGGGTTGCCGGTGTCGACCAGTACCGAAAGGCTAGAGATTCTGGATGGAGAAAAACTCATTTTAAGCTTTAGGGTTGTTGGAGGAGAGCACAAATTAAACAATTAGCGATCTGTTACATCTGTTAATGAATTTATTGATGAAGAAAACAAGATTCACACCATTGTTTTGGAGTCTTATATAGTTGATATACATGAGGGGAATATAGAAGAAGATACCAAATTGTTTATTGATAAAGTTGTAAAGCTTAATCTTCAAAAGATTGGAGTGGTGGCTGTGGCGGCTTTACATGGAGAAAAATAAATTATAAGTCAACTATAGGATTGTGCTGGCAAGGTATAATAATGGTGGTGCAAAAATATTGGAAGTTGGTGCGTCACAAATTTTTATTTGAATTATTTGCTTGGTTGTTGTTAGAAGATAAAACTTTCATACAAGTATACTTGTCTCATTTCTAATCATTTTGTTTCTAAATGAGCTAGTTCAAGAAACTTCTAAATAGAATAATTATAATATGTACACAAGGAACTTGTTGAAGATAAAATTTAAAACGTGTTTAGTTTGTATATTTCTTGATCATGGCCTGGTTATAGATTATTAACTTTTAGTGGTTAGAAATTAATGTGAATTGTAAAAAAAAAAAATACTACGTTTTGAATATTATCTTTATTGTCTAATTTGAAATTATTTTTTACGTAATTCTGTCTGGTCCCCCCTAAACTATAATCCTGACTCCGCCCTTGGCCATTGGGAACGGTACAGGTGCATGGGAGAAAATTATGTGTTGTTTGATTTGAAGCCTCTCTGGTGAAAGGGTGGTAGTTTTTTTTAAAATAAGCTTTTTCTCTTGTTTTGTATTCAAATTCGGTCAATATGCTTACGAATAAATTTTTTTTTAACGTAATTTCTTGGATTTCAATTTGTATTGCAATTATGTAAGTAATTCACTTTTCTTTAAATACAAGTTTAGCAGCACTAGGAAACAAGTCAAACTAATGCAAATCCATAGTTTTTCTGCAAGAAGAGAAAATCGACCACAGGAAAAAGTTGTTCCAGATCGCATCCGAATAATTTTTTCGATTTGCCCATGTTTATTTCTGGTTTTGTTATTTTTGAAGGGAAGTCACTATCATAATCCATTTGGGTAATTGGGTTGCTGTCAATTGTTTTGTATGGGAATACAATGTGCATGTGTTGTCTTTATTTTGTAGGTTAACATAATTGCTGCAATATCTTGCCTTCAACTTTGGAATCAAATAACTGATAGTCAGAGACGGATTTAGGGGGACTTGCCGGCCCAGTCCTTGGGCCCCTTTTTTTTAGTGTAAAAAAAAAAAATCTTGTAATTTTTTTTTTACGTATTAATCCGTCTTTTAGTCCGATCCTGGATCTGTCTCTGCTGGTAGTTTGGTATCACTGTTAGCACTCATTCTTCTACATCTATGTACATAGCAACTAAGTCTGGAAACTTGAAGATTATTCACACAAGAAAATAAAAGAAAAGAAGTTAGTTTTGTATTAAGTCGAAACAATGGAATTGATGCCATAGATTTATATGAAAGTATGAACTTTCATTGATTGTTTAAATAGCATCACTATTTAGGAAAAGATACCCACTGCAAAAGACTATGAATGTTAAAGGCATGCATGCAAAATACATAAGAAAATATTTGGTGTGTAGTACACGTAGTTGCATGTTTTGCATGCATATTTTATTTGACCCATGAATTATATCTGTGGGTCTATGTGTTGACTATGGTCAAACTTGAATGTCAAAATTAAAGTTGGGTCGATCAAAGTTGGTTGCAATTTCTTTGAAAAAAAAATGAGGCTTTTCATTTTATTTTGTGAATGGGCAATCCTAAATATTAAAAGGGCGTGGAATTTCAATGAGACATGAACATTCCTAATCATTTTTGACTAAAGGTGAAATAAAATTGTTTATCCGGAAGATAAACATAATTAACGATATGATCAAACTTTATACAATTAAATGAATATTATGTGGCAAAGCTAAATCTTACCAGAATTGTGGGGGTATAATTTTTGCATAATAGTCTCAATTAAAGTTTGGATACACCTCAGGTTTCTAGGGATTGAGATATTCGAAAATATTTGAAATGATAAATTATACTGTAATGAATATATTGTTAAACTTAAGATGCGCATGATGTTGGAAATAGGATATCCAATGCAAGGATTCAAAATTTACTAGTAAATATGGCTTACTATTAAGAGTGTAGTTGTTTCGTGGAAATTTTTAATATAACTTGAGAATTGAAATAAATTAGAAAGAAGTATGATGACTTTAAAGATTTTGGAAGAATTTCCTATTTGGTGATAACATGTGCTTGTTATATGATTTAATTGAGAGTGTTACTACAAATCACATGTCTTGGAATGTAGTATATAATTGTAAATATTAGCATCCATAGTAAACACAATACTTTTTGACAGTTGCTCTCAAATGAAACAATATTGATTGATTTTGTTAAAATAAAGGATAACTTATCGGATTCGTTTACAAATGGGTTATCTAGAGAGAATAAACTGTGCATCGAAGGAAATGAGTGTAAAGCCTAAATTAATGTGTCAGTTTAATGGAAACCTAACCTAGCAACGAGAGATCCCACTGACTAAGTCCAATAAGAAAACTAATTATGATTGATTCTATAAGTAGCACTTGAGTTTTAACTCCATATTTCTATGATGCAAATAAGTACTGCGCACAAAGCTCGGTTAGGATAAGATATGCTTTTAATGATGGCTATATCTTGTAAATAGTACGAGTGTAGTATTGTAGGGTACTCTTTATAAAACATCACATATGTGAGTGTGAACTGGCGGGTTCTATGAGAATTTTACTTAGGCGAATTCTCTAGCGCATTTGCAAAACCTTAAGGTTCAAGGTCGAAATAATGAATACAATAGAGATTCAAAGTTTGATATGAGATATAATGTGTTCGATCTATTATCTAAGCTTACACTAACAGTTAACAGTTTAAAAATTTGCGTTCACTGATTATCCAAGTAAGTCTGATAGATTCTAAGAAAGGTTCAAAGCAAAAGCTACCAATTCTAATGCATTATATTTCAATTGTACTCTTCTTCGTCTTCCTTGTTTTGTGTCAATTTCTTCCATTAATGTTGGGGAGTGTTGGAATTTTAGGGTAATATAAAGATTAAAATATGTGAATTGAAAAAAGTCTCCAATGGGTATAACGATTGGGTGCAACTTTTCAAGTTCAAAAGGTGCATACCGAAAAGTCAAGACCTTTTATTAAGGTACAATCTATACAATCAATTGTGAAATGGTGCGATTTAATGATTAAAATCAATTGTACCACATGATGCAACCGTTAGGAAGAGACATATGAAAATTTATAAATAGAACCATCCTAATTTCATTTTCTTCACTCCAAATCAATTCATAATAATTGATTTATAATTCTTTCTTTCTCTAAATCAATTTTCATATTATTTTTAATTTCATGTTTGATATTTACTATTCGTTATCTTCCATTTTAGAAGAGTACAGTCAAGCGTTGGTTCGTCCGACAAAATTAATATTGTGCTATATTAATTTTGGAAGAAGTGTTGTATATGTGGAGACGAGCTTCCATTTGATCCTGTTAGTATCAGTGCAGTGGACGAAATCCGTCTGAAATTTGCATTCGCATACCTCGATTTATTTTATTTCATTCGATTTCTACATTTTCTACGTTTAAGTAAGTAGTGATTTACTCATTATTATACATATACTATAGTTTGGTAAGTCGTTACTTTAGTATTTACATGCACGTATTTTTGATTAACAAAATATAATTCAAACACTAATTTATCCAACATATTTGGTGGTAGGTTGGTGAGGAAAAATAGTTGGATGGTTCTACCTGCCATATACAGCGTAGTTGAAATTTATCTTTTTGTAAAAAATGATAGTTGCTGTCTAATCTAATTTTATAAAGTAGATTGCAACTTGTCTTTATCATCGGACATAGAGTACCTTTTTGGAGTCCAATTTTTTTTTTTTTAAATACATTTTTTCAAAACTTATTTTATATTACACATTTTTCTATAAAATTAGTGAGAAGCACGTGCGATGTAGTTGACTATATAATAGCTTAGGTATAAAAAAAATATTTATGTCAAACATTAGTTACATAAAAATTTCTTATAAGTTGCTAAATATTTCAAGGCAACATTAAAAATTAAAGCAAAAACAAACCACTCTTAAAAAAGAAAAAAAAATTAAAACTTCATCTCTCCTCGCAGCGCATCTCTCCATGCAGCATGGAGCTCCTTGCTGCATGAAGAGAAATTCTCCATGCAGAATGGAGAGATTCTCTCCAATCTCTCAAGGTGAGATCTCTCTCAAGTTTGTGATACTAATTCATATTGTGATACTAAAATTCTCTATTAACTTTTCACTCATCTGCAATTTTTGGATTTCATATTTAGGATGCTATCTGTGGATTTGCAATTTAGTGAAATTTTCTTAAGATTTGCGACTAATATGGTTAATCGCAAAAATGTGACCACAAAATCCAATTGCTAGAATTCAGGATGCCAAGAGAAAGTGCAGTACAACTATTCAGAATCAAATACGAATAGCAAAAATGTATCCACACAAACCTAATAGCTACAGTTCATAAAAAGAAAGAGAAAATTGCAGATAAAACATTTAAGTTAATCGTATGAAATACAAAAAAAAAAAAGCAACCACACCAAACCCAATTGCTAGAATTCATAGGAGGAAATATAAAATTCCAAATAAAATGCTCAAGTTAATCAGAATCAACTACTGATCGCAAAGATGTTTTGTCGAGCTATACGGGGAACCTAGACTCGCCTGTATAAAGGGCTTTAAAATAACTTTGCAGGAGGTAGAAACTTGCGAGCAACGAATAGGAGGGGCCTCGTTCGATATCAGATCGGAGCTCCTTAAGCCCTGCGAGCATCTGGAGATCATTCGATAATCGAAAACATTCGAACATTTCAGATCGGAAAAAGGAAAAAGACAAAGCTTTCTTGTTCTTACTCAATCTCATACATTAGACAATGAAAAGTTGAAACCTTACGGGAAAAAAAAAAAGAACGGTGGTTTTGGAAAACGAAGAAAGAGTGAGAAAAAATGGGATAGAAGAAAGAAATGATTGTTGCCTGTGAAATGGAGAAAGAGGGAGAAGAAATGGGAGAGAAGAAAGAAATGATGGTTGCATGTGAGACGGGAATGGTTTTTAAATAAAAATAAAACAGCTGTAATAAAAAAGGAAGGACAATGACTTGGCTTCACCGGCTAAACCAACTTGGCTAGGCTTAGTTGGCCAATTGGCTTGTGAATAGTACCGAGTAAACTAACTCTTTTATTTAAGTAGGATAACATTACACATAAATTTAAAACTGTTTTTCTATTTTTAATTACATTATTAAAAAAATTACTATTTTAAAATACATTTTCTCCCAAAATTTCATTTTAATGAAATCAAATAGGTGGATAATATTATTGTGGCTAAAATGTTTTTGAAGAACATGATAAATACAAATGTAAAATTATTTTTAGTTCGGAGACGATTTGAACGCACATAATAGCGGGATAAGAATTAAAATATCTCAATTTTTCCTGTTACTTTTTATCTATTCATATATTTTTTAATTGCTATTGAAATTTGAAAACATGAAAAGATGGAGTCAAGGTGAATTGGGTAAAGGACCAGTAAAAAGGCGTGGATATTCCTTGATCCATTCGGGGAGAATAGACAGATGCTTTGCTATACCTTGATTCAAAAAAAGGATATATCTTTACTTGGTTTAGGCGATTATTTTAAAACCATTTTCTTCATAATCATAATCATAATCATAATCACAATCATTTTCATGTTTATATTTTATGAAGAAAAATGCTATGTGTACACCTTGTGGTGTACACAAAGTTTCACACCCCCCTCACAGGAGGAGGGCCCACAAATATTTTATTGTGTATGGGCCCCTCTCCATGTGAGGGGGTGTGAAACTTTGTGTGTATCATTATGTACACATAGTGTAGCGACCGAGAAATTTCAAATATTATAAAATTATTTTTCTTGAAAAACGCGTCCCTAAGTTTTAACCAAAATTTTAAAATGAAAGCGTGTTCGTCTAATCGTTATAAAATCAATTTAAACTATTCAAGTCAAATTCAATTCCGAATATCGAATTTCTTATCATTTTTAAATTCAAATTTAATAATCATAATGTACAAACTTTATTATTTAAAGTCCAAAATTCTATTAGCCCAAGTCTTGATTTTTTTAGGTCCAAATTCACTTAGGCCCAATTAGGAAAACTCTCACAGCCCAAGTTCTTGGCCCAATTGGTTACTTAGATATTTGTGCCCTAAATTACTATTCATATATTAGTTCCTCACCTCTCCTCCTTCACAATTCACGCAGCCAAGCCATTTTTGGTAAGGATCTTCCCCTTCCTCATTTTTGGAGACCAATGTTGATGCTAGAACATCAATTTCCAGCATCAACACCACCATCTCCTTAGCTCAACACCACCACCTCAAACCACCAAGCCAATGCAAACCACCAACAACATGACACTGCCCAAACCACCAACCTACGAAACCAACAACACCACACTGCCTAAACCACCAACAACCACCATCTCCTCACCAACATCACTCCAAAACTGAGACCTCAACACCACACCAACTGCAACCAAACACACAAGCTCCAACCACCCATTTTCGAATCACCACCATCATCACCATGATGTTTTCACACAAAATCGACACCAGCCTCAACCTAGAACCACCATTTCGAACCACCATACCAACAGACATCAACCAACAGGCCTCTAACCCAGCTCAAACCCAATGCACACACACGGGCTGCATTCAAACGGTCCAACAGAAACCAAAATCCAACCAACACCCACTGCTTCACCCAAAAATCAGCATCAACAGCCACAAAAACCAAGAAAATACAAAACCCATGAACTTACCTTAGTCCCCAACCCATTGTTCAACCGGATTCCAAATGAAAATCGAACCCCCAAGCCTCATAGCCTTTGACCTGTGCGCCAAACCACCCTGCCACCTCCACCCACGTGCCGGCGCTCCACGCGACAGTGGCGCCGAGCTGACCACCTCGTCGGCGGTCGAATCGGTTTGCCCCTTCCCGTTACTCTCCCTCTCTCAGAACGAAATGAGAGAGAGAGAGAGAGGGAGTGAAATATATTTTGTTTTATTTTAATTTTAGAAATTTTAGCCCTAGCCCCCAGGTTTTAAAAGTATTCATTTTAGTCCCTAGAATTTCGTTTTTAATGAAACAGCCCTTGGAGTTTCTGTTTTCAGCAGTGAGCCCATTATTTTCAAAAAGTTTATTTCAGTCATCAAACTCTTAATTTCAGTTTCAATAAATTTTCAATTAACTCCCTAATTTCTAAAAAGTTTAATTTCAGCCCTTAAACTTTTATTTTCAGTTTCAATAATTTCCAATTAAGTCCCTAAACTTTATTTTATCACTTTAAAACTTTAAATTTTCGGAATACTAATTCAAAACTTATTTTCTATTTTGGCTAGACGAAACGTACGGACGATTAGGAGATTGAGGTTACGTTCTGCTTCACTTTTTACGAAACTCGAGATAATTTGAGGTATACTCGCCCCCATTAATTAGTTTAAATTATAATTGCATGTATTATGTGAATCTACGTGATTTATATGCTTTAATGCATAAGATGAGAATATTTCTTATGAGATATATGATATTGTTATGCTTGTCGTAACTTATATGCTTTAACGCATGAGAAAAGATGAGTATTTCTTATGAGATAAGATGAGAATGTTATGCATAACTTATGTGCTTAAATGTATGAGACGAGACTACTCACACCCTATGATTTTAAAGAGCCTATGATTTTCAAGAAAATGAGCCGATGAGATGATGATGATGTCACTGTATATTTTGCATAATTATGTGTTCAATTATTCTGTAAATTAATTATTGGCGATGAGTCTACTGAATATTTTTTCGAAATACTCATTCCGTTATTTTAACGACATTTGCAGATTTTGGAGACGGTCGGGTTTGATGGGCAGTTGTGGCAACGATTTAATGGATGAAGTTATTTACATTTGAAAAATTATGTATTTGAATATTATTCACGTACTTTGTCATTTCAGTTATTTCAAAAACTCGAGATTTAAAGTTTAATCAAATTTCTTAAGTTAATCAAATGAGTTTTGTTGCTGACGATATTTTACCGTCATAAATGTGATGTTTAAAATTTAGTTATTTTCCGCAAATCTTTTTAGTTAATTCAGTTACAAATGAAAATGACGTGGCAATTCGGGTTCACGAAACTCGGAGCGTTACACATAGCACTTCCCGAAAATTTTTCCCTTTCTTGGATATTCACAAACTGCCCCCAACAATCAGTATCCACGTGTCAGACGTCCTACCACCAATAAGTAGAAGACACGTGTTGCTTAATTCAGGACTTGCTCAATGTTACATTAACATAAGAATTTTGCTAAATGTACCCGAGCGTGTAACGACCCCACTGCCCCCCTCACAACGGGAGCGTGGGGTTGGGTCACGGGCCGTTTACCTGTAGTATCTCTCTTAACATAATTTTTGATATAATGCCACATGACATCATATTATTTGAACTATTTAAAATACAATCAACTTTTCAACCCAATCATATCTTGTCAACATTCATTTTGTCAAATTATCTATTTGAGAGAGAATTAAGGTGAATTGATCGGACTTGTGGATGTGTGCCACGTGTGGAATAAGAGCGTAAAGCCACTTTAACAGAAAAAAATGTTAAACATATGTTTTGACAGAATGAATGTAGGCAAGATATGATTCGATTGAAAAGTTGATTGTATTTTAAATAGTCCAATAATATGATGGCATGCGGCATTATGTGATTATGGCAATTCTTATATTAACATAGCAAGATTCTTTTCTTTGGGTAAAGCCAATTTAATGGAAAAATGTTAACAAATGCTTTGACAAAATGATTGTTGGCAAGATATGATTAAATTGAAAAATTGACTGTTCATTAATACGATGTCACGTGATATCAGGTGAAAGCATTATGTCAACCGTTATTTCACCATAGCATGATTCATTTATTTTTTCGCATTTTCTCCTCCAGTCAAACCATCTTTTGCAAATTTTATTTCAGACCCTAAAATTCCCAATTTTTCCCTTTCCAGTTTTATGATTTGCTTGGCATTTCAAAATCCCCATTCTTTGATTCTTAATCATCATCATTTTCAACAAAAACCCAGATTAAAAATAGATACTACCTTGATTATCTCATTAAAATTTGAATCGCCGTCGTTAAGAAGAAGAAGAAATTCAATGGTGAAAAAGAGTAATGATTCAGCGACCATAATTCTGACATCAGGCGCCAGCTGTAGAATCAATGCATTGTTCTCTCCGCGGTCGTTGAGGAGCCTTTGGGTTCTTATCAACACGTTTTTTCTGATTCTGTTGTTGCCATTACGACGGAGGCGGCGGTGCATGACGGCGGAGAAAAGTGGCAGCGATCGTGGTGGTGAGAAGGTGGAGAAATCGTCGAAATTGGTGAGAGTACCGGTAACTATGGTGCAGTGGCAGAAGACGGTGGACAAGGAAGTGGCGGCAAGGCGGGCGCTGGCGATAAAGAGGGTTATGGAGGATAAGGACAGTGGGGAGAGTTTGAGGGATTTTTCATTGTTTGTTACGTGGAGAGGTGATACTATGTTTACTCAATCTTGGACTCCTGTTAATGTTAAAGTCAGGTAATTAATTCAATCATTTTAATCAGTTTCTTAGTAACCTAAGTCGATGTTCTTTAACTGACATGGATTTTAACCTTAAAATGTCTCATAAGATGGTGGCTAGATAAACTATTATTGGAAGTTTTAGATGGTTTTAATTTCTCATATGAGCTTTTGGTCCATCCATCTTAACCCAAGTTCTTATATGTAGGTTATTGTTTTCATATTTAAAGTGATGTGGGATTTTACCGTTTGGTCATATTAACATATTGCAAATGATTTTCTTCAATTTTTTTTTTGAATTGATGTATTATGTTCTTGATCTTTTTATCCACGTCATATTCTTCAAAAATAGGTTTTAAGTTGTAAGGACAAATGCTAACAGTTAGGTGCAGTTTTTGGTTAATTAATTTGAGCCTTCTTTTTTATTATTTATTTTCTCTCAAGGGGATAAAATAAAAACTTTAGTCTTCAATGTTTATTGTTTAAATTTTCATCGTATATTTGAAGTAAGAGTTGCTATATGGAAAAATCCATGATAGCCACGTGATACAGTTGATATACTTCAGGGAATGAAGAGATAATATGATGCTTTTATTCTTCTTGTTTTCATCTGAGTATTAACTTTTATGAATATGACAACTCAATTAGGTGCATAATAACAATGTAGGATGTCTTATTGAATACTGCATGTTGAATGGAATTCCTACATCAGGGAAATAGAATCTGGTAGGAATATTTTTGTATAGTACCTCGTCATTGGACCGCATCCCAAGGTTTGCCAAAAAATGAAGTTCCTCTTTGTGAGGATTACTGTTTTGTTGTTTTGCTTGAAGCGAGTTTATGTAACAGGATATTGGGAAAGATAAAATATTATGCATTAGATTTATGCAAATGTATATGGTTCTATCGTATTAGCTGGGCTTAAATTGCTATGTAGAACAGTTTTTAAGTCGACTAACATAAATGAAACAAAAGATACGATTAGCTCTACCTGTTATGAGCATTTTTCAGACAATGCGTAATGCTTCTTTTGCTTTTTCTTGCTTCCAGTCATTTTATGGACAAACTACCTTTGACGTCTTTGGTAGAGAAGATTAGATAGCACTAGACGGTATTTAAAAAAAAAAAAAACTAAAGTCTTATTCATTATATTGTCCAATTCAGTCGAGTCGAGTACTACACGCTATGGTACTGTGAGTGGAATATAATCATGGACTCAACGATATAAAACTCCTCTTAAGATGAATTAAATTTTCATTTTCCAACTTTTCTTCATGTTCTGATTGCAACAAGTGAAGAAACTAAGTCTTGTTCAAACGCAGCTTGAGCCTTAGTTTCTTCATAGCTTAGTATAATTATTTACGATAAATAAATTATTTGGTACTTACTAGACAACATAAGTTCATGCTGGGATTTTATTTCTGGTTTCATTTGTCAAAGATCACTATAATGAAGTGAAACTGTACTAAGTGTGCTGTATCTCTAGTATTATACAATTCAGTGCTCGGGTTCTCTAATCTAAAACTTTTTTTATCTGAGTCGTTAATACATTAAAGTCACAGTAATGAATGTTGAAGTGTTCTACCTATATTTTATTTACATTTTTAAGTTGAATAGGCTTGTTGTGTTTCTATTGATATTTCTTTACTACCCAAACTTACTGTGAATTTAATTGGTGGGTCGTAAAACTAATATTATTTTTTCTTGTATATAGGGGATTAGTGGTTCTGTTGCATGGCCTGAATGAACACAGGTGTGTATGTCTATTCACATCTTATTGTCAGATCTGATGTAATTTTCAGTTCATTTTGTTTTGTTCTTTTCCTCTTTTGCTGCTAGGCTCATGCGCCTTTCTATAACAGTGGTAGATATAGCCATTTTGCCAAGCAACTAAACATGAATGGCTTCAAGGTTTATGGAATGGACTGGATTGGTAAGTCAAAAACCATTTTGCATTAGAAATTATTTAATTCTTATAGAAAATATCATTTGCTTACTTTTGCTCATTGATTACAGAATTTTATGTTTCTGTTTTTGTTTCGTTGTTCTCTATTTTTTTAGTCTAATTGATAAGAAATAAGAAGCAATAATTAAGAGAGCTTGAAAAGGTTTATTGTTTATTTATTTTTTTAATCTAAATATTGTTCGGGAGGCCTATATGGAGAAAATCTAATGTCGATTGCCCACTTATTCTTATGGACTTTAGAGCCTATATGATTCGTACCAGAAATCTAGGTTGAACCTGTCTTATTGTTGGTTATGTTCTCTTTGGTGTGTTCATATCTCAGGGAGTAGAGAATATGCTATTTGATTATTCAGTTCATCTGAATTCTTAGCGGTCAAATTCCCTTTTTCTATTCCTATTTGAATAAATGTTTTATATATGTAAATCATTACGCTAATTTCATTCATTATGTCAGTCTTAGTGTCTTCATTATTTAAATGTAATAATTATGCCAATCTTTTGACTACATGAAATTCTATTATAATAAACCTATAGCTTTTTTGTGCTCAAAATCACTTGGAGCCTGGTGAACTGAAGAGCTCTTTAACTTGACCATGCGGTCTAGTAAGGTTTTCAGTTTTAACTAACCATGCTGATTTTATTTATTTATTTATTTATTTATTTTTTTAAGTCAATATAGTACTTGCTTGGCTAAGCTGTTAAGTACAGTGGTCCCAAAGAATGAACGATTAAAAAGTAGATAAAAATTGTGGATTCTATTGGAAGTGTGGTTAAAAGTGATGTTGGATGAGCTTAAAAGCTTGAAATTTTTTTGCCAAATAAGCTAATAAAATTTTCAATAGTAGGTAAGTTAATTATAGTGCAATCTTGTGCACCTAACATACTGTGCTGGACTGGTTCGGTTTTGCACCTAACATAACATGCTAAAGTGATTTTTGATTCCCTGTATCCCTATTGCACCTTGCTCTATCAGATGCTTTAGGAAGACAGGGAGTAGCTAATTTTCCATGAAACTACTTACTGTTTATGCTTGGATGGTTACTGTGTTCTTCAACTGTCTATATTTTTAATCTCAGTAAATGAACTTTCAATGCCAAAATTAATTGTAAGAAACTCATAACTTGAAACTTATGTCTCTGTCGTAAAACCTTGCAGTCATCAAATCGTAGACAATGGCTTCTTCCACCAGCTGCCTTTTTTATTTTTTTGTATTCTTTTGTCCCTTTACTGCTTCAATCTCAACAAGTCACTTCATGTGTCAATTTTTTTTTTTTTACTATATCCTCGGTGCAATATTCATTCCCTTCCATTAGATGCTTCCTTCCAATTGAACATACGAAAAACTGAGAGACCATGAAACTGTAGCATTATATTTATAACAAAATTACAAAAATGCAGCCTTTCTAAAAGCATGACTTACCCGAGGTTTTCTCGTACAAGGAAAATCAAATTCACTTGAGTAAGGGTCTTACTTATCTTAGAAATTGGTTGGAGTAGTCAAGTCAACTTCCCTCTTGCATAGGATTGCTCTTCATTAAAAAGTATCTTTCACACAACCATCCCTTTCATTTAATAGAATACTCCTCTACCATAACAGAACTCCAATCCTTTTTTATGTGATCAAGAAAGCTGATTACAAATAAACTGAGGAAGTTTGTAACAACCACACTGGGTGTTAATCACCCTCAAAAACGGTTGGTAGAGGAGGGTGCCTAGTTGGTTATAAACTCACAAACCAAGCTTTAACCTAGTGACATGGCATTGAATTAAGGTCATTACGTTCCTCAGAATTGATGTCCAAGACGAACCATATTCCTTCCTAGCTAGGTGTCTTCATGGAATTTGTCTTCTACTACGTCCTCATCAGATTACCTACTCTTATGTACCAATTGTTCCCAATAAGAAGAAGCATAAAGTAAAACATTGAAATAAATGGACGCTGATGCAGACACAATACTAAACGGACACACAGACATGTGATTTTTTAAGAAAGACACAAGACATCATGGAATTAATATTGAAATTACTTTTTTCACTGTTTTTATTGATTTTTATTGATTTTTTTATTTTTATATCGTAAAGCAAATATAACGTTGTATACTTTGTTGCATCAAAGTGTATATAGCAAATATAAAACTAACTTAACATTAAGTTGTCTCTCGTTGTATGAAGGTCGTGATGGAGATGAAGATGTTGAAGAGGAAACTAAAGATGAATGAAAATTTATTTAAATTATATTTTGTTGACCTTTTTTTTTTTTTTTTTTGATAACCGTCTTCATCTCCATCAAGAGTAAATACCATCTTGTGATTAGAGAATTTTTTGCTCTTCACTCATGCTCCGTTGCCACTTCCAAAACTATATAATGATTGAGTTCACTAGTTCCTCGTATAAAATTATTGGGACTCTAGAGATATAGAAATATGGAGAAGACAAAATTGTTTCAAGAACATATTTATGTTCAATACTCCCAGGGGCTCTCACTTCGACATGTCTTCGTGTCACGGACTGCAGCTTTACCTAAGCCCCGTGACCCTATCGCAGCCGCAGTTTGCCCAACTTCGGCTGCACATTGTAAATATTTCATTTAATTGTAAAATAGTTGATAATTAGAAAATTTTAGTATGATTCCTCGGCTTTTTAACGTCTACTCCCGTCATAGGGGTTTTTGTTGCTAAGTCTATTATAGGGGGTATTAGTTTTTCAAACATCTTTCAAGCTTTCTAGTGTTCGCCCCCTGCACTAGCCATTGTAATTCCCTGCTTTCGTCTATTGTAATGTTCAGCTTTCAAGCAATCAATGATCAAGTTTATTTCAATGCATTTCAATTTCATGTTGTAAGCTTTCTTTAAATTGTGATCAAATTTCTTTTCGTCTCGAAACGACCGAGAGAAGGCGGAAGGTAGTCTAGCGGAGCAGACTACTGCCGCACGGTGTCCCTTTCTGTGCTAAGAAGAAAGGTAACCCGTGAAAGTTGGTATCAGAGCTGCGGGTCAAGACCCTCGATAAGAAAGCTATGGATGCAATGAAATCGAACACCACGGAGGTGGTAGATCCTCAAAAGAGGACTACGAAACAGCGTTTAGAGGCGCTGGAGGTGACAAACATTAGGTTGTGTTTGGCCATGGAGGGCCTCGGAGAAAAGGTCGAAGTGGCAGAGACAGAAACTCGGGAAGTACGCATCCAACTGGATGAATGCCAAGAAGCTTGCGCAGCTATGACTGAAGCTGTTTCTAGCATACCTGATCTGCAGGAGGAAGTGGGAACGTTGAGAGCTCAACTGGTAGTTCTTCAACGCGCGTTTGGTAATGGGCAAGCCGCCGTGCAAGAGTCTATGCATAGGCTCAGAATTTCAGAACCGTGTACCTACGGAGGGGCACGCGATGCTAAAGAAGTTGAGAACTTCTTGTTCGATATGGAACAATACTTTCTTGCGGCTTCGATTCAAGACGAAGCGAGAAAGGTTACTACAGCTACCATGTATCTAGGTGGAGATGCAAAACTGTGGTGGCGAACCAAGTATACTGATATTCAGGCCAACATGGTTCGAATAGATTCTTGGGATCTCCTCAAGGAAGCAATCAGATCTCAATTTTTTCCAGAGAATGTGGACTATCAGGCACGACGTGCGCTGCGAGATCTGAAACATACAAGCTCCATCAGGGAGTATGTGAAAGTCTTTTCCGGGCATATGCTGAATAGTCGAGACATGTCGGAAATGGACAAGCTATTCACCTTCATGGAAGGGTTGGAACCGTGGGCACGCACGGAACTTCAGAGACAGAGGTCACTGATTTAAGCGTAGCTATTGGAGCTGCCGAATGTTTGAGTGACTATCAACCAGAATCGATAGAGGATCGATATTCGGGAAATAGTTAGTCTATCGGAGGTGGAAATAGACCAAGCTCGAGCTCAAATGGGGGAGAGCGTTACTCTCAGAATCGGGGAGGAGCCTATCAAGGCAACCGTCAGAATAACAATTGGAACCAAGGAAAAGTAAAGGATGGCGGATCTGATGCCAGTCCTAAATTGAAATGCTTCTTATGTGAAGGACCACATCGGGTGGCGGAGTGTCCTCAGAAACGGATGGTGAATGTATATTGCAAACTAGCAAGTGGCGAGACCAAATCAAAGCAAGGTACCCCACAAGCTAGCTGCCATGGCGAGACCGACTCCGAAGAGGATGAGGATGTAGTTGGTGCATTCTCACATCGGTGTAATACACTATTGCATCGAGTTGCTAAAAGGGACGATGGTCCCTCAAAAGAGTCGAAGATGGAGGAATCGAAGGCTCGCACTTGTAGGGCGAAAGGCCTGATCTACATTGATGTGAGGATCAATGGAAAGCCAATCAGGGCTATGATAGATACCGGTGCTACCCATAACTATGTTGCAAGTACCGAAGTAGAGCGGCTCGGACTTACTCTAGATAGAGGTAAGGGAAAAGTCAAAGCAATCAACTCCGCTGCTCAACCGATAGTGGGAGTAGCGAAATCTGTGTCGATCAAAGTAGGTCACTTCGAGGGAAGGACGAATTTGTCGGCAGTTCAGATGGATGATTTCAAGCTCATCTTGGGATTGGAATTTCTTCGGGACGCGAAAACAGCAGTGTTGCCGCATTCTGACTCATTAGTGATGATGGGGAGTAAATCATGCGTTATCCCCACACAAGTTATGAAGGCAGGCGAGAAGGGTATCTCGACCATGCAATATAGCAAGGGTTTAAAGTGGAATGAACCCTCATTTTTGTGCACTCTTCGATTGGAAGAGATTGAAGAGGTGACTAGTCCAATCCCAAAACCTGTCAGAAGGCTTATTAAGGAATTTGAGGACATCAAGCCGAATGAGTTACCGAAGAAATTGCCACCAAGGAAGGCAATTGATCGTGGGATTGAACTTGTTCCGGGTGCCAAACTCCCACCAATGCACCAGACCGTATGTCTCAGCCGGAGCTTGAAGAGTCTCGGAAACAGTTGGGAGAAATGTTGGGAAGTGAGACTACTGTGGAGCGCACTTCCGCATTACTACAACATGCATACTACTGGCCTCAAAGGCGGGACGACAATTCAAGTTATGTGAAAACTTGTCTTGGTTGTCTGCAAGATGTGACGGATCATCAGAAAAAGGCAGGCTTACTAGAGCCCCTTTCCATCCCGAATAGACCAGTCGAGAGTGGATCGATGGACTACATTGGTGGATTGCCAAAATTTGGAGATTTTGGCACTATCACGGTCAAGGTGGACCATTTATCTAAAGATGCAACCTTTACCACAGCGCCCAAGTATGTATCAGCCGAAGAGACAGCTCAACTCTTCTTCAAACATATTGTCAAATACTGGGAACTGCTTACGAACATCGTCGGTGATCGGGATTCTCGATTTACTGGCATACTTTGGACCAAGTTGTTCAAACTTCTTGGTTCAACTTTGAGCATGAATTCTAGTTTTCACCCACAATCAGACGAACAGACAGAGCGCTTCAACTCTATGCTGGAAGACTATTTTCGGCACTTTATCTCTGCTTCGCATGAAAATTGGGTAAAACTTTTGGATGTGGCCCGGATGTGTTTCAACGCTCAAGAGAGCTCTTCTCCCAATAAGAGTCCTTTTGAGATTACTACAGGCCAGCAACCGTTACTCCCTCATACTGCGGATATCGATCAGAAACAATACAAGAAGTCTGCAGATCTAAAGCAACCAGTGTTTAAATTGAAAAGATCAGAAATGAAGGTTGCCGAAAAGATTTTTGGCCATCGAGCTTCTAGGAACATTTTCAAGAGTACTTGGTCAAATGGAGCGGATGCAACAACGAGAAGAACAATCAGTGGCTCCGAGGACGTAGCCAAAACAAATGGGGGAGAATGTCACGGACTGCAGCTTTGCCTAAGCCCCATGACCCTATCGCAGCCGCAGTTTGCTCAACTTCGGCTGCACATTGTAAATATTTCATTTAATTGTAAAATAGTTGATAATTAGAAAAGTTTAGTATGATTCCTCGGCTTTTTAACGTCTACTCCCGTCATAGGGGTTTTTGTTGCTAAGTCTATTATAGGGGGTATTAGTTTTTCAAACATCTTTCAAGCTTTCTAGTGTTCGCCCTCTGCACTAGCCATTGTAATTTCCCGCTTTCGTCTATTGTAATGTTCAGCTTTCAAGCAATCAATGATCAAGTTTATTTCAATGTATTTCAATTTCATGTTGTAAGCTTTCTTTAAATTGTGATCAAATTTCTTTTCGTCTCGAAACGACCGAGAGAAGGCGGAAGGTAGTCTAGCGGAGCAGACTACTGCCGCACGGTGTCCCTTTCTGTGCTAAGAAGAAAGGTAACACGTGAAACTTCGCATCGCTCGTGAGCGCTTAGAGACCCTCTTCCCTCTCCTTTTCTACCTAACCTAGCGCCATCTCCTCTTCCACCATGCAATTTTGTTTTCTTAAACTCTCCATTGTATCGCAATGCAGGGAAAGTATCTTTTTCAGATTACTTTCTCTTTTGTTGTCTTCAACCTTGTTGTCCAGTTCTTTGGGGATGGGGGTGACATTTGGCGTTTCCAACACGTTGTCTGATAAGTATTGGACACCCAAGTCGCTCCTTTTTAGAAATAAACATTATCTTAGGAAAAATAAAACCTAAGACGAATTCTCCTTAAAGTTAGAAACAAACTTGTTATTTACATCATGCATCAATTGGATGATTATACCTAGAGAGACCCTTCTGTAACTTATTTACAGTCTAGAGATCAAAGTGTTCAAATATGCATCAACATTTGGTTGTTGCAGGGACTAAATATATTTGTGGATGCCAATGGAGCGAAAATGTAACATGTGAAGCACTCCTTCATAAGTAAGCTTGTTATTTAAGTTATTACATTTACCTTATGTATACACAAGCTGGAGAGGGAGAAGGCATGCTATTAAAAATCTAAGCCTGTACATGTTAATAGGCGTGGTATTGTAGATCCTTTGTCCAAAGAAACGTGTGATATTGGTTTAAACAACTCAAGTCTCAGTGAGAATATTGGACTCTGTGGAGCCTAATTATAGATAGGTTGAGAGAAGCGTGACAATCGTATACTTCTTGATTTTTAGTGAGAATTTGCAATGTGAGTGGACGTAGCTCTTATATTGACGGTGGAACACTATTAATCTGTGCATTCCTCTTTTTTTTTTTTTTCCCTCCTGTTCTGAATCCTGCTTGTTTATTGTTTCTTACGGAATTAGGGAAGGTTTAATCCATAACATTGAGGACTGACCTTCACCCACAATTCGTATTAAAGAATATGTATCTGTAGGGCCACAGTTTCATTGCAATAACTCATAGCATCCCACCAGCATCCTTTCAAATGGCTTAAATATACAGATCCAGAGTTGTTATTTGGTCAACTGAGACATTCAGTTGTTATATATCGTTCAAAATGTACTTCTGATCTACTTGATCTTTTACCTCGTGACAGGGCACGGTGGAAGTGATGGACAGCACGCATATGTTCATTCTCTCGACGATGTTGTTGCTGATATGGTATGGTCTCAAGTTCATTAGAGGATGTACAGAAAAAAGAACATGATTACATAATGCCCGTTTGGGCTCCATTTTAATGTGTTTTTGGGGAAAATGTATTTTGGAATGGTGATTTTTTTGAAGAATGTATGGTTAAAAAAGAAGGAAAATTTTTGGGTCTAAGTGAAATATTATTTAATTGGAGAATGAGTGGTTAAAAAGAGGAGATAAGAAAATGCATTAAATTAAAATGGAGGCTAAGCAGGGGCATTGTCTGACTTAACTTATACTGTGCACAGAAAATATTTCTCCGCAAGGTTTTAGTTGAAAATCCAGCAATTCCATGTTTTTGCTTTGGACACTCGACTGGCGGAGCTATAGTCTTGAAGGTAATTTATAACTTAGCTGGTTCTCATTCTAATACTATTTCGTGTCTCTTAATCTGCTCTGCTATATATCTCCTGACTATAAGACTACGTTTATCATGGATGCAAAGGCAGTACTTGATCCAAAGGTGAGAGAACTCGTAGCAGGCATTGTAGTGACTTCACCTGCTGTAGGGGTTCAACCTTCACATCCGATCTTCACTGTAAGGATCTCTTTAATGCTAGTCACTACATTTTAGCAGGTTAAATACACCATTGGTTACTAACTTTTAGCGTCATTTCATGTTGATCACTAAATTCCATTTTGTTTCAAGTTCAGTGTAACTCAAATTGACTAACAGAAAAGGAGACAGCACTATAGCAGACTAGTTATTTGCCAACTAGAATGTCACGTCAGTTTTTCTGTTGTCAAACTAACGGACATGGAGAGAAATGTTCTATTTTTTAAGGAATTTCTAATTCAATGCTCCATTTATAACAAAGTTTACATTCGATGACCAAGAAACGATATCATTGAACGAGATCTGAATTGATTAACTGTAGGTGCTTGCCCCGGTTTTTTCCTTCTTATTGCCAAGACTTCAATTCAGTCCAGCAGACAAGAGGGGTATTCTTGTTTGTAGGGACCCGGAGGCACTAATTGCCAAGTATTCAGATCCTTTAGTATACACAGGATCCATCAGAATGAGAACGGGTTATGAAATTCTTCGAATCAGCGCCTACTTGCAGCAGAACTTGAGTAGGTTAACAGTACCATTTTTTGTGCTTCATGGCACTGCTGATTCAGTAACTGACCCTGAAGCCTCTCGAAAGCTCTACGAAGAGGCCTCTTCGACTGATAAAACGATCAAGCTCTATGAAGGGTTCTTGCACGACCTATTATTTGAACCCGAAAAAGAAGAAATCACTAAGACCATTATCACATGGTTGAATAATAGATTATGAGGTCATGCAACGGAAGCAAGGGGTGCAGAAAGTACAATATCGCGGTACTTATGACAGGATGGATGAATATGGTGCATCACAATAAAGTGGTAGACAGAACAGCCATGAAACGATTTATTTTTAGATTAATAGATCAAATGTTGTGTACTCAATGGGCGAGCATTTTATCGACTTTACTGTAATTTTTCACAATGAAGGGAGCAAACTTTACTCTCTGTTGAATCAATATTATTTATTTTTTCCTGTTCATTCACCTTCTAATATTACGAAGTGAATCTGTAGAAATTATTTTCAAGCCCTTGTTAGTATTACAAAAAAAAAAAAAAAGTTTAATTTGGATTTTAAAATACTGAGGGGCATCCTGCCCATCAGCATTGGCCTTTTATGGGATCAGGCCAAGCAGTTTAGTTACATGTGTGATTCGATTTGAGTCGGTTCGTCCATTGTTAACCCATAAGTTTGACCTTTGACACATCGATAAGATTTGTTACTTTTCATTTTATTGAAAAATTATTGATTACACGTAACATTCATAATAACAATATATAAATCTTAGTTAACGGCAACGTTTATCTAAGAAAAAAGTATTGCACTGAGTTTTCATCTAGCATTTCTTTTAAAGAAAAAAAAAAATAAAAATACAAATAGTGCATTAGTCTTCTTCTCAACGTCACAATACCAGCCATCGAATTGAAAATTTGGCCATTAGCCGGCCACAAGATTTTATTAGTATCTATAGAGGAGGTTATTGTACGGTGGCCTGCACCCAGATTTTGGTTCAATTCTAATAGGATAGTGACTTGCATACAAAATTAAGAAAAATATTATAACATGAACAATATTATATAATATAATGATGTTATCCCTACCTATGATATTGAATAATTTTATTATTCAAAACTTAAATTAAATATACATTTGGGTCTTCAAGTTATAGAAAATTTTGAGTTAGTCCTTATAGTTTATTGTATTCCAAATTAGTTACTAAAGTTCTTAATTATTCCGATCTGGTAAGTTTGTTGAAATCTAATGCGAAAAATAGGACGACGGACTCTAAAGTCTGTTTAAGTCTATTTCAGATATTTTAATGCATTAATAAAAAGGAAGTGAAGTGTTTCATCAACACTTAGTCAATAGTTTGAGGATGGCAAGATGCCTCAACTCATTCACGCCTGCGTTGCTCAACCCTGAATTTTTCTCTAACATAATTTCGCCCCATGATACAATCTTCTTTTACGTGGGTATAGCAAACCAATACGCATTAAGCCACTCAGTTGATTGGAATGGAATTTGATGTGCCCGGTTTGGTTGGTGCCAGAAGAATCCGATCCAAATATGCAACTCGTTAGGCACCACAACTAAATAATGAAATTTCTAGTTTTTGCCTCCAACCCGATTAATCAAAGCCAAGCCTTTTATCTCCTGAATAGAATTCATCTCCTCTGTTTACTTGAAAAGGGAGAGCCAGTGAACTAGCTTTTGCCTTTTCTATTACATTATAGTCCATCTCGTCATGATCAATCCAAGCCCCTATCGTAGAGCCCTAAGAACCAGGCTTGCTTAACTTACAAAGCTAACTTAATAAGGTTAAGGACATTCTTGTTCTTTGATACATGCTCTCTTCAACCTGTTCATGGCTAGATCAACGAGTTTCGGGTCAAATAAGAAAAATCAGAAGATTAAACCTCTGAAAAGGACATACTCCTAATGAATTAAGCTAATGTTCCTATTTCCTCCATGACCTATAGTGCAAAAAGTATGATGTTAGAGCGAATGTACTTACTAATCTAATAGGAAGTAAAGGCTCTAAGCTCCACTCATTTGATCGCATTGGATATTAGGTTCTCTAGTGTTATCCTAAATAAAATAATGTAGTTATAGCATGATTTTCGTCTCCCAGGTAGGGGATGAAAGGTGTTAGCAAATAATGATATTATCGTGCAATGATTTGGGCAGAATAACGACTTGCAAAAATGAACGATATAAAATGTGAATGGTCGAGGCAAGAGTTCGACTCTTTCTGTTTAAGATGATAATGTCCCGTACTGGTGCTAACGGTATTCCGACACTCGTCTCCCAATATACAACGACCTCGACTTGTAATAGTAATACTCCAAATTACAAGACTCGACGATCCTACTTACGTTTTTGATCTCTCTAAAATTGGAGGACTAAAATGCACAAAAAATAACTTTCGAGACCGAAATGCAAAATATGGAATATTGCAAGGAGGAAGGAATATAATTTGGAAGAAGAATAAAATCAGAATTTGATTTTATAATGAATAAAATTTGGGGTATAAGGACCTTTATATAGAAGTTGAAAAGTAGTGTCCAAAAGACACAACAACCGAAAAGTTGTGTCTTCAACATACACAACCTGTTTGGACAGACATTTTATCTATCAACCGCCATTTTCTAGAAGAAACCACTTGTCGAGCATAGAAAATTTGGGAAAAATAAATAATATAAATAAATATATTATTATTTTAAATAATAATAAAATAATATAACTCAAATATTATTTTATCAAAAAATATATATCAACTTGGCCTAAATCCAAACCCAAGTCCACGACCTGTGGGCTTTAGCTCAAACTACTAGTATTTAGGTTTTCTCCCTTCAAAGACTATGGTACCCCTTGGAGCTTAAACCTAAGTCCCAAACTTGAGAAATATAAATTTATTTATATTTTTCTAGTTTTCCTATGTAGGATTGTCATTTTCCACCAATTTTTATTCGCAATTTACTTCAACTTTAAGTGGTCATATTTTGATCTTAATTTCTCATTTACCCTAAATTGGTTTTAAGAAAATAAATAAATTACATTAATCTACTCATGGAGTAGAACACACTCGGCCAAGGATTTTTTTTTCAACTGACGGGACCCACTAAAATAATTAGTCAAAAGTTAGTCAAACCAACTAATTAAAACCAATTTTTTTCCCAACAACCCCCTATATGAATTTGCAATAGACTATGCAGACCATATAGAGAGATCAGACGGAATGTTATCACATCCGGATAGGTACCTTATGAGTTTGAACCTTCCGTAATAGAATACTATCGGATTTACTTGGCTAATCAGTGAACGTGATGGCTTGAATTGGTATCTGTTGGTGTAAACCAAGACAATAATATCAACATAATAACCTTTCTAACTTTTTCGAGTTCTCACCGTTGTGTTCATTTTAGCTCTGAACAACTCTTGGATTTCATAAGTGTTTTAGAGAATTTAAACATTTGAAACATTCTCATAGAAACGGAAACACTTCACATTTGTATAGGTGATTTCTTATTAAGAGTACCTACCATACCCCACTTAGATAGCCCAAGATATAGGAATCATTAAAAGTATAACTTAACCTAAAACTTTCTTTAGATATCACTTTCTTTTCGTAGGAATATGTAGGAGTTAACTCCGAAGTGCTTCTTTGAATCTTCATAACTTAGTTGTTCCATTAAACCAAAATTTTGGGATATCCAGTCAGCAATGTTGGGTTACCATTACAAAGATTCTTACGTAGTAGGCTTTAATCCATTCCCTTTGATAGACAGTATTCTTGATCTCTTTGTAAGCAGATCCACGATATTTTCTTTAAACTTTACATAATCTATGGAAATAACACCATTTGAGATCAATGGCTTAATTGTATTATGTTTTCGATGAATATGTGGGGAGTTACCATTATACATACTACTTTGTGCTCTACCAATAGCCGACTGACTATCACAATGCATACTAATTGCAAGCACATGTTTATGCCAATATGAAATATCCTCTAAAAAATTACGAAGCCATTCTACTTCCTCTTCAGCTTTATCTAAAGTTATGAACTCAGATTCTATCGTGGATCGAGCTATACATGTTTGTTTAGAGGATTTCCAAGATACAGCCGCGCTACCAATGGTAAAAATATACCCACCAGTGGATTTTGAGTCTTTTATATCTGATATCCATTTAGCATCACTGTATCATTTTAATACAGCTGGATATCTCGTATAATGTAATCCAATATTTGAGGTGTATCGTAGATATCTAAAAACCCTTACCAGTACCTTCCAATGGTCATTAATTGGAGTACTTGTATATCTACTAAGTTTGTTCGCTGCATATTCAATATCCGGACGAGTGCAATTTGTAATATATGTTAGACTGCTTATTATCCGAGAGTACTCTAATTGAAATACGGGTTTGCCTTTATGTTTGGCCAAGTGTAGACTTAAGTCTATCGGTGTTTTAATTGGACTTTCATCATATATATGAAACTTTTTAAGTATAGTCTCAATGTAGTGAGATTGAGATAGAACAAGTCCCTTAGATGTTTTAAGAATTTTAATTCCTAATATTACATCTGCAATACCCATATATTTCATATCAAAATATTTTGTCAATATTTTCTTGGTAGTTGTTATGATATCACAATTACTACCCATAATTAGCATGTCACCAACGTATAGACATACAATTACATATGTATGACATACAATTACATATGTATTAGGCGTGGTTTTAATAAAAAAATGTTTATCACACTTGTTAATTTTAAAACTATTTGACAACATAGTTTTGTCAAATTTTGCATGTCATTATATTGACATTTGTTTTAGTCCATACATACACAAATTTTTCTCATGTCTAGGAACAATGAACCTTTCGGGTTGTTCCATGTAAATTTATTTTTTTAGCTCACCATTTAAGAAAGTTGTCTTGACGTCCATCTAATGGATTTCCAAATTATGCAATGCTGCGATAGCAATTAATACTCTAACTGATGTTGTCCTTGTCACATGTGAGTATGTATCGAAAAAATCAAGACCTTTTTTTTTGTTTGAATCCTTTAGCTACCAATTTGGCCTTATATTCATCAACTGATCAATCAGTCTTTAATTTTCTTTTGAAAATTCATTTACAACCTAACGGTTTTTTACCAGGTGGGAGATCTACCAACTCTCAAGTATGATTCTGTATAATAGAATCAATTTAAATATTGATAGCATTTTTCCATAATGGAGCTTCATTAAATGTCATAGGTTCATTTTCTAACAAATAAGTTAAAAAATCTGGACCAAAAGATATAGATGTTTTGGTCATTTTGCTACGTCTTGGTTCTTCATCACTTTGATGATTACCAATTGCAGTATCCTAAATTCATTTTTGTGAACTAATCTCTTTCATATCCTTACAAGAAAAATTGATCTAAAAAAATACACTATTTCTAGATTCAATGATAGTATTTTCATGTACATCCGGAATGTAAGACTTCTGTACGAGGAACCGATAAGTACTACTGTTATTACCATATCCAATGAATATGCAATCGATTGTTTAACCCTATTTTAACTTGTTTAGACTTTGGTATTTCTACCTTAGCCAAACAGCCCCAGACTTTTAAGTATTTGTACGAAGGTTTATGACATTTCCATAATTCATAAGGAGTTTCGTTCCTACTTTTGTGTGGTAATTTATTTAGAATGTGGTTAGCTGAGAGAATTGCTTTCCCCCCATAAATTTTGAGGTAAACCAGAACTAATCAACATAGCGTTCATCATTTCTTTCAGAGTAGAATTTTTGTGTTCCGCAATACCGTTCGACTGAGGTGAATAAGGAGCCGTAGTTTGATGAATAATCCTAGAATCTGAACAAAATTCTTCAAACGATACTCCATATTCCCCACTTCTGTCACTACGAATAATTTTTATTCGTTTGCTTAGTTAGTTCTCAAGCTCATTCTTGTACCGTTTAAATG
This sequence comes from Fraxinus americana, assembly GCA_035079005.1. Taxonomy (NCBI): domain Eukaryota; kingdom Viridiplantae; phylum Streptophyta; class Magnoliopsida; order Lamiales; family Oleaceae; genus Fraxinus; species Fraxinus americana. The sequence continues at coordinate 20,762,346 of CM068715.1, read as the reverse complement.
CTTCTAAGACCCCGTCTTTGCTCCTTAGCAAATAGACATAACAGTACCTTGTGCAATCATTTATAAAAGTAATAAAATACTTTTTACCTCATCTAGTTTGCACATACTTTAAATCACAAATATCACTGTGAATTAGTTCTAGAGAATTCAAATTCATTTGAACTGAATGAAATGATGTTTTGGTTAAATTAACATTTACACATGTTTCACTCCGATGATATTGATCAAATGAAATAGAAGACAATAAATCTAAACTTACTAATTTAGGTAAAGTATTAACATTAACATGTCCTAACTTATCATGCCATAAGTTAGAAAACTCAATCAAGTAAGTAGAAGATTTATTTTTATTAATATCAAAAGCACGAAGTACAGGTATTACATTCATTTTGAATAGCCTATTGTCTAAGTACCCCCTGCCACAAATATGCCATTTTTGGTGAGTACAAATTTATCAGACTCAAATACTGGCTTAAATCCATTTTTGCTTAACAAAGCTCCAGATACCAAGTGTTACTTCTTTCCCTAATGTCATCTTCAACATTACTTTACCTAGACCAACAACTTTTGATGTTGTCGAGTTGCCCATTAATAGTTGTCATCCATTGATAAGAGTGTAAGATGAAAACATCTCATTATTAGCACAAACATGATGAGTAGTGCCAGTATCTACGAACCATTCTTTCAGATTGTCCACCATTTTTGCTTCAAATACAACAACTGAGAGCATTAGTTCAGACACACCGTTAGACAATTTGTCTTCCTCGATCAAGTGTAATTGGTCATTTTTGTTTTGCTTTTACTGTCGACAGTCCTTTGCAATGTGACCAGGCTTACAGCAATTATAGCAATCTCTCACCCGAGTGCTTCCTTTTCTTGCTAGTATTTGACTCCATCAAATTGACTTTATCCTCAATTTGTAACTTTCCAGATTTCTTTTCAGAATTTCGATCATCTTCCCCAATTCTTAATCTTACAATCAAATCTTCAAGTCCAATTTCCTTGCATTTATATTTTAGCTAGTTCTTGAAATCTTTCCACATTGGTAGAAATTTTTCGATAATCGCCGCAACCTGAAATGACTCACAGAGCTTCATACCTTCTGCATGTATATCGTACAAGATGATTTGTAGCTTTTGGACTTGATTCATTATTGTTTTAGAATCTACCATTTTGAAGTCCAGGAATTTGACTACAAAGACTTTCTTCAATCCAACATCTTCCGTTTTGAACTTCGTTTCCAATGACTCTCACAGTAATTTAGCTGTCTTGACTGAACTTTATATGTTGTATAGTATGTTGTCAAGGTAATTGAGGATGTAGTTCCTGCACAAGAAGTCACTATGACTCCATGCATCAAATGCTGCTCATTTTTGAGGATCTGTATCCTCATCTTCAATAGTTGGAGCATATTCACTCAAGAATTTTGCTAAATTCAGAGTTGTGAGATAAAACAACATTTTCTGTTGCTATCTCTTAAAATCTATTCCCATAAATTTTTTCGATGTCTCTACGTGAGCATTGTTAGGGGGTATGCCATATGTAGTATTACTTGTCATTATCGTCTTAAGATTGTTGGCAAATAATGATATTACCGTGCAATAATATGGGCAAATAACGACTTACAAAAATGAATGATATAAAATGCTAATGGTAGAGGCAATAGTTCGATTTTTTCTTATGCTGACGGTATTTCGGTACTCATCTCCCAAAATACAACAACCTCAACTTGTAATAGTAGCACTCTAAATTACAAGACATGGTGAATCTACTCACGTTTTTGATCTCTCTAAAATTGGATGACTAAAATGCACGAAAAAAACTTTCGAGACCGACATGCAAAAAATGGAATAATGTAGGGATTAAGGAATATAATTTGGAAGAAGAACAAAATCAGAATTGATTTTAGAATGAATAAATCCAGGTACGGGGATCTTTATATAGAAGTTGAAAACTTGTGTCCAGAAGACACAACAATCGAAAAATTGTGTCTTCAATAGACAAGACATGTTTGGAAATGCAGTTTAACTGTCAACCGCCATTTTCAAGAAGAAATCACGTTTCACGCACAAAAAATTCGGGGAAAATAAATAATATAAATAAATATATTATTATTTTAAATAATAATAAAATAATTTAATTCAAATATTATTTTACCAAAAAAAATGTATATTAACTTGGCCTAGCCCAACCCACGACCCGTGCCTGTCGGTCGGACGGCGGCTACAGCGCATGCTTGTGGGCTTTGACTCAACCTACTAGCATATATGTTCTCTCTCCTTCAAAGACTATTGGTACCCATTGAGACCCAAACCCAAGTCCCAAACTTGAGCAATATAAAGTGGTTTCTTTTCTTCTAGTTTTCTTATTTGGGGTTGTCATTTTTCAATTTCCCACTAATTTGTATTCCCAATTTATTTCAACTTCAAGTTGACATCTTTTAGCCTTAATTTCTCATTCACCCTAAATTAATTTTTAGAAAATAAATACATTACATTAATCTACTCATGTAGTAGAACACACTCGACTAAATAAATTTTTTTGGTCCAACTAACGGGACCTACTAAAATAATTGGTCAAAATTTGATCAAACCAACTAATTAAAACCAATTTTTCCCAACAAAAGGTACATAAACAAAGGAAAATATTAGTAATATCCTCACGTGAGGAAAATGAAAGTAAGGGTTAGAACCTTGTTTATGATACACCAATTACCATTAGAAGCACCCACTACCAAGAATTGAATTCAACCAAACGTGCTTTCCTTAGAAAAATTAGGACCCTTGAATTTTCTTTATTAAGGTGGATAGGACAAAAGCCTAGATGAGAGGGGTAAGTGGGTGAATCTACCAATGGTGGTTTTAAGTTATCAACAAAGCAATTTATGCTCTTAGACTTAGTAGATTTGAGGTCATGTCCTGATCTCCAACTAGAAAAGAAAGCGAAACTCTGCTCTTCAGATGTGTTGACCAAATGCTATAGGATCAGATGGAAGGAAGGTGAGGATACATGATTGATGGCTTTCAAAGAGCTCTGAAAAGGTGCCAAGTGATGCAGAGGACCCCTATAATAGAATGCGAAATGTTGAGAGGTTCCATATTGTCAAGAACGAAGGGAATCACTTTTGTACATGATCAATGGTATGTTTCGTACCGTTGCATACCTATGCACTATGTTTCAGTTCACTCATAAGGAAGATGGAGTTAGGGTAAGGGTCTAAGACTTAATACTCAAGTATGACCCATGGAAATACATGCTAACTATGGATAGAAAGTAGGAACTATCATATAAATAATTTTGAGGTATTATAGATCTCTTGTCCCCCGCATGAAAATCCCTTGCAAGGGACGACCACGCTAACCCTTTGTCGGCCCCTTATCTTTTTCAACACAAGTTAGGCTTGTGTGGGGTTATTAACGGCATTAACGTGGGAGTAGACATGAAGCTTAGTAACAGAGTACTGTTAAGAAACCAAGTGACTGATTTTTAATAAAATAAACTGTAAGGACTAACTTGACATTTTGCTGCAACTTTGGGAACCAAGTCTTTATTTAACCCTCAAAACTATAATAGACATTTTCCATTGGATTTGGAGTGGGAATGGGGTAGGGTAATGTGGGGGTGGGATGGGGGTGTCATATTCGTGCAACACTTTTGTTCCTTTTACAAATATGAATGTAAAAGAGAAAGAAGTTCGCTCCGAACACTGGACTTTTGATAGTGATTAGATAAAATCAGCCAATAGATTTTAGTTAATTAGTTTGAGCGACAATTACTTAATTAATAGTTGCAATTTGGGGACCAATTTGATCTTAATTGTTATCTCCGCCTGGCCAATCAAATGCTTTAAATTAGAGGGCCAATCAAATACAACGAATTAGAGGGCCATTCAAATGATGTGATTAATAGGTCCATTCAAATGATGTGGCGTTAATGTGGTATTAAATGATAGGTGAAATTAAATAAGTCATTTAATTTCACCTATCATTTAACCAATCATTTACATCCACATAGACTGGGGATGAATAACATTTTTCTTAAGAGAGTGACAAAAAGATTGAAGTTGAAAAGAGCAATTTTAAACTAAATTAGTTTACGTAATCTCTTACGTCATGTCGATCAGTCTTGCAACTAAGCATTAATTAGTTGAAATTATTATTATATCTTGTTTCTATTCAAATTAAAGGGTAATTAAACTATTGAGGTTTTTCCAGACACTTCGTAATTTTGATAATCGAACATAATGAAGATTAGATCCTCAAAAGTAAAAGCTTAATCCTCAATTTAATTTTTTTTGGATATGCAAAAATAAAATCATTAACAGTAAGTTTAAGAAATTAAAAAAACACCACATGTATGCATTTAGATGAACCCCCTTGGTGTATAAATTTTTTTTTACAGACATCGTACAGACAACACACATGGTGTGTGGTCCACACAATTTTTTTTAATACATGTGGGGCCCGGCCCCTTGTGAGGGGCCTGTAAGGCCCCTGTGAACAAATCCTCTGTACCATTTAAATTATTTCTTCTACATGCCCTTCTCGCATGTGTAGAAATTCATTTTTCTATCTAATTGTTGCACAAGTACAACTTCAAATCAATGAGTTGCAACTAAACTTGAACCGGGGTATTTTTTTGGATAACGATGTCTTATTAACCATCTAATCTTAAAGTTAATTATTAGAGAAGAATCGCATGTGCTCATTTAAATTGTGTCATCGAGAAGGATAAGTCTTTTTGAGTAGTTTGAAATTTCAGATATGTAATGTAAAAGTTTGATGAAAGCTAGAATCTCATAACTTGCTTGATACACTAATAAATTTAGTGTCCGATACACGTATCCCTCCTATATTACTTGGACAAGTACTTTCATTTTCTACACCTAATCGTGACATCTTTTTCATCTTCTACATATAAATAACAATACAAAGTGACATAGAAACCTCGCGATGGAAGTGGATTGAAGTGATACTAATGATTTCCCCATCTCTGCCACGCACGCGCGCGCACACACACACACATACACACACAACTCAAGTTCCTTGAGTTGCTGAACTGAGTAGAGTATTTATTTTGTTTGCTGATTTGAAGGTAATGAGGCCTAGCATGAACAGGGTGCAGTTTCTGTTAATAAGATACGAAAAAACGGAAGTAGCATAATGATACTTGATGAACAGGGTGCAGTTTCTGTTAGATTTTGCTTGTCGCAAACAAGCTTCTGCTTTGTGTGTAGTCATTTAGCTTCAGGCGGAAAAGAAGGCGATGAGAGACAGAGAAATGCAGATGCGCCACGAATATTGTCGCACACAATCTTCCCTACGAGCCCCTTCCAAAATTTGCCAAGGAAAATCCTAGACCATGAGTATGTGTATTAAATTTGTTCTATTTATCTTTAGAGATCAGAAACAAACTTTATTTTCAACTTAAATACTTTTTGAACGCGAAACTCTTATTACAATGCTGGTGTCTTAATTCATACAGTCGGGTGATTTGGCTAGGCGACTTGAACTACAGGATAAACCTGCCAGAGGCTACGACAAGATCCTTAGTAAAGAATAAGGAGTGGAGCATTTTATTACACAATGATCAGGTAACTAAATATAGAAAAAGAACACCTTCAAGATTTAAAAGAAACCAATCACACATAAATAAACTGGATATAAGCAATATAATAATTTACTTATTTTTATTTGAAATTTAAAGCTGAAGGCTGAAAAGACCATGTCTTTGAGGGGTGGCATGAGGAGGAAATCAAGTTCGCACCCACATATAAATACAATCAAAATTCAGATGATTATTATGGATGCAATACAAAAATAAAAGAGAAAAAGAGGAGATCTCCTGCATGGTAAGTTGCTGCGGAATATGATTTCTTCTTTCATATTAGTGAACTGTATCGATAATTTGACGATGAAGAAAGTTATGCAAGTGCGATCGAATAATTTGGTTTGGCAAGGGATTGAAGCAAATTCAATATAATAGAGGAGGAATGGGACTATCGGATCACCGACCTGTTCAAGCAATTTTCACTATAGAGGTTGTTGTCTTGTCAAACAAATTTGATGATTTATGAAACTATTTCACAAAGAGTCTTGCTACAGTGACATGCTCAATGATATATTCAAAAACAGGGGGATACGTGTTAACTCATGATTAGACAGTTTAAAAAAGAAAAAACACCTAGGTGCTGCCACCCCACCCCTATCAAAAGCCCCTATTCAAGGAGCATTATTCTTTCACAGAATGCATTATTGACTAATTCCTATTTTACGACCATATGTGTGACATTTTTATTTTTTTGTAAGAAAAGCTTTTTATACATATTGATCTTTTTTTCTTTACAAGTATGAATGAATATATAAAGTAGCTGCATTATCTATATTTTCCTATACATACATCACGCCTAAATGAGTTGGATTGAAAACAAAACTGGTCCTATGATTGAGGGATTTGTATCCCAAACTTCCTCCTATGATTTATTAGAACCCAACTCACATCAGCACTTCCCTTGAAGTTTGTGCATATAGATCTATGATGACCAACTTGCCTAGTGAGTTGTGGAAGCTCTTACCGCATACAACTTTTGTAAGTATATCTACAAACTGGTATTCCGACTTAACGAACGGAAATCGAATTATCTTAGCCTCAAGATTTTGTTTGATAAAATGTCAATCCACAATCATGATGGACAAAATTATGAGAAATGTCAATGGTAGCCTTGTCATCCCAGAATAGGTCCATTTCATAGTTTGGAGCAAAGCCAATTTCAATTAATAGTCTTAAAATCCAAATTAGCCGTCAGAGACCTTTAGCCATTCCACGAAACTCAGCTTCAACACTTAATAATGCCACTATCTTTTGCTTCTTACTCCTCCATGTAACTAGGTTCCTTCCAACAAATGTAAAATAGCTAGCGGTAGATTTTCTATTTGAAATATTTCTTGCCCAATCAGCATTCGTATAGCCTTCAACCCTTAGGTGATTGCTTTTTGAAAGAACAAATCCTTTTCCAGGAGAGGACTTTAGATATCGAAGAATTTGAATCACTGTATTCATATGTTCTCCACTTAGACAATGCATGAATTGACTTACTACACCTACTGCATAGGAGATGTTAGGTCGTGTATGGGAGAGATAAATAACCTTCCCTACCAATCTCCGGTACCTTCCTTTGTCCGTTGGTACTTGGTTTGTGTATTTTCCAAGTTTGTGGTTTTGGATAATTGGTATATCTACAAGCTTACAATCCAATAATCCAACTTTTGATAATAAATCTAAAATATATTTTCGTTGGGAAAGGAATATGCCTTGCTTTGATATAGCAACTTCTATTCTCAGAAAATATTTGATTCCTCCCAGATTTTTCATCTCAAATTGTGTTGCCAATTGATTTGAAGTCTTACTATTTTTTCTGAATCATCTCCTATAATAATCATATCATCTACATAGACTATCAACGCTGTTATCTTACCCCGTTGATGTTTTAAGAATCGAGTATGATCTGAATTAATTTGTTGAATAATGTATTTCCTCATTGCCAAGCTAACTCGCCCAAATCATGCTCAAGGAGATTGTTTCAAACCATATAATGCTCGCTGTAACTTGCATACCACCTTGGCTTCGAATGTTGCCATATATCCTAGAGGAACGTCCATGTAGATTTCTTCTTCAGGATTTCCATGAAGGAAAGCATTTTTAATGTTAAACTGGTACAATGGCCAATCAAGATTCTTTGCAAGTGATAGAATAACCATAGCATTATTCAACTTGGCAACTGGTGATAATGTCTCTTGATAGTATATGTCATATGTTTGTGTATAGCCTTTTGCTACTAGTCTTGCTTTGTATCGCTCAATTAATCCATTAGCTTTGTACTTGATAGAGAATACCATTTAAATCCCACAATTTTTTTGATCTTCAGGTAAGGGAACAAAGATCCACATCTCATTCTTTAGTAATGCCTCCATTTTTTTTCTTCATAGCTTGAACCCACCTAAGGTCTTGCAGAGCCTCATCAATAGTTGTGGAAATATGGCTTGAAGAGAGTTCATTCACAAAGTTCTTGAGGGGTTCAGATATTCTCTTTGTAAATACATAACTAGCAATCAAATATTTCGATCTTTGTTCTTCAACTTCGGGAGAAGTATCCACATCATTAGAAATGTAAGGTGTGACAAGAGAGTTAACCTCAACGATAATCTTAGGAGATTGTTCGTTGGATACTGAGGAGTGGGGGATAATATTTCAGTTTCAGGAGATATTGTCGTCTATGTATTAAATTTCTCAGTGACTGATTAGAAGCATTAGATGTTGTATCGGTGTCATTGAACTAGTTAAATTTCAACCAATTCAGCACTTAATCTTGTGTCTCTCACTGAAGAGTAGAATTGGATGTGGTAGGAGAGTAAAAAATGTTAGATTTAAGAAACGTGACATCTATAGTCACATAAGTATGTCGAGTAGTTGGATCAAAACATTGATGCCCTTTTTGATGTACTCCATATCCCAAAAAAAGTGGCATAAGGGTTAAGCTTTGTACACTAATTCTAGTGACGGTGAACGAAGGCAACCCAACCAAAGATTTGAGGTGGAAGCATCAACATCGTGGGTAATGTCATATAAGTTGATAGAGCATGTAGTGGAGTTTTAAACCCAAGGACGTTGGATGGTATTCCATTAATAAGATGTACTACCGTGGCAACTACATTAGCCCCATGAAAGCTAACCACATCAGCTTTTAAAAGACAACGAGCAGTTTCAAGGATGTGGAAATTTTTATGCTCAATGATACTATTGCTGAGGAGTATGAGGGTAGGAGGTCTCATGAATTAGTCCATGGTGGTGGAAATAATAATGAAACTATTGATTTACATATTCTCTCCATTATCGGATCGAAGAATTCGAATCTTAGCTGAGAACTGAGTTTGAACCATTTTATGAAAGGATTGAAATACATTGAAGACTTCATCCTTATGTTTCAAAAAGTATAGCTATGTCATTCGAGTCCAATTATCAATAAATATCACAAACTAGCGAAAACCATGCATAGTAGGTTTTAGGGAAAGACCTTACACATCAGAGTGAATCAAATAAAAATGAACTTCACTCTTATTCAAACTTAATGGATAAGTGACTTGGTCACTTTAATCTAAAATGCAAGTCTCACATTTGAAATTTAAAATTGACAAATTCGAAAATAAATTAGGGAAAAAATGTTTCAAATAACCAAATGAAGGATGGCCTAACTGACGATGCTAAAGCCAAATTTGAACCACTTTGGGGTTGTTCAAGTGATATATGTGATGTGCTTGGCACACCCCTCTTATACCACACCCAATGATCTCCTTAGTGAGAATATCTTGAATACGACAAAGTGTAGGATAAATGAGCACAACACAATTAAGGTCTTTGGTAATTTGACCCACTGATAGTAATTTGTGGGAAAGAGAATGAATGAGTAACGTGTTAGATAATGGTAGGCTGGTGATAGCATCACAATACCAGCCCCAGTTACCGAATAATTGACCCCATTTGCATTGGCAATACTAGTTCACCAAAGATCACTTGCATCAAAAGTCATAGGTCTGTGGCTCAAGAGTCGAGTATCCAAGCATCACAATCAACTTTTCTATTAGACTCGAGAAGAGTAGTACCTCGGTGAGTCTGAAATATTGGCTAGAATGAGGAAAATATGTGGTTTTGCTACAGCTATTGCAGTTTTGCCTATGCCTCCAACATTTTCAGCTGTATCATGGCGTTTTATAGCCTGGAGTTCATGCTACCAATCAGGGTACCCGGTTAGCTTGAAATAGTTTTCACGACTATGTTTTACACTCCCACAGTGACTGCACTTAGCTTTATTGGAAGCGGCTCTTGATTGCTTGTTTTCTTGGCGATTTCTCTTGCGTTCTTCTCTGTTAATTATCTGTTAAATTTTAGCCGACATGTAAGATTTTTTAGGTGAATGTAAATTATAAAAGAGATTTTTGTAGGTGAATGTAAATTATAAAAGACAAGATAATGAAGAAGATGAAGAACTGATTGATTAATTGAATCAATGAATTCACCTTAATTATAATCATCAGCACCAGTACAAATATATAGAAGGAAAAAAGGGGTAAAAGAGTAAAAGAATTATCCTAACAAACTAACAGAAAGAATCTAATTGCACCTAACTATGTGCATAGCTCACGAGCAGGGAATGAGCTGATATGTGTGGCTCCTTATGGAATATTTACAATCCCAACTGATATGCTTATTCAACTATACATCATGTTAGAAAAGCAAACAAGGTTGATAAATTATTTACATTGTAGGTTCCAACCGCCCTCTCAAGATGGAGAATAGATGTTTTCTATTCCCATCTTGGATGGGTGAGCCCTCAAAGTGACAAAAGACAATGCCTTGGTAAACATGTCAGCAAGCTGCGATTGAGTGTGAATATAAGACATAGAAATGCACCCAGATTCGATTTGATCTCTAATCAAGTGACAATCTAATTATATATGCTTAGTCCTCTCATGAAATACCGGGTTGGAGGCAATATGTAATGTAACCTGATTGTCACAGTGTAAGGTTATAGGTTTGGGATGATGAACTTGAAGGTCCTTTAGGATGTACTTCAACCATGTAATTTCACAGTAAGTGCTAGTCTGTACTCCGCTTCAGCAGATGAACGAGACACTATGGTTTG